>CAXIVR010000007.1:34397202-35597202 GCA_964035755.1 Teleogryllus oceanicus | reverse complement strand
TTTAGAACGTCGCGGAAGGTACTCTGCCATCTATTTAGTAGGACAACGGTTGTGACAGACATTCCAGCAGTTAATTTTACAAGCTTTGTCTGGGGTACACGTACTCTTTATTTTGATAGTGTTGTAAAGGCGATTGTGGATGAGTGCTGATGTCGTCAGACCCCTAATAGGATGAGCTGGCGCAAGGTAGTTTGGTAGGTCATTAGGTTGGAGGTAGGTAGGACAATGTGACGTAGAGCACTCGATGAACACTACCAGCTGACTCACAGCTGAGTGAATTTCCGTTGCCTTTTACGTTCTTCTGAGAAGTTTTCGTTGAAAAGCAATGGAAAGTTCACCGCGGTTATCTTTAGATCTCATTTTTGTAATGGTTGAAAAAATTTAAAATGAGTTATTCCAATTCAGTTAAATTTAAAAAATTTTCATTGTGGATATTAAGAATTAAATTAATTGTTGTTCTTACGAAAGAACAACTTCGTTGTGTCCAGTGATAGACCAATCTTCATTTTAAAATATTTGAATTATAAAAAATGGAACCTGTATGCATCAGTTTAGTACGGAGCCAACAGGGGAAATTTTAATGTTAAAATGTATTGTTTGGGCTGTGAAAGTTCGTAATAATCAGACATTTTAAATACAATATTGTTGCCGAGTTTGCTCATTCTTGGGGATTGTAAATTAAATCAACAAGAATTCATAGAATTACTTTTTAAAATATTTTGCGTTTAATTTTAAAATTAGGTTGAATTCTTATCAACCTGGCGAACCATTCATATTGATGCATTTTGAAATTGGAATTGTCATTTACAGATTTTCATTACTATGGGTGTCTTGAAAACTTCCAAACACGTTTTACTACAACTCTTTCAGGATATTCTAGAAGGGTATGCCTAAAAATATTCCCGATCTATTTCATTTTTCAACACGAATCGATGAATACTTGATCATATTTGGAGAAAATGCGTTTTATGTGCCTAAAATTCCCAAATACATGTTTTTTTCGAGGAATCTCTTACATTGTTCTGTAATGGTATGGAAAACATGACCAGTTCACCGCCAGCAGACCGAGACGGGACAAATGACTACTCACTCACTCTCCACAAATGGTGGACATAAAGGTTTAACCGAGAGTAGTTGTTCCACTGACGTACACATATTAGTTGATTACTGTGTAAAATAATCTATTTTTCTTCCAAAAAACTGCGCGAGTGTATGATATGATATTCCACTTTGCTCCAAATAAAGATCTCGAATTTGGGTAAAGAAAATTGCTTATCTAAGAATTTTATGCTCCATGATTATAATATATTTGTAATCTCCGCTAGTTTTCTTATCTTTCCCAGGTAATTTTTGGCGTATATTCTGCGTAAGTTTCAAAAAGAATAAAAGCAGCGAGTGATTATTGCAATTATTTTAAATTTAAATTCGTTTTAAATTTAAAGAATTTTTAAAACTATATTTGCACACAACGGTTATTAACACTGCTTTCCTATGATTAGCATAGTACTAGAGAGTAACTTCAAGTGTTGATTCAATTAGTTTTAAATGTAACAGGTCGATAAAAAATTAAATTAGATATATTTGATTCACGAACAAAATTCGTTTATTCTACAGAAAAAGAAGTGCTGTGAAAGTGTCGTAAGGTAATAAATAACAAAATGAAACTGGAATCCCTTGAAAGAGAGATCAATAAATATGAAGCAAACTAATTTGAAATTCCAAAGCAATTACTAAAGCAGTCCTTGTGTGTAATTACAAATCTCCTTTAAAGAATTTATTGACTGAAGAATGAATAAATATTTATTCGTGATACACGTCGACATATCAAAGCCCCTGTTTTAACTTCATTTATTTTCCGTGTTCCGGATCTTGATCACAGTTTCATCGCCTTTTGTTTTTAAAATATCTTAATCTTCTCGAAGGCAGGACATATTTTGTGCAAATATTGCTGCATTCAAGTCAAAGCAAACATTATTGTCAATGCGTGACAATATTCTGTGACATTGTTTGTGATCTGTCAGGTCTCGTTTGTCACAAACTACACGATTAGGTGGGCAAGTGCTAGCACATATAGCTAAGATAAGGTCGTAGGCACCTGTATTACTTAGAACTACACTGTGCCAGAACTATTACCTCAGTTCTCGCCCACTTATGCATTCATTTCCGCTCTATATGACAGTAGATATACAATATAAATTGTAAATGCCTCTAGAACATGTGACAGAAATAAAAACTTAAACTGCTTAACTTAACTTTATGCAGAATAACACACTGATTTACACAAAAATCTAATGCATTACATTTGATTAATTTTAGTAGTTCATCCTTGAAATCAATTAATAATTTATTGGGTTTCTGATAAACAAAATTGTATCATAAAATTGGAACTTTTAACGCACGAAATTAATAAGAATGCACTACATGCCGAAATTTTTCCTCCTCTTAAAATTAAATACATAATTTCGATATTTTAATAAATAGTGAACGTGCTGATGGTAACATTGTTTCACTCTATTGGAAAGTAACCTGAAAATTGAGAATTTGCTACATGAAGAGATACGAATGCCAAAACACTGAAATAAATGTGTAGGATACTACCAAAAGCATTTTGTAAGTTTCCTTCATGTTGTATTCATCTACGCCCTAACAACATGCTAGGTTCCACATATCCAACATATGGTATTCACGAAATGTTTGAAAATACAGTAGGATTTCCCAATAACAACTATTTTTTTGCTTTTCCTCCCTGTACTATTGTATTCGTAGGATAAGTATTGCAATTATCTCGACATTGTGGTTTCAATTATTTGCCTAAAATCCGTTTTTAAGGTTATTTTGTGCTTTGTACCCACATCAGAATAAAGTATATTAGAGCTGTTCCAAAGATGGTTAAGATTGGTGTTAGTGGAGCGGAGATACATGCAATTTTGTACCCGAAAATTGATTTGTGCTTATGGATGGATGTCCGGATGGATGTCTGGATGCATGTGTCCTACAAGTAACTGTCTGATTAGAAGATTTTGAGTAGAAACTCGATAAATACGTCAGGAGTAAGATCTAGTTGGTCCATTCCTAAGATCATCCACATATATTTAATTTTTGGGGGTATTGTAAGACAATGGAGCTCCTTGCACATTTTCAACATTTCTGGAAAATCTGGTTGAAATTTGTGTCTTGATATTTTTGGCACGTATAGAAGAAAGTGTATTTATATGTATCGTATAGTTTCGATTTTCATTAAGATTTCTGGCATTTAGAAATTTGCAAAAATATTTATAACACTGAAGGTTTCCGTTTAGAAAGAAATTTGAGAATTCCACTCAACAAAGTTTGGTGATTTTTGTTTTAAATTAGAGATAGTGGGATCCATATGTCTAACACTTGCTGTTATTAACCAGTTTTAGAGTATAAACACTAATTTTTAATAGTATGTATAAAACATATTATTACTGAATGTTCAAAATTTAAGAAGTTTGGAGACCAAGTACATCTTCCTAATGAACTAGATGCATGTTTGAAAAATAAAGTACGTTCTAAGACGACCATAACATTTTTGAATTGTATCCTTTTTTACAATCTGATTAGACGGCTTTTAAACACATTATTAGTGTTATAATATCTTTAAGAAGATATTGTCATGCTAATTAGAAAACCTCGTAACTCCATATTCCCTCTTCTATATAATTGTAAAACAAGAGTAATAAATAAAAATAAATTAGAAATCGAGCGTCTTAAATAGTTGAATTCTCAGTATTTACGTGTTCAACGAGAACGGAAATTTAAATTCTGTTAACCGGCTTTGTTTATCCTATATATTGCAAAACTGTCCAATCTGGATTTACGAGGTATGCTAATTAGCATGACGTAATACTATTGTAATACTTTCAAATGATAATATTAATGTAATGTATGTATGTAGACAAGAAGTCGCTGATGACTTGGTCGTTAAAAATGTCGTTTAAAATGAAGCAAATAAAAATCTAAATTTTAATAAAATCATAGAATTAGTGGAGTAAATAATCTGCTGTTGTCTGTCCATTATTTCACTGTTTGAGTTCTGACGTGTCTCTTGAGAAGGATTCGGCATTTCCTCTTAAAGAAAACACGTGAGCGTAAGGTTGGTAAGCTATTGCAAGTTTTCATGAGCTCGAATATCGCTTTGTAGAACAAGTATTTGTCAGTGTACAAAAAAACCCAGTGTCATTGGTGAAAATAATGTGGTGCATTACGTTTTAAGATAGAGTGGACAGTAAGATTTTTTATCATATTTCCTTACAGCTTACGGATACATGTACAAATATTGGAAAGTAAGGAAATACTCCATTACATTTTCGGAAAGACGTTGATATATGTGTTCATAGTAAATAGGGATTGTTGTTCCAGAATGCGTAAACTTACCTTATTTCATTAGTCTTTAAGTCTTAATACTGAATGACGTGAAACACTGTTTTTTGGGGTACTCATTTTTGCGCAGAGTGAATACGTAGAATTTTCCTTCCTTTTCTACTACCACATCCTACAAATTCTAATTTTCGGACTGCATCCTTGCTGCTCGAAATTTTAAGTTCTCCCAACTTTCCAAGCCATTTTCAACCATATTAATTTTTGTGACTTGGATATTTTCTGCATAAATTCATTCAATTGTAAGTTTTTAAATGATGCCATGCACTTTCTTTAAAAAAATATGAGTAATTGTTGAGTAATAACTCTTAAGAGGAGGAAAATTTTCAGTATGCCGAAATTCCCACTAGTTTCAAAATGTACATAAAGTTATTTAAATATCTAAAATTGAGGGGAAAATTACATTGAGAAATCCAGGAGGAATGTGCGACATATCGAAACTTTTCCTCCTCTTTGTGTTTTTACTCAACAACTACTTGTATTTTTTTAAGTAGAGACATAATTTAATGATATAAAATTGAGGAATAAATTGCACTGAGAATCTATTGCTTTAATATCGGAAGTTCAGGGCACGTTCGAAAATAAATTTTAACTTTTGCAATTTTCAATATTTCAGAGGTTTTAATGAAAATCAGAAATACACTTTCTTTTATTCGATTTACGAATCTAATCAATTTTGTAGTATTAGTAATACCATTATCAATAAGCTCGGTTTATACCAATACTCTCTATTTTGTACTAAAAAGAAATATGCTTCATTCTTACATAACATGAGAGTCTTGCTGCCCTCAAATTTCTGTAACCTGCTTCCAAATTTCTGATAAATATATGGGCGCCAGGAAATGGTTACGAGAATGAGCTCCCAAATTATATTCAATTATAACACCGTTGCTGACTCAGTCGGTGGGTTCTTTACCGAAATAATCGTGAATACTTACGATTATTCGCCCCCCATATGGATAAGCGTGGAATCTGAAATGCAAAATTTAAATATCCTACTGGATTGCGCGTGACGGCAAGTGATAATCAGCTTTCACCAATAACAAATAACGAATTTATTTATAAATTTTAGTAACAAAGTATTTGGTCATGTCCTTTACTATCGCGCTATAGAACCTGTTATCCATGAGAATCTTGGGCGCTATCCTGGTAAAGGATGTCTCCCCGTAGACTTCTGCAATGGGCCTCGTCCACTCTTCTTTCTTGGTACCGACCAAATCCGTATCTTGTCGTTTCTTTTCATAAACCACTATGTATACTGTTTATCCATTGGCTTTCCATCCCCATTCACCTGCTTGAATTGCTACAAGTTCTAATACTCCTTATTGTTCATTACCTAAGCAAAATTAAATGCTGTTAAAATATTAGCATATAAGTTCACCAAGTTATCATCGGGTTCCTATCATCGGAGACTAAGTTCGATTATCATTGTCCGCTTAGTAAAATTTCTAAGTCCCACTTTTGGCATTCACTGTTCACTTTGTATTAAACAATTTCTGAGTTCTATCTTTCGAATCCTAATAACGACAAATCACCACGTCCGAACTCGCGTAAATTTTCTATGTTCAAGTAAACTGCTATATATCCAGCACCCTGATCCGATCGCTATCCTGTCGAGAGCTCGAATGAATATTTTTGTATCCTACTTCAACATGTCAACTTTTTTTGTCTTTTACTCTCTTGTTTCAAACAAAATTATGCGATCTACTTATGGTCCGCTTTTGAACTAATGGGCATTGTTTATATGTTGCACTCCGGTACCATGGCAACCAGCGTCTGTTTGCTAATAACGTGTTATTTTGAATGAAATTCGCTGAATTTCATATTGGTGACAATCTGGTATGTCACAATATATTAAGTAAACAATATTAAAGTATTATTTTTTATATTTGTATTTTATCGTCCTTTATATTGGTATTTTTATCGTCCTCTAATAGTTATTTATGTATCAATGGTGTTAAATATATTTTTTTGCCCCGAGGGCGACTTCCGAACCCGAGGGCCTCTGGCCCGAGGGTTTGGAAGCCGCCTGAGGGGCAAGAACATCAAGTAACGCCCGTGGTGCATACAAAACTTTATGGTTTACTAGTTTGTTGCTGAATGAACGAGAATTCGAAACATTTTATAATTTTTCTTGCGTCTAAAGTGAAAAGATGCATTGTAATCGTTATTTGTCAAAATGATGCCAGGTAAACAAAACAGTATGTATCTCTTTACTATTGCATTACTGTCATGGGACTGATTTGTTCGTACAAAATGAAAGAATATAGTAGAGTTTCTCCGGAAATTCTCGCAAAAGCTAGCAAATCTAGGGACAGTGGTTTCCAGTAAAATCTCGAAAAATATATGAAAATGTTTATGGGGTATTTGAGTTATATATCAGTGTAAATTGCGTTGATGCAACAGTACTTTTAGGTTATTTGCTTCTATTGCCAAAAGGAATTTAGAATATGTTATAACACCAAAAACATAACTTTTCTATGATGTTAGCCGATGTGCCTTATACATCGTATTATTATGAGTACTACTCCTACTCAAGACGCTCATACTATGTCTTTAAAAGAAGGTGATACTTAACAGTGAAATATGAGTGACTGGTGGCAATAGCATATTCCAGAATTGCAATTTGCATATCAATTAAGCAAAATAAGGTTTATAACGAGTTATTCTACTTATTTGAGCATTATTCCATTTATCTATTGTATTTGCTTGCATCGTAACTTTAATTTATAGAATTCTTAAAATGTATGTATTGTATTGGTATTAGAGCGGGACATAAAGTTCAAAAGGCCTGAAGGCATAAAGAATCAGAAAGCCCCGCAAGGGTATTAACAATACCGTTACGTGTTTTGTTTGAGGTCCGTTATCACACAGCAATTAACGAGTAAACCATAAATTAATTTATAAGTAAAATAACTCGGGCCAGAGGCCCTCGGATTTGGAAGTCGCCTTAGGGGCAAAAACATCTTCTTAACGCCCTTGATACATAAACAAATATTACGATTTCGGATGTTAGTTGGTGTTCAAATATAAAATACACGTTCATTGCACCCAGTTCTTTAAGCGGTAAATATTGTTAATGTGTTCGCCACTACAATACTTTAGATAAACTAAGAGATATTTCCAATAATACGGTATCTTAGATTTTTAAGTTTTTCGAATGACCTAGTAGCTTGGAAACGTTCTTACATAAATTTTAGGTAACTTCGGACTATCATGTACTCTTTTCATGTATTCGTCCTGTGCGAGTATAAGCTGAGATAATATAGTTTCTACTTACTTCTAACAAATACGGCATTTGTTACCCTGGAACATTTTGAGAACCGCTTTATTGGGTTTTCTGAAAAGCCTGATCTTCGGCAGCTGTTACAACAGCTACAAATTTTTGCTCATTTCTTCCCCTTTTAAGCTGCACACATAACAATTGATGTGATTTACGATCCTAATATTGCGCATGGAGTGGTTTGTCTTCCACGACTTCTTTATCCATGCTTTCGTGTCAAGTATCATCAGCATTTCATTTTCAGTTTTACCTACCTGTTTTCTGCGTGTCGTACAAAGTCCATAGTGAGAGTTTTGTCGCTGCTTTCCATATCTCTGTAGCCTGTAGGAGACATTTTCATTTATGAATTGCGCCAAGTGAGGAACGGTATTGAATGCTTATCGCCAGGTCGTATCAAGAATGAGAAAAGGACAGAAGAATGAATCGTGCGCTGTATACAGTGTACACAAGCATCGTATCCAGAGAATGCTAGAAAATATGATAAATAAATTGTTTTAAAGTGTTATTTTATGGAGAAGGAAATCAAGGGCTCTCCTGAAGAGATGGCCATAATCTGTAATTGGTACAATGATTTTTTTTCTGTTCTGTTACAATGGATACTGCGAGACTCCACAGTGTTTTTGTTATAGTTGTAATATCTTATTCATATTCCTACTGATGGTAAAATTTTCGTATTTATTACATTTAAAGATAATAACAGAAGACTATTGTGCAATAAAATATTTAAAAAAATATACGAGTGAAATTATTGACAATAAAGTCTGATGCTACCAAAAATATTTTTCAATAAGATAAAACTACAATATTTTAAACGACAGTTCTCCTCTTCTGGTGCTTTTTAATGACACATTACCATTTCAAACACTCAGAACCAAGTAAATTCAGTCAAAAACTTATTTTCTTTTGTTAAAACAATATTGCCAAAGCGCATTTCGTCTAACCATGGCGTTGCACAAACATAAATATACAAAAGTTTGGTAATGGAACTATTATTTATTTATTATCTGGATCAGTATTACCATCCTCAGGCTGTACAAGTAAAGCATGGTTCACGATAACATTCAACTTATCGAAATTCTTCTCATTTCCACTAACAACGGACGTTAACGAATCGGCTTCATCAATAAAACAGTATCTATCTGCCACCTATTTCTGTTGTAATTATAATTCACGTCGCTACTCGAATTCAGTCACACTGAAGAAAAAATGGCCTCTAAAGCATCAGAGAACGTGTATAGTTAAGGAATTACCGCCAGCAAGAACACTAACGTAACTGATACGATTCGTCTGTGAGACCGTCTCCAGAAATTTGTCTGTCATTTGCAGGAGAAGTGTCTGAAATGACATCTCCTGTGAACAATGCTAAATTCAAGGTAGGCGTGGCTGCTCATTTCCATTTTGAAGGCAACGCGAGTTTTGCGAAACAAAACAATCGCGATGGTCTCGTAACCCCATTGAACTTGATGAACTAACAGTGTTGGGGTGAAACAGATCAAGAGATATATTCCTTGATAGTCGAGTTTTGCTTAGTGGTAAATGCAAATCTGGAGTATTTTGAATACTCCCTCTCCCTCCCTCCTGTAATGCGGCACTAACGCTCGCTTGAACCCTCGCTAAATAATTACGTGATGATTGGGCCAAAGACTCAAAAAACATATTTCTATTAATTTTATTTATATTGTGTATTAAAATTTATGATTCTTATAGTTTGAATTAGCTCATGATGCAGACCGCACCAAACCAAAGATTGGAAACAATTTTTGAGTGAAAGAAGGATGCGCAGGTGAGAAAATATCTGACAACAAGCCGTGCACCCGCCGTTGGGGATGATGCATGGACGAGAGCTTATTGTGCCGATTTATTTCGATTCTAGAGAATACCAGAGATCAGGTGGAAATATTTTCTTCGTAATCAAGTAATAATAACAAAAGTAGTCATTATACTCAAATAGTAATAATAAAAAAAAATAATTGGTTAATATCTTGACGTTTTAGTATATAAGTGAATATAAGGAATTACTTCAGAAAATATTGAAAACGTTTTTTTTTAATATCAACGTTACTTGGCACCGAACGCACACTCCCTACCCGTATGTAACGCAGCGTAACGCTGTCAAACCCCCACCCCCTCTTTAGCGTTACGCAATTTATGGACGACCCCTTGCTTGTCTCGTCTTCTGCCTCGGGGCGCAGCTAGTGCGGCGGGGCGGTCGCCAGGGGCTCCCGCGTCGCCCGGCGCGTCGGTTCAGCGGGATGCCTGCAGAGCGCGCCGAAGCGCCGGCGCCGCCCACGAGACGCTCCTGATGCGCCACCGCCACTCACCTGCAGATGGGGAGAGGCCACCTTCTCTTGCTGTTGTTAGGAGCGAACGCCTACTCTGATCGGTATTTTCCGTGGTTTCTTCGATCAACAACAGGCGAATGCCGGAGCAGTACCCTACCAAACGGGTCACGGGCCGCGCGCGCTCTTTCCTTCCTGTTCTTTGTGCTATCCTCCCCCCTTACACACACACTCGTCCTCCCAGGCACTACATTATCACTCATGGCAGGAGACCGGTCGGGAGCTCATCACCCAGCTGGGGCTGTGCCCCACCCGTGGGTAACACCCGATTGGAGGGGGAGAGCAGAAATCCCGTTAGCCGACAACTTTTGCAGTTAAATATGCACTACATTTACGGAAGTAATGACCTTAGCTGTTGACGCACCCAGAAACGCTAATCAATCTGCCTGGAGGAAACACGGCTGGATTTATTTTCAAGTAAAAGAAGCTGTTGCTTAGGGGCTCCCATTCATGGGGCATCCAGTGGGTAATACCCACCCTCCGTTAATAATAAAATATTCGAAAAGAAATGTCGTGAAATACCTTTGTGTTGTGAAATACTTGTTAATCAAATTCTTGAACAAAACATTTATGTGTGGACAATAAATTAATCATTTAGACAAAATTTAAAAAATAATGTTTGATTCTACAAGATTTATTTTTATTTTCATTTGTACTAAAGTTATTCTATTCTAATTCATGTATTTTAGTAAATCAAATTTTTTTCCAGAGAGAAAATACAACAATGATTTTATTCTTAGAGGCTATACAGTACCTAGGGAGGACGCCTCCAACTCCATCAAGTTTCCCTCTTGCTCCATTGAGCAAATGCTGAGATGGCACACTGTTTTGTTCTTCACATGAATGTAACTGCACTATGCACACGTTCTGTTGAACTCTCCTTTATTTGCACTAGAAGAATGGGTGGGGCTGTGAATTGTTATTTTGTCAGCAATACTAGAAAATCAAAACTCTAGTTCGTTTACCGTGGCAAATACATTGTATGTTAATCAGAAGTGCAAATTTTGTAGTTTTTTATTATTGCCAACCACGCTTTATTAGAACCAAATTGATCCCGTATATCTAAAAAAGTAGCTTGATTTTCTCCGTCCGCCCTTCTGTTTGACATAAGTGTTCAATATATATATTTCATGCTGAAGATCCTTGCAAGAAGGCGTGTGTAGATGACATGCGAGTTTAAAAGAGTGAGAGATTTACTTCAATACTTCGGAAAAACCGATTAAAATGTTTTTAAAATATAGTTAGTTAATGCCTTATTTTACGTGGCGAGACTCGGGCCATCAGGCCCGCTTTTCCGTCTAACCACGCTTTTCGATACGCTCCTTTCACCACATATCGGAAAAAGGAGGTATTTTCTTGTGCGACGAAACAGGTGGAACTCAATTTTGCTCAGAGGCATCATTTACGCTTGAGGATATTTTACATGCAGTAATTCTACTACATGGGACATCCGGCTTTACTTCCCCTCCGAAAGAAGGCGTACGAAGGATTTTTTCGCCTTTAAAAATTCACGGCTTCGATCGGGTTTGACCCCGCAAAATGGGATACAACAGTCCGATACGCTAACCGTTACACCACCTAATCCAGAAACACACTTCTTCCGCCAATCCTCTACGAAACACTTAAACATCGTAAAACGATATTTTATTTGAAAGTAGGATATATGACCAAATTGGTGAAATTCAGGAAGTCTGGGGAAGAATATGGTATTGGTGGTGAGGCGCTAGTGGCAATGATGTGATGAACCGTGATGGTAGCGACAAGGTAAATACCAGGAGCGGAACTAGGCTGGTGAACTAGCCTAGGTTGGGGTACGTCGCCCCAGCACCATTGGGGCCCCCGCACTTCAGGGCCCCCAGTGTAGAGATTTGCCGGTCCGCAAGAAAGAAGGCAACGGCATTTAGACTTACTGCACCGGAGCCCTCGGGAATGTAGCTACGCCTATGGACGGTACTCATAGCGACGTACGATACAATGAAGGGTCCCATTTGGACTCTTTGCACCGGGGCCCTCCAAAATGCAGTTACGCTTCTGGACGGTACCGATAGCGACGTACGATACAATGACGGGCCCCATTTGGACTCTTTGCACCGGGGCCCTCGAAAATGCAGTTACGTCTCTGGACGGTACCGATAGCAACCCCTCTTTAGCTACCCCTCTGGATGGTACCGATAGCGACGTACCATACACTGACAGGCCCCATTTGGATTTACTGCACCAGGGCTTCGACAGTACCCTCTGAAGTACCGATAGCGACGTACATCAGGGTTTGGTTGGTCGAAATGCAGTTACGCCGCTGGACGGTACCGATAGCGACGTACGATACGTGACGGCCCCATGTGGACTGTTTTCACCGGGGCCCTCGAAAATGCAGTTACGCCTCTGGACGGTAACGATAGCGATGTTCGATACGCTGACAGGCCCTATTTGGATTTACTGCACCGGGGCCGTCGAGAATGTAGCTACGCCTCTGAACGGTACCGATACCGACGTACGATACATTGACAGGCCCCATGTGGATACTTTTCACAGGGGCCCTCGAAAATGCAGTTACGCCTCTGGACGGTAACGATAGCGATGTTCGATACGCTGACAGGCCCTATTTGGTTTACTGCACCGGGGCCTCGAGAATTAGCTACGCCTCTGAACGGTACCGATACCGACGTACGATACATTGACAGGCCCCATGTGGATACTTTTCACCGGGGCCCTCGAAAATGCAGTTACGCCTCTGGCCGGTAACGATAGCGATGTTCGATACACTGACAGGCCCTATTTGGATTTACTGCACCGGGGCCGTCGAGAATATAGCTACGCCTCTGAACGGTACCGATAGCGACGTACGATACAATGACGGGCCCCATGTGGACTCTTTTTACCGGGATCCTCCAGAATGTAGCTACGCCTCTGGACGGTACTGATAGCGACGTAGGGTACTGATACATCGATAGCGGCGAGGACAGCACCTGTACCAGTCGTTGCGGCGGCGGCGGCGTAGGTCACGGCACTGCGTCGTGGCCACGTGCGAGCGAGCGCGTTGCACCTGCACCTCGGCGGGCGGGGAGGGGCGGGGCCGTAGCCTTACGTAACGTTGTCGGGCATCGGCTGCGCTGTCTCCGTGCCGGGTAGGCGCCGGCCGGGTCCGCGCCTGGCTGCCCAGATTGATTGGCAGATAGAGAGCGGCCGCCGCGACGTACCGACCCGACTTCTCCGCTCCCAGGAATGTCACCGCGTGCCTACGTCAGCTACACCTTGGGCGTCTTAGAAATTAGGCGGCCGGCGTGTTTTGCTAACCTACCGGCCATCCTTTGCGAAAGGCTGCTTGTTTGTATATCAGTGTTTACTTGGAGATGCATTTGTTTTTGTAAGGTGTAGCAGATATTTGTGGGTTCCGTAATATATTATGTATTCTTTATGTAAATAGGAACGTACGAATGCTTGTTCTAAGCAACATTTCCAGATACCTTTATTCTTTCTAGTGGACTAGTACTTGATATTTTTATTACAGATATGGTAACTATTTAAAATATTATTCATCTTTTCATATCACTGTGTACAATGCCTGCATCAAATCGATGCTGTATTAGTATGAAGATATAAAACAACATTTAAAAAAATTAGACCATACTTTACTTAACAATGTCTGCGCCCCCTTGTAAAGCCTTTAATATTTGTGTGACGTCAACGAAAATTAAGCTATAGAATATAAGCGAAGACGAACAATACTGTACGATGTGTGACTGAAAAGCAGGTGTTGTGATAGTTGTCTAACTTTCTCGAACTGGGGTGCAGCATCTGCGTGATATCAAGCTACACGAGGCCTATGCGGTTGTCTGCGGCGGCCTTCCTTCGACATTCTGTGTGGTGGGAGCTTATGTAATTGATTGTAAGTGTTCCTCGCTGCAAAAATGAGAAGTTATGAAGGTCTGATGAGCTTCGTAGATAAAGCAGTTTTATATTAAGATGTATTATACTGAATTTGTGTAATTGATTATTAGAACTTGTTCGACCCTACATTTAAGAAATTACATTTTTTGATCAAGATAGCGTAATTATCTTCCTCCTCTACTGACGTTCGTATTTTTAATACTTGACTCCGAAAAATAAGTGCGTAAATAGCTGGAAATTTCTGGAATAAGGGAATCAATTGAGAAATCTCACGTGTAGTTAGAGACAATGTTCCATTATACCAGTGTTGGCCTATGACCTACATCACCTCTTCAATCTTTCAAAAAGGGAAAGTAATTTGCACTACCGGTTTTATAGTTAATGTCAGTATTGTGAAGATTACAGATATCCATGAGAGTAATAACTTTATTTGTTCAGGAGCCTGTTTGTAAGAATCAATAGAAGAGCGTACAGAATACAAAGACGTTTTGTTCCCCAAGATATTGCTCTGAAAATACAATTAGTCCCCTAGTAAAATACATTGAGGGTACAAAACTTTAATTAAGGGTATATAACTGATGTTATTGAGTACCAGTTCTGAATAACAAAGTAACAGATTACTTGAAAATTAGATCAAATAATTCTAATTACAATACAATAATTTGGTTCGGATTTCCAATTTATTCAATTACCATTTCAAACTTCATCTAATTTATGATTACTTCCGATGAAAATAACTTACATTACGACTGTACCAATATTATTTTCGCTTTTATTACCATCGACGAATATCAATGGTAGGTTTGTTTGATTCGAGCCCTTCAAAAGGCAGCGGGAGAATTGCGTTTATTGGGTGGGGGCTTGGTAACATACCATGAAACGAAGAAATTGACATCAATGGAATGTTCGACTCTTGGACATCTGCGTGATGCATTCGTGAAGTTCGGAAACCAGAGAGAACACTTCACCAACTAATGTTAACTCATACACCGCACTTCGCGAAACAGTAGATGGCAGCCTCAACACAAGATACCCAGGCGGAGAAATGTTGTATGCTTGAAAAATGATGTGCCAATTGTGCTAGAACGTAAATAAACACATCACAATAATATGGCGATTGTCGGAGAAGTGAATTATTAACTGGAGACAGTCGGGGGTTCGCGAAATGCCACCTTCACGACAACTGTGTCGCCTCGGCGATCTCTACTCGCCCTCGCGCGTGCTCTACTAGCCGCGTTATTCGCGGAGCGGCGGCGGCGGAGTCGGATGTTTTCGGAGCGGGCAGTAGGCGGTGCGGCGGAAGCAGAGGAATGCCGCCGATCTTCTGCAGGCGTCGGCGCCGCCAGGGCGGGGCCACTCGGGCTGGGGCCCCCGCCCCGTGGCCCCCTGAGCCCCGTGCCCCCCGTGCTCCGCTCCGCGCCTCCGCAGCGACGGGGCGAAAACGGAGCAGCGCCGGCGCCGGCGCCCGCCCGCCCGCCCGCCCGCCCGCGGGACCTTGAAGCGCGCGGCGCGGGCGCGGGCGCAGGATCGCCCCAGGCGCAGAACGCCCCTGCCGCCTCCGCGCCGCCGCACCGCCGCCGCCGCCGCCGCCGCCGCCACCGCCACCGCCACCGCCGGCATCACCGCCTCCATCGCCAAACACACCACCACCCCACCGCCACCGCCACCGCCACCGCCACCGCCTTCGCCGCCACCGCCTCCGCCTCCGCCTCCATTGTCACCCACCCCACCGCCCCGCCCCGCCCCGCCCCGCCCCGCCCCGCCCCGCCCCGCCCCGCCCTCCACCGCCACTGCCACCGCCACCGCCACCGCCACAGCTGCCATCACCGCCTCCATCGCCAAACACACCACCACCCCACCGCCCCGCCCTCCACCACCACTGCCACCGCCACCACCAACGCCACCGCCACCGCCACCGCCACCGCCACCGCCACCGCCACCGCCACCGCCACCGCCACCGCCACCGCCACCGCCACCGCCACCGCCACCGCCACCGCCACCGCCACCGCCACCGCCACCGCCACCGCCACCGCCACCGCCACCGCCACCGCCACCGCCACCGCCACCGCCACCGCCACCGCCACCGCCACCGCCACCGCCACCGCCACCGGCACCGGCACCGCCACCGCCACCGCCACCGCCACCGCCACCGCCACCACCACTGCCACCGCCACCGCCACCGCCACCGCCACCGCCACCGCCACCGCCGCCGCCACCACCCTGTCACCACCGCTGTCAGCCCCACCGCCCCCCACCGCCGGCACCGCCGCCACCGCCGCCTCCGTCGCGCAGCGGGCGCCGCTGCTAGCACCGTTCCCACCCTCGGGATCTCCTGGAGTGGCTATCTCATGTGCCTACGCACGCGGTTCTTCGTAACCAAGATTTCTTCATGTGGCGCTCTTTTAATACATTTTTTATTAATGATAGGCCATTTAGGTCAATTTATACGCAATTAAACGAAAGATTTAACGTACTTTGCACAAATTACATAAATATAAATTTACATTGATATATATTTGCTGCGATTAGTTTAAAAAGAGGGCAGAACAATGTATTACCAATATATAAAAAACAAAATTGATATTGTGCTGAAAAGCGTTTCACAAATTTTACTAGTCGGCCCGTTGACCGAGATCGCTAAGGCAGTAGTGTCGTAGTGATCTCGGACCGAAAGGTCGCGGGTTCGAGTCCCGCCTCGGGCAGAGTTGATTTGTGTTCGTCCTTTCACCCCTTATCATCGTCATATCATTTCATCATCATGGATACCCTACCGTTAAAACCAATAGCGGTCGCTAATGACCTAGATTTGATGCGACCTTAAATAACCAATTTAAAAAAATTACTACAATTTCATTATTTCTCACCAAACCGCCTTCGTTATCATGTTTCTATGCAGTTATCATTAACAAGTTTACTAACATAAAAAATATAGCGTTATTCTCAGTGTAAATTTTCAAACACATCTGTATATGATTTGTATGTTTTTACATTCTTTCATTTTGAGGATACGAACCAAGGTATTTTTTATAAACATTAGGGCTTGCTCTCCACACGTGATAACTTAATGTGATGATGCTTAATTTCAGTTAACATTTAGTGTAAAAAATTTCAAGATATACAACTTTTAATGATGTAGTAACTCATCATTAATGTTTCAATCTGCCACCTCACTGCTTTGACCACATCTCTTCTCCTTTCTCAGAATCTTCTGTTGAGGCAGTCTCCTGTGCCCACATTACTCCTCATTGTTACTGCATTTTCCACGTTAGCACGGCACGGGATTGATTTTGAAATGCAACTTATCGTAACTTACACAACTGAAGTGATTAAACAGTATAATTATTTTAGGTCTTATGAATAGCCGGATATTTGGCGAATGAACCAGTTTGGTGTTCACATTATTTACAATGGCAGAGTAAAGTCCGAAATAGACACGGATTTCAAGCATATTTCGAACTTAAGCCGGATGAAGTACACATTAAACAACACGAGTAGTTGACTAGGGGTTAGATGATGTTACGGTGGCGACGAATAGCAGATATTGTGCGATAAACAGAAATCAGATTGTTTTTGGTAAGTGTCTAAGGCTCGTGAGAGACAAGGTGTGCAGTTTCGAGTTCCACTGAAACTAATTGGGTTAGGTGTTAATCGTAGATTACTATTGTGTAAATAGTAATTTATGATTATCACCTCACCTGACCAAACGTAAATCAGAGGAGGTGGCTCAAGGCATCAACTGATGCCACAGCAGGGTCTCTGACAAGGTGGTCCTAGGTTCGTGTCCCAACGGTGGCAGGATTTTTTGACACTTGCTAGAGAGGTCGAATTCAGGGAGAAGAATTCTAGCAGCCGGCTGCTCTGATCGGTCCTTTTCTGTGGTTTCTCCGATCACCAGACGAATTCCGGAGCATCACCCTAACAACCAGGCCACGAACCGCGCGCCTTCCTCTTTCTTGTCCTAACTTCATCCCTTACACACACTTACACTTACATACTCTGCACCACCACACACGCCGGGAGACCGGTCAAGAGCTTGGAGCTTATCACGGCTGAGGCGATGCCCCCCTGGTGGGAGATACCTGGTTGTGGGAACCCTGATAGCCGACAGTAGGTCGGCACCGGATCTCTCCATACAGTGGGCAAAGTTCACGGCCATCTCGCGAGTAAAACATGCACTAACGTACGGAAACAATGAGGTAGCTTGGAATCACTTGACACATCAATCAATTAAACGTAATCTCACAAGATACCTCTGATGATACTATGCATTACCGAGGAGGCGACGAGGCTCCGGTCTTCGGCCTTCATGATTCATATTAAACAACCTGGCGTGTGTGCAACACAAACATTGTACTAATGTACTTCTCGGGAACGCACCTCAAACTCGGGCGATCACCTTACTTTAGCCAGAGCCTTGTGGCTAAAGCCAATATTATCCGGATGATGACCGGATTCCGTTCATGGTCATTCATTCAGATTTATCCAAGGCATCTGTCTGTTATGCTACATAACCGATATTTCGCTAATTAACCATATTCGAACATATACCGTATGTTTATGCGGCGGCGATGGTGTAGCGGTTAGCGTATCGGACTGCTATACCCAAGTTTGCGAGTCAAACTCGATCGAAGCCGTGGATTTTTAAGGGCGAAAAAATCCTTCGTTCGCCTTCCTTCGGAGGGGAAGTAAAGCCGGCTGTCCCATGTTAGTACATTTACTGCATGTAAAAGATCCTCAAGCCTAAATGATGCCTCTGAGCTAAATTCAGATCGCCTGTTTCGTCGCCCAAGTAATACCTTCTTTCTCCCATGATTGGTGAACGGAGTGTAATGAAATTTGCGTGGTCAGACGGAAGAGCAGGCCTCATGGCCTGAGTCTCGCCACGTAAAATAAGGCCAATTCAATTCAATTCAATAGCGTAATACATATTACATATCAATTTTGATACAAAACATCTTCACTCTGAAGTAACATTTTATTTCAACACTTTGAACTATTCTAATTCGAATGAAGTATTTCAGATATAGTCACCGATGTTATCACACATCAGTTTTGTAAATCTGTTTTGTTGACGTCTGCAGGCCCACTTCCTCTCCTTACATATGGCGGTTTTGGATAGTCCGGTGAGAGTGATTCTCAACCAGTCTTCGGCGAGCCGCGCTGATGCATTTTATGTTACGCGACGCGTTTTAATATGTTAGTAAGTCTTCAATTTAATTACCTTGATAGTCCTCATTCGATTGAAATATTTTTAATTGCTTACGTTGATATTTCAAAAACTATATTTTTATTCTCAGGGCTCTTTTTTAGATTAAACAATTACATGATTAAATAAACGAGGAGTGAAATTACCGCACGCCCATACAGAAATTAAAACACTTGAAGTAAAGATAAAGAAGTACAGTACTGTACAACAACAAGAAAACTGAAGCTAAATACTTATTTTGTTCACATGTGATATGTGGCGCATTTGCATGTTGCTAATCGCAAACATGAGGTGATGATGTGAGGCGTTACCACACCCAAACAAATACACTAACAAATGCACACATGCATGTATTATTTTAACACACAACGTTTCGTCATAAAATAAACGGTTTATTTAATCAGCGAATGAGAAATAATTGGAACGTTTTGTTGTGTTCTAGAGCATCTATCAAAGCTATGGACGCTGTTTTAAATATGGCGATGTCTGCTTTACCTCTGCCTTTGTTTGTGCTGTCGCCTGAACCAGGATGCTGGCCTATCTGATTTTTTCTGACATGTTTGTCAACTTCACAGTTGTTTCACAACTTCGCATCGCCACCATCAGATCATTTGAAATCACTCGTCTCTCCTTCTATTACCTTTGTGAGTCGTATAAATTTAAAAAGAAGTAGTGTCCTGCACCAACTAAATGCTATTGAAATAACCACATAAAATGGTTTTACAAAAAAATCACAAATACTGCTCAGGAACAACAATATTAATTTATTACAAGGCAAGAAATGAATGTTTTCATGACTAGAAGGGACACTTGCCTGACGAGGCTAATTCAATGAATCTAGGAACTCAATCATGTCATCATTATGTGGTGTGATACACAATATTTTATTGAATATCACACCATAGACCTGAATTTATGACAATTTGTTCGTGCGACATACAAATTTAATTTACGATCACGAGAACTTCTACGTTCTTTTCCGTTCGACGCTTAGTAGGTAATTTTTTTCTAATTGTTGTACATTCCCTACAAGAACGGAAAGTACTTCCCTGTGTTTCCAGGCTGGTATTGAAAAACGTTGAACTTCAAAATCCGGATACAATGCGTAACTTTCTAAACGGTTTCGTGTAACTAAAAGTCTCTCTAACACAAAAAGTACGCGTACTGCACAGGAAGAGAATCAGTGGAATAACACTATCACTATTTACATCATCAGTAAAAATTGAAACTGTTTCATTGCTTGTAGATTTCTGATTCTCCTCCTTCCTTTTGTTCCTGGGTATCACACGAAATCTCACATGGACGGAGGATGCATAGTTTTCTTTCAATTTTTGGGTGTATCGGAAATTAGTAAGATAACAGCCATTAAAGTATCAATAAATATTTATAACAGTTTATATGCTGGCAATCATAAATTATCTATTTAATAATCTTTTTGCAGAAATAATACTACCATTGCTTACATAAACAATGTTCGCTGCTCCATTTACGTATTTCGTTCCCCTTTTTATGTAATATTACTCAAGAGATTGTTCTATCAATTTCTTTATTTCCTCTTTTCTCGACACTCTTTCTCGTCCGTCGCTCCCCGTCCGTCGCTCCCCGTCCGTCGCTCCCCGTCCGTCGCTCCCCGTCCGTCGCTCCCCGTCCGTCGCTCCCCGTCCGTCGCTCCGTCGTCGCTCCGTCCGTCGTCCCGTCCGTCGCTCCGTCCGTCGCTCCGTCCGTCGCTCCCGTCCGTCGCTCCCGTCCGTCGCTCCCGTCCGTCGCTCCCGTCCGTCGCTCTCCGTCCGTCGCTCCCGTCCGTCGCCCCCGTCCGTCGCTCCCCGTCCGTCGCTCCCCGTCCGTCGCTCCCCGTCCGTCGCTCCTCGTCCGTCGCTCCCCGTCCGTCGCTCCCCGTCCGTCGCTCCCCGTCCGTCGCTCCCCGTCCGCCGTTCCTACTCATCATCCCCGTCCGGTGCCCCCGTCCGTCGCCCCCTGACCATCGCCCACGACCATCGTCATCCTTCACACTTCCCTCACTTCTCCCCTACTCTTGCTACTACTCCCATTGAATTCCTTCTGTCGTCTGGCGGTGCCATCGCCAGCACCATTTGTTCTACCTTCCACGGTCTAACCGGCCACTCCTCTCCCTGGATTGTGCCCTTCTCTACCATCACCTCATACACCGCTTCCTCGTCTGTCTGGATCACCATCGCCGGCCCGCCTCTATCAGCGTCGCCACCGCCACCGCCTCTTCGATCGCCTCCAGCGCCCGAGGCTGAAGCGGGCGGGAGGGACCGTGCAACTGCGCGCCTCGAATCCGCCGCACCTACGTGGTAGCCTTCAAGCACGAGGTTCGCCTTCATCGTCTGCTTCATTAAAATTTTACTCCTCATTTTCTCGTGCCTCCGCTCTTCGGCGTTTGCCCTCCCCTTGCGTTTGGCCTGCCTTTTTTAACCTACTTTTTTGTATGTTTTGGTGATTATCTTCTTGGCGCGTCGTAGTTCGTTGTTTGAGCTGTCTCAGAGTGCATTTCCTTCTCCGGAATTGGTGCGATAAAAAAATTGTTTCTAGAGATACTCGGAATCCAGTTTTGCCATTGTCGTTTTGAGGTAGTGTTGTTGTTGTTGTTCTTTGCTCTTGTACTAGAGTCGTAGGTCGGGTAATGTACGAGTACTTTCTGTCTTTTATAACGCTCTAAACATACCTGAAGTAGACACATTAACCTACATTCTTCGAGAGAAAAGTAGGTTTATGGGACCAGCCGAAGACACTTCCACAATAGACCTCGATATTAACCCTAGCATTGCAAATGGGGTGAGCTGAGAGGTACATTGATGATTGTTTGATTTTTATTGTTTTTAATTTTTAGGATGATGAAAATCATTAAAATTGTTTATGATGTAATAAATTGCATTATGTTTTGATAAAAAGTAAAACCGGTTTGTTATAATTTAAATCAAAACAGCGATATTGGCAGAGGGTAAAAACTATTCAGAACTACTCAATCGAAAACTGAACATTCAAAATACATTTAGAAAATATTTTTAGAATTTTAATTGTTCCTGTATTATTTTTTAATACAGTACAATGTTATGAAGATTTAATGACCTTTATTTCAAATGAAAATGATAGAATTTGTCGTTAACCGTCCATAGGTTGAGCCAACTCACGAAACACAGAAGTTGAGGGTCGGCGCAGCGCTCCTCAAACTTTAATAGCAGTTACAGAAATATAACTATATTTTTCTTATTTTCTTTTTTAAGCAATTTATATAGATTAATAGTGTTATTCTCTACATATTTGCCATATTTCTTCTTCTTCTTCTTCTTCTTCTTCTTCTTATTATTATTATTATTATTATTATTATTATTATTATTATTATTATTATTATTATAAATTTGTAAATCAAATGAATAAGATATCAGAGATTAAATTTATATTTCTCTGTCACTTTTCACTTGTAATATTTCTCGCTGGACATTATATTTTTACAGACACATATTATATTAACATAACAATAATACACTTAAACTTGACATAAAGCTTTTTTTTAACATTTATAGCGTTCACTGCATATAGATTTTGGTACCTTTTTTACATTAAATGTTCAGGAAGACATATTTTTCCATCTTCTGGTTACTGCAATATCTGGACATATTTTATATAGTTTCAAATATATAGATTTTTTATATGATTAGTTACAGGATTTTCTATAAACCCTAACAAAACTAGCTACAGGATTTCCTAATAAACCCTAACAAAACTAGTGCAGCTACAACATTACGTACTTTCACGATTTATTAATGGGTACATAGCATACAGCAATTTCTGTGCATACTAAACCATCTTCGTCTTCACTTGAAAGGCGTCTTACCAATAGTAGCGCATTTGGTGCGAAAACTAATTCATTCAAGCTACTATATCAACACATTTGCGACAGTCGAAAACTGCATTCACTGCGTTCAAACATTGGCCAATAATTACACTGGCCAAAAATAATTAGGAAAATTTCAAATTGCCATGTCGCTGTATTGCCTTTGTCATAGAACCAATGCGACCCGATAACTCGTTAAAGACTTTTCTTTAAAAGAAGCGCTGAAGTTGAGATAAAGCTCTACCTTCAATATTGTAGTTGTAGAAGAAGGCCGAAACAAGTTTGCACTATTGCAATTTCGGGAATTCAGAGAGTTCACCGAAAATCTAACCTGCGCCATTTTTTTGTCTATCAAACAGAAGAAGAAATGTAATAAAACTAGTAATGCTACAAAACAACCAGACTTTCTCGCACTAGATTTTTTTTTAAATTCTTTGTTCTGTACTAGTTTTTCGGTTTGCCTCACCCTCTTCTCTGCTGTCATCTATCGGCAACCAACGTATAGTTTTCACATATATATAGTTTTTTGGTTCCCTAATGGTCGAACCGAAATGTGACTTTAAAAATATTATAGAAGAGTAAAAATCGTCCTACATGGCAATTTTCGTTAACAAATTTGGAGTCATTTCTAATAAAATGTTGTTTAAAGGTTTCTGTAAATGCAAAACTTGAAGCTCTTTTCCACAGGAAGTATTTGAAATTTGGAGAAACTTCATAAGAAATTATTTGAAGCAATTTTTATAATAAATGTGATAACGTATACAACTTGCAGGTAATGTAAATATTAACGGGATGAGAAATATTTTAAAAAACTTACTTTTGTGTATTTTTTGAAAAAACAAAAAAAAATACTGCAAAATTGCGTTTATGTCCTGTCATTCAGTCTATTTAGAACTATCTGTACAAACATTTTAAAGAAAAAAAATTGAAGCCGTTTTTAGGAAATTTTTGTGATACTTTTTAATATTAATAACATAAAAATCTTTAATATTGCTTTTTAACTCAAAATTGCTCGAAAACTAGTAAAATTTCCAAAATAATATACACGACGGTAATGAAAGAACTAATTGTGAAGAACAAATTGTATTTGAATTAACGATCTTTATCTTCAATTTTGTGGGAATAGGAAGACGCAGCAAAAAGTTCAAATTTATGTAATTTGCAAAATTTAAGAGTTGACAGTGAATATTGGACCTATGCAGTTTATAAGTGTGCCTCATGCTATTCTTACAGGAAATTTAATTATACAGTTTTGAAGGGGCTCCAAATGTTTTCGGGAAGTTTTGAAAATGCCCCATGGGCTTCATGTAAAGTACTCTAAAGTTTAAAGAATAGTTTTCAAAATTCCAGAGCATTGAGTTACGGCAGATCGTCTGGGGAATATTCATTTTGGAAAAGTTCTTCGCATAGTTTAGACACTAGACGGACGAACAGACAGACAGAAGACCGGAGATTTCCCGTAAACCATTTTTTTTCTTTATCAGTCACACATAGTGGATTCTGACTACACATGTTAGATGAAGTAATTTACAACATATTGGAACGATATTTATCCACATTTTCAGTACCAAGATGCCACAATATGAGTTTTTCTGCCAAAATATCGCTTTTTGCAGCGGCATTACAGAACTTCTACTTCTATTATTAACACTATATGCTAACGTGTATATACGTACGTATACGAGAAGTTAAAGTTTAACCCATTTTTGAGAAATTTTTTTAAATGTTAAAGTTTCATGTAAAACACCCCAAAAATTAAAATACTATTTCAAATTCGAAGGACTTCGAATTTGGCCAGATCGCATGGAGAACGTCAATTTTGGAGATACTCGTCGGAGCGGTGTAAACTGTAGTATTGCACGTAGATGGAAGAACTGACAGACAGACGTTTTGGCGTTAACCAAAACCAGGCCCGGAAAACGTGAATTATGAGTATACAATGTTTTAGAGGAAGTGATTTTGCTACACATAAAAACAAAGCCACTAACGCAATAAGAGTTTGTATCGAAAAACTGCTGTTTCTTCCTCAGCTTTGCAATACTTTCTTTATACTACATAAGTAATAAGCGAGAATAAAACACATTTTCTCCTTAGGTCGATGGAGAGCTCGGCGCTCTCGTCCTCCGCGCTCTGACATTTACGGCGCTGAATGTCGCATTGAATGTTCCTATCAGGAATATAATCGATTTCCGTTCATTATTAGTATTTCAAATAACAGCTATAAGGGAACCATAGTCCATTAGAATAGTTGAACGCTATGTAAAGGCTATTAAAGTGAGCGCCTCGACCCCACAACCTACGGTTGGTGAAATACAAATATCGATGCGAGAAAGTCGACAGTTTTTCATTTAGAGAGCCAGTAATTTATTTTTTTAAATATTGACATGAATGCATATGTATATTACTAGTTATATAAATTTATTAAAATCATTTAAAATATCAATAAAATAAAAATAAAAATGTATACGCTGGGCTTTGGAGACTCCCACCCACAGGAATGCATGGACCTATATATAGCGTTATTATATATAACCTATATTTTGCTAGAGTTAAATTACTCGTAAACCTTCATATTACTTAAACTTCCGGTATTATCCTAACGGTGTTAAATTAAATATAACTATTAACTTATTCTAGTAACTTTTTTCTTCCGATTCGCATGACGTCAGCGGTGTTGTCAGCAAGGACGCACTGAGTATGAACCTTCAGTCGTTACACGAAGGAAGAGAATAGGCGGAATACCACAATCAAATAAACTGCTGCATGACTGTTTCTATATAATTAGAAACTATACTGATCGAATACTTCATCGAAAAGAAAAATAATGTGTATTTTAACAAAACAATGAAATATAATGAATTAGTTTACATTTGGCCGACATGAATGGCCGAGGGGGCTAAGAGCGCGTACCGACTCAGCGCTTGGGTTCGAAGGTCGCGGGTTCGAGTACCGCCTTGGGCATGGTTGTTTGTCCCTTGACTTTGTATGTGTTGTCACGGAGGGCCTCGCGTTTTACTGACCCCAGATCAGAGGCGTCCACAAGTGTGTTGGTCTCGCGTAAGGTCGAATACTCTTCTCATCGGGACGTAAAAGGTAACCGGCTGTTGGCTGGATAAAAGCCATAGAAAAAAAGTTTACCATTTGTATTGTATAATTAAAAAATACTTAATATGCCTGCAACAAGTAATGTACTTCAAATTGCGGGTCAATGAACCCCGTCTCGATCCGGTTTTTGTCCAGTTTCCCGGATCCACTGAGCAAATGCTGAGATGGCCCCTTGTTTTGCTTCTGGACATAATTGTAGTTCGTTAAAATGTTGAGATTGGATTCTGGTACTCAAGAAAACGTACGCAGATAATCTTTTCCCCCATATGACATATACAGTTTTTACTGTTATTTGATCAAATAAATCAAATCAAATATTTGCATTTTTGAGTCAAAACCAAACGCGAATAACTAAAAACTGAAATAAAACCGGATAGTCACAATCTTTGATCGTACTACATGGGCATACATACTGCCGTAGTGAATCTCCATATCGCCTTGTATTGATATGCATTTCTCTTTAACTTTCAATTGGAAACCTGCAACATCCTTGCAATACACTTCACAACTTCCACTACAATCACCATCACTAGCTTCATTATTATACTACCACCATTATAATCTTATTCATTTCTATTATCTCAGTTACATATTGCGTTCTGTATTTTCGATAGCCGTTCGGAAAGATAGCTGCGAGGTATCAGGTGTTGGAGTAGATAAAAACTGAGCGAGGCCCCAAATAATCGAAAGATTTATTTTGGGCACAAGTCAACTCAAGACATACTACTCCTCATCTTCTTTTCTAACACTTCAGAGCGGACCAACATCATATTTCTGAAATTTGCAAGCGATCATTTTAGCAATAGAAAAATGAATACGGAGAATATGAAAATAAAAATTCAACAATATAAAGTGACTAGTTTCATTTTCGGAGCGCTTACTTGAAGTTATGGGTTTTCTGTCGGTGCTTATTATCATCGTTATTATCTTTCCCTCATGTTGAAGAAAATTGCAAAATATTTCATCGAGCAAGGTTGATTCGGTGTTTATTGATTCGCATTTTCATGAAGAGTGATGTTTCTATTACAGCTTTTTATATGTGGTCATAGAAAGAAATGCAGGAGAATCCCAGAAAAATGTAAAATCAACTCTATTACCCAAATAAAATATTTAGTGCGGTTACAACAGCAGATACTTTCTCCTATTATTTGTAACTTTGGCAACTTTCGAAAATTTAAGAGTTCAACGAAAATAACGCCTGTGCTAATTTAAAAGCGTCTTTTGCTATCTTCCAGGGAAAAATGAAGAAACGATTTTTAGAGCAGATTTCATTAGCAGATTTCATTACTCTATTATCAATTTAAAACTTGAGCAAAAATTATTTTTTGCAATTTTCGAAAATACAGGTATTTTTTCGAAAATGAGATCTGCCACATTTTTAAGCGTGCTTTGCTTGATTCGATGAAAAAATTAAAGAAATTTGGAGCAGTTTTTGAGATAAAAAATTAATTATATTAATTTGAAGCAAACTCTTTGCGAAAACCATTCGTTTTGTCAGAAACTTGATCTTATGATCTTATTGAAACATGATCTTATTCAAAGATATAATTTTTTTAAACATATTTTATTAGGAAAAATATCTCTTATTTATTTGTAGTTTTGTAATGATAATTGGTTTATAATTTTCAAAATTAAAGAATTAGCCAAAACTGGGACCTGTGTTCTTGTTTTAAGCGTCCTTTTCTCTGTCCGAGAAAAAGCTTAATCAAAAACTGTTAAGCCAATTTTTCGAAATTTTGAAAAGTTGAGGCTTCATGTAAAAAACGCCCAAAATTAAAATATCCGTTTCAAACTTGCAGAACCTCGAGTTCGACCAGGTCGCTCGGAGAATATCAATTTTGGAGAAAATCTTTCAATTTTGGAGCAAAATATTTAAGCTCCGACGTTTACCATTGCCGGACGGACGTTTTGCTGTCAACCAAGTTTTCCATATCAAGGGCTCTCAAAACGTGGATTCTGACTCCACAACTTGCTAGAGAAAGTAAGTTTCTACGAAAAGAACAAATTTATCCATTTTTTCGATACCTGGGCCAACAAGGCAAGTCGAAAAATCGCTCATTTTGCCGCAGCATAATAATCATTTCTCTTCACTACGTAAGTACGCAGAGTGACGAGACGGTAAATGATAGACTAAATATCTAATGCATTAATGTGTTATCTCATGCAAAACGTAATTTTGTAGATTAAGGAATCTTAAGCTTAACAGGGGTGCAGCATTGTAACAATAATGGCTAAAAATACTACGAATATATTAACAGTAATAAGGCAGCAAAAATAATGACTGAAATAATTCATAATATATTCATGTAATACATATGCAGTTAATGTTTAAGTAATGATTGTAGTAAATAATTTTTTGTAGGTTCGTCACTTTTCACTGTACTCTTCAGTGCACTTACCTTGAGGATCAATTTTCATCACACGACATTGATAGGCACTCCACCGTACCCGCCATTTCACTATACTTCGGTATATGTAATAGACTCAGTATAGTAATATACTCAGTACCACTATACTCAGTGTATGTAATGTAATTTAAGTCCATATGACATTCACAAGAGTTCCTAAGATATTACTTTTAAAATGACACGTATTTTTAAAGTATTATTTTGTGTTTAGTATTATTTATGAAAATTTTATACGGATCCCAGGAAATACAATCCCAATTCAATAACATCCTATTTAAAATATTATTACAGAGAGGCGAGAAAATGATATATTATGTAATGCTATGAATACTTCTTTTAAATGGTCACGACTAATAGACTTTTTTGAGTAATGTTCTAATTGTTTACCTCCAGACATCAAGGCTATACGAATTTAAAGGTCAATTACATCGTATATCCTGATTTATTAGTTTTGAAAGGAAGTACGTGAAGTTGGTATGCCTCAGGAATACAAAGAGCTCTCGGAGGAACTTTCACAACTGCTTTCTCCGTTACTGCATACTTTCACACATATTTCTCATACATGTTTATTAATTAAATCATTCCTGTTCACAAACATTTATCAGTTTACGTAAGTAGAACGAAACTAGTTGTGCTACAATGGCACACATTTTCTCGCATTATTTCTAATTTTTGCAATTTTCAAACATTCAGACACTTAAACGAAAATAAGATCTGCGCCATTTATAGCGTTATTTTGCTTTATCCGTGTAATAAATTTAAAGAAAAAATTTAGAGCCATTTTCAAAAAGATGTTTTTATATAAACTGCAATAGCTTTTAGAAGAAATTATTTTAAAAAAATGTACATGTACTTTTTTTAGATCTGACTTATTTAACAGATTTGATTGAATTATTTTATTCTCTATCTTCAATATTTTACTTTCCCAATGTTAATTATTTGCAATTTTCAAAGTACATGGAGTTCACCGAACATTGGACAAGCACTCGTTTCTTTTACGTTTGTCGATTGATACATACGAGGGAACAAATTTAAAAAAGGTTGAAGCCGTTTTTGAGAAAATAACAGTTTAAAATGTGCCTTTATTTCAGGCAAATTAACGCAAAGCTATTCATGTATTCAAAACAGTTTACATGACTTTATTTCAACAACAGATTTGATTCAGGAAAAAATCGGTCTTCAATAATGTAGTTGGAGGAAGAAGCCGAAATAATTTTCACTTTTGCAATTTTCGAAAAGTCAGTAATTTTCACGAAAATGAGACCTGCACCATTACTTAATCGTTCTTTGCGCTATCCGATGACAAAATCTAATCGTTCGTCGAAACGGAATACACATGCAATCCGTATCGTGTTACCTATGGCTTTTAGACTACAGTTCTCCTCGAATTTCCACCTACTGCCCATCGTGATAAACTGTAAAGCTGTAACGAATCTTTGGTGAATTAACTATGTACAAACAACATTTTTTAAAGATTTTTACCTAAAGGGTAACATATCAATCAAGATCTATATTTGCAGATGTCTTGATCAATGAAAATGTGTGGATTTCTTGGGATTCTCACATTTCCTTGGCCTCTCATTCCACATTTCTCAAATATCCGCCTCATCATTTCATTCACTCCATATCACATTCATCTCTTTCACTTAATCATTAGATCACTCATAGACTTCAATTAACTCACCAGTTGAATTACCCTAAAGCTCATTAAATGAATGATATATTGTTTTCTAGAATATTCTTTCTTTCTTAAGTAATTTGTGCACATAATACTTCATTAAACTATCTTACTCGCCTATTTTCATTCATTGCATCTGTCAAGTCGCCATTTACGTCATATGACATAACTGATCCTGTGGAGAACAAGGAAAAAATTCTTCTGTCCTATTAGAATACCTCTAGTCTTTACATCATAACTTTTAGTTGAGTAGGTACTGACGACGGCGGGCGAGGTGGGTTCGTTTCTTGTGCATGCGCTGGGGTCTCCGGCCGCAGCGAGTTCGCGGCCGCCGCCGCCACCGCCCACGCGCCGCCTCCAGTAATTAAACACTGAACGTCCGGCGGCGGGGACGGCGGTGGCGGTGGCGGTGGCGGTGGCGGTGGCGGCCGGGCCTCGTCCTTCACCGCTTCCTCCACCACCCAGAGGCGCGGGTTGGGTCCCCGGCTGCGACTTTGCAACGCCCGCCGCTGCCTGATGCTTCGAGAGCAAAGTAGTTACCTGTGCATTTGACGCTACGCCAAAGGTCGACGAATGGGCTTCAAGAGCATTAATGAAGGACTATCTTAAGTGGGAGTGAGTTCGTCATTGATGGTCTCAGTGCTGACTGTCACTAATTCTCTAATAATGCTGGAATCTGCCGTAAAAGGTGAAAATATATTCTGAAATATGTCCTTTGAATTGTGGATACTTCCATTACCGTATATTTAATGTTGAAAACAAATATTTACTTAAATTTATTAGTGATATTATATTCATACAGGTTTGTCGCATGAGAGAAAATTTTAAAGGAAATTAATTTTTGACACGTTTCATGCATATTTTCCGTTTAATTAAAAAACGCACTTTATTTTAAAAAACTGGTCAAATGGAAAAAATAAAAACAAATACAAGCGCAAAGAATTCAGTTATATTTGAGAATGTAAAAATAATATTATATTATATTATATTATATTATATTATATTATATTATATTGTACTATATTATATTATATTATATTATATTATATTATATTATATTATATTATATTATATTATACTTTTATATCATTGTTTTATTGCAATCCTTTTATTAATTATTAAAAATATGTAACAAAAATTAAGTCATAGAAAAAGTAAATATTACATTAAAAAACAGAGTAAATAGCACATTGTCTCTTTTTAATTGCTATGTTGTGTTTATAGTTTTGTGCTTAATAAAAATGCCGTGTAATGCTCCCTAAACTCAATATTAAAATGGTATAATAGTTTGAATTAAAGATTTATTAACTTTTAATGAGCATACATTTTGCAGTAATATATTTTACCGAAATTGAAACGAGTTAGCAATATCGGTGGATGTGGATACCGAATTACAGCAACGCAAGTAAATAAATAGTACACACATTACATTATCTTGAATATAGTTGTTTTTATTAGAGAGTGACTGTGCTTTACGAAGTTAACATTTGTTTATTCAGTGAGACCACAAAGAATGGCATTCGACAGTTGTCAGCCGGCGTTGCCAAGGGAGGAAACTATTAATATTCCTATCTGCCAACACACTCCATCATTTTGGCGCCTGACCCTCGCTACTCTAGCCATTGTTTGCTTCTGAAGCTACTGCGCGTAAAATTACCTGCCGCTCAGCGAATACCATTGAGAGTGGAAGAAAGAGCAACGTCTGTGTGGAGATCATTGTTCGATAAAAAGTACCAAGTCGTGTTCGTGTTTTGCTGGTTATAAGAAAAACGTCTAAGATCATGATATGATAGTTTCGATCTAATTAGCTTAGAAATTTATTATTCTTTAAACTCTCCTTTGTTGTAACGGACACTTGATTGCAATTGGTTAGTTTCTGAAGAGGAAATGTCAAGGACTTTTGTGACAAACTTCCATCCATTTTATTTTCAAATGACACAGCACAAATTAGTGCAAAGGATACCACAACTTTAGACTAGTTTAGATTTTTTCTACTTTTATGTCTTGATGAGATCTTGGTTTCCATGATTTTATGAGATAAAAATCTAAAAGTTGGTACAAAACCTTCGCAATCAATAACTCATCGGAAGGCAGTACTTCAAACTTTATTTCAATATAAAAACTAACGGTGCTACAACAGTACATACTTTATCGTATTATTTTTAACAGTTACGTAATATAATGTTGAGATTTCTATCCTACTAACGCTACAGCTATCACTTGAAAAATTCAAATGAGTTCAAATTAAAACGAAACTATTGTTTGAAATAATTATGCATAAAATGGTTTAAAGGTCTAATATTGAATAAAATGTTGCATTAAGAACGAAATAACTAGCTTTAAGTTTGAAGCTGTATGACAGATTCCAAAATAACTCGAACTTTCTCATAATATTTGCAAAAATTAAGGAAGAACTATATTTTTTTTTAATTTGCTGAAATGATTTAAATATGAATGAAATGAATTATATAATATTTAGGAATTCTTACACATCAAGATGTACTTTTGACGAAATTCGGACATGTGTCGTTTTAATAAGTGTGCTCTGTTCTTTTCAAGAAGAAACTTTGTGTCATTTCAGAGAATATATTAAAAAATATCCCTGCACCGTTTTATGAAGTACCTCCAAAAATTATATGGGTCATATAATTTTTAATAATATTATATATATATCGATATATATATATATATATATATATATATATATATATATATATATATATATATATATATATCGATCTGTGGATATGCGTTTTGGTTATATTCCTCTAAAAGATGATACATTCGTATTTGTTACAGGCGCGCGAATGAAAAACTTTCGAATTTTTTTTTCGGGATCAAGGACTCCCAAATCGTATATTTCCGTTAAAACTTCCATATTTTGGTGCGTTATGTAACTTTCTCTGATACTACGTATAGATAAAGTAATAAGTAACTTGGCTAATAAAACTGAGAACTAACCTTTGTATATTGTCTCTCGTGTTTAGAATGAATGGGAAAGAATGTAACAACTTGTAGGGCATGTTCAAAAATGATTACTTTTCGCCAGTAAATGTAAGGCAAATAATTATTACAACGAAGTTACCATTGCGAAATTTATCTCCAATTGTAAGACAACTCCCCATGCACTAGTGTTAGGTTGGTCACATTCTGATGCCCTCAAAGAGATTTTGTGTTCCCTCCTAACACTAGCGACTGAAGTTGTTTAAAAATCAGAGATAAATGCGACGTATAACATCATCACAAGAAATTTCCTTCTAAATGTTAATAAGAAGAACGTGATCATCTTCGACCCCTCTATATTCCTAAAAGTGTGTAACACTTATTCCAAAACATCTGCATATAATTAGCATTATCGAACCCGGGGTAACACAGGCGGTGATGCAGTATCATTCGAGCATTGTCAAAACATGGACAGCCGAATGCTGTAGGTTATATTACCGCGTGTGGTGTGGAGGTATTGTGTGATTGTGATGTTTTAGATTCTCAACCTACGCTCTTCCCGACACCTCACAGCGATTGTGAACCGTCCTCTTATTAATAATAAATTCATCTTTGTGTCGAGTCTCCATCTACTTCCTTTGCTGTCAGAGACAGCTCTGAGATCTTTCTCCACTTCTCTTTTCAAGTCAGTGGGAGCTGCTGAGGTTCCCCGTGGAGCTACGCTGCCCAGTTAAGAGTGATGGAGTCTGTCTGGTAGGGAAGGATAAAGGTACAGTGGAGATACGTGCTAATTGGCGCTCTCCCTTCATTCCGCAACATACGGGATCAGAGGCTGACCCGCCTGGATGAAATGTGTACTTGCGCCCCACGCAAGCTCGTACGCCACCCAATCGGAGTAGAAGAGAAAGGATTCGAATCGAACGATGATCCATGGGAGTGGGTTGGTTGTTTCTCAGCATGGTCTATTTTTTAGTCCCGTTAGCGTAGAGACTTTTTTCTCTCGCAAGGATGTCGCTTTGTTCTTGCCTATTCTTTCTAAGTTATTAAGACACAACTACGAAATGAAATAATAAATAATAAAAAAGAATAATAAAATTGACACGTGAATGATATATTTATTAATTTCTTAAAGGAAAACAATATATGAGATTAAAACACAGAAGGAAAACTTAAGAAACAAATAAAGTATTTGAATGTACAGTTATGCAAAGCAATATTGAACTTGTATATCGGTGATGAGTTCGAAACTGTGGCTTCATTAGGGGTTTTATTTAGATTGCGAGAATGGTGCTCCTCGTTTAATTGCAGGTATGGTTGTAAAGTCGAAACAGTTGCATGTTTTGTAATTGTGATGGCTTTGTGGTCTTACCCACGTCCGCCAGGTACACATTGCGACGATAAAACGTATGCTATAAAAAGAAAATGATAAGAGTTTCGCGGGTAAAAAAATGTTTCTCATTAGGCAAGTGTGATAGAATTATTTCAATTCATTGGTGATCATTTCACGTATGGACAAATCTCTAGAAACACTACCAATTTTGAAGAGTACATCCAACAATGAGGCCCTCGCTGGCTTGTTGGTTAGCTCGCTTTCCACTGAGCAACCCCAGGTTCGATGCACGACCGGGCCAAAATAATAATTGTGCGCTTTCCTTACAAATGTCCTAGTATATATTGCTATGTCACGATGACAAATTCCACCCTAAGGTTATGAAGACCAGAATACACAGTAAAGGGATGTTTTTGTGCTAACCACACGCACCCCTTATCCCATGGCCGAGAGGCTCGGTCAACGGTGGTTGGCCATGCAACGGACTGTCGAACCATAGGATAGGATAAGATAGTATATCGAAGAATACGTTTCTCCGCTAGATGGTGAAAGGAGCGTAGCAAAATTCGCGTAGTCAGACGGAATAGCAGGCCTCATGGCCATAGCCTTGCCACGAAAAATAAGGCAAAATTAAATTTAATAGAATTGAATGAATCAAATAAATCAGGGTTCACTGGATAAACCAAACATTACAATGAAACGATGATTCCAGTCAAATTAAAATATATATTTACAGACGTATCGACCTACATTGTGAGGTTCTCTTCAGTGTCTGAAAGGTCAAATTATTACTACCTACATACACATCGTGTATTGTCAAGGTAGGTGGTCAAGCCAATGTGTATATTAGCACCACATACATATACATTGGCTTGAACAGTCCGCAACGATTAGCATGTCCCGTTACTTAATGCCATTATAAGTAATTGCAAGAGTGCCTTCCACGATGAATCAATGAAATTTCTCTTTCTAACATTGACTTTTAGACGTCAATGTTAACGATTATACCTTTTGGTAGTTCCTAGCTTTTATTTATTTTTATATTAAGATGTATACCTAACCTCGTAATTTTACCAACTGTATGCAAGTAACAGTTCCTTTTTTTTAACTATCAATATTTATGTAATATATTACGTAATAGATTATTGTAACTGATTGGTTGATAATTTGAACTTCCAGACACTGAAGAGGACCTTACAATGTCGGCCGAAAAGTTTGCAAATATATATTTTAATTTGACTGGAATCATCGTTTCATTGTGGTGAATTGACTTTGAAGCCTACCTAGGGCGTGTTTGTGCCGGGAGCCTTCCGGCGCCGGCCCGCGCTCGACCACCCGCCGCGGCGTGGCGCTGCCCCCGTTTTATTGCTCTTCCTTTCACGCGACCTCGCGCACCTCAAGAACTATGGGTTCCAAGCGCAGGCCTTTTTGTCTCAGGTTGGCTCATTGCTGAACGACTGCAAGAGTTACGCGGTCGGATAGACTACCTGTTTTCAGAATGGGAAGGGGAGCTGTATTTCACAGTAGTGACTGGAATTGTCTGAAGATTGGGGCTTGTAATTACCAAATATTTGCAACTCGTTAAGATAAACTTCGTGGTTATCGGAATAGTATTGTGGAAATCCGTATGAATAGGTAAGAAAGAAATAATCTTCAAACTAAAATTTTCCACAATTTAAAATTGTATTGATCGTGGAAGATTATTTCTTTTTTACCCATCCATCTTTAAGATAAATGGCACTGTTTTCTCGTAAGATCCTGGAAATTTCTACTGCATTTTGAAATGATTATTGTTATTGCTAGCAGTCTTTATGGGTAGTTTTTTTTATTATTATGGACAGTACTTTTGGAAAATTGAGATAATTTCCTGAATGCTACTAGACTTGGAATCAGAGAGTATAAATGAAAGCGCATAGACTACCGTGGCCTGAGTCAATAGGTTCTTTTCTGTCTGGGAGACGGCATGGCGCGTCCTAGACACAGTTGCCAACGTTTCGACTATCATGATACGACCTTCCTCGGGTGAATTGTTTTTGGGAAGTGTTGGCAACTATGCCTAGACCTGCCCGCCTCCCGGACAGCAAAGTATACAGAGAGAATATATCTCCATAATTCGAAGAATCACAAAAATCGAATACGTCACAACGGTATTCTCATGACTGCTATTTAAACTTTTAACGCACGTTGTTGATTAATGCCTTTCATAAGACAATTTTGAGTTATTTTATAGAACGATAATCGTATAATGCATTCTCAATATTAAAATGGCCGATCTGAGTTGCGCAGACTGCTGTGGTGACAACTGCTCTCCAGGACACTGAAAGAAGTTGGGTGGTGTAAGGAATGGATGTATTTATTTCTTGGTTGCAGCGTTAAATTAAATCTCAGAGTTCCAAATATTCACTAACTTGTTTGTTAAATCACCTAAGACCACAAACCTAATAAGGAGCTAATTGCCACAATACAAAGTAATAATAACACTCATGTTTATCAACAATTATAATATTAATAATAAATGCTAAATTATATGATTATGTGATATGTCTATACGCAATTAATTTGTATATCGTATCTCACTTTTGACACATGTTATTTGCAAATCAATGTGGATTTTGTACGTACATCAGTAATTGCATACACGACATATTGGAAACAGGTTTCTGAGGTCTAGCCAGAATTAAAGGTATTATTTGTCACAACTCACATTGACAAAATAAGAAAATATCGGTAACAAGTTTCAAATAACCAGCAATAAGCTGGTCTATAAAACCACTTGCGGTCTTAGCAAATCGTCTCGGTATGTTAGTGATAAAAGCAAGTAATCGTTTACCAGCAGGTAAACCGGGATAACTTAAGTTATTAACAATAGGAATAACAGTATTCAGATGACACTTGTCGCCGCCGCGGGCCCCCGCGGCGGCCCGAGCGCCGCAGCTGCGCCGGCCTGCCCGCAAGTCTCGCTTCGCCGCGACGAAACGCCGCCGCGTGACTGACCAACCTCCCCAACCCCGAACCCTTGCCTCCCCGCCATGCTGCCGCCGTCCCGCTGTCATCCAGCCCCGCCGCCGCCCCTTCCCCTGTTCCGCTCCGCTCCGCCCTGCCCGGCCCCGCCCGCTCCGCCCCCCGGCCCCGCCGCTGGCCCGGCCCCTGCCCCTACCATCCGACCCCGACACGCCGCCCCGTCCCCGACCCACTGCCCCCCACTTGGGAATAAGTAATAAATAAATTTGGTAGATATGTTGTGAATGCACAAATTTTTATAGAATTCTTCAGTTCCCATGAACCATAAAATATCTGTTCGAACATGATTTTTGCGTACATCACTTATTCCAACCTACGTACCTCCATTGTTGCTTCTTTAGCTTTCTCTTGACTTTTCCCTCAGAGGAACTTGCTAATCAATAAATATCAATTGATTTGATACATTCAATAAAAGTCATCAAAGGGTGGACATATTTGAATCAGAGAAAAAGGAGTTGAAACTAGGGAATATGCAGAAGAAAAAAGATGAAATAGAGAAAGACGTTCGGGAAGAAAAGATAAAAGGGAAATGATAAAGATAGGAAAATTTAGGCTTTGTGACTTTGGATCGCAATATAGAAATGAAAATATTATAAGATATTCTTCCTAATCAAAGTAAAATAAGCAACTTCAACATCGCGAAAATGCAAATGCATCATGTTTGGGTGCATTTGAACGTGCAGCAAGGAGGAAAATTAATTTGAAAGAATTTGAAAGAACATAAAATGAATTTCTTTATCGTTTATTACGATCGTGATTGATATGTTGCTATATACATGACGTAACTCCACTTCTAGAAGTCTATTTCTGAAAGCCATTAGGTAATAAATAGGCAGGGGTCATAATTTTGGAGAAAATCTACTTATTTTGCACAATTTTATCGACTCTTCGGGAAGCTGCCTAACCAAAGTAGTGAAGGCAAACTAGAAATCTAATATTTCTGATTTTATCTTAACAACCATTAAGCTATTTATTTAACAGATAAGATAGACTCGAAGAGAGGCGCGGTCTAACCAATTGCATCAGAATATGCTTCTTTATCCTTGACCTTCATCTACCAAACTTTACTAAAACTTAGATTGCAAATTATGTTCAATTGAAAATTTCTCTATAACTGTAACTTGAATTGATCATATTCAAGCTGCATTTTTGGCAAAGTAAAAGCTGGAGGTTTTTGATAAGGTAACTATTTCCAACACTACCTTCTAAGTTGAGTTAGAAATACAGAACGACATAAATCATTGGCTATTTGCTTATTACATGTTTTGAGAAATTCTGAATTAGCGCCCTCAATTTCCAGCGCATTTCCTTGATACTCTTTGTTTTCATGTGCTTACGACATGCTAAACTAATGATCGTTTTCAAAACGAAGCATATCGTCTTAAGTCAGCTGAATACTGTATAAATGGAGAATACCTTGTACATGGAATTATGCGCGTATTGTTTACAAATAATTTGAATTGAAAACGTTATTGAGTAAACAATGAAGATGAAAAAATAATCCACCTCATATCATTAAATGAGTTGACAGTTTGAATTTTTATTAATTTCATTGTTAAATTCGTACTACATATACAAATGTTTCTCTAATAATATATCATTTAAATGCCTGGTTTCAAGTTACTCTGTTTGTTGTACCTTATTGCGTGCAAATAAATTAAATCTTTTAACGTATGTCTTTCGCTTTCTACCTTCTTCAACCACAAATTGTAGCAAGCATTTGCTAGTTAACGTTGCATGGTCTGTGTGTACTTTGACATCATTTGTTACACGTGACATACTCCTACATTAATTGTCTCACATATAGTTTTCCACCTCTTGGAAGACCAACACATCCGGTCTGACGCAAAGATTGTTGCTCTTATTAATTCATGTGGGATTGTTAGAGCTAATTAAATGTCTAAACTGAACTTGCAAAATTTATTACTCATGTTCTCCAAGTACTGAATCAAGTCACAAAATAAAACCAATACGCACCTGGGTACTAGCTTTCTGAGGCTGCTCAACTGAGATATCGTTTGCAGTGAGCGAAGTAAAATTTGATTTTTTTCGAGTATCCTGCACAAGTGCATCCCACGTCTTTCTTTATTACCACTATGTGTCAGGCATAAAGTTGACTCAAGAAGAAATGGAGGTTAACTAAAGTCGTGACGTCAATGAGAGTAGAATCAGTGTACCTACAGCGGTGGAGCTGGAAATGAAAGTCAAGCAACGTCTGCAGAAGAAATCTCCCTCGCCACTCTCTTCGTCTTTTTTCTGTAAATCTTCCGTTACTAAATTTCCCAGCCTTCATATTTCCCATTTATCTTTCCTCCCCGGCCTTCATTCTCTATTTTTATTTTTTTCTGCCTATTTCCTAGTTTCACCTGCTCTTTGTCTCTTCAAGTACGACCTCTCTTCAACGACTGGAATCTATGCAACCTATTGATATTTATTGATGAGCTATGTGCTCTGAGGTGAGAATGAAGATAAAGCAAAAGAAGCAACAAGGGTGATGCGTAGGTTGGAATAGGTGAAGGCCGCATAGATCATGTTAGAGCAAAGATGTTATGATTTATGAGAACAGAAGGATTCTGTAAAAAATCTGTTGATTCACAATTTTCTACTTCTAAATTTTATTACTTATTCAAAATTGGTATTATTATTATTATTGTTATTATTATTATTATTCACTAATATACTTTTTCCATCGCTCTAGGTAAATTTCTCCTCAACCATTCATCTTCATATTATCTCTACATATAGTGTCGTAATTTTTATTTCTACGCCCATTGATACCAGTAGAGGCTGTGAAATTTACAATAGCCTAGTTTAACGTTTCTGTATCGGTTTCAATACAAGGATCTCTTGAAATTTGTGCGGAACACTATATTTTGATTTGAAGCCTCTAGACCAGTAGCACTATTCTGTACAGTCGAACCGACTACGATCGGTATCGGTAGGCCTGATTACCGACAAGTGTCGGTAGAAGCTATTCTGTACGTTCCTGTAACGACAGCCTGACGCTTCTAGTCGTCGGTAGAAACGATGAGAATCGCTATCACGACCGACGGCTTGGGTCCACGTCGGTAGCCTCTTAACGACGTGTTTCTGTGAGTCGACGAGTTGTGAATTGTACGTGATCCCGCTGTTTGCCTTCCTCTACAGTAGATTCTACTATAGTATTCTACATTAAAGTATTCTACTATAGTAGAACCTAGTAGAATAAGCTTTCACCGTTGTAATGACAGTTGTGAAAAAGGTTTTGAAGTAATTACAATATAATTTAATTGCTGCTTGATTGTAATATTTTGAGGTTAAATGTACGGAATATTGATTTCTATGTTTATTATGGCTCCTTGCTTTTTTGTGAGTCTTGAATATACAAAAAATACATAGCTAGGGTTTTATTATTTTGTTCTATTACTGAGGAAACTTTAATATTGAGATTATAATCATTGAATAGTTTTAAAATATTAGTGATGTGTTGTCCATATGTTATAAGTAATTCATCAACCACATATCTCTGTATAATAATAGATCATTTTTGCTCATTATCTTTCTTAAGCGGTCTGATTACCATTTCCAAATGTGCATCATCAATAGGGGTTCCATCTATTTGTAGATAATTGTAACTCTCTTATTATTCCATATTTTTGTATATTTGTTGAAAGGACTTTTTTCATTAAGGTGTTACTAACCCTTGTAAAATAAGGTTGTACGGAATAGATGGAAACTAATGTTATATAAAAAAACGCTTGTATATGTGCATGTTGTATGTAAATTTCTACAAGAATCATTCATAGTTGACAAGACAATTACAACGTAGTTTCGCAGTTCACATGATGAAGATCTGAAAACGTATCTCATTTTACAAAGAGTCTAAAATAAACTTTAAATTCTGATTTAACTTCAATCCATGTCTTTTTTTGAATTCAAGATTCTCAAAAGACTCAATTGAGTCATAATTGTAAGAAGATTAACAAAGTTGTGGTAATTCTTACGTAGGATGGCAGAAGGGTTTTTAGCGTTAGATCTTTTGCATCTAATGCACCAAGAGACCCGGATTGCTTCGACGTGCTGCGCGCTTTCCAAGATTCGGATGTTTCCACTAAAATTCTCCACGCTGATTGGTTGAAACCCCACTAGCCTCGCGCAGGGTCCTTCCTCAAATCTGTTTAATTTACGCATGCGATCGTCTTCGCTTGCACCGATAGATGTCGCTAAGAAGGAATTACAGAATTGCACTCAACGGTAGAGCACGTCGGTGCCAGAGACAGTTGTCGGTAGCATTCCGATTCCGACGGCTGTCGGTTTCATGTACAGAATAGCGCTCCAACTACAGATGTAATAAAGGATTTACATGAAAACCGGGGAGCGGGCCAATACATAAAATAGGTCCATGTCCTCTACGATCTACCAGGGAAGAGGAGATTCTCCTAACGTTGGATGCCGATTGTTAAAAGTCCAGATCAACTAGAGAGATGTTTGAAGGATTTGAAAGATTGCGTAGAGATGTATGTTGGGTGTTGTGCTGTTCTTGACATGATGTCCGCCAGGCGGGCTTATTTATTTAATGTTTAAACATTAACCACCGTAGTGCTAAATCGCTAAACGCGACCTCCGGAATGAGGTATCTGTGGCTGCTCGCATTATTTTTTTTTTTAAGAAACCAATGATCGTGATTTTATACAGGGGAACAATCTCAACGCATCCTAATTCTTCTGTGAAAAATTACATTATTCTTATCAGAAATGCAATCATGCATAAATCCTTCATTTCTTCAAAATACTGCCGTTTCTAGTGGGTTACGAAATGAAAAAGACAATTCTAGTACTTTCATTTTAAGGAAATAAGAAACTATAAATATGCCGTGAGCTTAAAATACTAGCTTCGAACAATATGAAAAACTCTAGAAATTGCGAAAAATAACTTCAATTCATAAAAATTGTAGTACATGCAATTTACTGACCCTGTCATGATAATTTACATGAAAATATAAATTCGGGATGATAAGTGAAACAGCTTACAGTTTCATGTACATTGACGTCCATAGTGATTTGATACATTGGACATTAGACGCGATTTCCAATTTCATAGCAAAACACGCAGTATTAAAATATATAGAAACACAGTGGTGAGATCACGGTGACTGCTGAAAACTTTCATAGCCCTAAATAAATAAGAAACAGCACGTACTAGCAGCCGACGATCAACTTGGATAGCTCTCAACAGCCTTTCTATAAGGTGGAGCAGGGATCCAGAAAAATCCTTTGAACGTCAGCTTGCAGAGGTCGATTTAAAATTTGTTGCGGATACAGGTACTGGTGGTTAAGGGTTGAGTAGTATTACTATTTGTGAAGCAATAATTATGTCCAAGTATTCGTGACATTAAGAAAGTAATAAAATTTCGCAAAATACTGATATCGAGATTTTGACGGAAGTATTGATTCTGGAAATCCATGATATCGAAAAAGTGTTTTAGGAAATTGTGTCTGTCTGTATGTCCGTTCGTCCATACGTCCGAATGCATGTATATGAACAACTATGCCATTTAAATCACACATTATTTTTCCTAAAAATAATGTTCTTCGATTGACCTGGCCGAATTCAAAGCCAGAAGAATTTAAAACAAAATCTCTAGCTCTAACAATTAAGATACAGAACAGGTTTTGAAAGTTTTAATCTTATAATTTCTAAACTTCAGAAGTGTTTATCGGGAAAATCGGCATTTTACCTCCACGATTCAATATTTGAACAAACTTTTTAAAGAATATATTTGAAAGCATAAACTTGCATAAATTGGCGATTTTGTTCATCGGCTCAATAACTGGGTCAGATGCCAGTACGCCGAGGTAACTGTCTATTGATCGAACAATTCTTAGGTTATCTTTGTTCAGTTCCAGGGGGATCACAAAGTAGCGGTGGGTTAAACAACAAATCGCTGTCCAGAAACTATCCTTGTATTGTCCTCCTAGTTTCTTTAGGGTTGGGTTTTGGTCGAGACCCTTTATCTAGATGGCCCATCTCCAATAATCTCAACCAACTTAGGTGACCCTGTACATCAACGATGTAACTGCAGTGTCTGTGTTCGGAAGGTCCTAGTGTCGAGTCCTGACGGTGACAGGATTTTCGACATTAGCTAGGGAGCTCAGTCGAATGCAGGACTGCCTGGAGGAGAATTCTCGCGGCCGGTTGCTCTGATCGGTAGCTTGCTGTCGTTTCTCCGCTGAACACCAGGTGAATGCCGGAGCAATACACTAACAAACGGGCAGCGGACTGCGCGCGGTCTTTCCTTCCCCTTCCTTGTCCCATCATCACATCTTATATACATTCACGAAACTGCCACACATGTTGGGAGACCAATTGGTGGGTTAAAGCTTGCCCTGGCTGCGGCGGTGCCTCGCCTGGTTGAAGAAAAATCCCTGAAGGCGACGTAAGTCGGCGCAAGATCTCGCCATACAGCAAGGGAAGATCACCGCCACCTCCCGAGAAAAAAAGCGCACTACACTTACGGGACCAATGAGTTTAGCAATTGACCACTCCTGAATCTGAATAATGTATAGCAGTCCAATAATTTCGAAACACTCCAACAGTACGTCGAAGCGAGAAGCTGAGATAGGGTGTAGCGTTTTGCCATACATTTTCCGAACGCCTAAACCAATAGTGGAGGGTTATTGCGAGATGTAAGTGTTAAAAAACAAACAAGCAAACAAACAAACAAAATGCCTGATGCGACGTCTCACACAGCTATCTTGTAGTTGATCTTGGCCGTTTCGATGTGTGAGCCATTTCGTTTGTGTTCCATTTCTTTTCGTTGTGTGTTCCATTGATCTGTCAAAAGCAGTCGACGTTTTGTGAGATTGTAGTTAGGAAAGCGAAGGTAGAGCTTTTGAGTTCGAAAAATTACTGCTTAGATGCAAAGTTTTGGAAGTGTATTCAAGGCACCCCCAGCAATTCTTTGACACATGCGTCCCTTGACAAACAAGTTTCATTGTTTCTGAAGTTTCAGTGTGGCCGTCGCGGCGGGTTCTGCCCCTTGCGGGATGAGTCAGGGCGTCCCACATCGCCGCGTCGCCGCACTTTATTTTCCAATTACGCCGACGACGCCGGCGGGTCACGCGCGTGGTGACGCAACGCCGCCAGTGGGCGTGGCAGAAGCGGGCGCCGTGGGCGGGCGAAAGGGTGGATGCGACAGGGGAAAAGCCATCTACAGGCTTCAGTGGTCCACATATGGGACACAAAATACTTAAAACAGTGAGAATTGAGATATTGATTGATTGATTAGTGATTTTTGGCGCGTCGTATGATAAGGTCAATAGTCCCGTAAGCGTAGTGCCTGTTTTATCGCGGGAAATGATTGTGGTGGTCATTCCACGTTGGCCGGTGAGATCCGTCGCCGATCTACATCGAATTGCGGGAATTTTCCCCAACCAGGTATCTCAACTGAGTGGCACCGCCGCAGGCGGGATAAGCTCTAAGTTCCCGACTGTTTCCTGATAAGTATGGTAACGGGCAAGTGCGTGAAAAGGGTGAGGAAAGGGCAAGAAAAAAGTAGGAAAGATCGCGAGCGGTCCCTGGCCGTTTTTATTTGGGTACTACCCCGGTATGCGCCTAGAGTTAATAAAAGAAACACGATCAACCAATCAGAGCAGCCGGCCGCTAGAATGCTACTCCATACAACAGTTGAATTCGATCTAGCTAGTTTCAAAAATCCTGCGGCTGAATTTCCGGGACTCGAACCCTCGGTTGTTCCGGTCAGAAGCATTACAGTGACAGTTGATGCCCTGAGCCACTTTTGCTAGAACTGGTCTTGAAGAAAATAAATATTAGCTGAACCTATGGAATTACATTGCACGGAAATATGTAAAATAATGTTATAATAAATAACACAATTGCACTATAACGGAAATCAAAATCTTCAAAATGTCTTTCAGTATTAAGTCTCGAATGGAGGGAGGTTTACAAATTCTGCAACAATACAATCACTGTTCACTGTGAAGAGAGAGTCTAACATGTTTCTGAATACGTAATGAAATTGATTTATGTTTGATCTTTGCTTTATGTTGCAGTGGACTACAGCAGGAAATTCTGCTATTCTCATTAACGTAACAACGTAATGCATCAAAATCACTGAAACTTGTTTCTAAAGGGGCACATGTGTCAAACGATTTCTGAAGATAGTTTATATTTACTTACCAAACTTTGCATTTAAAAACACTCATTTGTCGAACTCAACAAGCTCTGTCAGCGTTTTCCTAACTATAACCTCGCAAAACGTTGACTGCCTTCCACAAATCATTTACAACTCTCACAACGAAACGTCCAAAATCAACTAAATTCCAACTATACAATGAAGTTTTTCTTGAAAACGACGTAATGAGTGTTTTACTCTCGTTCATTACATCATCTGGCTCGCTCCTGTGTTCCGCCTGCTTTCCTCGTTGTGGTGCTGTTGCTGTTGCCACTTTTCTTCTGTTCTCTTGCCTGCCTTCATATTTCAAAGACTGCCTTCGCTTCTCAAAGACTCTTTTGTATTTTTTCTGTCTCCTCCAAATTGTTAACTCGTCTTTTGGTACGGGATTCATACGGGAATTGTGTAATCTAATCTTGTGTCACGTATTTTTATTGAATTATTCGAAAGACTGACGACCACATGAGCATAATGCTTTCCATGTTAGACAGCGTCCTTGTCGTCGTCGTCACAGCCACCGACATTTCTTTGGAGGTTTCCTGTCGGTTGGCTGGTTGTTTGGAGAGCGTCGCGCGTGCGCCTCGGGCCATTTCGGAGCACTGTGTGCGCGTGCGCCGGGGGCGGGGGGTTCCCCCGGGCCCCGGTGGTGGGAAGGGCGGCAGTGGCCGCGACGGCGTCTGCAACTGTGGCGGTAGCGGCATTGGCGATGGGGCTGATGGCGGCTGAAGGGGAGGAGGAACGAAAGTGATGACAGTAGGAACGGCTGTGACGATGGCGGTGGCTGTGACGACGACGACGGTGGCGGTGACGACGACGGTGGCGGTGACGACGACGGTGGCGGTGACGACGACGGTGGCTGTGACGACGACGGTGCTGTGACGACGACGGGGCGACGGAGACGACGGGCACGCGGTGGGACATCTGTGCGAAGGGGGACGACGATAACGGTGGCGGGGACGGCAAAGGCTAGGACAAGACGGTGGTCGTCGACACGGTGACTGCGGCGTCGAGGGGATAAATGCGACGCGACAACGCGGTGACTGTGGCGACGGCGGCAATAACATTGGCGTCTGGGGCGGCGGGGCCCGCGCGCGAGGGCGTCCTTGGGTTGTGCCTTGTCACGGGCGCCGCTGAGCCACAGCCTTGGGCACCCCCCCCCGCGCGGCTCCCCGCCGCCTTGACGCCCCCGCACCGCCTCCAGGGGGCCACGAAACGCAGCAATGAACGGTGAGCGTATTTGACCGAAAAGGCAACACGTAATACGTACTAATTGTAACTGCAAGGTGGACATTGCGACCTCATTGCACGGCAATCAGAGAAATAATACGTCGATACCCCAAGATTAAAAGAACTTGACCACATATTGGATGTGGAAAATATTGATTTAATAAAAGCATTCGTCATTTTTATATGTGCCTTTTATACAATTTGCTGTTGACGTGTAAGACAATTTGCAATCGGATGGAGACCATACAACGCATTGTGCTGAACAAAAATCAATCATTACAAATTTTAACATTTGCCGTTTCGTATTCACGGTGTCGAAAAATAACAATTCACGGTATTCATAAATCTCCTGTGATTTAATTTTTAAAACTTTCATATCTCTCTACAGCAAGAGGTAGACCCAATAAACTACAGTTTTGCTGTAATACAGAAGTTCTGTAGCAGTAGTTTTCTGTCACATCATACATGCATAGAGAACCGTCACCGTCGAAACGATAATGTACTACACATAACTGCATTTATATTTCAATAGGTCAGTAGATTGCTACATATGGGTTATGGACATACACTTTTATATAAATGCTTGCTTTCTGGTTTCATTGATATGAAACACAGATCAAATTATTATTTTAACTTGTAGAGTAATTTTTGAAAGTACAATGTTTCGGTGATTATAGGATGATATTTTTAATTAAAATAATTAACATATTAGAATACGATTTAATGAGTTCTATTAATATTAGAGAGAGCCTTTGGTGTCAAAAATAATAAACAAATGACCACTGAATCTTTGAGTATCATATCGTAGAAATAAAACTGTTCGGAATGTCTTGCCACCTTAATGATAAGAATTCGTGTAGAAAGCGATTTTTATTAGAGTTGTGTCAGAATTCAATTTTCAAATCTTTCACTATTGCAGTCATCGAGATTTTGTAATACACTGAATTGAATTACTAAATGAATTTACGTACAGAGATAAATTTTATAGGAGAGAGCACACTGACGAGATATAGGAAAATAATTTCGAAGCACTATTTGGAGTTATTGGGGAATTTAATACTGCTTCAAATTTATTCCATGTAATTTTCTATTGAACAAAAAGTGTGTCTACTCCCATGAGCGTGATTGGAGCTGATATGAGTTTGTGTACTAATTTTTTGAGTTGAATAGATGTTGAAATTCAATTGCACAATAGTGGTAGAGATATGTATTAAATCCACGTTGAAGGTTCTCCATCGCCTTCCTTATCTTTATCTTCATTAGCTAATGTGTAACCCATAATTCATGTTCATTTACCAGAGATATTCCTATTTATTATAATATATACAATAATACGCCAAAATTCCATACAACACAGCCCAAACTAAATTTAAAAGCATAATTAGACCAATCTTTTTACATGCTTGTCTAATTCGGATAAATGCCGCAAGATTAAACACAAGAAAACTAGAGATTGTTCAAAATCAGTTTCTCTGTACAATTACAAATATACAATGGTTTATATCTAACGAAGAGCTGCACAATGAATTCCAACTCGAAACTATAGAAGACCACATCACATATCTCTCCTCAAAAGTTTACCATAGTTTATCTAATATGACCAGAGTACGTCTCCTCCGGCTAGGCAGAAAGCTCTCCCAAGATACCCATATTAAAAATATATTTCCCTTCTGTACCTCCCTTACAAAGTTTTCCGAAATGTTTCTCCCCTGATGTCTCCCCCAAAACGATTTTTACGACAAAAAAATATTATTTTTAGAATTAAATTATTAGCATTAAGTTCATTTATGAAGCCAACAATACAAATGTAGAGGGAGAACTGAACTTTGTAAAACCTGAAAACCTGTTTATGATAAAAAAACAATAATATGCGGAAAAGAAAGAAAATTATATAGGGCAGTTACGCAACTGAAATGACAAAATTGAACTCCGTACCCGGTTACACAGGAACGAAGAACTATAGCGTCGGAAAGCTTCCTGAGCGAGCAGACCACTTGCCAAGGGCGCGACGATTGTCATGCGATCGTTCGTTCGTTCCATTAACCTTCGCCGATGGACATTTCGAGTTCTTTCGCTGGAGCACGACGTGAATGCCCGTGTGTAGGTCGTGCTCCCACCCACCGGGCTGCTTCGCGCGCGTGCCGTGCCGGCAGGCAGGAATCCAAGACCCGCCCAGGGCTTCCTGGGAATTCTGTCTGCGGCTCCTGGAAGCCCGTGAGACGGCGGGTGACACGGCGCGGGCGACCTGTCCCGCTCCGCATTGTAGTAAGCTTCGGCGTGCTCGAGCCTTTGACGAGTCACGCAGCTCTATTGTGTCTACGGAGTGAAGGTAAAGATATTACTGTTACGTAATGTTTCCGCTAAGTGTTAGCCGACGGTACAGATATGATACTCGCTGATTTTAGTCATTGTCGCTGTCTCTGCAGTGAGTGACCGAGAAGTATAAAGTTGGAGTCTCCACTGAAAAAGATTTTGGACATAAGCTAGATAGCAAGGTTGAATTCTGTCGCTGTCAGGAGGAGGTGTCTAGTAGATGGATACTCTAATCGGTATTTTGCTGTGGTTTCTCCGATCAACAACAGACGAATGCCGGAACAGTACTTTTACAAAGGGTCCATGTATCGTGTTCGATCTTTTCTTGTTCCTTTCTCTTACACTCACTTACACTTACGCATCACACTACCACACATGTCGGAAGACTAAGTCGTAGGCTTAGAGCTTCCCCCGACGGGCGGCGCCGCGCCGGGAAATTTCTGAATCGGAATGTGTATGTCGGCGCCGGATTTCACTAGCTCGCAGGGTACATTGCCACCTTACGCGATAAACCCTTCACTACACTAACGGGACTGATAGCCACATCTATTTACGTACCCGCAGACAAAAAACAAACGGAAATGACGACTTGTGTGAAATAGATCATAAGCTGAAGAATTCAGTTATAATAAACTATCTGTTGAAATTACAAATTGCTGTATAAGCTATCTGTTGAAATTACAAATTGCTATATAATAGTATGTAAAATTGATCTGAATTTTCATCTTTGTTTTGAAAAATTACACTGTTTATATATGAAAATTGAAAAATACAATGAAAATATCACTTACGCAATGAATTTCAGTGTTCAGTTCGACATTAACGAAAATAGTAAAATAATATACAGCTGTTTTTGAGAAAATCATGTTTGCACATTTGTGGCAAATGGTCGTATTTTTCCTCGACATTACGTGAAAACTGCAACATGAACGTAAAAATATACATGGATCCTTTGAAGATACAATAATTAAGAAGTACATCTCTAGAAGAAGCTGCTGTCGAGTAAGATCCTGGAGCAAAAGTTGGGTGTGGTCTTCAAAGTTGGATATTTGACTTTTCAGTCGACTTTTCATGGGTCGAATCTGCTTAGAGTTAGTTATCCCTCAATTCTACCGATCAGAACCGCCGGCCGCTAGAATTCTTCTCGAGACAGCGGCTGAATTCGACCTAGTTATCTAGCTAGCGTCAAAACTCCAGCCACCGTCGTGCATCGAAGCCTAGGACCTCCCGATCAGAGGAATTGCATTGACATCACTTGATGCCCTGAGTTACCTCAGTCTGTCTCACCACTCATTTAAGTAATCTTCGGAGGGGTACAATTTCTACTCCCGAGCCCTTAGCTGTGTCGTAATTTTTCAAAGAATCGCAGATCCCTCCGATCGCGTCGACATCCTGTTTCGTCCTGCTCTCTGAGGCTCGAGGTCTCCATCGCCCACGCGCTAATTGGTCCTTCCAGCGCCGTGCGAGGACCTCCCGCAGCCGGCGCATTCCAAGCGGAGCGATCCGCCCGCGCGATAGCCGCACGCGGCCCCGATGTGTTTTCCCTTTCAGGAAACGAGGCTAATCACTGCAGCGCGATACGGGGGCCGTAAGCGCGGGGGAACCCGCCAATGCTTCCGCTTGACGACGTTAGCGGCTCGCGGAGGTGCTCGGCGCGCTAAGAGAGGAGGGCACGAGACCGGGTGGAGGGGGAGGGAAGGGGAGAGGTAACTTCGTGACTATAGCTGGAGCCAGAGGCGCTCTTGTGGTATGTCGCTCTAAAAATGCAAATACCAACAACAAATAATAATGGAACCGAAAATAACACTTCGGATTAGAAAGAGGTTGAGTATTGCGACGAGTTATTTTAATGTATCATGTGGCGTTCATTTCGGGAGGAAGGCAAAAAAAGGTCGCAGTTTCCAAGGTAGAATCTCAACATGGTTTTCGCGACCTCGAATATCCTTGGTAAGACGTTTGTGTAGAAATGTGATCATAGTATTGATTGATTCCTTATTTCGTGTTCTCGGGCACGTTAATTGCTATTGTCATTAGTTGCGTAGTTTTAGTGAGTAATATTGGGAGGGTAACATAGGAGGTGACGATGTCTTTCCGTCACCGGTTGGTGAGATCACGAGCCGACCTACACGTCGGCTTGCTGGATTTTCTCCCTTCACGAGCCTGTTCCAAGGGAAGCACCGCCCTAATCAGGAGAAGCTCCAAGCTTTCGATTGATCTTCCGACATGTCGACACATCATTGGAGTGTACTCAATTGTGTAAGTATGTCACTTAAGCGTGAGGATAGGATAAGGACAAGGCAGGAAAGATCGCGCACGGGCCAGGGGCCATGGCCCGTGTTAGGGCACTGCTCTGGGATTCGCCTAGTGTTAATCGCAAAATACTGATGAGAGCAGCCGGCCTCCAGAATTCTCCTCCGGTCAGCGGCTGAATTCGACGTAGCTACGCAAATAGCGTCGAAAATCCTGCCATCTTGAGGACTCTAATCCTAGAACGTCTCAATCTGGGGCACTCTAGTCGATGCCCTGAGCCACCTTGGCCGCTCGAAGTGGGCCCACGGGTGCCGCCTCCGCCGGAGCGCCGCCTGCCTGCTCTTGGCGCGGCCCCGCGCGCGCCCGCCCGCTCGCTCGCGCGTCGCGGGCTTACCCGCTGTAAAGGCTGATGGCCAATTGTTATCTGCCGCCGCGAGCCGCCCGCAGCCGCCGCGCTGTCGCTCTGCCCGGAAATTGGGCGGGAAGAGGTGGCGCAGCCCGGATCTCCGGAAAACCCCAGGCAGCGAGTCCCTGCGCGCGTCCGGGAGGCGCTGGTTGCTCAAACACCTTTCCAATTTGGGGCAGGTCTTCCTTTTGTCTTTCGAATCTTCCGGGCGGGATCAGAATTGAAGCTAGAAATGTTTTGTTTAATCTATTGGGAATGTATTTCCTTTTAATAAGTATCTTAAAATGCGAATATTTTCGTAAGGAATTTAACCTAAATGAGTTAGTACATAATGACCTAACTCGGAAATTCACATGTTCATAGATTGTCTTGTAGTATGTATTTTTTTGTATTTATTTGTATAATCATTTCTAGATGCGCAGGAGCACAAAGGAGTTCTCCGGTGAGGTATTCTTTGAACTACGCCATGAAAACTACTTGCTGACAACTGACGTTGTGAGTATTGTAACTGTTTAAAAAGAAATTATGGAGCAGATACTAGATATTTAATGCATAAGAATCTAAAAAAAATACGAGAAAATAGCCTTTAAATAAGGCCGTTCGAATTTGATAACCAATCAAGTTTTCTAATGAGTTATTACGATACGAATATCATACAACGTTTTATCCACTTCGTAAACATTTCAGTGAATTACAAAACTAATACCAGCTTCGTGCAAATTACCTTTAGACAATCAAAGAGGATAAAATGTTTCGAACCTATTACATTGTATAAGTCTTTCAATATCTTTCTTCAAAGTAGTTTACGTAATTTACGATTAAATATGCTACATGTTATATCTTTTATAATTTTATGTTTTTATAATTCAGTAAATGAGTTATTATGTCATGCATTTTCTTGATATCAAGGAATTTGTGCATTATATTAAACAATAAATTGTTTAAAAATATATCGTTTAATTAACCTTTACAAACGTATATATTTAGCCTTCATAATATGAGGTGTAAGGGCAACTTCTTTTTAAACCTTCGAATTTTGCCAGAGATGCATTGGTAATGAAGTGATTACGTTTTGTGTCCTATTAATTATTTTTAATACTTCCCTTTGAAATATAATTCTGTACTTTTTATCGTGTGAGTTATTTTGCGGGGACACCGCTGTTGGCAGTAGTACCGCATTCACACTTCTGACCCAGTCTTCCTCGGACATCTATCCCCCTCCCGCAGTGTCTAAGAGACCTTTTTCAAAAAGGCGCGCCCAGTAGACGAGCTCCTAATGCGCCTAGGTATGAGTCACTGTTTCCGCCAGATGACAGCCTCGGTTAACAAAACCCTATCAATCCGGTTGGGAAAACCCATGATATTGTTAGGACATGAAGCTGCCGGGGGGGATTCAATTTTGTCGGGCACCTCCCATAGTTCTTTCGCACACCACAAGCAGGACATGACCTCTTCCGCCCTTCGAAAAACCACGCGCTTTAACCGGAATCGAACCCACGGACTGGGGACTCAGAAGTCAGAAAGCTAACTACTCGTCCACTGAGGTGCAGCTACCAGAGCTTAGTACATTAAGATGTTAACTCGATTTTTAGCTTTGCGTTTTCAAACGCTATTTCTATGAGTTTCCTATTAGTTGCTTTGCTAATTTTGATGAAAATCACGATATAAGTCATATAAACGAGAAATAATTTCCAATAATATAAAGAGGTTCCGAGTAAGTTTACTAAATCCCAAATATCTCCTTTGGCCATTTTCTGAGACCTTCTTGACCTTCTTGCACTCAGCCCTTCGAATATTCTATAATGAATGTATTGTGATATATCTAAATGACGAACCATTTTTATTATGGAAATGTCATTTTATTTGACATAGAATATAGGAATGTCAGTAGACGATCGCGAGGGGGTCGGTTTGTGACAAATAAACGATCGTCAACGTCGGGCATGTTTCAGTATGTATTTGGCATTTTTGGGTCGAATGTCCGACTTTGCAGGATAGCTAACGGTGTCCCTGATTCCCGGGTCTAGTTGGATTCCCACACTTGGACATATGAGAGGCATCTGGCACACATGAAGTTTTCTTTTCACCGTCTCTAGCGCACTCCACCTGCCTGAGATTTTCTTTGTCTCGCGACTACAGAAACTGGGACGATTTTAAAGGGAAGCTACAACTCTGTTTTTGCTTGAGCGAGAATCGAATCTAAGATCACACCAAGGGAAGCTAATACTTGCTCATGAGCCATCCTAGAGGCTTATGTTCTATAACAATAGTAATAATATTCATTTTTATATATCTTTAAATGGATTGATGATGGTTTAGTGTAAATGTTTCGTTGTCTACGAGGAGTAGACACACAAAGAAGTAGGTAATGACTCGAAGTTCCGCGTGAAAGGTCTAGGCGAAAAAAAATTAATTATTATTGCATACGCTCTATTTAAATTCCACCACATCCGATACGTAATTTTTTAAAAATATTTTGCAAGGTGTCGTATTTGCTGAATTGTGCATGTATTAAAATTACAAACTTTCGGATCCAACACACTAGCTTTGTTTATTTAGGAACAGAACGATATTTGTATTTGTTTCGCAATGTGACTTTATTTCTCTCCTGAATTTATCCATTTAAAGTGCTTGACTGTTGTATGCAGATGAATGCCCTCGTTTTTTCTTTGTTAAAGGCCCATGACTGCAAATAAAACTCTTATGAGTCATTCCACTACAGTGTACTTGAACTAATACTTGACCTAACTATCTCTATGAGTCAGTCTTGCTCAGAATGAACGCCACGACGTACTACGCATGACGTATGAAGTTAAAAAAGAAGCATTAAACTTCCGACCATGAGATAATGTTGGGCCTGAACGTGAATATTCTGATGACGGGTCCTGCTCGTCTTAACAAAGGTTGAGTTTTTTTCAACTAGCCACAATGGAAGTGATTACTCCATACCTTACATGTATATTTGTTTGCGATTGTGTTTATAAGTGATGTGATGTTGTGTGTTTGTGGTCGTCGGCTTAATTTTGAACAGGTCATTATTAATTTTCAGCAAGTCTTTCTAAATCAGAGTTAGAGTAACAGATGAATTGGAGGAATTAACTGCATCTCCAGAGAAGAAACAATTCAAAGTTATTAGCCGATATCTCAGAAAAAAATGGTTTCAACATAACTAAATTTTCTAAGTGCTTACTTCAGTTTTATTTTCTCGCTATGGAGTGGAGAGAAAGTTATGTAATGCTGCGCAAGAAAACAACGAATTTTCGGCAGAAAAACTCTTGTTTCAGTGTCCTTGTAACGAAAAAGTTGATAAATACAGTTGCTAATTTTAGGTGGAAAATCCTCTAAAACGTGGTGTTGCCACAATCAATGTTTTGTGGTTCTTGATGCCGAAAAATCGAATGACGGCAGAAAAATCTGTCCGTCCGTCTGTCCGTGATCAACGCTAGCGGCCAAACCCTTCAGCCGATTTTCTCCAAAATTGAAATTCCTCAATCGATATGGCTGATGTCGCTTGATCGATTGATTGATTTTTTCGTGTTTCCGGGCGCGTCGACTGCTTTAGTCATTAGTCCCGTGAGTTTAGTGCATGTTTTTCTCGGGAGATGGCGGTGATCTTCCCCCGCCGAATGGCGAGATCCGGCACCGACCTACCGTCGGCTAGTGGGGTTTCCCCCTAACCAGGACTCCAGCGGGGCACCGCCCCAGCCGGGACAAGTTCTAAGCTACCGACCAGTCTCCCGGAATACGTGGTAGTGTAGTGCATGTTACTGTAAGGGGAGAGGATAGGACAAGGAAGAGGAAGGAAAGATCGCGCGCGGTCCGTGACCCGTTTGTTAGGGTACTGCTCTGGCATTCGCCTGGTGTTTATCGGGGAAACCACGGAAAACTACCGATCAGAGCAGCCGGCCACAAGAATTCTCCTCCAGACAGCGACTGAATTCGACCTAGCCGTAGACGTAGTGTCGAAAATCCTGCCGCCGACAGGACTCGAACCTAGAACCTCCCGGTCAGAAGCGCTGCAGTGACATCAGTTGATGCACTGAGCTACCGCTCCCGGCACTGATGTCGCGACCCCTTGAATTTGAAACCGATATTTTAATTTTGGGGGTAATTTAAATGAAGTCCCTGAGACATTTTCCAAATTTAAAAAAATGCTCCATTGTTTTTGATTCAATTTTGTTGTTGGATAGTGTAAATGACGTTTAAGGGAATGGTGTAGATCCCACGTTCGTTAAAAATTATGATTTTTCGAAAATTGCAAAAGTTCAAACTTTTTCCGGAGTCTTCCTATAACTACAATATTAAAGATACAGTTTTTCCCATAATAAAATCTGTTCATTAAATTTTGAATTAAGATCTTGTACAAGTTTCCTAAAATTCGCGTAAACTTGCGTGAAAATAGGGCAAGAAAGTACGTGGTGTTTTAGCACCTCTAGTTTAAGTATTTTAAACGATTGCATTTTTTGGAACAAAAGACTATCTTGGAACTAAGACTACTTAAAATAATAAGTACGGGTTTGAACTTGAAATGTTATTTGCCTCTTCCTCTATTACTGTAGCACGATTTGATCCGTATACTCGCAATAATACAAGATGCTTAATATTTTATGAGGGACATGCCATTTGGAATAACCAGCACCCGCATCTAAGGACTCTCTGGGAAACGATACCCAGGTTTAAGTGCGAAGTAATTTTTTTCTTCTTCTGACATAATCATTTCTATTCAATTATAGTATGAAAAAGATAAATAAAGTTATATATTGATTTTAACAATTATATTTAATGTAATAGTTCCCATTTGTACTGTGTAATTCTAAAAGACTAAATATAACTGAATTAAGTATTTCACTTCAGTATTTGAGCCAATGATCCTCATTTCGATCAGATTTGTCATCCATTCTTCTTGATCCCTTAAGAAAATTCTGAGATGGGTCCTTTTGTAATTGATTTGCCTTTGTAAATAGTTTTAATTACACACAAGGAAATATTATATTATCAATTCTTGCCAAAAACGCTCGTTGCTACTAGTATCTGTAATTCCAAGTTTTAAGTAGAAGTTAAGGTAGGGATTCCAGAGCTCAAGAATGCGGCCACAGATTGCGTATCTTCCTTTAGAAAGTCACATTCGGTTTTTAACTGGTTTATTTATTTTTTATTTATTTATTTGCGTCAAAAAAAACAGTTAAAAACTGCGTATGACGTGCTATGGGGAAAAGTGAATTGTGTGCACATTTTCAAAATTCTGCGATTCTACACCAAGTCATATACTCAAAAAACTCCCATGTAATAAAATCGATTTTCAAGGATAAATAAGCAATAAATTTTGAATTTTGAAAGGGAGAAAAAAACAACAAAAAAACTCCCATGTAATAAAATCTATTTTCAAAGAAAATAAGCAATAAATTTTGGCTTTTGAAAGGGAGAAAAAAAAACAAAAAACTCCCATGTAATAAAATCGATTTTCAAGGATAAATAAGCAATAAATTTTGAATTTTGAAAGGGAGAAAAAAACAACAAAAAAACTCCCATGTAATAAAATCTATTTTCAAAGAAAATAAGCAATAAATTTTGGCTCTTATTACTTCCTGCCGACAACATGGAAACAATAATTTGAATAATTGTATTTCCCACTGAATTCTAGAAGACGTGCACAGAAATGAAGTTACATTTATGTCCAGAAGCAACACTAGGGGCCATCTCAGCATTTGCTCAATGGATCAGGGAAACTGGACGAAAAACCTGATCGAGATGGGGTCATTGACCCGGAAGCTGTAGTACAATAGTTGTTACAGGTTGTTTATACTCATTTATACAGTCCAAATGGTAAATAATGCATTATGTATCATTGTTAAAATTAATGTTCCTTTTCTTGTGATGCTCAGTATAGTCTCTAATTGTATAGAAACAGTTATGCAGCAGAAACGATTTCACTTGGGATTTAAACTTTTCTATTGAATTTAATCGTATAATGTCATCTGGCAAAGTGTTGTAAAATAATGTACATGTATTGTATGTGAATTTTTTGTAATGAGCTGTTGATACTGTCACCTGATGAATATGATTTCTACGTCGAGTGTTATAGTAACAGACTTCGGCGTTTTCTGAAAATATATTCCGCCCTTGAGCAAGTCATTTTTACAAAAACCACTGATTCGTAAATAAAAAGACACGGTAATGGTAAAATTCCTAGATTAATGAAGAGAGGCTTACATGAATCACGTGGGTGGGATTTGGTTATTATTCGTACAATTCGTTTTTGTAATCTAAACGTCTGGGAGCTATAAGATGTATTTCCCAGAATATTATGCCATATCTGGTGAACATTCGCGAAGTATACACAACGAGCAGTATGAAGGCTGACTGAATTTGCAAGAATTCTGAACGCGTAGCATAATGAACTTAATTTTGTGTTCAATTCATTTAAATGGACGTTCCATTTAAGGTTTGACTGAATTGAGAGACCTAAAAATTTTGTTACCTTAACATCAGTCAATGGTACATTGTTCATTTTCAATGGAGCACAGAATTGTTTATTTGAAATAGAAAACTGCATTAAAACCGTTTTCTTTTCGTTTACTATTAATTTGTTATTTCGGAACCAATTTGAAACATCTGATATTGTACTATTTACGGTTTCTTTATTGCAAAGGATGTTCGTATCATCCGCAAAGAGAACCGTTCTTCCGTTTCGAATCGTCGAGGGCATATCTTTTACGTAAAGTAGGAACAGAGTAGGGCCTAAAATCGATCCTTGAGAAACTCCACATGCAACGGGCAAAGAGTCGGAAAGGTGCGTACGTAATGTTCCATCATTCCAGTAAGGTATTTCAACTCTCTGAGATCGTTGTTTAAGGTACGAACATAACCAATCTAGAGTAATACCACGAATTCCATATGAAGGTAATTTGGAAAGTAAAATGTCATGATCAATGACGTTAAATAAATAAATAACTGATGAGGATGGGATCGCGCATGGTTCGTGTTTTAACTTATTCGGGAACTTAAGGAAACCCCGAAAACGACTTATTATGCTTCTTTTCTTTATAACTTCACTGAAGTATTCCTAAATTATATTTTAATTAATTCGGTCGTAACATTTTCACTTACTCAGTTCTTTTTATGATGCTAATGCATTACGTTTTAATCCAAGAGGACACTTTGGTGTTCTATGCCTTGACATTTTTTCTTCACTGTTAGAGTTGAATCTGTGGGATATGTTGACACATTAGTGGTGCGATAAACCAGTACAATTCCCGGAAGAAAACATGTATAATTCTTAGATAACCATTCCTTCAGGATGTCACCTCAATCTGCTTGTTTCCAGTTATGTTAATCTCCGCGACTGAAAATGTAATATTCCATGACTCAAAACCTATTTAAATTATTACAATACTTAAATCTTTGGCTGCAAACATCATGCATTATAACTCATCACCGTCAAGATTGACTATTGATACTTCCGAGCACGCTCACTTCTTTGATCATTAGTCCCGTACGTTTAGTGCATGTTACATTCTAGGAGAGGGTACTATTCATTCCTGGTAGAATCGGCGTCGACCTTCCTCTAGGTATCTCCGCAGCGAGTCACCCCCCCCACCCGGGCAAGCTCTAAGGTCCCCACGGGTCTTCCGATATGTGAGAGTGTAACTGGGTATGGGAGGGGAGAGTGTAACTGGGTATGGGTGAAGGGAGAGGAGGGGACAACAATGAGGAGTGAGGCGCGTGTGCGGTTCATGGCCCGTTTGTTAGGGTAGTGAAACGGCATTCGCCTGGTGTTGATCGCATAAATAACGAAAGAGTACCGATCAGAGCTGCCGTCCGCCAGAATCCTCCTCCAGATAGCAAATGAACTCGGCCTAGCTATGTAGTTAGAGTCGAAAATTCGCCCCCCGGTCAGAGAGACTGTAGTGATAACAGTTGTTACCCATATTAGCCACTCTCTGATTTGGAAGGATCTTCCAGGGAGTAGGGTATAGAAGAAATAGATCATACTGGCGAGCTATACCAATGAATCTAATCCAGATATATATCGACAAATGATACAAAGAATTTACCGATGAACGCCTCCAAAGAATATTTATACAAAGAAAACAGGAAACTCCGAATGTGTTGCTAAGTGAATGACCCTGAACAGAAGGAAAGTTATTGAACAAATTACTGAAGAAATACAAAAATATACTATTAATGGCAGACTTTTTAAAATTAATTATACATCCCATTTTTTATTATAAAAAGTAAACAAAATTTGCCACTTCTCAAATCCGACCGAATGATGACACTGTACACACACATTTTCGTTAATTGAAAAATGTTTTGAAATTCGAATGAGAGCATCCTTATTATTTTTTAATATTTTATTTTCATTTCTCAGAAAACACCAGTATTATTCATAAATCCACATGATGTAACTGTAACAAGTAATAGTATAAATGTATGCATCTGCACTCGCACCTTCCTTTCCAAGCTAGAAAAACGATGCAAATTGCAAACGGAGATGAGAGACTGGGAGCACTTAGGAATTTCATTCCCCAACCTTGAACGAGATTATATCAAGATAAAGTACGTGCCTGCGGAGTGGATCTCACTTTCTTGCTATTAAAAATCGATGATGATACCGGTTGCTCTAATTGTTTCGTGTGGTCGTGAAGGCTACGCAGCCTGCCCTGCCAGCTCCCGATGGTGGCGCTGCATCCGGGAAGTCGACCGGGGCTGCAGAGGAGGCGGTGGAGGTGGTGGAGGCGTCGGTGGCGGTGGATGCGGTGGAGGCGGCGGTAACGGTGGAGGCGGGGGAGGTGGAGGAGGTAATAGTGGCGATGGAGGCGGGGCGGGGTTGCGGCGATGGAGGCGACGATGGTTGTGGAGGTGGTGGAGGCGACTTTGGTGGTGGAGGTGATGGGGGAGACGGTGGAGTTGGTTGATGGAGATGTAGGTGGTGAAGGCGACTGTGGCGATGGAGGCGACAGTGACAGTGGGGGGGGGGGGGGGGGGGGGGGGGTGGTGGGGGGGGGGGGGGGTTTGGGGGTGGAGGTGACGGTGAGAGTGGGGGTAGTGAGGGCGGCGGCTTGGAGCAGTGGGCGCGCGCCGCACTACGCTGTCGCTGGAGGTTCGCGTTCGAGACCAGTTGGCCCAAGGCTCTCCGAGGGGCGTTGCCGGTTAATGGTTTGCTCTTTAAATCCAGTCAGGAATCAGGAATCACAGTCACTCTGCTATGTGCAACGTCACTCGTGGAAGATAAGTGCACGATGTGATTGCGTGGCGAATTAGAACATTCTTTGGAAGGCACAAGTATGAAAAATATTTTTTGATTTATACAGCAGCACGTTTTGTTAGCTTCAAATGGTGCAAAAATGTGGATAAATTAGTAGGAAGGGGCTTGTTGTGGGCTTTTGGAGATGTGATTTTCATCATAGAACCTCATTTCAACTTCATTTCAATTTCATTTCAAGAAATTTTTAAAAAATGTTTTTTTTTCTTATTTTTAATAAATTGCTCTCTAAACAAGAACATCCGTAATTCAAATAATTAAAAATGTTCAATAATTGTATTCCTGAAATTTGTTTCACCTGACATTGTTTGTTGAAGCACAACGCTGTTATTCTGTGAAGTTTTTGTTTTTGTCTAGTACACAAATGTTCTGTCCATGGGCTACGTCTAAAACTGTACCAAGGCACTTCTATTCAAGATGACGATACAAGTTTCCACCCAAGTACTTTTTGCGTTACCACATATTGCTTTCAAGTGAAGAGTTTCGAAATGAAAGCACTGTAATTTGCTCTCATATTCAAGCAATTCTCTTGTGCTGCACACGATGGATGCATTGCCTCAAATTAGAACTCGTGTAACAGAAAGGCAAGGAAATAAAATAAGTAAGTCGGTCGAAACGAAACAGCTCTGTGATCAATTTGAAATTCCGATAAAAAGACTTTTGGTTCATTGCGTAATCCGTCAACTTTCATTTTCTGAACAGAATAGTAGGTGATTATTGAAATAGATTCTCAGATTCAATTCTTTTTAAGGTCTGATGTTTCTTGTGACCATGGGTAAAAAAATGTTTTGAATTTGATTCATGATTTTCCTAATACCTGTTCGAAATCATCTATGTATTTAAAACGCTAAGAGTTTCCATTAAAAAAATTGAACTTCCTACTCAATCAAATTTTGTAACTTTTTTCTTTGAGTGATAGATAAATAGCCTTAAATGTGTTATTACTTGCATTATGAATTGTTTTCATAGTCCAAACACTAAATTTTAACAATATATTCATTGTACTGAATGGTTATCTTGTCATTTTCAATAGCAACTACAATACAATACACTTATATCATTGCATCATAAGATTGCACTTGGCAAAAGTCTTCACTTCACCTAAAGTAGCGAGTGTTTTAAGTTCGAAGATTGGGGGTTTTCAAATGTATAGATCTGTAAATAAAAATAAACCATGTCCGGAAGTCATCTAACATGTATTTCCCTTTACAAAACATTTTTACGGTAGTGATGCATTGTTTTTAAATTAAGGCGGTTATCAGAATATTCTACAATAGCCTACTAAAACATACATATACAGATCAAGGTAAAGAAATATTTCAATTAAATGTTCTGATAACTATTTAAGTTTCTGCTCACAAAGAATATTGATTGTATGGCTCCAGAATTTGTTAACATACCCCATTTCATTACTTTTGGAGTATTATAACATCATCAAACAATTTCTTTTCCAATTTTCCTTATAAGGCATACGTAATACTTGGGTGTACACCTTGCATTTCTTATAAGGCATACGTAATACTTGGGTAAACTCCTCTGCATTTTTTAAACTACTGGTTTTAAAAATCAAAATATCTTAATATTGAAAACCCAACTTCAAATCATCACGCTCTAAACTCTGCGCTAGCTCATATAGACCTGGTTCTGTACGAGGTTAAACATTTTAATCTCGCTAAACGTTTAATATACACACACTGTTTCTCAATTCCCTTAGAAACTTCCCGCCAGCTGTCAAATTTCCGTTTATCTCATATGTCATAAACGCAGATATTATTTAGTATTCCTTATCATCAAATAGCTCATATAGACCTGGTTCTGTACGAGGTTAAACATTTTAATCTCGCTAAACGTTTAATAAACACACACTGTTTCTCAATTCCCTTAGAAACTTCCCGCCAGCTGTCAAATTTCCGTTTATCTCATATGTCATAAACGCAGATATTATTTAGTATTCCTTATCATCAAATAGCTCATATAGACCTGGTTCTGTACGAGGTTAAACATTTTAATCTCGCTAAACGTTTAATAAACACACACTGTTTCTCAATTCCCTTAGAAACTTCCCGCCAGCTGTCAAATTTCCGTTTATCTCACATGTCATAAACGCAGATATTATTTAGTATTCATTATCATCAAAACGAACTGACCAATAGTAGCGACCTCATGACGGCTAATGTGCCCTTCGGCCACACAAAAGTTCGCAATATGCTTTGACCATTTCTGATTTGTACTTATTCACCCATTTTGGATTAGGTGATTGTTATCCGGCTAACAACTAGGTAGATTCACACTTTATTATATAAGGTGATCCAAAATTGCCTTCGGAACCGCGGGGAATCAGTTATTAATGATGATAATGATGCTGTCATTTCTACTGAAAGAAATTTGTAAATATCCATCGTTTTAAAATTTTCAGATAAATATTATACTTCTCATACGAAGGGTCTGATTTTTTGTATCACTACCTCACGATAGACTGTGTTTACAAAATTATCTTAAAATTTCGTTAGTGGACGTTAATGTTCGTTACGTGTGACAATTTAGACGAGAAACGTACAGAAACAAGCTCGTCATTCTGAAACAGTTAGCGCCGCGCAGTCAAGCACATCAACTTCGGCGTTTCTCGAGGGTCATCGTATTGGTGCAGGGAAGGATCCACCTCCGTAACGTTGAACCAACGGCCTTTGGTCGTGTGTATTTGTTACGATGGTCATTTGTCTTCCCTGGAGGGAATACGCGTACGATTTTTTAAGAGCATAATACCTTTTACGACTTAATAAATCGTAACACTGCTGGCTTTCAGAGGTCCGCATGTAGTTTTGGATCATACTGTATAAAAGCGCTCTTGGCGCGGGGCCGAGAGGGAGGCGATGGAAACGAGCAAACGCATCCAATCGCTCCGCTGACGATTTGCTGAGGAGGCTTGCAACGCAGACGGCGTGTCAAGGAACCATAGGCACGTCGATAAATGCAGTACCACATTCTTTCTCGTTCTTCTAGAACAGGAATGTATAAATAATGAAGAGGCTCAAATGGTGAAATACGAAATAGGTTGCTGACACTTCACCGTTTCTGCTTTTCTCTAGTTAAGAAACGGTTCTATTATTAATATGTTCTATATTCTTCCAAATATAAATAATGTTGATTAGTATCTTAGTAGTAGCCACAGTACTTCATTTTTCATCCCTAGTGCTTGACTAAAGAGCAATTGTTATACAACCTAAATAAGAGAATTGTTTATAATTATTCCAGATACCTATTCAGTATGAAAATTATTGAATTATTGGAAAATGCAGTAATAAAAATTCAAAATGGCATAGAAAGTTCAAGAAATCAACTTGTCATGTAAACAAGAACATATTTAAGCTGGGTTTTAAACATAACATTCAATAAAATAAATATTTCTCTATTATAATCATGACGTAGTAGTTTCGATATTTTCTCGGTCGACGCTGTTTCCGAAGAGAAGTACAATCTAAACTGCACATTGCATACATAGTTAGTACATAGCACAACAATGATAAGATTCAAGAGAGTACAGAGAATGGCATTCAACCACAATTTAACTAGCATATTGTTTTTACATTTACAACCACATTTCATTATTACTATTATTACAAGAACGATTTTACTATTGCGATATACTACAGCTTCACAAGTAGTCCTGCAATAGAAAGCTTTCTACACATAACTAGCTAAATAAGATGACACTTTTGTACAATTTATAAGGCACCACTAACACAAATCTCCGTAAAAGTTCTATTAAGAGAGGAATATTATTCCCGAGAGATATGGAACTTATTTAAGACAGACAGTGCGTAATGAGCACGTCCTTAAAGCCGGGTAACTATTCTTAATTTGTAATATTAAAATTTAACCTTCTTGGACAGAAGCATCTAGACGCTCGAAATTATGTAAAATTAAATTATTTGCTATTCCCACCAATTTACTCGCACTAATATAACAGTACGTATTTGTTGATCTTTCCTTCCGCTTCCTTGTCCTATCCTCACCCCTTACACACACACTTACACTAACATGCACAACACTACCACACATACCGGAAGACCGGTCGAGGACTTGGAACTTGTCCCGGCTGGGGCGGTGCCGCGCTGGTGGGGGATACCTGGTGGGGGAAAACCCCTCTAGTGGACGGTAGGTCGACGCCAGATTCGCCATCTAGTGAGGGAAGATTACCGCCACCTCCCGATTTAAACATATGCACTAGAATTACGGGACTAATGATCATAGTTGTTGACGCACCCGGAATCACTAACAATCAACCAATCATACAATCATCTGACATTAGCCGCTCTCTGTGGCTAATACCAACATAGACCGGATGACGTTCGAAACGATCCGTTCACTGTCATCATTTTGATGCATCTTTATGAACATGTGACTAAAGCACGATTTAAACCGACACTTGTAACATAAAATCTCATTTCGTTCGTAAGCGGTGATATATGAAGCCTACACACATCGACCCATTTCGTCTCTCTCCACAGTCACTCAACAGCTTTTATTCTTCCCCACCTTTTCCCCTTCAACACCTCTCCCCCTCCCACCACCTGACCGATCGAGAGTCGGTGCGTCGCATCGCGAGAGCACGCTCGACTTGAAGCCCTGCCAACGGGGCGGCCCGGCGCGGCGGAGCAACTGATAACGAGAAAACATTGCTCGTTATTATGCTAAGTGGTTCTGGGGGCCTCGCGATAAAATTTCGCCCATTCCAAGGCTGCTCCCCGGCCGCGCGGCGAAGCGCTCGCTTGTTATGCGTCTCGGGTGCGCGCGATAGCCGCGCCGCCGCCTCCACCGCCGCGCGCCGCACAGTGGGCACAAATGGTGCATCGGTTGGCTGTGATTCCGCATGCGTCAGCTACTCAGGTCATTAGTCCCCTATGTGTAGTGCCTGTTCTTCTCTTCGGGAGTTGGAGGTGATCTTTCCCCGCTGGATGGCGAGATCCGGCACCGATTTACCGACGGCAAGCGAGGTTTCCCTAACCAGGTATCTCCCACCAACAGGGCGCTGTCCCAGCAGAGACACGTTTTAAGCTCCCGAACGGTGTGGTAGTGTAGTGCCAGACACGCCCTAAGCTCCCGGTATGTGTGGTAGTGTAGGGGACGTAAGTGTATGTAAGTAAGTGGTGAAGATAGGACAATGGAGAGGAAGGAAAGATCGCGCGCCGTGGCCCGTTCGTTAGGGTACTGCTCCGGCATTCGCCTGGTGTTGATCGGAGAAACCACGGAAAACTACCGACCAGAGCAGCCGGACGTAGAATTCTCCTCCAAGCAGCGACTGAATTTGACCTAACTGAAAAACTAGTGTCGAAAATCCTTCCGCTGTCAGGATTTGAACATAGGACCTCCCGGTCAGAGGCACTGTAGTGACATCAGTTGATTCCCTGAGCCACCTCTCCCGGAGAGAGTAGCAGATGAAAATGGGGAAATTGCAGGATATACGATGTACGAATATAGTAAGTTATGTAAAACTGGGAATTGATAGGAACATAACCGATGCAACCCGGCGAGATCATTTGTTAATGGACAATAATGGCCCATAATAAAAAATGTTCTTACATATATCCGTGTTTTATATTAATTCACCTAAAATTACACGAAGTGTTATAATTAACTAAGGTACTATCGAATTCGTTTGCTGGCCACTTCTATGTTCTTTCATATGAGGTCATGCAGATCAGGATTGCTTGTTCGCTATATTGTTGAGAGCTGGAGAAATGGGAAAGTTGGAGGATGTAGAATGAGGTGATAATGGCGAGTGATACGGTTACGTAGCATTTAGTTGTAAAGACGCCAGCGAATTACAAATAAAAACGACAGGCAGGGGATGTAGTGGGTATGGTGGCATTTTTGTTGTTACATAACGTGATATATAAGACTTTTTAGAATATCCATTACCCAGTTAACTTAGTATTTACTTATTCACGGTGAGGTAACTCCTCTTTAAGTCCTTAACGTTCGGATATCGTGAAAGGACTATCGAGGAAGATATGTTATAACCGAACTGCAGTTAGTTCAGAGGAGGGAATAGGTTTTTGTGGTGGGTTGAATTGGGAAATCTAGATTGTATTCTTTTATCGTGAGTGTAGAATGTTCCAAGTAAGAAATTACGAGCGGCTGGACAAGACGATAAGTTCTTATAAATTATATTTGAATGGTGAGGGATGGATTGTGGTATTGTGTGTAAGTCGAATTGATTGTGTAATTGACAAAGCCTAATTGGTTTTTAATAAGGTTCACGAAGTCTTGGCTTTGTTTGCGCGTGTTCACACACGACGTTAAACTTGTGGGGAAAACGGTGAATTGATACGAACACAACTGATGCAGTAAATTGCGTAAAATTGGAATTGATAGGAGCTTAACTGATGTAACCTGGTGAGACCATTTGTTAATGGACTAGACCCTAATACAAAAGCAGTTCCTACAGATATCATGTTTAAAAAAATAATTTTAAGTTACACGGAATTTTATAACTAGATAAGATGCTATCAAAATTCTTTTCTGACCACTTTTAAGTTCTTTCACATGCAGTCATGCGGATCAGGAGTACTTGTTTGCTACATTATTGAGAGCTGGAAATTTTTCATCTTTCATGATGCCACCGTATGCTCAGAGAATAGCATTTTATTTCTGATTTCTAGGCAAGCATTTCAATAGACGGAAATATAAATTGCAACATAGTATATGAATAAAAATAAAATAATAAATAAATTACCGGGAAATATTTTTTTTAATGTATATCAAAAGTCCTCTTTACTTTCAGCATGTTCATTATTCTGATATGTTGAAGTATCATGAGAAACAAATTCCAGTGTTTACGCTAACTTGTACTGCGTCATGAGAGGTTTTTGCTGTCCTTCGTGTAGTTCCATGAATACATATAATTTTTATTTAATGGAGAATCCGATGTCTTTATCTCAAAAGTTTGAAGCGGAATAGTTCATTTGCTAAAAGCAGCTCAAAATCACAAATCATTTATTATTTAATAAAACATTTCCATGCAATTGAGCGTTTTCGTAATGCAAGTTTTATCCAATATGTTCTTTGTATTAAGTTTTTTTTATAGTTTATACATACCCTTACCATCATGTGAGGTAAGTTCAGCAACGACACTTTGGATTCTGGTTGAATTAGCAGTAATTCTCCTTTTCAGTCAGAGAGACAACGATAAAAAAACGTCGAAGACAATTGACCACATCCATATAACTCATATAAAAAGCTGAATTTTACCCCTCGAATCTTCAGATCGAGACACTGAGCTGATAATTTTATTTTGTGCATATTCTCTTTCAGTAAGACCACAAACTCGTAACTACTACAACCAATTTTAGGACTGGTGAACCCCATTTGTTGTGTAATTCCTAGGATCAATTGGACACATACTGAGATGACCTGGTTTTAGCTTCGACCTATAGATAAGTACTCTCTTGCTATCTCACAGAAGTCCCTTTACTGTTTCAATTATTATTAAGTAATTGTAAACAAAACATATTTATGGTGACCCTTCGAATTGATTATTATTATTTTAATTTTTTTTTCTTTATTTTTTTCATTGTATTATCGTTATTATCATCATCATTATTATTAATTTTATTATTATTATTACTATTATTATTGATATTATTGTTATCATTATTATTGTTATTATTATTAATAGTTTTGCGTTTCATTTTTATTATGTTGTGTTATTTTTTACCTGCTCCATCCGCGCCTGTCGGCCCACTTCGGCGCCGAGTGCGCGCCGCGCCGTGGCGACGCGGCCGCCGTCCCCTGCGCCGCCATTCCGTCCGAACACGGCGCGCGCTTAACGACACTCATTAATCGCCGGCCGGCCCCGCTCGGATTAATTAACAACAAGCGAGTTTCTCTCGCACCTTCTGGGAACAGTGCTTCCAAATCTTGAGGCCATTATGTCATTTAGGCCTTAACCGGCCGTCGCGTCGCGCCGCCGCCGCCGCGTCTGGTGTTGCGCTGCTCTCACGTAACCTGGCCGAACCCGGCCGCATTCTCCGCGCTGTCCTTCGTCTTCGCTCGACGACTTTTCACGCCCCCTCCCCCCTCACCATGCACTCATCGTATACTTCGTTTCTGCGTCTACTTTGCTTCAATCGTTTTCTTCTTTCTTATCTCTTTCTTGTTTCTTATTTCTATTCTCTTTCTTATTTCTTATTTTTCTCGATTAACAGGATTGATTGATTGATTGATGATTCCGAGGGCATCAACTGTTAACGTCATGTAGTGCATGTTTTGATCGCGGGAGGTGGCGGTGATCTGCATGGCGAGATCCGACATTCACGATTGCTAGCGGGGAGTTTCCCTACCAAGTATCTCCAACCAGCCTCAGCCCGGACAAGCCAGAAGAAATGTGTGGTTGTATATTGCAAGTAGGTGTAAGAGGTGACGATAGGGTAGGATAAGAAAGAGGCAGGAAAGATCGCCCGCGAATCGTGGCCCGTTTGTTCGGTACTTCTCCGGCATTCACCTGGTGTTGATCGGGAAACCAAGGAAAACTACCAATCAACAACCGGTCGCTAGAATTCTCCTGTTGACTGGAGCTGAATTTTTCTAAGGTGTCAACTGGTGTCAAAAATCCTGCTACCGTCGGGACTCGAACCGTAGAACCTCCCAGACACAAGCAATACAATGATATTAGCTGATGCCCTGAGTTAGCTACGTCGGTCGAGATTATTGGAGAAGGGACATCTGGGCAGCCGTCCGCTAGAATTCTTCTGTAGACAGCGGCTCATGGGATTTACTTTCTACGGTTCAACATACCTTCTTTGTCGCATGTGAAACTTCGTGAACAGGTCTTCTAATGCTTCCATTTTCCTTGTCAGCATCCCTGGCGCCTTTCGTGCTCTTCGCGCTACTATTTCCGTCTACATCCAACGTCTTTCATATTGCCAGCTGAGATAAAATACGCTCACCAGCTTTTCTACTTAGTGTTGTTTCCTGCGATCGATATGCAGAAATCTTTCCATAATTACCATTTTCGTTACATATGCATCCATTTACAAGTTTTTTCCTTCCAGACTACGTCGCCTTTCTTTTTCTCCTGAACCGACCGTCCACAATACCATTCCACTTCACCCATGCACGCAGCGCATCCAATTCACCTTCTGCAACTCCCAACACCTCCATCCACTTCGTGCCATCCACAGACATTTTCATCATGACAACCCTCACCTCCACGGTTTTTACAGCCTACACGGACGGCTTTTACAGACTTTTGCACATCCACGGCTTTTACAGCCTGCTCCATCTTCAACGCCCTCGCCATTTCCACCGCCTCCTCCGGTGAGTTTAGCTCAGAGCCAGCATCTCTGCACCAGCTTTCTCTGGAAGATCCTAGGGCTCAAGTACCGACGGTGGTGGGTTTTCGACACTAGCTACATAGCTAGGTCGAATTCAGACGCTGTCTGTAGGATAATTCTAGCAGCCGGTTTCTCTGTTCCCTACCTTTCTGTGGTTTCTCCCAACGAAACGAGGCAAATGCCAGAGCAGTACCCTAACAAACGGACCGCGAACTGCACGCAAACTTTCCTTTCTCTTCCCTGTTGTATACTCTCCCCTTACACATACACACACACACACACACACACACACACGACACTTACATGCGCTACAATAACACACATGTCAGAAGACCAATCAGGGAGTTTAAAGCTTGTCTCGGCTGGAGGGAAGTCCCACTTGGAAATACCTGGAGTGGGGAAGCCGCGAGCCGCCGCTGCCACCTCTAGCGATAAAATATTCTCTACGCTAACGGCGCTAATGACTATAGCAGTCGGCGTGCCCGAAAACATTCATCATTCCACCGAATCTACGTCCATCACCACTTCCACCACCACTCCAGGGTGTCTAAACTTTCCCCTCCTCTCACTGCCTAAACTTTCTTCACCTCCTCTACCACGGCAGCCTCCACCTCCAGCAGCGCCTCCTGAGCCCCAAAGCTGTCCCCAAGGTTGCAGAGCCGCCGTCGTCCGCCTGCGAGTTGCTCCAGTAACGATCCGCCGCCGCCGCCGCCGCCGCCGCCGATCGCCGGGTCGCCCGTCCCTGCCCACGCGGCCGCCCGCGCCGGCTGCAAGCGATGGGTTTACTGCCGATAACCTTCCCGGTTTTCGCATGAATTACAGAGCGCGCGTGTGTGCCACGAGACATCGTAACTAACGTTCGGAGGGCTGCAGTTTCATATTTAACGTGCGGAGATTGTAGTCATATTAAAACTGTGATAGTTTGCTGCACGTGGGTGCGCAACTATATGCCTATACTCTCAAATTTAATGTGCGAGTGTTCCATATCTCAGATGTGGTTATTTTGTTGCCTTACGCGCCTCTCATTACAAGCAGAAACAGTTGAATGGTTCGAGATGAATACAGATGAAGCGGTGTCTGAATTTATCTACAATTGACCAACGTTTGTTGTTGTTGTTTCCTAAACGCAAGTAAACTCTACATGCTTCTCACTCCTCGTGATTGTTTACTTTTGGAATACACAATAAAATTGATTTTATAATTTCTCATGTTCAAAACTGATAAAATATTTGCAGAAATGAATACATTGTACACGAATCCAGGTGGAGGTTTCCTACTAAACCCCAGTTAAGACTAGGTGGTAATTATTTTGCATCGTATATTGAATATGCTTGAACTGTGTTTATCAAGAAGCATAAAACATGTTTCTGTGCCATGTGGGTCATTATATTCAATCGATAGACGTGAAAATTGGATTTGACCAACTGGCGTGAATGAAAATTACGAATGTGGAAATTAGGACATGAACGGAGCATGATTTCATCACGGTGGAATTCGGACGGACTTGAAGCACGCGTTATAAGTTAATGATACACGTGGATGCATATATACGAGAGAATTCTTTGAAATTGATCCGAGAAAGGTGTTCAGAATTCCATAAATTATCGATATATTTTAACAAATGTGTCTTGTTGAACACGTGTGAGTTGTGGTATAACCATGACAAAATATGTTGTTCTCTCGACAAAATATGATCTGCGTTTCCAGGGACGAATAAAATTAAAGTTTACGTCAGTAAAATACCTGACGGATCTAATCACCAGGTAAGATATCACTTAAAAGTTTCTGAGTACTATAAAATCTCCGATAGCTTGCTTACATTTCATAATTCGTAATTATTTGAATATGTAAACCAGTCCATCTTCGAAACATCTGAGTTCATATTAAAATATTACATTGTAGAATTCACGATACAGATAAATTGTGGGATATGGATCACGGGATTGGTCAATTAATAAAACACATTAGTTTGCCAACGTTTCGGAATATGTAATTCCTTCCTCAGGGCTACAGTAAACACAAACAACATAAGGAATCAAGACAACGTATCTGAACAACGTTATTTAAAATCGCACAATATATGCCATAAATCAACATATGTGACAAAAACAGTTTATTTTACTTTGGCTTTATATATAGAGATTTTTGTAGTTCACTGTAGCTCTGAGGAAGAAATTACATATTTCGAAATGTTGGCAAACTAATGTGTTTTATTAATTCCTCAGGGCCGATCCCGTGATCCATATCCCACCACCATAAAATATTACAGTCAGGTCATAATTTTATAAGTAAAGAAATTTTTTTTACAAACTTTATATGTATGAAAAGCAATGGACAGAAAACCTTTCATTTTGTAAACGTATTATGGTGATATTTAAAATAGAATATCTCGAAATATTCAATAATTTGCTTTCACAGAAATAGCATTATTTAAAGGAAAAGTTATGACTGAGCGCAAAACATTCACCCTGCACCTAGGACTCATTGGAATAATTGAATTTGATTATGTACGTTTTTTAAATTTTATATTTTATGATGTGTTCTAAGAAGGCACTTAATACTTTAATCTGATTTCCATATTTCAAAAATCTTAGAAAATGTACTTATTACGTCTTGAAAACTAGGATTTTGTTACCTTTATAATAGCTACGTACGTCCAATTTTTCTCTTCTCCAGTACTATCAAAGTCCGAAAACTGTCAAATGACAGACATGAACTGGTTATTTGCAAAGTTATTTATAATGGGAGGTTTGAAATTAACCGCAATATAAGCATTCTCTTTGAGTAACAGACATAATTTGTCATTCTAATTCTTCTTCTCATTGATACGAATTCGTCTTCTCATGTGAATTATTCTTCTCATTGATACCTTCTAAAAACACATTTTGTGTCAGTAAGTGTATTAATAGTAAAAATAGTACTGATCATTAATTATCTGTATCTCTTATGGCTCGTTAATGTGTCAACGTTGATTGACTAAATTGTTCTCCCAGCAATGTGATGCCAAGTGAATTCACATAAAGTTAATTTTTAAGGAAAAACCTTTTTAAAATTTATTCACTGCAAAAACCCAAAATATAGCTGAATTTTTTAAAAAAAAAACATTTCTGTGCGAGGAAAACAAAAGCGCACACAGTAACAAAAATCTCTCAAATCTAGTTATATTAAAAATATGAAATTCCAAAGAAATGATCAGACCTAATTTTTTACTATGTAACCTCCAACAAGCCATGCAAAATATTACAATAAAAGAAACAATATTTGTGGACATAATGACAAAGAGTTCAAGCTGTTGCTTTCCAGGGATCATCATTGTACATTATCTTTTGTACTGAGTTGAATCAAAATTGATTAATGACGTTGTGTATTCTGCATATAGGTTTGGCAATAGGGCACGAGAAATTATGGGATACTGGGCGACAGTAGCGATGCAGCTGGGACTCTTGCAATTACTGATCATAACTCCCTGCTGCCATGGACGCCCACTGCACCTGTTGAGTTGGCGTCAGCCCAGGAGCCGTGTTGACCAGTAGCTGGCGGGGGCAAAAGTCATTGAGGTATCGATTGTCTAATTTAAGGTCAAACCGATAGTTATGATAAGTTGTACCGGAATTTCTATATACCGGTTTTACGTCGGGCATTTTCCACGAGGAGAAATATAACTTTTTCTTTCGTCATTAGACACTTTCTCATCCAGACTTAAAATGTCCTATACTTTGTCTTCAAACTTGGTCAATTTTACTACCTTCTTTTATTTTAAAGAACTTTAACGAAGGATGAAAAGTTATACCAAGTAACAAATTGTTTCGTTACAAATAAAATTATACGTTCCAAAAACAATATTTTGTCACGTATACATTTCATTTGCAATGAAAATTTAATTTATTTTCTAAATTTATCTTCTATAATATTATTTTGTGTGATTTACATATTGTATTTATTCAGACGTATTTCATGTAGGATGTGATATTCAAATCTAGTTTATTGTTTAATTCAAGAAACTCCTTGGTCTTAAATTGACAATCTCTCTGTTTGGTTTGATTTATTGATTGATTTATTCATGTTTCCGGGCGCGTCAACAGCTCTGGTCATTAGTCCCGTCAGTGTAGTGCATGTTTTTTTCTCGGGAGATGGCGGTGATCTTCCCCCGCTGTACGGCAAGATCCGGCACCGACCTACCGTCGGCTAGTGGGGTTTCCCCCTAACCAGGACTCCTCCATCAGCGGAGCACCGCCCCAGCCGGGACAAGCTCTTAGCTCCCGACCGGTGTCCCGGAATATGTGGTAGTGTAGTGCATGTTAGTGTAAGTGAGTGTGTAATGAGAGAGGATAGAACAAGGAATGGGAAGAACAGATCGCGCGCGGTCCGTGGCCCGTTTGTTAAGGTACTGCTCCGGCATTCGCCTGGTGTTGATCGGAGAAACCACGGAAAACTACCGACCAGAGCAGCCAGCCGCTAGAATTCTCCTCCAGACAGCGACTGAATTCGACCTAGCTGAAAAGCCAGTGTCGAAAATCCTGCCGTCGTCAGGACTCGAACCTAGGACCTCCCGGTCAGAGGCGCTGCAGTGACATCAGTTGATGCACTGAGCTACCGCTCCCGGTCTCTGTTTGGAAATGGTGTAGTGTTTACAATATTGGCATCATTATAAAAATAATTATGAGGCTTTGTTTTGTCATACGTGTTTATTGCTGCATAAAGCTTTTTCGATCACATCACAGCTATCTTCAGTGCTACAGAACAATACATATAAATTACAATTGTGTATTATAATGTCACTAATATTCATAAATTATATTTTTAATATGTTAAGGAAGATTTACAAACTATGTTTTAATAGACGATTGTAATTCAGATATTTTCTTCTGTAGCAGTGAAGATGGCTGCTATGGGGCCGAAAAAATCTTCGGAAGCAATATTTACGACAAAACAACGCCTAATATATACTTCTGTAAAGCCATTTTCTCTCTCCCAATCCTGCTCTTCCCTCCATAACCCATCCTTTCCTGGTCAGCTTATCCTCCCTCCCTTCATTCCTTCCCCACCCTTCCATGTTTTCTATCATTGTTGCTATCTCCATCTTTGCTACGGACGGCTGTAAACAGAGGCATTCTTGCATTATTTTTAACTTTTGCAACAAAGAGTTCAAAACAAATTAAAATTGCACCATTATTATAGGCGTACTTCGCAATAAAAAATGGAGCCGTTTTTGGGAAAAGAAATTGAAACTATTCTTGAGACTTCACAAAAAATATCCCACAATTTTAAAATTTACGTTTAAAATTCAGGGTCTGCGACATTAGCAAGATCGATCGGGCAACATCAATTTTGGAAAAAATAATGCTTACGATTTAGCTGCTTCACGAGCAAACGGGCAGGCGATTTATAGTAAACCAATATTTCGGTAACAAGGACTCAGAAAACGTAGATTCCGACTACACAAAATGCTAGAGAAAGTAATTTATTATATATGGAAACAAGAATTATCCAGGCTTTTGGCATCCAGGACCAACATTACGAGTTTTGCTGACAAAAAATTGACTGTTTTCTCAGCAGCATTATGTAATTTCTCTACGCGAGTAGGCAGTATGCGATAAAGGGAAATTACAGTTCGAAGGTCGAGGCCCTAGTCACTAGGGTCTAGCCTAGTGGTCATATCTCTCCAGCAAACTCATCTCCAGAGAAGCGCCCAACCTAGCAGTGCGAGCATTGACCGCCGTCAGCGCTGCGGTCGCTGCCGATAGAGGAGCGCGCCGCGTTGCCGGCGAGCCAGCGCCGAGGACTGGGCCAAGCTTCGGAGCGACGACCCGCACGGTAACCCACAGAGGCCCGCAGCCTCCGCGACCGCCCCTGCTCGCGCCGCGCCTGCAGTCGCTGCACTCGCGGCCGCCGCCGCCGCCTTCGCCCGGCGCCGCGCGCGCGAGCAGGCATCTAGGCGTTTAGTTGGGAGACCGGTGATGTGGCACGGCTCAATAGAATGATATAAACGACTAGTGGCCGGCAACAGCAAATAGCTGCTGAACAAACTGGTTGCAACACGAAATGGTTGTCCACAAAGTTATTCACGTCCGCGCACGCAAAGATGCATCCAGGCGTTTAGTTGGGAGACCGGTGATGTGGGCACGGCTCAATAGAATGATATAAACGACTAGTGGCCGGCAACAGCAAATAGCTGCTGAACAAACTGGTTGCAACACAAAATGGTTGTCCACAAAGTTCTTCACGTCCGCGCACGCAAAGATGCATCTAGACGTTTAGTTGGGAGACCGGTGATGTGGCACGGCTCAATAGAATGATATAAACGACTAGTGGCCGGCAACAGCAAATAGCTGCTGAACAAACTGGTTGCAACACAAAATGATTGTCCACAAAGTTCTTCACGTCCGCGACGCAAGATGCACTAGGCGTTTAGTTGGGAGACCGGTGATGTGGCACGGCTCAATAGAATGATATAAACGTTGCAACACAAAATGATTGTCCACAAAGTTCTTCACGTCCGCGCACGCAAAGATGCATCTAGACGTTTAGTTGGGAGACCGGTGATGTGGCACGGCTCAATAGAATGATATAAATGACTAGTGGCCGGCAACAGCAAATAGCTGCTGAACAATCTGGTTGCAACACAAAATGGTTGTCCACAAAGTTCTTCACGTCCGCGCACGCAAAGATGCATCTAGGCGTTTAGTAGGGAGACCGGTGATGTGGCACGGCTCAATAGAATGATATAAATGACTAGTGGCCGGCAACAGCAAATAGCTATTGAACAATCTGGTTGCAACACGAAATGGTTGTCCACAAAGTTCTTCACGTCCGCGCACGCAAAGATGCATCTAGACGTTTTGTTGGGAGAACAATGTTGTGGCACGGCTCAATGAAATGTAAATGTAAATGATGTATGTGAAAATGTAATGATCTAAATATAATGTGTATGTGTCAATATAATTATGTAAAATGATGTAAGTTTAGTGATGTCAAATGGCTGGTGGCTTTTACTGGCAATATACTGCTGAACAAAAACACACAAAATTGTTGTTCACAAAGTTCTTCACAACATGGCTACCCGCGCACGCGAGGATACATCTAGGCATTTAGTTGGAAGATCAATGATGTGGCCTGGATCATTGAAAGGATATAAAAAACTAGTGGCCTGCAGCAGCAAATATGCTGCTGAAATAAACCACACAAAATGGTTGTCCACAACGTTCTTCACCTCCGTACAGCCCGCGCACTCGAGTAGATGTTTAGTTGGGAGACCAACATTGTGGCACGGCTCAATGGATTGACATGATATGACTAGTGGCATGCAGCAGCAAATATGCTTTTGAACAAAACCATACAAATTGGTTGACCACAATGTTTTTCACGCCAAGGCGGCCCGAGCACGCAAGGATACGTCTAGACGTTTTGTTGGGAGATGGATGATGTGGCATGGCTCACTGAAACGATATAAAATGACTAGTGGCCCGCAGCAGCAAGCATTCTGCTGAACAAAACCACACAATATGGTTGTCCACAAAGTTCATCAGGTTCGGACGGCCTTCGAACGCGAAGATACATCTAGGCGTTTAGTTGGGACACCAATGATGTGGCGTGGCTCAATGAAATGATATAAAATGACTGGCGGCCGACAGCAGCAAACATGCAGCTGAACACGACCACTGAAAATTGTTGACCACAAAGTAGCACACACTCTGCTCAAAAACAACAATCACAATACGAAAACACGATAATACATTATTTTAAGAAAAACAGACTTAAAGATTAATACGTACTTCGTACTACAATATTTTTTTTATTACATTTATTTATAGTCGCATCAACTGCGAGGTTATTAGCGACTATTCAGTAAGTTACAATAAGGGTTTCTTTTATAGCATGGTTACATACTTCTTTACATTTTTTACATTTTTGATCAGGAAATTACTGGTACAATATTTGTTATGCACCAAGAGTATTAAAAATATTGCTGTTTCAAAACGCATCATGTGTACAGCAAATATCTAATGGGAGGCGGCCTCTTCTTTCCAGCCTTGGTGTTATCGTCAGTTGTGTCGTAAAGAGTGACGCACTCATTATGAGAATTCAGTGGGTACGCATGACAATTGACAAATTAACAAAATCAAATATTTTCACTTTTCAGTCAAAATGGAAACAGTTGCATTGTTTTCGGATTTGCATACTACATTTAAGAAATAACTAAAGATCTGACGTGCAAGCCTAGTCCTGAAATCCTACTTTAAAGTCCCTCCAACTTTCCGTTGCAAGTTATGCACAATTAAACACGAAGAGAGGCGAACGATCAAACGTGCTAAAACAATTCCTAAATTTCCAGATATTAAAATGAATTTCTCAAGGAAAGGCCAAGAAAGTATTTCTCGAATGATACGTTAAGATTTATTGGTTATAGGACACGATTAAGAGATATTTAAAACAAAATAATATAATAATAACAACATTTTCTCAATTTTATTTATTTATTTATTTATAAAATAGAAGAGGAAATCAAACATTTTACATATGATTTTGATAATGATAATTATTACTAATGATAAACTTTCTGCTACTGATAGCAGAAAAGGAAAGCACTGATGGCGTCAAAAAAATATAGAAAATTGCGATGGGCATCTGAATAGACAAGTTTTACTCGTAACTGGGATGTGGAATTATTAAATCATCAAATTTGATTTCAACATTCTCTTCAAAGATAATTCAAACAAGGTTTGTACAAGACAGACAGACGGACGTTTTGACGGAAATTGACTTTTTCTACAACTACGTAAAAAAGACAACTTTTTTGCATCGCTAGCAGTACGTGAACTTCGTCATTTTTTAATCGCCATTAAAAAATGATCGTTGCCAAGACAACTATCTTGTTACCGTGAAAAAAGTCTTTTTTGCACGGTTTCAGAATACTTTTTTGCACGTTTGGTTCTTTTTCCAATACAAGTTTACGAAACTATTTGTATTATATTTTTCTGCAGTTGTAGAAAAAATGTTGTTCATATTTCGTGTGTAAAGTTGCTGCCCTTTTCATGGTCTTCATTGAGACTTTTTGCCTCGACCTACGGTCTCGGCAAAAAATCTCAATCTTGACCGTGAAAAAAACGGAAACTTCACACACTTAATATGAAAATAACCATTTCAGTATCAAGGACCCACAAAACAGGGATTCTGGCTACACCACGTGTTAGAAGTGTTTTCTCTTAATTTAGCAAATGTATTTATCCACTTTTTCGTTACCAGGGCCCGGCAATGAAATTTTTTACGTGCGTATACGAGAAAGTAAAAATATTTTATGTATGTTTCAGTTTCTCTTTCTTTTTTCTTCCTCTACGAGAGAATCGCCCTGCGCCTGCACTGCACAACCTTCTCCCACTCCCTTGGCCTAATATCCCTGTGCTTCGTTCCCGAATTGGCTTCGGACTCGGGCTGACGGCACCCGCAGAGGACCCACGTCCTCTCGAGAAGACTCTCAATTTGGCAACTGACAGCAAGTGAAATGTGGCGTGCCTTCCTCGAGAATTCTTCTTCTTCTTCAGTTTCGCGCTAGAGTCCGTGGTTAATCTTGGCTTCTTCTAAAATTTACTTGCATTTTTCTCAGATCTTTGATTTTCTTTTCCAGTTCATGCCTAATTCCTCAAACGTTTTTTTTATTTAAGTTCAACTCCCTCATTTGGATTCTCCATGACTATCTCCATGGCCTTTTGCTAGATTTTTTAATCTTCATTCTGATGGAATTTACCATTGTCCTTTCCAACGAGAACTACATTAATCTATTCTTGTATATTCTTCGATAAATATCTGGTTGTTACTTTTAGAGACTCTACTTCTTCAGATGTAGAGTCGAATATTTTTTAAAAATGTAAAACTCTATTCACATTTTCTTCACTGATCTGTCTAGGAAGAATCTGAAAAGATATTATCACGTACGTTTTGTACAAGAGCTGAAAGTACACTTACCTTTCAATCGACCTAAATACCTTTATTTTTCAGACATTTGAGTCATTTCTGACAAATATGTGATTCAAGAGAGATTAGAAATCTCATTAACTTCGAATTAGTTGCGTGCGAATCGACGTATCAACTAAAATATCTACGTTTTCGTATAAATTGATGCGTCAATATAATTAACTCTTAAGAGAGAGAAATAATTCACTCATTCAGTTTTTAATAATCCATTCATTATGGCACAGAAGGTTTTATTTAGGACGCTCGAGCGTTGGTAATAGCTTTACGAGTGAAGGTGAGTGCTGAAATTTATTGCGCGTTTCTGCACTGTACGAGAACCGGAAATATATTCTCCTAATTTAGCAGTTTTAAATTCTTTTGCATTATGATGTATGTTCGACCTCTCGTAAGATAGTCTTGGAAACACAGAAGAGTGTTATGTCAGGGAAAAACTGTTACCGACGTGAAAATAGCAAAGAATGTTTTAATGTCCTGAAAGGAAGGACACGACTTGCGTGATCGACACTGCGGCTCAGTCGTCCTCTTCCTCGTCGCCGTGACCCCGGTCGTTGCATGCGTGCGCAAATGATAGCTTCCTTGCTTCTGGACTGTCAGGTCTTTTGCGTTTGCAGTTCGCTCGAGTTATGTGGCCATCACCTCAAGGATGCTTAATTTATTTTCAACGCCTACGTGTCTTTCTTCAAAAAGCATTAAATTTGAGCACATTTGAGAAAATGCTTTTATTCACTATTATTTAGTTCTTAACTACTTGTTTTTGTGCTGTTTATTGTTGATATTTGTGTCATCTTTCAATCACTTCAGATTCACTTTACTTTTCATACATTTTCCAAACGGTGTGAACAGGAAATGGGTTATACACATGTCACTAACAATTAATATTTCCGTTTTGTAAATGTGTTTGTGCTACGAGAAAGATTGCCTCACCTTCTTAAAATAGAAACCCATCAAGAGAAATAAAAAATAATTGCCTCATGACAGAGCGTATATTTTTCGTTTTACCAGTTACGGCTAAAACATGCTAATTGGCAGATCACTGACTTTGTAGGTTCATTTAAATTCATGAAATTTTCGAAAGAAACGATAGTGTTAGTAGAGGGATCGAGAGCATTCAAATCGAATAAATTAAGTGAAAGTATGTGAAAGTAAATAAAGTAAGTTTGTAAACAATTCGCTTAAAAATATATTTTTTTATTTCCAAGAAAAGTATTTGGCTGTTATATTTCATATTTCTCTTCTAATATCAACAACATTATTGCAATGTCTAATATATTTATATCTGCTGTTAATTTCGTTTCCATACAAAAATATTTTTTAAACTTTTTAGCATATTATTACAGTATGGTTTGTATTATCCCTTAAGGATTTTTCTTTTATAATAGTCTTCTATATAGTAAAATATTTCTTGTAATTCCCAACATGAAAAAAATTGTTAAATGTTTTAATACAGAATTAGCGGGTAAGAAACAGAGATAAGCAGATACAAGAGTTATTTACTCAGAATGAAATATTGGTAGTGATAAATTAAATTAAATTTATTTCTTTTGAAATTATAAATGCTCCAACTTATTAGAAGAAAACTTGGACTCTCTTGTGGCAATAGCTAAATTTAGTATGTTTAGTGGTACCCTTAGTACTCTTAATTTGTAAATTCGACCTGAATGCCATATGCTGTCAAAGGCTTTAGTGATGTTTACAAATAATCCAATGGGATATCTCTTCTTTTCAAATCAATATGCGATAAATTCGACTAGACGGAGAATGTAATGAACGGTTCAATATTTTTGAACCGAATCCAAATTGAGTAGCTGTAATACCATTAATTGTTGATATAATTTAATTTACCATTTTAACAGTAATTTTTCGAAATTTTTACTCAAATTTGGTAAAAGATATATAGGTATCTAGTTACTTGGGATTGAATGGTCTTTTCCTGGTTGTACTATGGGAATAATACGATAATATTTTCATGATTTTGGAAAGTAACCTAACCTCAGTACTCCGTTAAACAAGGCTGTTAAATAAATTCTGTCAAATTTTGGTAACCCTCTTCGAACCGTGTTGGGTATTAGATCATTCCCAGTTGAATGGCAAAAACATTAATATTAATTCAATCGCATCGGTAATCAAGAAGAAAAGTAACATATTCACGGAAAATATAATTGGATCCTTTTCTTAAGAGTACGAACACGAGTTCGTAAGAAGAATTGGTAAGATAGCCAAACCCGTTAAGTAAAACCCAAGAGGAAAGTAGGTAAGTAGTACTTAAAATGATATTCATAGTAAACTGTTACACAAGACGATAAAGAGGTAATTTACATACGTGAGGGAGGTATTACCTCACGAGCGATTGGGTGTGGTGTCTTTCTCGAGTATCTTTGTCGTCGTTAATTATATGTAATTTCATTTCATTTTATTTCAAATTTTAATAAAATACCAAATAAAAATATGTTAGGTTTCGTCAGGTTAAATACTTTGCCCCCCCGCTCCCTGGCTGTCAGAAGCTCGTCCATCACTGCCGAAGCGCCCAGGAGAGAAGTTTTAGACATTTTTATCACCCGTGGGTGATAAAGGGGTATTGTAGCAAAGTAGCATATTATAATATTGGCCATTAAGATTCGTTTTTAATCTGATGAATAAAATAAATTAAACGTCACCCTCTCTTATAGTTTTATTAAAATATATTAATAAATAAAATTAATGTTGCCCTCTCTTATAGTTTTATTAAAATTTTTAAAAAATTAATAACTACCAAAATAAACAAGCGCCTATCCGACAAACATGGCAGTAAAAATGCAGTTGGTTGTGTTAGGAATCCAAATGCACCCAAGTGATTAACCAAATACCCAACAATTGAGTCATATCCGATGTAGGTGTTACATACATATTCAAAACCTAACATTAGAAGCCACAAGAATTTTAGGGGGAATGATTATAAATTAAAGAGACCTTCCGAACAATTACATATTATATGTTACTGTTGAAATTACAATTGTAAATACTGGTTTATATAATATAATTACTTTGAACCAAAATTCCCCCTCCAACATTAACAGCTGGATCCGACTTAAAAAGATTCGCGATTTGTAGAGACTATTTTCAACGATATAAATGATCTTGGCTGTCCAGGTGACGCCGCGTCGAAGGCTGTGTTGCCGACGTTTCGACCATCTTGTCGTGGTCTTCCTCAGGGCGGTTGTGCCCTGAGGAAGACCACGACAAGATGGTTGAAACGTCGGCAACACAGCCTTCGACGCGGCGTCACCTGGACAGCCAAGATCATTTACATGACTCTGGCCGCGGAAGCCTACGACTTCACATATTTTCAACGATGCCTTCTCTGCGAGTAATCTCGTTAAGAGCGGGAGGGAACTGCCTCTACACATGTGAGTGGCCGATTTGCCTGACGCTCCCGCAGCCGTCCGGAATAAGTGGAGGGACCCGCGGCCGGGGGCGAGGGAGGCGGAGGGCGGGGCGTCGCAGGGGCCATGACCGCCGGGGCCTGCTGCCAAATTGAGGCGCGAGTTTCCTTGTCCGCCTACGCATCAGCTTTCCTCTTGTTCCTTACATTTGCATCACCTCCAGGAGCAGATTGATTCAGTCTAGCCGCTTAGATAACAAGTAATGTGGGGACATGATGATAAATGCATCAATTACAAATAAAATAGTTTCAACAGTATGGTCCAGGATTTATTTGAATGAGACTGAAACCATGAGTAAATCAGACACTCTAGGAAACATACAAATGAAAAAAAAAAACAACTTAAAAACACATAGTGACACATCACTCTCTTCCAAAATAAAATCACTTCTTGATAAAATCGATATTATTTCGCGCATAGAAAAGCAAAATATTAACGCAAATTGCTATCGGGTCTTCTGTTCAGAGGAATAGCACGAGTTTGGCAAAGGAATTGGTATGAGAACAAGATCTTTTACGTGAAGACTAGCAGAACCCCAGCAAAACTTTTGAAGGAGATTACTTTCGCGTGCAGGGACTGAATTACTTCAGTTGGAAATCGTCTCATTGATCTAAATAATAAATATTTAACTGACTAAATAAGGATGATAACTGAAATCGCGTAGACGAGAACACCATAATTCCACGGTTCGATTGATTGACACTTCCGGCAATAATATTCTTGTCTGTGCGTCTTTAACAATTATCCTCCCTATCACATAATTACTCCTACTTCTGCATCTTCTAGTTATGGCTGTAATAGTAAAGACGGATCCCTGGGGTATTTACTTACTCTTCAGTATTCATGAGCATCCACGATTCGGATCACTATATTGGGACCAGTACCACAAGGAGCACTAGGGCTATATTTGATTCAAAACTTCATCTAAATTTAAAACTTACTAACGGCATCCGGCAGACATTGTTCTGCCCTTCATCTTCCTTTTTCTCATTCCCTCTTCCTTCTCCCTTCTCCTCTCCCATTCTCTCTCTCTCTCTCCTCTCTCTCTCTCTCTCTCTCTCTCTCTCTCTCTGTTCCTCTCATTCATGTTTAGTTGCAGATTCTGCACGTCTCTGAGCTGGTGGGGTAATATTGAGAAGCACTGGACCAGCAAAAATGTAATAGAATGTTCAAAAAGATATCATCCTATAGATTGCGTTGTGAGCAACGTTTTTTGTAAGATTTCGGCCTTAACATTTTAGCTTATAATGCTCCTGAACGCTTCGTTAAGGAGTTGTTTAACGATATAGATTAAAAATGCTGCAGTGTATTACGGGTTGCATTTCATATGAATATATTTAGTTTTGTTCTACAGCGCCATCTAATAGAATTACAACGAAATTAACAGCACATAAACCTTCTGAGTGAATAAAACACACAGATGTGCCAACGTTCATGGAGAACTGTCACATGGTGTCGGGGTTAACCACTCTGATATAGATTTATAATGCAACAGCAAAAACCTTCTATAATTATTTGTAACGATTGCGAAATATTATAATACTAACTGAACACTCGCGTAAATTTCGCAGAATTGAGCTCAGTTGTCTTGCGATCGCAGTCAGCGACGAGTTGTCACTCTTAGAAATAGTTTCGCTCACATAATGCAATGTTTGTGTTAGCTTTTCACATAGAGCTCTCTCACCACCGTTGTCTTACAGTCTATATCGCAGTCCCTAAAGCTGGTTCCTCAACTTGATCTTGAGAGCACCTCCATTCACCATACTTCTCGTCATTCGTCTACTTCATTTATACCTAGTTAACTACCAATCTATTTCCCTTTCTTACAATCAGTTTGGCGATTCGTTTCCCTGCGATTGGATTGTTTGGCGATTCACTTTCCGGCACATTCCGTGGATCGGCGTCGGAGAAAAGTTTGAGTTTGTCATGAAATATCTACCATTTCGTAATCCTTACCTACTTTTAGGAACATAACACTATATTTTTGCAATAACTGGGTTTGAAACGGCTTTCATACTAAAGATAAGTTTGTTTGAGTAATAATTACACGTAAATATAAGCTTAGAAACTAGATTGGGTACCAGATTAATTGCACTCTGAATAACAAATCTAACTTAAATATGTAGTTAGGAAAAACGTTCCCACTAATATTAAGTTTCAAATCATCAACGTCCATTTAAGGAACATTCAAGACTTTTTTCGTCCATGATGGCATTTTACCTGCTGAAAACCGCTCTCGCTTCTCATTGATGGATTGAATGTTTTGGTTTCCGGGCGTGTCAGTTGTTATATTTATTAGTCTCGTAAGTGTAGTGCATGCTTTTTAATCACAGGAGATGGCGGTGTTCTTCACTGTATAGTGCGTAAATATCGAGTAGTACATGTAAGAATAAGTGTATCAATAAAGGGTGAGAATAGGACAAAGGAGAGAAAGAAATGATGGCGCGCGGTCTGTGAACCGTTTGTTAAGGTACTGCTCGGATATTCGCCTGAAAACTATCGTTCAAAAGAGCCGGCCACTTTATTTCTACCTAGCAATCTAGCTAGTATCGAAAATCGGGCCATCATCAAGACTCCAACTCACGAACCTCCCGGTCAGAGGCAATGCAATGACTTCAATTGACACCCTGCGCCACCTCAACTAGTGCTCTCACTTCTGTTTCTGCCCTGATTATTGTAAAGACAAATTGCATATCGTGGATATCGACACCACTCGGTGACTCGCATCGAAACAGAAGCCTAACGCAGGGCATCCTGAGCGTCTGGCCAGTCGCCGCCCCTCCCGCCCGCCCCCCCCCCCGATTTACCGCCGATTTTCCGCCGGCACGGCCTCCGCAGCGACCGTCCGCCGACGGCCAGTCTCGTGCATAAAACATGCCCTGGCAGCGCGAGATTTAGTGCATTCGCTGCTTTGTGAGGCATTCGTATTTCGGTGGAGTAGGTTACGTTCGGTCCATTCAGCTGAATGGAAACACGATATGCTTCGTCGCAAAAGAGACGAATAACCTGTGTATCTTACCGAGAGCGAATATTATTTTACTCTTGTGGCCGACGGCTAGCATGTGAAATGTCTTAAGATGGGGAGGCCTTATAGTTCATGGAGGCGTTGCAGCTTTCGACGAAATGACTAGAATACATTAATATTAAACGTGTTATAAATTGAAATATCGTCTCCTGATATTATCTAAGTCCTCTTTCTTTCTTCTCCTAAACTTCTCCTCCTTATGTTCATCAATATCTCTTCTTCCCTCTGCTTCTCCTCCAACCTCTCGTCATCCTCAGACATCTTCCTACTTCGCCACCCGTCCCTCTCCAACCTTTACTCTCAAACTTCTCCATTTCTATTTTCTTCTTTCCTTCCCTTCATATTTTCTTTATTCCCCTTACTGTTTTACCCTTTAACATCGATAACTGATAAAGTAAATAAATATAATTAATTAAATAATTTTTCGCATCGCTCACGCTGTTTTTAATCGTATTTCGTACTTTACGTACTAAAATTGTTCAATGTGAATTCATTGGGTACTATTTTAAAAAATAACAATAGTTTAATCCTGCATTGAGCGAAATTTTAATTGGTTCTGAATCGGAACGGGTACATTTCAAAACAGTAAAGTCGAACCTGGAGGCGGTGCTAAGCTGTGAATAATATCCATACGGTGGGAGTGAAGGCTGTTCATATATCATTGTGCTCCATTCTCAGTCTGTTGAAACATCACAGGGTTACCTCTTTTGCTGAGACCATTGAAGAACAGCTGCAGCTATACATGACTCTGTGTTCGGGCTTCGGCCAATGCCTGCAACCTCTCCGTTGCTTTCACATACTCGTAATGCCTCTATACTATCCTATTTCCATTTCACTTCTACATGATACGACAAATATAATTTTTTTTCAACTCTTTCATTACATTTTAACACTTGCTTTCCTCTTCACAAAAGAAAAATAAATATTTCACGGAAAAGCAATTCTTGGATAACACAAGGGATTAGGACATCTTGTAAAAACAAGTGAATTCTTTCTTTCATTTCTAAACATCATAACGTATCTCAAAATTTCCTTATCTACTTTAAAAAATACAAATCATTGTTACGAAAAGTCATAAGGCAGGCTAAAATCATGAAACACGATCAGGATATTTTGAAGTCAAATAAAAAACAAAACCAATGTGGAATATAATAAAAAAACAACCAGAAACCCTGTGGAAAATGTTGTTTTAAAATATAACCATATATATATATATATATATATATATATATATATATATATATATATATATATTAACGTTCTGTTCTTACCAATAATTTTCGAGAATTGCTGCCGATCTCACTAAGGGTCTTCAGCCACGAAATTCAAAAACAGACAGTTCCCAAAATTTTAGACACGATGTTCGTTTCCAAAACGTCTTCCTATGAAATTCTCAAAATAATGGGTAAACAAAAAAAATAAATATTCGTCCGGTTTAGATGAATTCCCGGATTCTTTGGTAAACAACTGTGCGTATGCCATTATACACCCGTTAACTCGCATATTTAATTCATCGTTATGCACCGAAACGTTTCCATATATTTTCAAAGCAGCTAAAATTAAGCCGCTCTTCAAAAAAGGCAACAAAAATTAAATTCAAAATTATCGGCAAATTATCTTCTATCAGTTTTTTCAAAACTATTAGAGAGACTTTTGTACGTACAAATGGAAACCTTTCTCAGTAAACGTTTTTAGATCTCTCAATTCAGTCAAACCTTAAATGGAACGTCCATTTAAATGAATTGAACACAAAATTAAGTTCATTATGCTACGCGTTAAGAATTCTTGCAAATTCAGTCAGCCTTCATACTGTTCGTTGTGTATATTTCGCGAATGTTCATTCTCGCCTGAGATATGGCATAATATTCTGGGGAAATAATAATAAATAATAAATCTTATAGCTTCCAGACTTTTAGATTATAACAACGAATTGTACGAATAATAACCAAATCCAACCCACATGTTTCATGTAAGCCTCTCTTCAATAATCTAGGAATTTTACCATTACCTTGTCTTTTTATTTACGAATCAGTGGCTTTTGTCAAAAATGACTTGCTTAAGGGCGGGAATATATTTTCAGAGAATGCCGATGTCTGTACTCGACGTAGAAATCATATTCATCAGGTGACAGTATCAACAGCTCATTACAAAAAATTCACATACAATACATGTACATTATTTTACAACACTTTGCCAGATGACATTAAACGATTAAATTCGATAGAAAAGTTTAAATCCAAAGTGAAATCGTTTCTGCTGCATAACTGTTTCTATACAATTAGAGACTATACTGAGCATCACAAGAAAAGTAACATTGATTTTATCAATGATACATAATGCATTATTTACCATTTGAACTGTATAAATGTGTATAAACAACCTGTAACAAGTATTGTATTGCAGCCTCCGGGTCAATGACCCCCATCTCGATCAGGTTTTTCGTCCAGTTTCCCTGATGCATTGAGCAAATGCTGAGATGGCGCCTTGTTTTGCTTATGGACATAAATGTAACTTCATTTCCTGTGCACGTCTTCTAGAATTCAGTGGGAAATACAATTATTCAAATTATCGTTTCCATGTTGTCGCGGCAGGACGTATTATTCTGAAAGACAACATTGATAAGAGCCAAAGTTTATTGCCTTTATATCCTTGAAAATAGATTTTATTACATGGGAGCTTTTACAAAATATAAGTAGTATATGACTTAGTGTAGGGATCACAGAATTTTTAAAATGTGCAAAAAATTAACTTTTCCCCATAGAACGTCATCCGCAGTTTTAACTGTTTTTTGACGTAAAATAAATAAATAAATGATGACTCTTCTTTCTTCAAAATTTTGTCAAGTTATTTTTTTGTGTTGTAACCATTAGGAACAAAGCTACCCCAGAGTCCATTATAATTGGTATAATTAAAACAATGTTTGCCACGTGTAGATTCAGGTAATTTACTCCATAACCAGAAAAGTTCAAGACATTGGAAACACTAAAAATTCAAAATAACGTAACTAGCTAATCGTCTTACGGCCATAATGTCACTTCGCTGAATCATCTTGCAAATCTGCGCACCATCAGTTCTTCCTCTCTCGCTGCAATATTCATAGCGATCAATCTTCAGCTTCCGTCAATCTCCATCAAATACATTTCCACATCCTGCTTCACTATGCGCACGTTTTGTTGAACTTTCCTTTCGCTTGTAGTGGTAGTATTGGAGTTCCAAAATTTTGTTAAAAATACAGAACAATAAAATCTGTTTGTTCCTTTACCGTTAAAAATAAGTTTCTATAATTTGGCAACGAAAATATCTAGTTTTTGAAATGTTAATCCCTCGCTTTTTTAAATTTGTTATTATTATTATTATTATTATTATTATTATTATTATTATTATTATTATTATTTTCATCTTTCAACTATTAATAGTTAAATTGTTGGGAAGGGATTCTGAAACTCAAGAAAGCGTGTGCATATGATTTTCTCCCCATACGTCACATACAGTTTCTGACTAAATAAACAAATAAATAAATAAATCCTGCGAATCCATTAAACTATATATTTACAGTTGAAACTTATATTATCATTGTTCTGATATTAGGAGCTGTTGTCACCCACATTATCACTATAAATCGTTATATTAATTTTGGAAGTTTTAGGAGATCAAGCGCGGTATACATTCACATTCATGTTTTGCAAACATTTTACGCAATATGTGTCGTCGCAACGCGTTGATGTAGAAACCATGGCAAACTACCGACCAGAGCAGACGGCCGCTAGAATTCTCCTCCAGATACCAATTGATTTCAATTTTCTACCTCATGTCACAAACCTCTGTCACCGTCGAGACTCAAACCCTAAGATTTTTGGTAAGAGGCACTGCACTTACATTAACTGATGTCTTAAGCCTCGTCGGCCGGCCATATATTAGAATATATTACATTATTTCATGATGCAGAAAGCAAGTACTAAATATCTGGTTTTGACACGTAGATGATCTATCAGTTTCCATCCGCACCTTTTCAGCTCCCTCGTCTTTCGCCGAGGCTGTTGGACTCTCACGGGTAAATATGCACCAAAGCTTTCTGTTATTCCGTTTGAGGAACTTCCCTTAAGCCTGTTCGAATGAAAGAATTGATCACGTAAGTTTCTTCTCTCTTGTACCTCGTGTTGAATAGTGCAACTGCGTCTAAGACGGAAGTTTTCCTTGTCACGCCACTGGACACGTGATGATATGGTCTCCACAGAACATAGTGACACTGGGGAGGAATGTGTGTGTGTGTGTGTGTGTGTGTGTGTGTGTGTGTGTGTGTGAATGGGGGAGGGTGAGAATAGTATCATTCCTCCGCAGAAGGAAGCCCTATTTAGGAAAATGAAATTATTTGAGGGTCTCAAATAATCCAATCAATCCCATTCCGAGTAGGTTGAAAAGGTGCTTTCATTTAATTCTATGGTTATCTGGCAAATAAATAATAAATGTGCAAACTCACCTTACAATGCTCCAGCAAAAAGTCTTCTTCGTTTTATGAGTAATGTTAATACAAAATGTCATTAGTAAATACTGTCACATTTGCGCCGGCAACAAATGATCAGAATAGACATTCATATTCGAACAAAATATCACGCACATTATTCTTGTAATTTTTAATTATTTATATGTATTAATATTGCTGGTATTCCAAATAGATTTTAATTTTGAATGAAAGTATGCTTCCCTCTTAATCCAGCAAGGAATATTTCAAGTTTTTTTGGGGTTGTTTTACTTTTACCTTCTTAGTAATATTTACAGAGTATCGGACATTATTGCTAAGCAAGAAAACTGTTAGTAGAGATAGTAGAACTTATCCAAAGAAATAATACTCAGGTCAGAATCACCATAAAATGCCATAAGATTATTTTTGAAATATTGAAGTTTTATCAATAAAAAGATACAAAATATCATTATGTGTGCAAAATTACATGGCTCCTTAAATCTATTAAGCCCAAACGTTGCGTAAACGCAACGTTATATGAGTACATTTTTTTAAAAAAATGATTGAATATAAATTTGTTCTGTACCACTTTGGTACTTAGAAGAAGTGCTATTTGATCAGTGTTTGCATTTTTCTTTCATATCCGAGAGTAAATTTGGCTTCGTTGAATTTTGAAACTTTGAGATAACGGAATGGATTATGATACCGACATTCAATTTTTAATTTAATTATTACACAGTACATTTTTTTCTGTATATTACTAGACAAACTTCCTTGAACTTTCTTTTATCGTTTTACAGAATTTCTTATTTGATAAATTCTAACGTAGGATAATATTGATAATTTACAACAATGTTGCGTTTACGCAACGTTGGGATTAGTGAGTAGATGATCCGAACATGATAGAACAAACGCAATTAGAATGTAATCGTTGAGTAACAGGCATGTAACTACTGTTTCATATTTTCGTTCCTAATATAATTATCTCATCTTGGAGATAGTGTCTTCACCTGCATTGTCGCAGCATTGTATAAACAATGCTTCAAGCGTAATTATTTTTTTTGCAAAAATTCACCTAATTTTGGGAATGGCAGACGAAAATAAAGGCTGAACTTATTTAAGTATTGGAGGAAGATGTTGATATTATTACTGCAAATATGATTGATGCTAAACACAATCATGATTTACTCGAGGAAAAAGAAGTAGAAAAAGAAAAATTGATTGACTGTGCAATTGTCAACTCATGGAAAATACAAGTTATGACTAAAGAAAATATGTTACAACTATAATTTCACTCTTACTTAGCCATGACTCAATTGAAATATGAAGACTAAGCAAAATTAAGTGAGCGCAATAATTAGTCAATGAATACACAGGAAACTAAAAAATACCATTTTGGTCGACCCACAAACACTTCCCTACCTAAAGAAGTACGTTATGATGATGTAGGATACAAATAGGGGTGTCTCAGGGCATCAATTTGTTATTGCAGTGCCTCTAACCGTGAGGTTCCAGTGTTCGAGTTCCTACAGTGATAGAATTTTCGACACTAGCTACATATCTAGGTCGAGTTCAGCCATCGTCCGAAGAAAAAGTCAGGCGACCCGCTGATCTCACCGGTGATTTTCTTTGGTTTCTCCTAGCAATACCAGGCAAATGCCAGAGCAGTACCCTAACAAACGGGCCACAGACCGCGATCATTTCATCCTTATCTTTGACCTATCAACCCCTGTCATTTGCGCGCGCGCGCGCGCGCGCGCACACACACACACACACACACACACACACACACACAGCGGCGGTGGTGCTCCGCTAGTGGGAGGTAACTGCTTGGGGTCCGCGTTGATCTCGCTATCCATCAAGAGAAAATTACCGCCAAATCCGGTGATAAAAACATGCACTACATTTAGGAGACTAATGCACTTATCAGTTGACGCGCCCGCAATCAGCAAATAAAATCAATGTGTAATGAAATCAATGATGTAAAAAATGATCGGGAGAAGGAGAGACCAATGCCAGAAGGAGGTGCAGATTGTGCAAAAGCACTATATATATATATATATATATATATATATATATATATATATATATATATAGATATATATATATACACACACAATGTACAAATTTTAAAAAATCCAATGTTCATCTCCATTCAAACTGTTTTCAGTTCTCTGATGTCAAAATTAGTTGATGTACCCTAAGGTCCCAAAGTTGCGTATACGCATCATTTTGTTATACATTGACAATTAGTTTAAAAAATTGTAAATGAGTTTTTTAACCTTTCTAGTGTAATATTAGAGTAAATAATAAGAGTATTAAAACATTATTTTTTCAATGCTTGGTTCTTAATTGGTTAAAATTCACAACTTACCTTAAAGTTTAGTTCTTGTTAGGGAAAAGGTTTGTGTTATTGACATGCAACTTTCTTCAGTCTTCAGATAACATATCATATAAAGGAATACAGAGCCTCGTGACAAAATAATTGTAGTATATAAAACCTGATCAGAATGTTTTGTGAGTTGCATACTCGTTTTAATGATTAAGTTCGGCTTAATACACCATTATTGGTTCCCCAGGAAATTTACAGAACTGCTTAGGTTCTTTATCGACGTTAATGACACTAGTTTATTAATTTGTTGCCGTATTACGTCTTTTCTTGACGTTTATTATCATTCATGGTTAGCAATGATGAAATGTCTTTCACAGTAATTTGTTATTTATTAGATACAAATAACTTCTCAAATTTGACAAGTAAAGTATCGTGTAATTTATAGATGCCTGAGTTGTTGAACTTTCTATCAATGTAGATAACGTGCGCATTGCAACGAATACCGCAAGATTATCATATGACTATTGCAATCAAATATCGAAAGAAATGTTACCACAAATTCTTTATCTAGATATGTATATACGTTGAGCTTCAATAATACGTTGTTTTCACGAAAATATACTAAGTAGCTCCTCTGAAAATACATTTGATGAAAGAGTACAGTTTAGATATTATTCTCATTTTTCTTATTCACATCACATTTGAAACAAATTACCGTAATTATTATATTATACATTTGAATCGATTATTGATTGATGCTGAAACAAGATACGCACTGACCGCAGCAAATCTACACACTGTATTCCTTAGTAGTCAATACAAATCATTTGCGCACTAAGAGGCAAACTTGTTTCATTAACGAGGGAGTTATTGAGTCCTGAGCACTTTGAATAGATGATTTACCGAAGTTGAAATTACTGAAATAATAAAATGAGTAAATTCTGGCAAATCAATTGATCAGTTTAGTTTTCTTTCATAACTGTATAAACTGTATTATTCTATAAGAAAGGCACATCACTTCAAAAGTCAGGAAGATGCTTGCAGATTGGTGACTATATTTCTAGGTTGTCAAAGTTATATATCAAATCTCGTGATTCTGCATCAACAGAGATTTCTACTCTGAAATATTTAATTTTGGATCACAGCACAGTGTTTATTCTTGTCCGTTCATTATTGTCAAGATTACACTTTATTTACTTTAACTCCATAGAGAGTTATTTACTTTCATATCGTTTAAAGAATTAATTCCTTAGCATTGTAACGCTAGTAGTAAACTTTACACAGCTCTAGCAACTGTCACTTTAAATGAATCAAAACTATATTCTTATTGGGATAACTTCATACAAAGCTATTATTCCTTAGATAATTTCAATCCGTGTTATACAACAAGACAAAAGTAAGTATATCAAGTTCATTATCATTAATTTTACATATTTTTCAGTTTTTGAAGATCCATAATGTTTATCGCCTCCTATATTATTTCCGTAGTATACATACCTTTATCGGCTCTCACACGCAACAGGAATGAGGTCTTGAAAGAAAGAGAATTTCACGGAGACGTGACGAATTGAACTTGGACGTTAAAAATATGAAGGATTTGTTTAAAAAACCGCTACCAAACATTCATGTCAAATGCAACCCGCAACACTCTGCTATATCGTTAAATAACTCCTAAACAAAGCATTTTAAGGCCTTAAAATTTAAAATTTTGAGGCCCAAGGTCTCAAAGAAACTTTTCTTAAACCGTAGTCTATAGGATGAGATCTTCTTGAACATTATATTACGTTTTTGCTGGTTCTACACTTCTGGATTCTACCTTAACTTCTCAGAGCCTGTAGAATCTGCAACCGTATGTGAAATTAAACTTGATATTCTACGCGACCCAATTACACGGGTGTACCCCTGTGTTCAGTAATAACGTTAAAATATGAATAATTTATTTGACATGGGTGTATTTTATTGCTATCAATTACAAGGAGACATATAGAACAAGTGACGGAGGATAACAAGACCTTGAAGAAAAAGATGTATTACAGGCTTAATATGGAAATGGAAAAATAGGAAAGAGGGTGGGGTGTAACATGCGAGGGACATCATAGGGTACGCTAGTCTCCTATTAATTTGTAATGCAATTTATTGGGATTTACAAGAAAATAATGTAAAAATTGTTATCTCTTATTAATAATTTCGAAGTTGTAATTGTGAAGTTTCATAATAATCGCATCTGTTGAAATAGAATCTCAATTATCTCAACGAAGAAAACAATACACAAACATTTTTGCAAATTTTTTCATTTAAACAAAACTGTGAAAAGCGTTATTTAAATTTTGGAAAGTAGACCATTATATTTATTAAAATTGGTAATATTAACTAAGATTTGGAGTAATTTTGAAAAGTATGCCGTCTCTTACTTAATAATATTAAGCGTTAAATTTTGTAAAGTCGTGTGACAAATATGCGCAGTATATAGATACCGGATACCCTTACTCTTACAACCTTACTGTTATTTGATATTAAATACACACATATCATATTTACATTGAAATTACATTTGTTTTGAAAATATTTGTTCACTTCGACTTCGAGGATTTCGTGTTGAAAGTTCTGGTGACCTCAACGCTGTCACAAACAACGAACCCACCTCGCAACTCCGGCCTCCCGCGCCCGGCAGTGGCGACCGGGTAGGCAAATAAACGAGAGGCGCTTCCGCACTTCCTTTGTGCGATGCAGCAGGTGCCAGCGGCGACGCGACGATGGCCCGCGGGGGGGGGGGAAGGGGGGGGGGGGCCCGCCCGCGCCCGCGCACTGACCTTGCGACGGGGCGGGGGCGGCTCGCCCTTCACCCAGTTCGAGCGATGGCGGCCGATAGCAGCGGCGGCGGCGGCGGCGGCGACCCACCACCTGCGCGTCCGGCCACGTCAGGTGCGTGGTTCAGAGCCGAGCGGAGAAAAGCTCCACCGCCCGGGTGACGCAAATAGCCCCGACACCGCACAAAAAAACGCAAGTAGAAGGAGAAGATTGCAAAGGTGGAGAAACAGGACGGAGGGGATGCCTTTTCCGAGAATGTCGGTGATTACTGTTATACCGGTACTGAGATGGGACAGTGAAGAAACACGCAATCGCATGTGGTAGAGTTGCTGTTAATTATTGTTTTATTGGGTTATTTGACTGTTTCCACTCTTTGTTTGGCTTTACTAACATCTTAAATGTTATGTTCTTCCATTATAGCATTAATATAATTCAATGCTGTTGTTATAGGGCTCATGTATAAGGACTTGTGTTAGGGCTTCATTCCTTTGATGTCATGCCATTCTCTACACTTACTCTACAACACTTATGATAATTCATAGACTTGAATAGAAAGTTAAAACAGTACAGTTAAAGTACAAAATATACACAATCCAACACATGTAATAAATTCAGTTAATTCTATTTAGCAGATTCTCCCAATTCACATTTTCACCACCTCATAACTAGAAATAACAAATCACTTTTGGAGAAAGCAGACAATAAATATTTCAAGTAGAAGAAAACAATCAAAAAAATTAAAAAGCCAGAAGGTTAAAGGAAAGGGCAATGAGAAGATATGCTGAAGGTGAAAGTAAACAGATCGGCTGAGAAGAAAAGATAGTATCGATGTAAGTTGTAAAATATTGGCATTGCCTCATCTAGTGGCCCTCGCCTGTCTTCGTGGTACATGAAATACGCTAATAGGGAAGCAGCAAATACGCACTTACTCGCGCCCATGTGACCACCCAGCCGACACTCCGTTCGTGATCGAGGAGCTCACACTCGGCAGAATGGCCCAACTGACAGAACCTTAATCATTTTAAATGCATAAAACAAATTGACGCATAAATTTTCAAGCACTTCAAGAAATGTGAGAGTTGAAGGACTAACAAAAATGGATATGGATTCTCAAATAGATAATATACTCGTTTGTTTTATTTGCATAATGCATTTCCATTACGTTATCCCAGTAATTTCTAGCGATGTTATATAACGAAACAATTTTTTAAAACCTAAGGATAATGAACGGTTTAAAACCTCATCGGAAAAAAATTCCGTACATTATTGAAGTGAAACACAGAAGTTACAGTATAAAATTATTTATCATCTTACGTAATCGAGCTAGCGATCAAACACTTTAATCATTTTGAAAACTTAAGTTTTATAACGCAGGGTGATTCAAAAAGAAGGAGCAGATTTCAAATATTCGTCACTAATCAGCGACAATGGATGGAGACACATCACTGGCTAGAGAATAATTCCAAGTTTTAAGTTTTTACCTACCAATACAAATTAAGTGCCTTCGATATAGTCTGTTTACAAGAAAATGGTGAGACCACGCGAAAAGTCGTTTTATGGGCTGCAGTAAGCGAAGAGTAAATCCATGGTTTCAGTGGCAGCATGCATTTCGTGACAAATTCAAGAAAGCGACCCCTCATCATAAACAGATTTACAAATCATACAAGAAGTTTGTAGAATATTGCATATGCAAAAGGAAAAATACTGGTGGCCCTCGTACTTCAGATGAAAATGTTGAGCATATACAATCGGCTTACAAACGTAGCCCTACAAAATCCCCAAGGAGAGGAAGCAGAGAATTCCGCAATTAGTGGTATGACGTATGCTTAAAAAACGTCTGTGACAGAAGTTTCAATTACTTCACGCTTTGAGTTCGGGAGATCATCTAAATATATCAGAATTTGTCATTGCAATGTTGGAAAATACGGAAGATGACACTTTTGTTGGAAGACTAATTTTTTTTATATCTCTGGTAAAATAAATCTCCAAAGTGTCAGAATTTCAGATCTGCATTGTCGTCGATCATGAAAGAGATTCTCCAAAACTGAATGTGTTTAGCACCATTAGTATCAACCTTTCTTTTTATTGAGAGAGCTTTTACTGGAATTACGTATCTAATCATGCTCCAGAATCGGTTGTTTCTACAAATTCCAGAAGATGAGGATGATTTTATCTTCGATCAAGACGGCGCTCCACCTCACATTCACTGCGAAGTACGACTGAATCTGAACGGCACAATTCCAGAATGATGGATTCGAAGAAGTGGGGAGTATGATCTTGTTCATCGTAAGTGGGCTCCCAGATCTCCAGATCGGACGCCGTGCGATTTTTATCAATGGAGTTCATAAAAGATAAGGTGTATGTACCATCTAAACCTACTACTCTTTAAGATAATTGAGATAGAATTGGTACAGGCAGTAAACTCGGTAACCAGCGATCAATTAATTCATGCGTACCTAGAAATGGACTATCGATTCTAGATTTGTCGCGCAACTAATGGTGCTCATGTTGAATGTGCAGAAATAAACTGGATTTTCTCCTATCCAATGATGTGTCTTTATCTATTGTAGTTCATTGGTGGTAGATGTTTGTAATATGCTCCGTTTCTGAATCATCTGTATATTTGTGACAAGTAAAAATTAGATGCAACGTAGCAGGACGAGCTTGGCCCTAGAGCCACCTCGGGGCAATCGTTTGGGCCCCGGAGAGCCTCCTATGCGCTGGTAGCTGGAAGTCAGCAAAAGCCAAACAGGTAGGCCAACTCAAAAGGAAAAGAACTAGTACGAGACTGTCTGCGCTAGCATCAATAGTTTATACCATGTTCCAAATATATACTTCTATGATTTATTTTGAAAGAATCTGAGATTTCAACATGTTAATCACACATTTTTGGACCTGATGCAAGTACTTTAGCTGCAGGTAGATGGAAATGGGGAAGGGATGGGCAAAAAAAATAAAGAGGTAGCCCGAATAAAAAGAAAAAGAACAAAGATTGTGACATTCTCCATAATCGCAAATTTATTCCATGTTCTACGTATACGTCATTGATGTATTTCGAAAAAAATCTTAGTGATTGATGTTTCCGGTCCCATATGTTAGGTTAGTGCTCCAGCATTCGTCTGGCGTGATTCAGAGAAACCACGAAAACTACCAATCAGAGCCGCCGCCCTCTAGAATTTCCCTGCAGACTGGCTGAATGCGAGCTAGGTCAAAAATCCTACTGCCGTCGGGACTCGAACCCTAGGACCTCCTGATCATAGGTACCGCAATAGTCTCAGTTAATGCTTTGAGCCATCTTTGCCAGTGAAGGGACCTGCGACTTCAGCATTTTGATCTCTTATTTGGACCTCGGGAAATCTCTTAAGCTCGGATAGGGTTGGTAAAAACCGGAAAGTAGCCCGACCCGAAAGAAAAAAAACTTGTAAGGAAAGTCTCTGCCGTTCTATAGCTTCACTAACATAACACTTCACATCCCGTGTTCTAAATATATTTTGTTGATTTATTTAGAAAAATATTTAGAATTTAACATCTTTATCACACAGTTTGCTACATCCGTGTGTAAATGATTAATGTAGATAAAAACGAATTCAGAATTCCCACAAAAACGAATTCACCTTTCATTACTTTGGTACATTAAAATCCAAAAATGATAAGGAAGGATGTGCATCTTCGGATGCATTCATGGCTTACGTAAATATATACGAGTATCCTGTTTTTTTTTATTATATTACATCTGCTTCTATGCATGTGATATAGACCTGCAGTAAACCTTCGAAAACACGATCTCCAAAACATGTAGGTAGTTCGGAAAATTACCATATCCGATTATTACGTGTATCTGAAGAACTATGATTCTATGTCGGGACCCGAATTTTGTTCGTGTTGCGGCAAAATTCGTTTTAAGCGAGCTCGTGCTAACGAGGACTTACTGTACTACTCTTTTGCCGAAACATTCCCTCTGCCTATTTTAGGTACACCGAAGGATTTATTCTTACGAAACTCAGAAATTATATATTTATACCTTTTAATTGGTTTTTCCTTATTAATGTGTATTGATAAATAAGTGAAAAATGGGATTTATTGTTATATTCATTTAATAACTGACAGGAAGTGTTATTTTCTCCTCGTGTAGAAATATGTGAATTGTCATTGTCGTTCAGGTAATCCAAACAATTCACATAGTTATTTCATATTTGCCCAACAAGTTCCATGATTTCACTTCCATTTTTCTATGTCGGCAATACAAAATAATAGATATAGAGAAGAAATTGAACTTGTCTCATGATGGATAAAAAGATGTAAAACTCTAAATGGTCTCCTCTAGATGACTAATTAATTTGTAATGACGTATACTGAAGTGCTATGACGCATGTAAAATTATTTTTTCAAAGCTTTGATTATTTTTCTATCTTTAGACATTCTCTGTAGCAACCGAAATGTGGCAGTATCATCAAGAAACAAACAACAGAGAGGTTTTGAGTCAACATAAGTGAAACTTACCGCTGAACAGAATATTAAATATCAGATTCCACGGAAAGTGAACCTGATGTTAGCGTAGCAGAACCGTCATGCGCCGCAATTCCACAGAATGCTGAATAGGAAGAGGAGTTCTTAAGGCGTTCTAAATTGAGAAGCTTCCGTCGGTGCGCATGGCTCTTAATGTTGGCGGAGCTCAGCTTGTTTAATTCCCGCGGATGCAGCTGGCACTGCTCGCCGCGTGAGGGCGTGGAGGTGCGGAACAGGGATGCCACATTGGGCTGAATTCCGCTAATTGAGCTAGAAAAACGCACCGACTTGTAGGAGTTTTGCGCGATTTTGTCCAATGGGCGGAATCTGTTGTTTGATGGGTGGCTTTTCAGCGACGCGATGTTGTTGTTTTTTTTGCTTAAATTATCTTAAGGACCCACCTTTTCCTAATAATTATAGAAATATTGATAGCGTCTGAAATATTATATCCAAGGCAAAATAATTTTAGTTCAGAATATCTTGCCAATGTAGGAGAGCGGATTCTCAGAAGGGAGGCGATTCGTATGGGTATATTTTACGAGAATATCTATTATATTATGAAATGCCACAGCTCTCTATTTTTAATTGAATTTAATCACGGCAGCTTGTTCTAAAAATTGCACTATTTTCCTGAATATTCATGACCTATGACATAGGCACGAGAGTATTTACTTTGAAACATCTTATGAACGTACAGTTATTTTTAAATTATCAGCCCTAGTGCTGAAGTCTGCTTATTTCACCGTTCACCTTTTTTCATCACTCGGACATTTGGCGGAATTGGTCGGATATTTGTCCCTCCGATGGTGGATTTGCCTGTCGGGGTCTGGCAACCCTGGTGCGGAGGCGGAGTGAGGGCGGGATGGGGTGGGGTGGGGGCGGGGGTGCAGGTGCCATTCCTAGAAGCGCGAGGGCGCAACCGGGACTCGAGCTGCAAGCTGCGGCTGCGGCAGATGGCGCCCGTGCTCTTTCTAGGAACGCTATCGCCCTTTCATGCACCCGCCAGCGGCGGAAAGCTGTCGCCCTGCAAAGAAGGCCAGATTGAGGCGAAGCCTTGTGGGTCTGTGGGCTGGTGGCCTTGGCCAACTGGTACGTTAGAGGGAAAAAGCGGGAAAAGACAACCATATGTATGGTTTTCAAAAGAAAAATTAAAAATTATACAGCTTCTTCTTACAGACACCGTTGACAAAGTAATGAGATGACAATACTCAGGAGATTTTGGATGTGGTATAAAACAACGATTAAAGAAAAAGTTACGATGTCAAATTCTGGTAAATGAGATCCTTACCAGATTTGCCGTCATTAAGGTAGTATGATCCTTCGATCCACCACGATGAAGTACCCTTCAAACTTATTTTATGTAAAAGTAAAATCTGTTCTTTCAGATTAGTAAGAAACACTTTGGCCCTTACCGATTTAATTGTTCATAAAATATGTTTAAATTAGTACAGGCTCTTATGACATGAGCAATACAATATTTCCCTACGAGTAAGATATAAAATTGTGAAGCAAAACAATTTTGTATCACACACAATTACAAACTATTTTACAATAATTCACATTCGATGCTAATGACAGGAACTTATATTCTATTCAGAAGAAAATAAAAGTACGAGAGTGGAAGACAACCTAACCTATGTTAGAATTTCAACTTAAAATGAAATATAATTTATAAACTGAACTTTATAAGTAACATTATTTTTATAGAGCAACAATTCTATAGTTATATTCTAAGCATTTATAAATAATTACTTATTTCCTCCATTCACCTTCACAAGCAGCTATTCTTAATTTGTAGATGAAATAAATGGTTGACTATTCGACCAGCGACTCGACCGCACAAGTACTACCTTACGGTGTGATTCAAAACTTTTGTAGCTACCCAAATAGTTTAATACCGTTTAATATAACGAAATGTGTCTTTTGAAATGAGAGTGGTAACGTAGAACTGCACCAATGTAAAGAAAGATGAAGCAAAAGAGTGTTTCCCAACACTTACGCTACGGGAACTTTGTTTTTTTCGCCCGGACCGCCGTGTCGTTGCGGAATGCCCCACGCTGCGTCACGAAGAGTTCCAGTTGAGGTGATCAGGGTATCAACTGATGTCACTGCAGCGCCTCTGGCAGGTAGGTCCTAGGTTGGAGTCCTGACGGCGGCAGGTCTTTCGACACTAACTCTTCAGCTAGGTCGAATTCAGTTGCTGTCTGGAGGAGAATTCTAGCGGCCGGCTGCTCTGATCGGTAGTTTTCCGTGGTTTCTCCGATCAACGCCAGGCGAATGCCGGAGCAGTACCCTAACAAATAGGTCACGGACCGCGCGCGATCTGGCCTTCCTCTTCATTGTCCTATCCCTCCCCTTACACACACACACACACACACACACACACACACACACACACTAACGTGCACTACACTACCACATATTTCAGGAGACAGGTCGGGAGCTTAGAGCTTGTTCCGGCTTGGGCGGTGCCCCGTTGGTGGAAGAGTCCTGGTTAGGGGGAATACCCCGTTAGCCGACGGTAGGTCGGCGTCGTATCTCGCCACCTAGCGGGGGAACCTCCGTGAAGTTGGCCGGAAAAAATCTGAGATTTTAACCAAACTTGATATATCGTTTGCCCAGGTTTGCCCACCAAAAATGTTCGTTTGCCCACCCCCAGAAAAAAAAGTTAGACAAAAAAAAGTTTTCGGGCCAACTTCACGCTGGCCGGAAAAAATCTGGGATTTCAACCAAACTTTGTATATCGTTTGCCCAGGTTTCCGTTTGCCCCCCCCAAAATTTGGGGCCACTACACGCTGGCCGGAAAAAATCTGGGATTTCAACCAAACTTGATACATCGATTGCCCATCGTTTGCCCACCAAAAATTATAGTTTACCCACCTACACCCAAAAAGCCCACCCAAAAATTACAAACAAAAAAGTTTCGGAGAAAATCGATATTGATGTAAAAATCAGGTATTTTAAATAATATAGTAAATCGTTTGCCCATTTTTGCCCACAAATAATTAAGTTTGCCCACCACTAGAAAAAATTTGACGCAAAAAACATTTTCGAACCAACTTAAGGTTGGCCGGAAAGAAATCTGAAAATTAAACCAAACTTCGCATATCAATCATTTTCCAGGTGTGCACATAAAACAAATTCACCTATCTATTTCCCTAATCAATTTTTATTTCTTTTATTTTTCTTCACTTCAGAATAACACATCAGGAATGAGAACTCTTTAAGTAATGAGAAATGGAATTCCAAGCAGAAGCGTTTACTCTTAGATGGCCCGGTAATCAAATCCTCGCATTTGTCCGGTTCTCCTAAGCGGTTTGCTAATGCAACAATTATGATATTTTGCATACTACATTTTAATAGTGTGTTCTCGTTTGCCCTGGATGAATTTGCGTTTGCCCAGGACCAGGAATGGAATTACAAGCAGAAGCGATTATTCTTAGATTGCCCGGGAAACGAATCCGCGCCTTTGTCCGGTTCTGCTAAGCGTTTCGTTGAAGCAACAATTATGATATTTTGCATATTAGCAAAAGCGCTAGTCGGAGCCCTGTCAAATACACACTTCGGCCTTTAATTCCATTTCTGTGCCTGGGCAAACCGAATTTGTAACTAAGAAAAACTAAAATACACTATTTAGAAATAGTATGCTAAACATTATCTCTATTCCTTCCCCGTAAGTATTAGCCAACCCGATCATATAAGTGTAGGCGCCAGAAAGATTCCCGTCAGAATATACGCTTCTGCCTGTAATTTATTTCTGTACCTGGGCAAACAAAAAAAATTACTGAGCTAACGAAAACTAACAATAAAGAAATAGTATGCTGAATACTATAATTCTTGCATAAGCGTAAGTATTAGAAAGACCGATCATATGGGTGAAAGCAACAGCCAGAGCCCCGTTAAATAAACGCTTCTGCCTTTAATTCCATTTGTGGCCCTGGACAAACAAAAATTGTCACTGGGCAAACGAAAATAAACTATTAAAACTTAGTATACTGAATATTATAATTGTTTCTTGAATGTAAGTAGTAGCCATCCCGACTATATAAACAAAAGTGTAACCCGGAGACACCGTTAAATAAACGCTTCTCCATTTAATTCCATTTCTGTGCCTGGGCAATCGAAAATTGTCACTGGGCAAACGAAAATACACTATTAAAAATTAGTATACTGAATATTATTATTGTTCCTTCAGTGTAAGTAGTAGCCGGGCTGATTATATTAACAAATGCGTAACCAGGAGGCACCGTTAAATAAACGCTTCTGCCATTAATTTCATTTCTCGGTCTGTGAAAAACGAATATTGTCACTGAGCTAACGAAAATATACTATTAAGAAATAGTAGACTGAATATTATAATTGTTCCTTCAGCGTACGTGGTAGCCAGGCCGATTATATAAACAAAAACGTTAGCCGGAGATCCCGTTATAAACGCTTCTGCCTTTAATTCCATTTCTGGGCCTGGGCAAACGGAAACTGTCACTGCGCGAACTAAAATACACAATTAAGAAATAGTATACCGAATATTATAATTGTTTTTACTGTTGCGTAAGTCGGAGCCCCGTTTAATAAACGCTTCTGCCTTTAATTCCATTTCTGTGCCTGGGCAAACGAAAATTGTCGGTGGGAAAACGCAAATACTCTATCAGGAAATAGTAACCTGGGCAAATAATTTACTAAAATATTTAAAATATCTGAATTTTTTTGGTCAACTTGGATTTGCCACGAAATTTTTTTTGCGTGTAAGTTTTTTGTGTGGGTAGGCAAACAAACATTTTTGGTGGGCAAACAATGGGTCCACGATGTACCAAGTTTGGTCGAAATCCTAGATTTTTTCTGTTCCGCGTGAACGTGGCCCGAAAATTTGTTTCGCGTGTTACTTTTTTCTGGGGGTGGGCAAACGAAAGTTTTTGGTGCGCAAACCTGGGCAAACGATGGGCAAACGATATACCAAGTTTGGTTGAAATAGCAGATTTTTTCCGGCCAACTTCACAGAGGTAGCGGGGAAGATCACCACCATCTCTCGCGGAAAAAAAGCACTACACTTATGGGACTAATGACTTAAAGTGTTGACGCGCTCGAAATCACTAATCAACCAACCAACCAACCAGGGCGGTCGTTGAGTTCGAATCCCGACGGAGGGAGGATTTTGGACATTACCTAGCTCGTCGAATTCACCGGCTGTCTCTAGAAGAATTCTGGCGGCCTCCTGCTCTGATCGGTGGTTTCTCAGATCGTGGTTTCTCGGATCAGCATCAGGCGTATGCCAGAGTCGTACCGTAATAAGGCGGCCCCTAGACAGCGATCTTTCCTTCCTCATCCTTGTCCTTCTTTACCCTTTACGTACAGACACACTTACATGCACTTGACTACCAAACATGTCGGGAGCATAAAGCTTGGCCCGGCTGGGGTTGTGCACCACTTGTGGAAGATACCTGGATGAGGAAGCCCCTAAAAGCCGACATGTATGTCGGTGCCTTATCTCACGACCGGGAGAAAAACACTGCCACCTTCCGTGAAAAACCATGCACTACACTTACGGGAGTAATGACCATACCGGTTAACGTGCCCGGAAAGAGGAAGTATTAAATCAACCAGTGATAGAAAGTAATGTATGACTTAAGAGTCCCTGAAGTAGTTGTTCAAATAAAGCTGCACACGTACTGTTCAATTCATTGTTTGAATTTTCCAACGAAACGATTCAAATGAAGAAAAAATAGGTATGTGGTAAAAAAATGATTGCCTAAAACGAAAGCCTCCCGTTTGCACCGAAAGTGTTGGAAGCCAATCTAGTATTGTGTGCCCTTCCGTCGCCTAGGGAATGCCAAAACGGTTTTCGATATCTTAAACGGTACAAATGATATTTAAGGTGTTAGTAAATATTTCAAGTATTAGAATGCAAGAATATTGTGAAGATGTAACAGACACGTGTGCCTATTCCGTGAAGTGAAAAAGAAGTAAATATTTGAATCACGGAAGCATATCTGGTAGGTATGACCTCTTTTAGAAAAATTGACATTGGATTTCTAAAACGTTTATATTTCTTTCGGGAGGATTATCTTTTATTTAATTTTTATTTTGTTTTATTGCATAATTTTTAATACATTTGCGGAGATGTCAGCTTGGATTTGTAGTCTCGGGTCTGCAGTTTCGATCTAGTTACGTTCGCGGAACTTCAGTGAAGGGTATCCCTCGATTTTTTAAAAAAAAAATATGTTCCCTGTTACCCAGGCTTCTCACCAAGACATCCTTTGGCTTACTCACGGCTAGTTTTGCTAGATTGGCTATTTTCTGGATTCACTCAGTACTTGTTTCGTGTTCAAGGTATTCGTCACAATGATCATCTTGTAGGTGAGGGCCTCTTAGTGAACTATTACTTATACCAAAGATGGTAAATAAATGTATGAATAGATGAATGATGAAGATGGAGTAAATGGCAAGAAAAGAATAGTGTAATTAGAAGCAAGTGAAACGGGAGAAAAATCAGACTACATGTGTGGTGTTCCTGCTTTATTAAAATTATCAAAAGCAGTTAAATAAACTGACTGCAAAGCGGTAGATATATCGGTTTGGTAATCAAAAGCATCTCAGAGATTATTAAGAACATTGGAAAGGACAGCATTTTAAATATTTTAAAGAATATGTTAACGTCTGCTGTAGTTGTGAAAGTATTCCGACCTTTCCTCGAAAAACAAGCATTAAATACTGTTTATTCCAAATAATACATTAACGGTCCGACCGTAATTGGGGTACCGAATCAAAAATTATCTATAAATTATAAATCATGTTACAATCAAATCATGGAGTCAACGAATAAAAAAACGACTTGCGTCATATCAGTTTGTCAAGTGAGGTTAACAAGTTCTCATCTACAGACTCATAGTTTTTACACTATTGACTTTCAATAATGATTTTTTTATATAAACTGCTACCCAACAGTTTTAAATACTTAAAAAAGTCTATTTTAGAAACCTATATCCAAATATTTTATTATTTTGGTTTTACTTTATTCTATTTTATTTTTTATGATCTTTCACAAATTTTATTTTTACAATCTTCATAACTTGACTTTAACAGCTTTTATTATTTCTAGATATTTTTTAAAAGACCACCTCAAATAGGGCCGACACGTTAATTAATTATTTGGAAAAATTGTTGTAGTGTGTGTTTTTTAAGAAAACGGCCTGCATACTTTTACAATTTAAATAGTTTATAATATACTATTATCTCATCAACATATCACAATTCCGAAGAGAGTCATCTGAATAGAAATTATGGTGCACAAAACTTGACTGTAGGTTACAATGGTGCGAGCAACTTAAGCAATCTATTGATGTATGCTACTTTTATTCGTATGTTAGTCCCCATCATCCGCAACTCTCGCCGGGCTACGATCCTTGATAAAGACTGTCGGCTCACAGCGGATGCTCAAAGGGAAGCCACTGTAAGTGACAAAATCTAGATTATAATACTCATATTTTTTTACTGATACGTTATTCCTTACTATTGTCTTCGATGCGGAGTCCAATATACACAACTGACCTGGATCAAGAGGCTCGTGGTTACGAAGGAAATATGGAAAAAGTAATGGTGCTACGTGTTCTCTGATTGAGGGAATTATGGAAGGGAATTATGGTTAGAGATATGTGAAAAGACAAACCGAGTAAAGTTAACAATTATTTAATTAGTAAATAAGTATATATGAATCAGTAAAATTACAAAAAATCATTAAAAATAAAGTCATATATGTGCCACAGGCGTTCACTTGTTCTAATGATCTCGGGCGACAAAAAGCCCGAGGACCTTTGACCCGAGGGCTTTTTGTCGCCCGAAATCATTGGAACCATTATAACGCCCTTATTGCATAAATAACAATTATAGTTAAAATGTATTACTGATTCGTTCTGTTGTTTCTATTTTAATCTGTTCATTTTCCTATTTGATTCTCTCCGTTTTATTATCTAGAGTAGGTCCTTGAAATGTGTTCAATATTGTGCAATAATTTAGATTGCATTCCTTCATAATTGGATGGTTAAGTCGATACAGAAATTCGTAATGGGCGATGAAATTACATCCTAATAGTAGGACGTCAAAAGTAGCAGTTCTGAAGGGAGATAACGAAATAATTTCCTTATGCAGGACGACCTTGCTCTTTTAATCGATATTGGAAAGTGGAATATCGCAATACATTGACTAAAGAATGAATCTTGCCGCAATGTTTTTAAAACAAACTTTAAGTTGCTTGATGTAAGTATACTTAAAAGAATTCGAACTACTGGTTAAAAATTATTTTTTAAATAACATTGATCTAAAATGTATTTTTCTGCAACTTCACTTTACATCCCTAGAGAGAGACGATAACATACTACAGTGCACGAACACTTACGAATATTTTTAGGTCGTATTTATTCTTACATTCAAGTAGCGTTGCCGAATTAATTAGGAACGTTTGCATTCTAATAATCTATCTTAGCATGCTAATCGACTCCACGCTCTTAGGGATGTATAATATTGTCTTAGATATTAATGAGAGAGTTGCGCAATATCCTCATTTGCTTCAATTTTCTGTAATCGTACCTTCACTCCAAACGTCTTATTTTTCACATTTACGGAAGTAGAACAAATGAAAAATTATAATACAAACTATTGATAAAAATCATAGTCATTTCAAATCACAACTAGATACCAATATCCTGAATTTATTTCTGAATAATAATTCGTATGGATAACATAAATGGCTTTTAATTAACTAACAGTAAAATGCCTGAAAAAAGACCATCTCTAACATATAGTAAGTATAAAAAACTTGTTTTATCTTAAACCATCTTTGTTAGAAATATATTGCTCATTGTTGGAAGAAATAGTGTTTAAATTTTAGTCCCAAATCAATAATAATCACTAAGTAGCCTACATTTCTAAGCACTGGTAAATGCATCGGCATTAAACAAAGAAACAAAATTGCAGTCTCTAGGAACTAGGTGAACCGGAACTCATCAAATAAAAAAAAGGAATAAACAAGATGAAAAAAACGAAAAAATATTGCTTTTTCATGTCTAAAACGGTAGTGTCCGATTCATTTCAGCCCTACCGTCATTACAAAGGTGTATACCGGTAGAGATGGCTCAGGGCATCTACTGATGTCACTGCAGTTCCCCTGACCGGAAGAGCCCAGGTACGAGTCTCGACAGCGGCAGGAGTTTTTTGACAATAGATTGTCAGATAGGTCGAATTCAGTCGGTGTCTTTAGAAGAATTCTAGTGGCTGCCTGGTCTGATCAACACCAGGCGAATGCCGAAGCAGTACCCTAACAAACGGGCCATGGACCGCGCGCTATCTTTCCTACCTGTTCCTTGTCCTTTCCTCTCCCCTAACACACACTTATACTAACATGCACTACATTACCACACATGCCGGGAGACCAGTCAGGAGCATAAAGCTTGTCCCGGATGGGGCGGTGCCCCGCTGGTGGGAGATATCTGGTTGGGGAAACCCCGCTAGCCAATGGTACGTTGACGCCGGATCTTGCCATCAAGCACGGGAAAACCACCACTTCATATCGACAGAAAAGAACATGCACTACACTTGGAACTAATGACTCTACTAGTTGACGCGCCCGGAATCATTAACAATCAATGAATACAAAGGTTTATAGTATAATGGCAATCAACAAATGAGGAAGATGAACGAGGCAAATGACGTACATCCAAAACCTTAGATTTTTTAAGAAATTACACACATTTATACGACGTTTCTAGTATCGGTAGCTGCGCGCTATGAGGCAATGTAACAATCGAGTGTGTCATTGGCTGAAAGCGTCATCGATCGCAGACAGGTACCTACATATGTTTGGTGTGTTAAATGTTAGCGAGTTTGTGTTCCCCCACGAGATCACATTCGTTAGGTCGCATGTTGTCATTGGTTGTTTTCTTGACTTGTTTGATAAATACCAGGCTTATGCTTGGACTGTTCCCCATGCAACGCGCCATGAATCACGCGCTTCCCATGCATCTTCCCCTTTCCGAATTGGAATGCTTCGTCTCCTCTCATAACTAGCATACGCCGGGGGAAAGAGGCCAACAAGCAAAGGTAGATTGAGTATGGCCGATGATATTAAATTAAATATTTAAGTCATTTGCCTTCCTTGACCTCTGATGGAAATTGACAATTTTTCTGTGAAGCAACATTTAACGATAAAATTAAAAAGTTACGTTCCTTTTTACTTTCAGGAAATTATTTATTGTGCTTAACTGAATCGTTTAAAAAATATAGTTATTAAGTTAATGAATAGATGACATTTAGAATGATGAATGGGTGACAGAAATAGAAAAGATGGAAATGGGAGGGCTATGTGAGAATAAGCCAGCGAATGCCAACAACCCCGAACAAACCTTCCTCAAACGCCTTACACATATAAATGATCAAAGAGCAGACTGACATTCCTTGTAGTGTTAGGGTGTAAAATGTCCAAGTCCTCCCTACGCGATGCACCTTTCGACTCCCAAGCCGCGTTCCCTAGTTGAACGCATGCGTCGTGTCCGACGCCGGCCGTCGCCGCTCGGTCGCTTCGCTGTGCGTCATTACGCCTCAAATCGCTCTTTAATGGGCCCTGGACCAGTGCGTGTCGGGCGGCCACGGTGACCCACCACAGCGGCCACCCCGCGCGCTCGCCTCCGCGCCGGGAGGTCCTAGGGTTCGATTCTCGACGGCGTGGCAGGAGTTTCGACTCTAGCGTCATAAATTGTGGGAATTCTGATTTGGTGTTGTTGACGTTCTTATAAGAAGAAATAAAAGAGGTCATCTTCGTCAACATATTAGCTTTATTAAGATAGCCGGCTTTCGACGGCTTTGCCGTCATCGTCAGTCTCGCTGCTTTCGGCAAAAGTCAAAGACGACCGTCTTTTGCCGAAAGCAGCGAGACTGACAATGATGGCAAAGCCGTCGAAAGCCGGCAATCTTAATAATGCTAATATGTTGACGAAGATGACCTCTTTTATTTCTTCTAGCGTCATAGTTAGGACGAATTCAGTCGCTATCTGGAGGATAATTCCAACAGACGGCTGCTCTGATCGGTTTCCAGTGGTTTCTCTGATCGACACTAGGCTAATGCCGGAGCAGTACCCTGAAAAATGGGCCACGGGCCGCGCGCGATCTTTCCTTCCTCTTCCTTGGCCTATCCTTACCCCTTACCCCTTCACTTTCACTTTCATGTTCTACACCGTCATACACGCAGAGAGACTGGTTGGGAGCTTCGAGCTTGTCCCGGCTAGGGCGATGCCCTGCTGGTAGGAGATACCCGGTTGAGGAAAGCCCGTTAGCCGACGTAGGTCGGCGAAGGATTTCGCCATCCAGCGGGGGAATATCATCACCATCACTCGCGATAAGAATCGAGCATTTACGGGACTAGTAAACTTAGCAGTTGTGGCGCCGGGAATCACGAAACATACAATCTGAAAGAAATCACATCAAAGAAAAAAATATACTCAACGTAACTCTTTATACTAAGTTTACCTCGACGACATCATTTGAGCTGCATAAGGAAGGGCAGGAGAAGAAAAAATAATACACACGTCAAAATATTCTTTACCGAGATGGAGATCACAAATTTCTTATATCCCGCTTCAAGTTTAGCATTGGTGAGTGACCTAGTAAAGGCTCCTTTGGTTTCAGTCGCGCGAGAGAAAACATGGGAATAGATAGACCCTAGATACAGAGCGTGACGCATTCCTTTGCTTAAGCAAAACCGCTATTATGAAATAGCGGTTTTGGTTAAGCAAAGGAATGCGTTTTAAGGGAGTTCACATTGAGCGATATTGTCTTTGTTCGAATCCAATATTACATACTCAAAAATCTCCGTCATACTTTCAACTGTTATCGTTTCTTCTCAACTCTTATGTATTGTACGTCTAGGCTATCCAGGAAGGTATTAAACGATGGAGGCCGTTGTGGTTTCCCTATTCTCTGCATGTAGGGATTCTATAAATTACTAATGTAATGCGTTATCTTTCCATCTACCCCTACTGCCCAGGAAATCAAATATACAGCGACCTAGAATGTTCGTGAATTGCACTACTGCATCATCACGCTTGATATTTATTTGTTATGTACTATTCTGATGACATTTTGTGAAGGTCCTTTATGCTGGAATTTGGTACGTTCTAATGATGATCCCTAGGGGAAATCATAGACATGATAACCGACAAATTAACAACTCTGCTAACAACAAAAGAAGGAACTGAAGTTCTAATCAATCAGGACATACGCTCCACCTGTGGACTTTCCAGGGGATCCTTTGTTGTGTACTCTCTGCCCGTGGGAATACCTCAAATTCTATGGAAGTTCATGGCTGGCAGATGCGAAAAATACGAGGCTTTGCAAACAAAAACCCACTTACATACTGTTTTAATCATTTGCCGGGTGAGAGAACGGCGAATTTTATTTTTGGATTCATTCTGAAATAATTTCTCATTTTGATATAAATAACTAGTCTTGAATAACGTATCCATTTCGTTCAAAAGCAACTTATTGAATAATCAATGTATTTTGAATATGTGTCAGTGGATTGTAGGCAATGCTGCCTTAAATACGAGACCAATATAAACGTACGTCATACTCCACGACTTCTATTGAATGAATTGTAATGATTGTATTGAAGTCTGGCAATGTGTTTTGAAGTGTAACGCCATACATAAAATGAAAGAGAAGTAGAGTGCAGTGAAGTTAAAAAGTCATGTATTTATTTATTTAAAACATTTGTATAGGAAAGCCTAAAATGTGGAGTTAATGTTATTATTGTTATTATCACTGATACGATTATCATTATTATTTAAAAAATGATTTAAAATTGAATTAACATTCTTAATTGTAATTTTATTAAATTGTAGTGTTCTGCTACCAGGTTGCATAAACCCACCTTCAGGAATAATAAATATCTGTTTCTTATCTATCAATTTTAACTGAAATTCAGTTATTTTCTAATGAATTTGTTTCACTTCTTTACATAGTCAGGTAATTTGATTAGCGTAACACTCATTTTATTTTTTAGAAAAAATGAGGATTTTTATTTCGAAAATCGTTGAATCGATTTTTTTATCAGAGACTTGCTGTTCTGACTGTTCAAGACACAGGAGTTCGTCAAGTCGCTGTGTAGCATATAGTGGCGCTTTCACTTAGATTTACATTTACGTTCCACGCTCTGCCACCTGCCGTCTACTTCCTTTCCGCACTTCACCCTGTAGCTCCTCGAATACATTCTTCAGCCAGACGGATACTTTTTCAAACTTGCAATATATTTAAATCGTTGAGGGTTTTCATTTAGAATTTTTTTTGCCTTCTATTTCACCAAGTTTCGTGTTTTTTTTTCTTCATGAAAGTTCGTGGATGTATTTTCACTTGTTCTCATTATCCAATTTTATAGTATAATAATTAAATAGTAAGTATAATAAATATTGAAATTATTAAAATGAACACTTATCTGCCGTCATTTGTTTATTACTTCGTTGTGTTATGCGAGTTGCAAAGAATCTATGTTCTGCAGTAGTCGGTTCTTCGGCGTGAACATTCCTCCAAGTGTGAGGTTATAAAAGAGTAGCGAGCAAAGCAAAAATAGCGGCTTTTTTAGTTTGAAGTTCAATTAGTTCCATTGTTTTCTACTGAATCAGTTACCTCCAAATTTTGACGAGTTTCTATTATTATCATTACTAGTAGTTAACATATTGATTGTTAATTAAAACAATACTGCATTCTGTTTCCATCTTGTTTCTTACTTCTTTGGTCTATAATTATAAAATATGCTTTCCCTATAGTGAGGTCATTTATACCTATTCAAAAGAATCTAGTTAATTTTTGATACGAACTCTCAATCTCTCATTGCTCATTATCATGGATTCAAGAGTATTCCAATTATAAATGTGAAGCATGTCACAGTAGTAAACACAAACATAATAATTTACATTCATTATGCCCTAGCGTCAAGAAAAAACATTTTTAATAATATTTTCATGATACAAAACGCAATTGTTACCTGTGCATTGTTTGCTTAATCTTAAATAAATCAATAGCAACATGTAAAATACTACAATGAATTTCGTGTCAGTAGCAGATATCTTGTGGTAATCCATAATGTGAGTTCGGAGATAATCAGCCACAACAATCACAATGATAATTCTGATTATAACTATCATTGCTGTGGTTGATTATTTCCTAACTCACATTGCAATAAAAATTACAAACTGTGTTATCATTATATTATCTCACTGAATAACATTTTAAAGGAAAGCTTCATCCAATATTGTGTGTCAAATGTTGAAACTATTCAATTTTTTTAAATTTAACAAATTGAAAATCACAAATCAAATATCCTCAATGCTATCAATGTGATGTTCAACCACTTCAGAATAATTTCTAATTTGCTAGTAACTAATAAAGGATTTAGTTGCTGTGATTTGTTAAGACTTTCCTTTAGTTTGTTTCGATTACTCATTTTCATGTCTTCAAGTGCAATGACATTAGTATTTTATTGTTTTGAAGAAATGCCCCTATGACACACGAATTTTACTCATAAATAAACATTCTTTGCAAGTAATCTTTTGAAAAACGAGTTCTTTTGATACAGTGACAATGACCTGAGTTACGGATTCCTTATCGCAAAGAACCTCCTTGATATGAAATCTTATCATTGGGAAAAAGTTATTATTTAAAATTACTATACATCATTACCATTTAAATAGTTTGAAAATAATTATTCGTAAACAACTTTTCAAAACTTATTTTATCTTTATCTTAGAATGATGAATCAGGCAAAAGGAAATAAACAGGAAAAAAAAAGTAATACCTCCGTATAGTTTTAGTTGTTAATTACAAATATTTTGTTGCTAATTAATTGAAGATTAGTTTGTATCTCTTAAATGTATTAACCTTGTGTGGCGTCATAACAGTCGCCTTATAAAGTAAATATTGGCCACGACCACTTTTGAAAGGAACAAATATTAAATGAAATGATACGTTAAAATATATTCCCGTTCATAACATTACCTTTGATTAATACCATAATAATATAGCATTTTCAACAATATTTTTAAGGTTTCCCTCAAATATCAACGTTTAATTTTCTGAAGAAAGATGTCTGTATTACACTTGTAATGTTGTCCCTTATTTCAGTGCCCGTATAAAATACAATAATTCTATAAGATTTTGATTTTTTCATACAATTGCATTATTTTGTCACTTTAAACGGCCTCTATTTTTCGTAAAGACCGTTGTTGTAAATTGTTTTAAACCCTTAAATGCTCAACATTCTTCTCATATGTAGCTCATACTGAATCTATCTTATTTTACTCAATTATTTAGACATAAATTACGAACAACCATAAAACATTTTTATTTATTTAGAACAATAATCTATCATATATTTGCATTTTTTAGAAGAGCCTTTTCTCTATCATTATCACTTGTTGGGTATTAATTTTTCTCGGACAAAGACCATCTCACGCCATCTCGATCAGTTTCACGTCCAGTTTTCCTGATCTTTTGAGCGAATACTGAGGTGTCCCCGTGTTTTGCTTCTGAACATAAACGTAATTTCACATTCTGTTCACTTTTTCTTGAGCTCAATGGGAAATGTGATTCAAATAATTGTTCTCCATATTCTCACGTCAGTAAGCCGGTTCCGCAACGAAACAGGAAGCTACAGCTTTATTTTTGTCCCACATGGGATTTGAACCCGTGATCGTACCACGGAAAACTAGAAAGCTATCCATGATCCACCCAAGGAGCTTAAATAAATGAATATAAATTGAATAAATATAAAATAAATATTTAGTTCCCAGCTCTATTCGAAGCATTCGGTTGCCGTGTGAGCGTAGGCGCGTGGGAGCGGGGAGTGGCGACGGCAGGGGCAGGGGCTTGGAGGAAGAGGGGGAGGGAGGGGGAGGGAGGGGAGGTGCGAAGCTCTGGTTTCCGGTGGCATATCGCACCCTGCGGGTCGTCGGCCGGGCCATCGAACGCTGCAGGACATGAGTCGTTCACTATCGGCTCTAAAACCGCCCCGACTCCCTCTTCTCCCCTCTCTCTCCTCTCCCCCGCCATATCACCTCTCCTTAGCTCCCCCAGTTGGGCTCCCTTTCTCGCACAAACTTTTCCCCTTCCCCTTCACTTTCAACTACTGTTGTTGACGTGCGAGTCATTGGTTCCAGAGATTGTAGAAGTAATTCGTGTTTTTACTGCGGTTTCTTCTTCAAACAGCTTGTTCAATTTTTCTTCAATTACAGGTTTATTTAAACTGAAAATACTCGTCGTTGTTTACTAAATAAGTATCGTAAGACATCCTATTATCTTAGAAATTTTGTGTTTTATTCACTTTGTAAAAATTCCAATGAACTATAATATCCATTAGAATTTGATTATTCTACCTGCTAAGTGAGCGACACTCATGTTGATATGGTCAATAGGTGGCCAAGTATTATTAAAATACTTGTGTAAAAACTTTTCCTTTTCATTACTAAACTGATCCTTGTTGAAAGTAGTAATCCATGGCTTATTAGTACATGTGTGTTCTAATAACTCTCGATACAAAACTGATCTGTTTCGTGAAGTGTGACTTTCAATAAAGAAAGTGGTTAAAATATATTTTCATCGTCATATCTACAACCTAGTGTGAAACTAACAAAATCAAAAGGGGACATTGCATATCTTCCTTTGCAAGTATAATAAGTAATATGACTGACATGTTATTGCTATTATTATTATTATTATTATTATTATTATTATTATTATTATTATTATTATTATTGAGAGAAATATAAATTATCCTGTGTGTATCGTGTTTTTGTTGTGACCCGAGCAGGAAGCTAAATTAACGCACGCCTATCAACTCTCAAGTACAAAATGACAGCAAATTAAAACAGACTGTAATATCGTGTTTGGAACAGAAGCAGAGTTGAAGTATTATAAACGCGTAACAAACAATGTAACTTCACACTCATGTAATCCGTACGCACTACAGCCACGGCGCCGTCTCGAGATAATGGACGGAATGCGATTATAATTATTCAAATGACAGGCCACAGTACCTTCATTTCCTGATCACGAATACTGTGACACTTCAGAAAATTACAAACAAAAGGTCGTTTCTTAGAACAAAGGGTCAGAAATCCGAATACAATCACGAACATCAAAAAAGAAACAATACGACATGGAGGGATAACGTTAGAGCTCTAACACTTTAGAACATGTTGGTCGTGGTAACCCAGAAGCGCATTCAAATTGAAAAATAAGTGATAACTAAAAGCTTCCAACTTGAATGAAAAATTATTGACCTAACTTGAATTAGTTAAAAATGTTTTTCATTTAGTAAATTAAATATACTAATTAATTCCAGGCAAAATAGTTTTATCTGTGTTAATCGCAGGCGTGTAATTAAAGCGCTACAACTACCAATTAGAATTCGGGAAGAGGGTACAAATCGTTTCTGACACTACGAACGCATACCAAAAATTGCTCAACACAAATTACATAGTATATCAATCAGCATCATTTACGAACAAATATTTCGTCACCACTACTACTTAGAGATATTATTTTAAGGACAATGAATGCGAGATGTTACAATAGTTTACTATTATTCAAAGTAATTCTATTTGTCAATAAGTTTAGACACCATTCTTTCAGTTACTAAACTTCCTTCGTAAGAAGATAGTCGTCTGATGCCTCCACCAAGACTATTTGGTTATCTGCCAAAGAAATGTGATATTTTGCCATAACGTCTTTACATTTTATTACAAAATCTATTAAGTTTTAATGTGAAGCATCTTTCACGCACAACGATTTCTTGAGCGTGTAAAGATACGGGCACAAGCACGTTGATTTTATGTACACTGATGGATAAACATAAAATACTCGTATTAATACAAATAAATTAAATGTTCGAATGGAAAACATATTTGATGTACGCATGTTACAAATGTCAAGAAGTGTAAACGTATTTATCAGTTCTGAAAAGTATGCAAGCAAAACATCCTCTGGATCAGAACCTACTCGCTTTTGCATTTTCGAAGATTTATAAATATTTCATTTTCTCGTATATGAGTCTTTACTTTTGCTAGGATGTAATATTTGCACTGCTTTCTCAGTTTTGTATAATATTTGATCAGGATGATTGATGAAATTTTAATGTTTTTTCCTTAACCTCTCCTAGAATGATAGAAATAAAAATTCTCAAAATAAAAATCATTCTTAAATGGAAAGGAAAAATTATTGAATTAACATGTTGATGAAGGAGTATAATTGCAATCGTGATAAATTGAATAAATCGCTTCTATTGTCTCTCGTTTTCTTGAACATTCTACTAGTGCGCTTATTTATCCACTAGTTTCGTTAATTATTGTAATAATGAGGAACATTTACTTAAGCATCCTCGCAATGTTTTATGGATGTTTAAATATATCCGTTTAGAAGAAGCATGGACCAAACCTTTGAAATTTCTGACTTGAATTTTCAATCAAATAAGTCGAAGATCTAAATTACTTTACACTGAATTAAACTCGCCTATCGGTAGAAAGGGTTGAAGTCACAATGAAGATTTCAGTACCAACGACATCTTGTCTCGTTTTTTAACCGTCCAGTTGTAGAGCTCTTACTGTGAGTAAAAAAAGAGGAACCGAGACTGGCAATTGAATCTTAATGAAGTTACTGCCTATTAAGAAAAAGTTCTTGAACGTTGATCGGTTCATGTCTCCAGCCCCACATAAACCAGAGGATGAAGACAACTTATAACTTAATTTGAATGAGTAATTTAATAAAACTTGAATGGCAGTGTTAGAGACAGCAATAAAGCGACGAATCTGTTGAGAAATGTATTAGAAGTTTATATTAGTAATTTTAACTGATTTCAAAGGGTTATACAATTCGTTGTGAGTGTATTTTCGTTTTAGATATAACCTTAGCCAAATTACACAAATACTTCGATTCTCCTTTTCCTTAAAGATAAAATCTACCAATGGTTCCAAGGTAATTTAATTATATTCTGATACTAGGGTCCTAAAATACTGTAAAGAATAATAATGTTGCTTAACACTTGAGTCGCGAAAATTGTATTACCACCTAAACTATACAAGGATATTTGTCCACTTCTACCCATATGGTCTATATGCACAATTTTACCTGACTATTTTTTCAAAATACAGACAATTACAAATATACGAGAATCAGATACTACGGAGAGAAAACTTAAAATAATAGTTTAGATAAATTACTTGCGAAATTATAATTCGAACAGTCAGAAATTTTTGGTCAGTTCGCATGTGATCGCCGTACTGTGAACATTTCGTGAGTGACAGTCTGTGTGATCCATTGAACCACGAGTGAAATTCGTGATTCAATCCACTGATTAACTTCGTAAAGTTATAAAATCTACTGGCTATCTCATACACAATGCAGCAACTCGTACAGCCAGCATTGGCTGTCGTCCATGCTGAAATGGAAACCGATGTAAACAAAGGCAACATAACCTCCGACTCCTACGTGAAGAAAACATACGCTACGTCTACCGATGTCTTCCCTTCGAAAGAACAAGCTGTCGTCATCAAAGCCCTAGAACGTTCTAGAAGAATAGATATATTAAAGACTACATTGAAAAGCTGGCAACATCGCAAAACTGGCAAGTGTTAATGATATAAAATTTATTTCCCTTGTAGTCAATATCAGAATTTGTGTGATTCTTAGTAGCAAAAGAATTGCTGATAACCTTTCAGTTAACCATAGCTGTATTTTTATTAAAATCCTAATACGTAGACATAAGAGATTCATAATTTCAAATGTTTGTATTATTATTCCTCACGATATTATTGAAAAGGTGTTCATCAACAGAGCAATTTAGACATCATCGAAAATATCGTTTATTAGAGCTGGAAAGTCAATGCCAGATTTTACTCACATCATGAACTTTAGAAGGCATGTTTTCACAGCTTCTGAGGATAAGAACAAACTACATAAATCAACAACTGTTTTCTTTGATGGCACCCCAAAATTTAATTCTCTACAGGCATCATGGCCAGCTTCTTTTGTAAACAAAATGATCATTTGGCTCAGCAGTGCCCAAAAAATAGTTTTCCAAATCATATTGCTCCTCTTGAAACTAGTTTATATGATACACCAATGTCCAAGACAATTATGAATCTCTAGCAAACCGAAGCATAAATGAAAATGTTGCACTAATTAACTTCATGTCAACTTCCCAGACCTTCAAAAACGAGCCCCATCTGATTCTTCATCAAAAGTCGAATCCAAAAGAATGCAATCTGAAACGGAAAAAATGAAATAACCAAACAACCAAAGAAAAGGAAAAAAAAGGAAAAAATCAGACAGGAGGGAAGGTAACTGCTCAGCTGGTGAACTCCAGACCAAATCAATTAAAAAACTCATTGATCCCATTCAGAAATTCATTGAACCCAACACTTGAAAATTTCCACTGAATTATGTGAAAATATATTTTTTTTAGAAAGTTCCCTTTGTTCTAGCAGCTACAGCAAAAGAATTTACTGATGACCACATTATACAGATTTATCAGCATTAAATAGATGCTGAATGTCACACACCCAATGTTGACTGAAGTAGCCATCAAAAACAGGTTCACTAGAATAATTAACAAATTTAAATTACAAATTCATCAAACTTGAGAGCCATGAAACTGAGTCTTCTGACTAGTATCGTACTATCCTTCCCTGCTGAAACGTAACTATGTCTGAAACTGATAACTCATAACATTTAACAACTTATAAACCATAAATATTCTGCAATTGAATACTAGCCGTTTTTACCGCAGAGAAAAAATTTGAACTAATAAATGATCAACATCAACATTACATAATGTTGTTGCAGGAGACTAACCTCATGTTTAATAAATTTGGCAAATTTAGTAAATTTGATAAATTGAAGTGCTTCTTTAAAACCAGAAACAATCCCGATTTTGCCTGCAAGGGAGGAGTGGCAACGTATATTAGAGAACATTTTCCTGTTTTGGGTATTGATATTAATACTCATGTCGAAGTAGTTGCTATTCAGATTTAGGCTCCAATCATTCTCACCATATGTAACATTTATCTTCCCAAGAGCTAATCTTTTGAATATCTTTTCTGATGAAATCTAAGATATTATCTATTAACTCCCTAAACCATTCATCATACTTTGAGAATTTAACAGCCACCACGTATCCAACAAAACTTATCCAAGGGGCAAAATAATTGAAAATGTCATTGATGGAAATGATTTGATCATTTTAAATATTGGAAAACCCACATATTTCAATATTAGTACTGGAACTTTCAGCTCTATTGGCCTTACTTGCAGCTCTACCACATTTGCTCAAAAATGCACCTGTATCAAATTGAACAACTTGAATGATGTGATCACTTCTCAATCATCACTAATGTAAATGTACCAGCGAAAATACCAACCAACAGGGTGTATCCCCAATCAAACGTCAAAATATGGACTTTCAAGAGAGAGCAAATAGGGAACTTCACCAACAAGGAATAAACGAACACATAAAAGCAATGTGAAACAATTCAAACTGATAATGACACTGAAATGAATGTCTTTTCTTTACCACCTCCATTGACATTATAAACAAAGCTGCTAATGAAGCAATTGAGTTAAGCAAGTCATATAAATCAAACCCAATACCTTGGTGAAATAATACATGCAAGGAAGACTTCAAAAAGTACAACATTTCTTCAACCACCTTTTTATTCTAGGCTAAAAGCCTCCCATGATTTGATGTGCAGTCTCTCTGAACGAATTATCTTACGATACGTCTTGTTTGGGGAGCACCGTTTCGACATGCACAGATGATTATTTCTGAAGCCATTCTCAACATATATTCATTTTTTTACTTTTATGCAAACTACTTATGTAGAATAGAGGAACTGACGTAATTCTGCAGAGTAAATGACAAATTTCCGGCAGAAAATTTTGCATTGTAGGTTCTTGATACCGAAATCTGTATAATTGTAGTTCTTTTGTGCAGTAATTGACTTCTTAGTTTTTTGAAAATTGATTTACGGCAAAACGTCCTCTCCGTTGCGCTCTGTCATTCGCCTGGTATGGACCGGAGAAAGGATAGATAAACACCGGTCAACGCAGTCGACCGCCAAAATTCTTTAGTAGACAGCAGCTAAATCCGATCAAGCTATGTAGCAAGAGTCGAAAGCCTAGAGACAGGAAATGTTGGATCAGGGCATCAAGTGATGTCACTGCAGTGCCTCTGATCGTGAGGTTTTGGGGTTCGAGTTCGTCGGTGGCGAACTTTTCGACTACGGAGCTAGGTCGAATTCAAGCGATGTCTGAAGGCGAATTCTAGTGGCCGGCTGCCCTGATCCGGAAATTTTGGTTACACACGCTTACACTCATATGAACTGCGTTGTATCACATGTCGGGAGATTGGCCGGAAACTTAGAGCTTGTCCCGGCTGGGGCAGTGCCCCGCCGGTGGGAGATACCTTGTTGGGGAAAATCCTCGCAAGCCGGCGGGAAGGTCAGCGCCGTATCTCGCCGTCAACGGGGAAGATCAACGTCACATTCTGCGATGAAAACATACACTCCACTTACGGGACTAACGACCTTAGCAGTTGACGCGTCCGGAATCACTAACTAATAAATGAATCAATTGGGCCGTGCGAGAGGCAGCGGTCGCAGTGCAGGCGCATTCCGGAGTGCGGCGCGGCGATCGCGCGCGATAGGAGATTGCCCCTGGCGCGGGGCGACGGCCTTGGCATGGGCGTCACGCGTCACTTCCGGATCCCCTTTCGGCCGCCGAGCGCTAATTGCGAGTTCGCGCGGCGCCCGACGCCGTCGCAGCCACTTCCGTGCCCCGCGCCGCGCGCCTCTCCCACCGACAGCGAAGGCGAACGCGTCTGTGTTGCTCTTGGAGCACTACTGTACTAAAATCCTCTAGCCCTCAACCTCCTAGATAATAGTGAAGAAACTCATCGATTACCCAGAATTACCCTAACAACTCCATTATAGTTTCTCACATTAGCGTGTGTGTGTGTGTATACACACACACACACACATCATCTCTTCAGGTCTGATATTCAGACTGCTGTTCCGTCTTCAGCATGCCATCTCAATCTTGGACGGCCGACATCCCTTTTACTGTGGTATATTTGTTTTGGGATGCGATCACTATACATTCTATGTAGATGCTGTGACCATCGTGTCCTGTAATCTTGTACTTTATTTATTAATGGGAGTACTTCTAATTCTTTTCCGATTACCTCACTTTTTTATTTAGTGTAAAAAAGTGCAGCCTTTTACTTGTTACAAGAACCTCATCTCAGACGTCTGAATTCAGGTGAAATCTTTCTTTTTCATGGTCCATATCTCGTATCTATAAAGATGTATTGGAATAGCCATTGTTTTATAAAATTTAAGTTGTGTTTTCTTTCTTGTTTTTTTTCTCAGGTACTTTGTTAATGTAGCACAGGTGTTTTGGAACTTTTGGGATTTTATTGAATTATCTTTATTGAATTCAAAAGTAATATCAAGGTCTAAATATCTAAAATGGCTAACTTGTTCTACAATTTTATTATTTATTATTATTATTTTACTTCGTGTAGCATTTTTGCCTCTAAACTCCATTAGTTTGGTTTTCTGAGTTGAGATTCTCAAGTTATATCGTTCACATATGTTATTCAATTTATAGAGAGCCCTCTGTAAGTGATCCTCACTTTCTTGGATAATTATCTGATCGTCTGCAAATAAAAGTGTATTTAGAGTGGTTTCGGAGTTTATTTCAGTATATATAAATTCCTCAATTTTGACTCCTAATCAAAAGTACTAAATTGACTCTTTCTGTTCTAGACTCAAGGAGGTGGTGAAATGTTCCAATGGGATACTTTCACTCACAAATTGTCATTTTCAACTACCAATGTTAACAAATTTACTAATTATTTTTATGTAAAATTACTTTGTTCACTATATATATATATATATATATATATATATATATATATATATAATATGTATATTCTATATATGTATAATATGTATACATATTATACACCCGGCAGAGCTCTAGTACTGTAAGTATAGTGCATGTTTTATATCGCGGGAAGTTGCTGTGATCTTTCCTTGCTGGATGGATTTTTATTCTTATGAGAAAGAATGAGAATTGTATGTACCTTAAATAAATAATATCTTTTATACTATAGTATTTAGAGTTATTATATTTAAACGTGGAGAATATTTATATAATTTGTTTATTTCTATATTAATACATGGAGAAAAAATTAAAATTGATAATTTTGGGAAATTGGAAAATTAAATTAATTTTGAAAATATGTGCAAAAAGTATTTAACGCTATACCTTTCTAATGTAAGTATATTCTTAAAATATTGTTTAAAGTTTAAACAAACGAATGTTTAATATTTATAATAGAGTCATTATATATACACACACACACACACACACACACACACACATCTTTGCTTAGCACCTCTGACAGAACGGAAATGTGCTCTTAAGAAGAAAATTTGAGGGGAAAATGGTTATTTTTCTGTCTTTTCCTCCCAATTCTCGAATACGACTTCTTTACCCTATCACTGAAATTTGTTTAATTGCAAAACCAGTAAATGTTGACTCTTATCTCTAATATCAGTTGAAATGTCACTAGTTACTGTTGAACAACCGGTCAGCTCATATCGGACAAGTTCAAGGCTCAGATTGTTGAAAAATAGTGACGTATAAACTTTCAAGTTAATGATGCAATTAGGAACTACGAAAGAATAAAAATCCAGTGATACTCATCATAATATAGTTTACGTCTCGAATTTCTTGCGCAACTGTGAATATTACACATTTCAACTACGTCAGTTTCCTCCCTCTTCCTCTCCATTCCTTGCTTTTTACTTTCTTGCTATGGAGAGAGAAAATTATGTAATGCTGCACGGAAAAACGTCAAAATTTCGGTAGAAAAACTCTTTATTATAGGGCCCTGGTAACGAAAAAGTGGACAAATCCAGTTGCTAAATTTACAAAAAAAAATCCATGTTTTGTGGGTACTTTATAGCGAACAATCGAATGACGGCAAAACGTATGTCCGTCTGTCTATCCGTCTTTGAGCAACGCTAGCGGCTTAGCCGTTCAGCTGATATTCTCCAAAATTGTTAGTCCTCAATCGATCTGGCTGCTGCCGTGGTTCCTGGAATTTGAAATAGATATTCCAACTTTTAGGGCTACTTTACATGAAGCCTCTGGGACATTGCTACAGAATGGCACAGACTTTCTCGTAATAAAGTTTCCTCATTTCCTTGGTTTAGACTGGCATTATGGTCTTGCCCCATCGTCTTGCCAGCTGCCATCTATCGCTGCCCAAAATACATTTTTTAAACATTTTGTCAATTTTTTGGTTTCCTAATAGTAGAATCGAAATATTACTTAAAGAATATTAAAGAAGAGTAAAACCTCGTCGTCATAAATGACAAACGAAACAATGGCTCGAAAACGACTATAATTTTCAAAAATAAATTTACTGTTTAATCCATGAAAACCGGACATATGTCACCTTTATTAGTATGTTCTACTCTGTTCATACAAGAAATTTAAAAAAAACAGTTGGAGCCGTTTTTGAAAAAGTTTTTAAAATGACCGATTTGCAAACCAAACCGACCTAATTTTCTCAATCCGGAAAAGATCATACGCATGGTTTAGGCGCTAGCGCTTTAGGTGCTAGTTCAGAGACAGACAGACAAATGCACAGACAGACATTTTCTGCAACATTACATAACTTTCACTATATTATCCGTATGTACTTCTTCGTATGTACGTACGTATAGAGAAAGTAAAAAATTTGCTCCATCGTTTTTGATTAATTTTTATTGTTCGATAGTGCGAAGGATGTTTAAAAGAATGCAGATCTCATGTTTATTTAAAATCTCAGATTTTTCGAAAATTGCAAAAGTTCAAAATTTGCCCGAAGTGCTCCTACAACTAAAATATTAAAGATAGAGATTCTTTTCTCTTAATGAAATATGTTCCTTAAAGAAAGATTTTGAAATAAGGTCATGTACAATTTTTCGAAAACTTGAGTAGTTTTCCCGTAATTTTATATGAAAACACGGGCGAGGAAGTACGTGCTGTTGTACCTCCACTAGTTTAGTGTTCATTTTCGGCATTATCTTCCCGGAAAAACATTATTCACTAGTGCAAGCGTCAGAGTTCGAAAAGCTATGGGTAGATGGCGCGTTTACAAGCCATCGTTCCGCCGCGTACTCGACTTCTCTCTGTTCCCGGGCTTCTCGTAGCTGGTGGTGGCGTTATGTGGTTGTCACAATATATATATATTGTGACATAATTTATATATATATATATTTTATATATTTATATATTTATATATATATATATATATATATATATTTATATATATTTATATTATATATATATATATATATATATATATATATATATATATATTAGTTAGTTCAAACGCAGAATATGATAAATTTATCACAACAACTGATACGACTAAATCTCGATTTAATAGTAAATACTCATATGGAATTGTGTCCACATTTTCTTACACCATGCTTGCAATGGGTCGCAGATCGTCTCCAAATGTTTTTTCGCAAATCCTGTTGAGAAAATATTGTCACATATAACGCAGTAATATAACTGTAGATAATACAGGAAGGTATACGGGAAAGCAGATCTCTAGCACGCAGCCTCTACCAAAGAAACTGAATTAATTGATGAGTGTTTCGGAGACCCGGCGCGAGCTCTAGCCGGTTAAAGGGAGCTCCTTGTTTTATTTCCAGTGTTGACACAAAAATAGTTCAGTATTAATTGAGTATTGATACGTAGATAATTCACATAACTTTTTAGATGCGTAGTTGGCATGGACCCGATTTATACGGTTCTGTAGCAAAATACCCCGCGTTGCGCGGCCTTCAATCCAACGTACTCAATCTAACGGCAGAGGTAGCTCAGGGCATCAACTGATGTCACTGCGGTCCCTCTGAGGGACTGCAGACTAGGGAGGGCCTAGGGAGAGTAGGGAGGGCCTAGATTCGAGTCCCGATGGTGGCAGGATTTTCGACTCTGGCTTGACAGCTAGAGCCAATTCAGTTGCGGTCTGGAGGAGAATTCTAGCGTCCGGCTGCTCTGATTGGTAGTTTTCCGTGGTTTCTCCGATCAACACTTGGCGAGTGCCCAAGCAGTACCCTAACAATCGGGCCACGGGCCGTGCGCGATCATTCCTTCCTCTTTTTTGTCCCATCCTTACTCCTTACACACACTTACCCCAACATGCACTATACTACCACACACGCCGGGAGACCGGTCGGGAGCTTTAGCTTGTCGGGAGCTTTAGCTTGGTGGTGACTAAATGGTGGGAGATACCTGGTTAGGGAAAACCCCGCTAGCCGACGGTAGGACGGCACCTATCTCGCCATCCAGTAGAGGAAGACCACCTCCCGAGCAAAAACATGCACTACACGTACGGAACTAATGACCCTAGTAGTTGACGTGTCCGGAATTACTAACAACCAATACTCAGTCCTTGTGACAAAAGATCAATTTTGTATAAAACGCGGTGTTTAAGATTATTATTTTTAATGTAACTGGTTGTGTAATTGGGTGTAATGTAATTTTAATAAAATGTCATAATTATCTTTCATTTCATTTTAGAGTACATTGATATTATATTTAAAATGTTTATCTTACGCACTGCTACTGTCCTCTAGCGAATGTATTAGGAACCAGTTCAACTGCATCGCCACTGGCAAATACATTAGAAACCAATCCGCACTTTGCATCAGAAGGAAGATAATGATCGCGATGCACCTTCCTACATATTTTTTAAATTTTTGTTTTTGGTATTTGCGTTATACTTTATCAAACTTTGCAAAATCCTGAAGAAGAGCCTGTAAAAATTCAGCTTGTGGATCAATGAACCCCATCTCGATCAGGTTTTTTGTGCAGTTTCCCTTTTTTTGTGCGAATGCAGACATGACCACTTGTTTTGCTTCTGGACATAAATGTAACTTTACTATCTGTGTAACTCTTCTAGACTTCAGTGGGAAATATAGTTATTCAAATTATCCTTCATGTTGTCGCGGCAGGAAGTATATTCTTTCAGGAAGGGCATGATGAGGGCTTAAATATATAGTTGATTTGCACTTCAAAATAAATTTTATTACATCAGAACAGACATTTTTCTTACCAATTTTTGCCAAAAACGCTCAATTCTTTCTCTGCTCAGAATTCGCCTTGTATATGGCTTAGGGTAGGAATCCCAGAATTAAGAAAACGTGCCCAGAATACAGGTCTCCTCGTAGCACGTCACACAGTTTTTAACTGTTTTTGAAGTAAAATAAAATATAAATAAAATTACACATCTACTCATACTTTTTGTGGTATCAATGTCGGTTACATGTCGTGAAATGTGCATTTATTAGTATAGATTTTGACGAACGGTCTCAGGAGATTTTGCGAACGCTCGCATGCCGACAACGGCTTCTGGAGTGGCAGAACCGCAGTGCGCATGCATGCGTTCACTATAACTTCTTAAATCGTTCGTCATAAGAAAGCATGTAAATTAGGTCTTCCCTAGAGCTTACTTTATTGGAGTTCTAACCCAACGGTTTGGAACATCTGAATGGTTCCTTTAATTTTGGTCACTTTCAGCAAACTTTTTCAGGAAAGCATGCTAGGGAAATTTATTTTTGTTTCTGGTTGTTTTGGTAGGGATTTTTCCGAGTTGAAATTCTGCTGCAGAGGAAATTTTGGATCGTGAACTGTAATAAAAAGTTGATTTAATATGTGTTAATAAGAATTATACAGTTCTTAAAAGGAATTAAATTAGTTTTTCTAGATTACGAAATATCATTTTGAAATATTCTAATTTAGTTACAATTTCATAAAAATTACATTCAATAAGTGGGACGAAATTCAGCTGTCCCTTAATGCAAAAGTCAAAATATGTAGTACGTAATATTTTTACTGGCAGAATAGGTTTCGCAAACACGAAAATATTATTTCACTTCTAAGTATTGTAGTAAGTAGTACATTGAACGTTCTTTCTCATTTACTCCCGCGACCCTAGCTACTCCGAGGGACTAATTCATTTTCGATTTATGGGCTCGTGGGGAATGTTTCATTCCTCGACCTTATATATATTTATGTTTGTCATTCTCAATATTTCCATGCTTCCCGGGATCATTTCACATTTCTCAGATTTTCTCCTGTCCCTGGTGCAAGGCACTTGGGTGCAAATTGGAAACAATTTTTCCTCAACTTCAAGGTCCAAGCTACAATACCTTATTAAGCCATTGAAGTTTTTGACAATGTGCGAATACTGTCTAATTGTATATTTAATTACTCACGTTACACTGCATCTTTTTCTTATTTCGCATATTTCTAACACGCTTCACAGAAAATAATTATTTAGCAACTTTGCGTGTTGGAGACATACGCAGTGCTCCCAAAAATAGGCATAAATGAGCTCCATGACATAACTAATTCTACATTTGAACTAATTTTAGTACATTTAAGAAGTATTTTTCGTCCTCTCTCATTAGTTTTGTAGAGTGCCTTGAATTGCATGCATGATTTCCAAATGGCCCATAAATGGTCTGTTTAGCGCCATTCTAGAATGAACAAAAAGGAGATTTGAGCTAGTGATTATCGAACAGTTGTAATGGACATGTGGGATGTGTCACAGACAACGTTCTCACGTTACTCAGACCTTCTTTCACGCGAGGCACTCGACTGAAGACGGTGCTTTTCAGCCTCTTCTTTTCAAGAAAGAACTGAATGCATTCAGTCAGAGGGAGGGTGTACTGGCACTCCTGCAGAACCATCCCGGTGGTCTATGTGAACAGGAAATTCCTACTCACCTGCCAGATTCAGACTCAAGGCCCTTGAACCTAGAGAACGCTGAAGCCACCTGAGATTTCGCCATTCTTCCCATCGATTTGTACTACCATGAATACGTTTGGTGAATGGTCGAAATATACTCCAGTCATCCTCAATAATTTACACAGACTCTGTAAAATGATAGAGCTGGTAATCTAGTACCGTTTGGTTTGATTTGATATATTTTTGCAACAACAGGAAAACTGTACGTGTCGTATAGGGGAGAAGTACCATCTGAGCACGTTTCTTGAGGTTCAGTATCTCTTCCGTACCTTTTAACCATAAATAGTTCAATGATGAATGAGTGTTCCAACAAAACAAGATTGGCATCATTTGCAAACTAGACATTTTCGCTCCCGAGTTATAGGAAACGTATTTGGATCGACAAACGGACTACAGATTCGATATTTTAGAGGTGGCGATGATTATTAGAGTTGAGGTTCACGCTAATCTATTGAACATGTTTTAGATTTAGAATACGTAAGTACAGCGAACATAATTATTTGATTTTACTTCACATTTTGTGCATGCTGTTTCAAAATCAGTATCCATTCGGAGTTTATGAAGACTCGTTAAGACTAGAATGCATAATTGAAGCAATGGCATAAATATTGAGAGCATGAGAGAAATAAATTTTTGAAATTAGTTTAATGGATAGTTCATGTTTCCTGTGCATTCCTCGATGTAAGTTTCTTCAATTTTCTTAACATGTGAACTTTTTTCTAAACCTAAGATTTCATCTTTTCGCGCATCTATTTTTGCAAAATTTCAGTTTTGATTTAAAAATTTTTCATTTTAATAGATAATCCAATATTTCAGTGCAATGCTATTGATATTTGTATAAATATCAATAGCATCTAAACCTGCACCAGTACAATAGGTGAACATGTACCCCTACCAGTTCTTTAGGTGAACGTGCCGCCCGGTGAACATGCCCGACATTCGATTTCCGCCCTTATTCATACTCTGATGACATTTTCCAAGGATCTGATATTTTCTGAGATATAAGTTAGTAAAACTCTCTGTATATAGATGCATGATTTTAAAATGTCACTTCAGCATTGTCAATTAATATCGCTACATGAAGAGATAATTCTCCGAGATAAATCCATAATAGCTCGTTGACTCTTTTACTCGTAACTATATTGTTTACATTACATGTAATATATTTCATATTACTCATAGTCTTAAAGAATTGATTTGTGATATATATTTGTATTAGTGAACTTTTTTCATTTAACTGTTTCTCTTCTTTCTGATATCTTCTAATATTGATGTTCCTAAAAGAAATCGTGTCGATTAGAATTATCATATCTACATCTCCAGAGGAAAATCAAAGAACGTGTTGTAAATCAAGACACACTAGTTTCCATACAGAAATGAGGCAGAAATCTTTATTTCCTTGTCTCAGTTCAGTTAGGAGGGTTCCGCCTTGCGAACTATTACATTGTTTTTAAAATTTAGAGATATTCTAGTGTCAAGTGAAAAAACGCTTTATTGCATCTTTCATTATCCATGATTATTTACTTTCCAATATTTTTAAGCTTTAGTTTTGAATATGTTATTTCAATTTCTTCACTTGGAGAGATGTGTTTGAATGCAGAACTAAAATATTTGTTTTCAAACAAGTCACCATTTTGTTTATTTAACAAGGATACGCCTCGATAGCAAGCGGACAAAACGTGAAATGTTTTTGTTGATTCGTAGTGAAGGTATAGGTAAATATCAAGACTATGAAATGAATGCTTATTTAGTAAATAATTCAACATTTCAACACATTTCCAAATCATTCATTAGAAGGTCATGAAAAGACACATGAAATTTTCATTGAAATTAAGGGCAAAAATGATCATTAACAACTAAATAATTTTCACTTATTTCTATTCGTTCAATTTTTTTTGATTTCTACAGTATGATTCCTCTCTTTTTTTCTCTCTCTCCCTCTCTCTCTCTGCTTCTCCCTCATTCTCTCTCTCATTCTCCCCCTTGTTCTCTCTTTCTTTCCTCTCATTCTCCCCTTGTTCTTCCTCTCCCTCTTCCTCTCTCCCTCTTTCTCTCTCTTTCCCCTCGTTCTCTCTCTCTCACTCTCCTCGTCGTTCTCTTTCACTCTCCTCCTCGTTATCTCCTTGTTCTCTCTCTCCTTCGTTCTCTCTCTCACACTCTCCATCGTTCCGTCTCTCACTCTCTCCCTCGTCCTCTCTCTCTCTCTCTCTCATTCTCCCAATGTTCTCTCTCTTTCTCCCTGATTCTCTTCCTCCGTCGTTCTCTTTCACTCTCCTCCTCGTTATCTCCTTGTTCTCTCTCTCCTTCGTTCCTCTCTCACACTCTCCATCGTTCCGTCTCTCACTCTCTCCCTCGTCCTCTCTCTCTCCTTCTCCCAATGTTCTCTCTCTTCCTCTCTCGATCTCGCCGGTGGCTAAGGTCCTGCGAAGGTCGCGTGTCGCGCGGTGCGGCGCCGTGCGGCGTGTTGCTCGCTTTCCCTCGGAGGAGGCGTCACCCTTTCCTTGTTTGCGCGCCCGAAATACCCCTGCGGCCAAAACACCTCGCTGCGCCACGCCGCTCCACGCACGCCACGCCGAGTTTCCCTGCAGGTATTTGTTTCCCACCGCGCACGTAGCTCCCATACGCATCATTCTTCTCAAACTCAGATTTTCTTGCTACTTACCAAATAGTACTAAATAGTACCAAATAGTACCAAAACTAATAGTACCAAATAACGATGGCGATAGGTTTATACACTAATAAAAATTGAATGAATATTGTTACGTTGCGACTTCCCACATAAAGGAAACTGTGTAGTAGAACTGTAAAGTGACGACAAGTTGATCGGAGAACGAGTTTCCATGGACACTAAACGTTGTTGTGAATAGTTGGTCTGTAGGCAGCAACAAGCTAATACGTTTACAAGAATAATTTCGCAAATAATTTATAAAACTTGTGAAACCTAGCCTCAAAGTGTTGAGAAGGTTGGCGACAACACAAGAAAGGTTTTGGAAGGAAATATTACCGTATTATCAACGTAAAATCTTAAAATCCGACTAACTCAGAGATGAAATTTTTGCTGATTGACGTAGCTGACGGTATTCTCTTGGTTGAAATCGTACGTTTCATTACTTTGAACTATGGGGTTCCATTTATTTACGAATAATCTTCAAAAACTGAAAATTGGTATTCAATGAGGACGTCGGATGAGTTACTTCCCAGCAGCTGCTGACAGATTGCAGTCAAAACGCGAAGCTGGGCTCCTCCAGACCACCATTCTGACATAGAAGATCGGCGTCATTTTGTTACAAATTGTTCTTATAATAACACAGTTCCACAATATTTTTGAAATGAATATTATTGAGACGGTAAAACTTAAATAAATTCATCAATAAATAGAATACAACAACGTATTACAATTACGTATTTCGTAATATTTCTCACATTTTTAGGGGAGAAATATTTTCAATATCACGTCTTGGGATTTATAGGCAAAAGATAGTTATGTTCGCATTCCGGGCGACGCTGTTTTCCGACAATTAACGGAGTCCGATGACCTCAGGTTCTCTATGAAAATTCACGAGGTCGGCTGTTCTGCTCCGTAACTTTATTTGATAAATTGCAGGTGGATGCCGTAGAAGTACCTTAAACAACGGGTCATGAACCTAGCCGGATTTCTGCGATCAACACCAGGGGAATGCCGGAGAACAACCCTAACAAAAGGACCTCGGACCGGCCGCGATTTTTCCTTCCCTTTCCTTGTCCTATCCTCACCTCTTACACACACTTACATTACATGCACTACACTACCACAAATGTTGGGAGACAAGTCGTATCTTAGAGCTTGTCCCAGCTGGGCCGGTGCCCCGCTTGTGGGAGATTCCTGATTGGAGAAAACCCCGCCGGTCGACGTAGGGCGGTGTCGGATCTCGCCATCCAATGGGGGAAGATCACAGACACCTTCCGCGATAAAAAATGCATTATACTTTTGTTACTAATGATCTTAGCAGATGACGCGCCCGGAATCACTAATCAATCAATCAATAACCGAGCTCATTTTATCCTTCCCGGTACTGTTGCCACTCCCATCATTTTGATCAAGCGACAGTCAGATCCGTTTTCACAATGCCCACGCGTTAAACACAATATATATTCTAAAAGCTCACTTCTATTTCTAAATGTTTTAAACATTTTCTATTTGTTCATCATGAAAGATATGAGAGCTTGCTTCTGAATCCAAAAGGTGTTTTGAATTAAATATGAGGCAAAAGAGAGTTTTATATTAGGTTTTCATGCGCTATCATATTCATTTATTCTGTTTTATGAGCCCAGCAATCAGTGTATTTGATTTAACCACTCTGGTCATTAACCATTAAACGTTGTGCATGCTACATCCCGAGTGTATCCGTGTTTTCTCTCTTCAGTCATCACCCTCCGGGGGTTGGTATACCGTCCGAGCCGGAACAAGCTCTAAGCTCTCGACATGTGTGGTAGTGTAGTGCATGTAAGTGTAAATGTGTGTAAGAATAGAGGAGGAGGGAATGTGGTTGAGAAAGAAAAGATCGCCCGCAGCCATGACACGTTTTCTAGGATAATGCTCCGGCATTCGTCAGATATTGATCATTTGTTACCCTTACATATTAAGGGTAACAAATGTTTTTGACGCAATACGTGAATAACAAGTATTATTACTAATTTTCAATGCTGGTAGAAATTGGAAAAAACATTACATAACTTGCAGCCATGTGAGAGGTGTGTCTATGGTTTTCACAGATAACCAGTAACTCAAAAAAAAATACAAAAACACTGAAACAGTTTTGATATTGACTGAAAAAAGCAAATATTCGCTTGTATTATTCCGTTATTCTTGTACGTAGAGTACAGAAAAATATGTAGTATGAAACGGTAAAATATGTACAAAATGAATAAACAAAACGATAAGAATCTCTTACAGATTTGTATAAAGGGATATAATATGTAATATATAGACTATTTGCAACCAAACGAAATAGTTTTACATAATTTGAAGTTACATTAATAAAATATTAAACGATTTTAAAAAAAATTCGGTTAACTTTTTTAAGGCTACCTGCAAATCGATAAATACTACTTACCATATCTGACATACTACTTATACTATAGTATAAGTTAGCTACTTATACTATAGATATTGTTGTTAAGCCTTGCGAGTAGCAATGTATATGCACTATATTATTGTAGTATTTATGACGTCTAGTGTTGTTAAGATATTCAATTTATTGCAGTGTTTCTCGAGAAAATTAGAGATTGCTGTTCTTGAACAACGTTTTGGAAAACCATTTGTGATTCTAGTTAGTTTGATTGATTGATTGATTGATTTTTTCGTGTTTCCGGGCGCGTCAACTGCTTCGGTCATTAGTTCCGTTAGTGTAGTGCATGTTTTTTCTCGGGAGATGGCGGTGATCATCCCCCGCTTCATGGCGAGATCCGGCGCCGACCTACCGTCGGCTAGAGGGGTTTCCCCCTAACCAGGACTCTCCCACCAGCGGAGCACCGCCCCAGCCGGGACAAGCTCTAAGCTCCCGACCTGTCTCCCGGAGTATGTGGTAATGTATTGCATGTTAGTGTAAGTGTGTGTGTAAGGGATAGGACAAGGAAGAGGAAGGACAGATCGCGCGCGGTCCGTCGCCCGTTTGGTAGGGTACTGCTCCGGTTTTCGCCTGGTGTTGATCGGAGAAACCACGGAAAACTACCGATCAGAGCAGCCGGTCGCTAGAATCCTCCTCCAGACAGGGACTGAATTCGACCTGCTGAAAAGCTAGGCCGAAAACTGTCGCCGTCAGGACTCGAACCTAGGACCTTCCGGTCAGAGGCGCTGCAGTGACCTCAGTTGATACACTGAGTTCTAGGTAGTAATATAGACTTTTTTGCGGTTATTGTAACACGTTGCATAAAGCAGGAAGAGCTCCACATAATAGCACGTGTCCTTGTATAGTGAAAAATTGTTTCAATTAAAGGTCCTCACATATTCAGTATCGTAGGTAATCCAGATGTGTCGTGATTCCAGATGTTACTGCGACGTTGTGTAGCGATTGAGTCTCAAGGTGAATGGAAGAACGCAATTTTGAAGAAGCTTCTGGAAGCAACATGTAATAATGTGTATCCGGGACGAGGATTCACGAAGTGGTCGAAGATACGATCGGAACTGATGGATAAAAGATGGTGAGTGGAAGACTTCAAGGTCTCAATAGATTACTTAAATAAGAGTTTCCATTAATAATGGATCAAATAATTTGTAAATCAAGAGATATTGTGAGAAACATTGCCAGAAATGATGGATTGATTCATCATCTCTCATAGACAAACTACCCAAAAGAAGAAATGGGTATTATCTTTCAAAATTAAATGTTACGAGTACTCATCAAAAAGTGGACTATAATTTTGTAATATCATTGTAAAGAGAAAAACCAAATTTTACTGTTGAGTCACAGGAAGCAAGTGGAAACAAGGAAGCAAGTGCAAGTGCCCAAATTATCGAAAAATTGGAATGAGAATTGATGAATTTAATACTGTTTATAAAATGATATTACCAAAATGTTTATATTACAGATGATTCGAAGTGAAGATATAATGAATCAATTATATCTTTACCGACTTAAAAATGAAGTGATCGTCAAGAAATTTATTGACAGTGAGCGTGATGACTTCCGAAGAAAAGAACTACTAGAAATATTGCTCCAATTATAAACTTACCAGTACACAATAAACTGAAAATATTGTTGCACAAATAATGACAGTTCGGAAAATTATATTACTATTGACATGTCTCTTTTCGCGGATGGTTATTTGTAAGAATAACAGATCTAAGTTATAATAAAGTGGAATGAATGATATTAATGTTTATATTAAAGTAGAATTGGATATTTTGTATAATAAGTCTTCCTTACACAAAGAAGAAAAATTAAAATGTTCATAGAACCCATGTTTATTTTCCAACATAATTCAATAAAAAATCGGAACGTGTTGTGTTTAGAGTACAGAGAGAATTTATCGTGAATTCTAGTTTCATATCCTCGCAATTAGTTGCAAAAGCCTTTGGAAAACAAATATGGATAATAGAAAGGACAAGATAGAACATAAGTATGATTTTATTTCAGATTTATGACAAGGTAAAGGATGCAGGGACCGGAAGATGGATTTATATTTTGACACAAACATGATGAAAACATATAGGACGTAAATAGAAGTTACCATGACTTAAGCATCAGTTTTAAATAAACTATTGTAAATAGACTTGAAAATTACATTCCACGAATCTGAAGGATCACACTAGATTCTTCTAGACATTTAATGTGATATTGAATTCTGGACTCCTTGAAGGCAAATCGAAACCACAGATTCAGTTATTTGCGTTTAATAATGTTTAAAAATGAAGTACACATCAAAACTTGTCTATTTATTCAATTATTTTAGCTCTATTAAATATTTTGCTTAAAGTCACTTGAAATATCTAATACATAGTGAATGTTCCTAAAGTGTTTGTTTTCCTTAGTAAGCTTCTTAATGAAGTTGAATTCTGATAAAATTCCCGATGTTGCTTTAATTTTTTGGATTATTTTTGTAAATATTGATCATCTAATTAGTAAACATTTCGTCGTAATTAATAATACAATTAACTTTCTCCTCAACTTAGTTTTTCAGGAGTTTCCTCTTTTGTTTTACTGAGTTATTTTGTCTTCTGTATTTCATCTGCTCTCTTGCTCTTTATGAACCTCCGATCATCTATTAACATTGATGAATGGCAACCTTATCACTGATGCGGATTTTTAATGTATGTAATTTGTATTATTGATTTATTATTATTCAAGCACTTGTTAAGTGCGTGCCCCATTCCTGATACCAAAGAGCGTGTTTTTCCACAAGGCACTGGCCATTGTCAAATTTTGAAACCTATCACACTATAGTTGAATTCGTAGGTTGTATTTCCGTTTGCTAAAATGCATCGTTTGTCTTGCATGTCAGAGAAGGTGGAGAGTGGTATTATTTATTTTACAAGACGACGCTTTGAACGAAGAGGGAGAAATTTCGCGTGAAAATTACTCCATTGTGTCTGGTAATTGATGTTATATCCGCCCACTATACAACCGTAGGTTTTATCCATAATTTCAATTTCCAAACTTTCATAACTTCTTCGTGGTTGTGAAGATGAAAACGGAAAATATTCCGCAAGGGTTAGTTCTTACTTTAAAAGTTCATACGTTATGTCTGGCCCGAATCTTCTATCAGTATTTTATGAGTTTACAACAGTTTTGTGAAACACTTTTCCTGTGTTTTTGTAAACTTTTCATTAACTAATTCGTACATGTGAACGTTTCGATCCTGATTTTGATCTTCCATCAGGGATAGTACATTTTTGTGCTCTTGAAAACATCAAATGAGTTGACTTCTCCTCATTTCCTCGCCGTGAACGATGACTTGCGAATTGGGGGTTATTACTCTCTTTTGTTTTGCGAATCGGGGTGAACGAAGCAATGCGTTTTAATGTGAAAGAATGTGTCATACGTTACGTAGATTGGTGTACATTTACATTACAGATGTATAGGCACTATATCGAAAGAAAAAAATAACGATTTTTATGTTTTATTTCACTACAATAAGTATTTCATTTCGCCTGTATTCAACAAATAGATCGAGTCGTCACTGCCAAGTAACACAAATTCCTTTGAAAGAAATCGCTTTGTTTTCTTGATTTAGAGCTCTTTGCAGTCACTCCATATTTCTATCCTGTCGGACTATGGTAATTGTATGTAATGTAGTGTCATTTCTTTCTCCACGTTCTCCACAACTTAGTATGGAAAATCACCCTTTCTTTTGGGCGTTGGAGAAAAGGCGTGAAACTGAAAATGTTACCTGTCTCACCGCTCTCCAGCCAAGCTGAAAATTGTGCAGAGCCCTAGAAATGCTATTGAACTGCCTTTTTCAAAAGAGAAAGGACTGGACCGAGAACACGATTTTTAGAAAGGAAATTTCAAACTTCAGGAGTATCATTTGTGAGAAGAGTTCTCCGAAAAGATGTAAATGACCTGCTTTCGCGAATATTTTTGCAGTGACAATACAAGGCTTGTCCTCGTTCCAGGTACTCTTCGAATAGAAGAAACGTGTCGGGTTGTTGTACGGAGAGGGTTGTCATGATACCTGCATTGCTTTAGTTTCTCTGCAAGCAGCTTAGCGAAGTTAATTTTAACTCGAGTTTCCAGCATGCTTGGTCTTGTTCTTCGGCTCACTTCCCTGCAATAAACGTCAAAATCACAAAAAGCATTTCATTGTAATTGTTAATTAAATAATGTCATCACAATTACTGTATAAATCATCTTTGTAATGATCATTCTTAATTAAATAAAATGGTCGTTATTGGAAATTCAATATTTGAATTGCAAGATTCAAATACAGAAAGAGAGGTATATAAATATAAAATTATACTTTTCATTAAATTAGCAACTAACGTACATTTACACTCAATTTTTACTTTCTTTTCTAGAGTGTATTAAACGTTTCTTATACTAATAATGATAATGATGTTGATAATGACAATAATAATAACAATAGTAATGAATTGATGAGAGAAGTTGTCCATAAAATGCTAAAAAGTAAGGTTTCTACATTTTTACATTAGCGTGCAAACCATAAACTATAGAAATATTTGCGTAGTGATTTGATGTTAATTACACACGTCTTAAAGAGTGATAGTTTAAGTCTGAAGTAGCTAATAAACGCTCTCTAAAAATATTAACTTCTTGGACTTTTAGTTTTAATTATTTCGTGCGAGATAACAATGATCAGCTGTTCGGAAACTACTCCTGCATAGGCAATTTTCACCACCAACAACTTTGGCGTTGAAAGCCTGAGGTAATATGATTTCTAAATTGTTGAAATATTTTTTCCACAGTTATCGACTGCAAAATCGTTATCAATGGCTTGTACCTAAAAATTGATTTAGTGTGAGAACTGCACGCCTCTAGCCCATAAGTTGTTCTGCGGGAGGGGGCGAGCCGTGGGAGAAGAAGTGTCAGGCCGCGGTTGCGTGGGGCAGATTTCGTAAAGTAATTTATTTCCCCGCCTTCACAAATTTACTTCCCCGGCGACAAAACGCCCGAGGGCCTTTCACCCGACGGCATTTTGTCGCACCAGATCATTAGAGCCAGTTAACGCCCGTGGTACATAAGTAATTTTATTTTGTACCTAATTTTATTGATTCAGATTTACTTATTTACTAATAAAGTAGATGTTATCTTGACTCGCTGTGTCTTTTCATAGTTCCCTCCCATAATTTACTTTCATAATTCTCTTCATAAAAGAAAATGTAGCATCATTCAACAGTTTTCATGTTTCACTTGTAACCACGTTCCTTTCAATCCAGGTACGTTATGCAGTGTATATCGAGTTTCGTATCGAAAGCAATAACAAGCTATAACGATGCAGTAAAAAATTATTTACCCTTATTAATAAGTATTAATATAAACATAAAATTAAACTTCATCACTACAAACATTAATAATTCTATGTGAAGAAGAAAAGCTTCTCTAATATGTAAATAATTTTCAATTTTTTAAATTTTATTTCTATATTTATAAAAATTGGAGCTTTAATTTAAAAATAAATATGGAGGATGAAGGAAATATTTTGAAAAGCGAGATTTTATTCGAGTGGAGGGGAGGGAGTGGAGGGATTAGCAGATCGACAAATATTGAAGGCTAAAAAAATTCAGTACCGGCCTCGTAGAAATAGAATAAAAACCCCTCCTAGGTAATTTAGTAATCTACGATTTTAATGTGCCTAGGAATAATTATATTTTATAAATATTAATTTAAGATTATCTCTTTAATTTAAATTAACTGGAAGATAATAGAAATACTTAAATATTATAAAATTATTATATGATTATATATGTGTTACGTATTATGCATTACGTCTATGAATAACATGCCATGGCTTGAAATTTACGCACGTATTACCTAAATGCGCCATATTCACATTTAAGAGGTATAATTTTTAATTATTTTATAATATTTAAATAATTCAATTCTTTTCCAGTTCCTGAAATTGAATGTTGTACATTTAATATATATATATATATATATATATATATATATATAACCTTGTGAAATAAATACAAGCTTTAAAAGTTATTGTCTAAAACATGAAAAGAAGATAGAACATTAATATGCAAATTAATATTTTTTTAATCTGATCTTTTGTGGTGAACAATAGTGTGCGTCTTAAAGGGATTTTGTAGGATTGCGCACCCTTTTTCAAGTTTCCCCTCCACAGTACCCCTGAGGAGGCGGGAATTTATATACTAAATTGTTTTACAATTAAACTGCTGCCTTGCGGCTTAAGCAGCAGAGAGGGAGGGATTTTCTTAATAATTACCTAAAATTAACTAAAACTAACTTAATTTTATCTTAAATCTAATTTATTAGTTATTGCATAGCACTTTGGCATACCTAACCTCAACGAAATTATTATTTTTCCTTAACCCTATGTAATGTGTTTGTGCTCCTTCTTGGTACGTTGGCTGCGCGCCCGTGCCCCGTGGTTCGTCTCCCCGGAGGGCGCCGCCGTGGCAGGCGCTCGCAAAAGGGGCGCGCGGGGCGGGCGACCTTGGTGGCGCCGCGGGGCGGGGGCGGGGCGCGGGGGCGGGGGCGGGGTGGTGTCGGGGCTGCGAAGGCGCGCCTCCTCCATGAGACAGCGAGGCGCGTGGGAATGGACGCCCGTGAAGCCCGGGCGCGCCCCGCCGCTCCCGGAGGCCCCTGCCGCGTTTCCGGGACCAGCCGCCCGCCCGCTCGCCCGCCCGCTCGTCTGCCTCACCCCCAGTCGGCGAATGCCCGCAGTGCCTGGGCATAAATGTCCATGCGCGAAAGCTTACAGCTATCGGCTGACTTGCTACCCACACGATGAAGAGGGAAAGCCCCGCAAAATGACGTGTGTGTCGGTCCAGGATTTCACGTTCCGGCGAGGGAGGGACGCCGTCATCTCCGGGATATAGCATGCCCTACACTTACGGAACAAATGACCTAAGGAGTTCACGCGCCCAAAATCAGTACTTAGCAACTCACTTAGTCATGGTCATAAATACCGTTGATATTCGATTATTTGTTTTGTTCGTTTTGAATGGCAGTTCATTGGGTCTACACATTCAGTGTGGGGGGAGAGTCATGGATGGCAAGATCTTCAATTGTCCGATTTAAATATAATGGCATGTGACAGATCATCATCTGGACGCGGTGATCTAATCGGGAGCTTCTATACTTAAAATTGAAGTCCTAACAAAGATCTCGATTGGATAAGCCCATGTGATTATGTATATCATCTATTCATGTATTATGTATTTGAATCAAACAATAGCGGTTCGTTGTGATAATATTTGACAGAATCCTTGTAAATATCCTTGCTAAAGAGTAAAGTAACATTTATTTAGGCTGCAGAAACCACATGAACACTGTGACCCTATAGATTGACCACTAAATGAATAGAAATAGAAATCCAAAGAATTGTTAAAATATTATTCTTGCGTAAAACAGTTTTTGGAGTTTGTATATTTTCAGGCGTAAATTTATTTGGGGCTAAAACTCACACTAGTTGGGGATTTACGTCGGGGTCTCGCTTGCCATTCAATCGCTCCAGTGAAGACAAAGATAAAAATAACAATCAACGAATGCCTAATCGATGGGCGTTTCGCACATGCATAAAAAGAATACAGAATACCATTATCAACACATACTATCTCGTCTATATTGCGAATATTGAACTATTGATTGTAGGTAGTGAGTAAAGCGGGAAAACGTATATTTTTATACGTATGCCTTGTCACTGTCCCAATGTAACACACACTATTTTAATACACGGTAGCACATTGTAACTACATTTTACCACCAAAATTTCATATTCTCAATTTAATAACGTGTGATTTCCTTACTGGTTTTTTGGGGCGACCGTGTAAAATTTGTGAGCCTTTGGAATTGTGCAGCGCCCACTGCACTAACGCGTCACCACTGAGGGCCCGCCGATGGCGTCTTCACCCTCCAAACACCGCCCCCCTCCACCATCCGACCCCCACCCTTCCCGCGCCCCTTCGATCGGGCGGATCCCGGAAGGGGAGGCTTCTGAGCGCCCCCTCCCTGCATTCGCCTCCATAGCGCTTCCTGGATCGAGAACCGTGCGTGAGATTTATTTTGCTTTCTTCTTTGGCTCTAGGAGTGGGCACGTGATAAAGAATAGTGATATAATTAATACATTCTTTTCTTCAAATACGTTAAGCCATCTATCAATAATGTAGACCTTTCATAATATACGATTTAAACATTTTCCCCAAACTTATTTATCTTTCTGATTTTGACGTGCCAATATTTTCACTTTGGGAGATGTTTGAGTCAGGCATCCCAGAAGAAAAGCTACGTTAAAGCACATGGGATGTTCCCCGCTCGACAATAATGTTTCTACCTGAAGTTGTCACATCCATCACTGTAGGATAAAAGAATGCATTTGTGCAAAGGATAAAAGAGGAATAGGATCTAATTATTGACTACTTATTATTATCCTTTTCAGGAAGGGACAAACCTCCTTAGAAGCTTTTACGTGAACTGCTCACAATAGTTTGGCGAAATTTACTGAAGGATCTGAAAACGCTGCAATTATGTTTGCATATACGTAGTTACATTTCAAAGTAATATTTCATTATTACAATAAGTAATCTCTTGAGGAAGAGAGAATTTTTATAAATCAATTATTTGTTAGGCAACATTAAGTAATTATTTTCTGGTGTTTTCACTGTTAGTAGTTAGTCATACCTTTTTAAAATTGTTGAATTTATGTTTGGTTCGTGTCAAGTCAAGACTTCAAGAATTCTTTAGAATATGCTCAGAAGATTGCATTGAGATGGTGGTTAATAAGAAAATGAATAATATACTGGTGAACCCATTATAATTCTAAAAAATCTAAAGATTCTGCAGAATGGAACTTTCGAGAGAATTAGAGCATTCGCAGATTTGAACAACACCTTAGGAATGTCAGCATTACTTTTAACGATTTTAAATTCAGTAATTATATCTATCAACCTTCCGATATGGGGTAAAAACACTCAATCTCGGTCGTTCCAAAAACAATATCAGGCACTTAATATTACAATAACTATTTTCATTTTTCCAACACAGTAATATTTTTGAGAAAACTTCAGTCTGCCTAGAAACGTTTTCGGACTGCCTTTGAGAGGTGCTAGAGTTAATTTCCATTTCTAGAAAGTATCTAATTCCTTGGCAAAGTGCGCTTCTGAGAGCTGTAAATCTGGCGTAATCCTCTTAGACATATCATGGAGCCGTGCCCGGACGGCCGCGTGGGGCTTCTTTTGAGCTAATTGGAGCCGGCGTCTCCGGCGCCCAGGAGGTCCCCTGACTCAGGCACTCAGCCCCGGCAGCGGCAGGCCGAGGAGGGGAGGGAAAAAGCAGAGGGACTGGCGACGCGACATGCACGACCGTGCTCAGAGTTAGATCATGGAGAACGTTTAACGACCATAAATGAGGAGCTAACATTCAATAGGTTACATGTCCATTTGGTTAAAATTGAGTTATTCTGCCGTTTTTACCTAGAATTTTATTTTCAGTAAAAAATATGAGATGTCTTACAATACATTAAGTAGTAATCTATTCGATTTAATCTATTCGATTCGTTAAAGGGGGTGTTGAAAATTGTAAAATTTGTACTATATTTTTCATGAATTTTTTAATTATTTTTCATTAGTTTTATTTTACACTGAATTTGACCACACTCCTGCACATATTTACCTAAGCAACGTGCATGGAGGAATGAGCGTTGTTGAAAATTCACTTTCAATATTTGCGATTAACCGACTCTCTCTCTCTCTCTCTCTCTCTCTCTCTCTCTCTCTCTCTCTCTCTCTATGAAGAAATTTTATAAATTTAAATATTTGAAAAGTAAAGTAAAAGGAAATTATTTTATTGATATGATTAATGATACGATTAATGATATTGATATGAATAAAAATTTCTACGAAAACAAAAAAAACAACTAAAAAGGGTATAATTCCTCCGAATTTGTGTATTCCTCTTTTTAAAGTAATCCTCAAGGAAATGTAGTCCCTGATTGGCCTCAGAACGTTGACTTAAACCCCACGATCGTTTCTATATACACACAAAGAAAAACGAAGACATATCACTTCCTGAGTGAATATTGGGATAAATCCAATGAATTTACGGGTAATTAGATTTATTAAGGACTCTCTATTTTTGTTTGCTTTTACGGAACGAATGTTCTTAACTCTTGGGCTCAGAATCATAATTTCCCCTTCTTGATTAAGGCACTACCCTATCGCGTTTATCCTGATTAATTTTCGAGTTATCCCACACCCTATTGTGTGAGCACAAATTACAAAATATTGTTGTAAACTAAATTACTGATACGTACCTTTGAACGTTATCGAATTCGTTATCGTTATCGAACGTTAGCTAATTTCGAATAAAATTAGAAGTTAGTTAGTTAAAGAACACTTGTTAATGCTCATAAACGCAATGATAAAAGTTAACTATATTTCCCAGAGATTAAAATTAGTGCCATCGTGTTTTGTCAAACAGAATTGTAATATATTCTCAGACAATTATATTTTTCATTTAAGCTGGAACGAGGGCTGCGACCATTTTTAAGTAAGAGGACGCCTTTGCTACGCACTTCAAAGGAAACACCGCTGAATACAGAGCTCGTAAAAAAACGGATCAGTAAAAAATAGGCTCTAGAATGCATTTTTTGTGACAGGTCAACCACCCCCCAAGCGTCCGCACTCCCACTCCTCTTCCGTAGTACTACCTCCGTGCGTTAAACGCCATAGGTGCGCGATGGCGCGGGTTCGTATATAAAAAACGAAAAAGTATCGAGGAATTAATATAAATTGAGAAGGAATTCTTTGTCAGGAGTTCCCAAGAGGCGGCGAATCGCACAGCAGCCACCGCTTGGGGGAGAGCCTTCTCGGCAACCCCTCCATCAGCTGGCATAAAAAATAATGGAACACTAAAAAAAGTGGGGCCAGCGTGCGCATTTCTTTGTGACGGGGCAACGGCGGCTACGCGGATGGCGAGGGCTGGCCGCACTGACAGACTCGGGATCCACCGCCATCGCCACCGCTGCCGCCGCCTTCACGGCTGCCTCTCCCACCAAATTCAACGCTTCTGCAGCTACCACCGCCGTGGCAGACACCACCCCCTTCCCATCACTCACACCGACGACGCCACCACCACCATTTTTACCGCCAACCACCTCTACCGCAACCCCTTCCACTACCTCTACCGTCATCACATCTTCCGTCTTTCCACCACCTCCTCTATTATTACCATTCACCTCTATCCCACCCCCTCTGCCAACACCACCTCTACCACCCCCACCTCTACTACCATCACTATCACCACCATGCCATGCCATGCCACCCCACCACCTCTGCCGCCTCTTCTAAAGTCACCACCCCCACCCACCACCACCCTCTTACAACTCCTCTAACACCACCATAGCCTCCATCGCCGCTACTGCCACACTGCCACACCCATTGACACCCCTACTTTTTCGGTTAGCTGACCGCCCTCTCCACTTCTATATCCAGCACTGCCGCCAACGAAACCACCAAACATCGCCACCGCCAACGTTGGCGCTTCCATCTCAATCCTATCACCGCCACCGACATCTCAAACGCCATCTTTCCCCACCAAAACCACCACTTTGGTACCCGCCGTATGTCAACTCGGCTATCCACCACCATCCCCACCGCCGCCGCGCCGCAGCCACCGGCTCCCCCACCCCCTCGCCGTGCCCTTGCCGCCCCACCTGGATCGCGGCGCGGGATCATTTATACCCCGGTAACGAGGGGCGGCGAGGGGCGGCGCGGCCGCGGCGGCGGCGCCGAGGTACCTGCGCCCTCGCTCTCGGGGATGCTGTGCGCGGCCGGGGCGGCGCGGGGAGCGGGCACGAGGGGCGCCAGCGCTGGGGTCACTGACCTGCGGAGCGCGAGCGCACGCTGCCGCCGCCGCCGCCGCCGCCGTCGCCGCTGCGCGCGCTGCAGATGCCTCGATAAGCTCCGTGCTTTGCGTCCTTTCTAATGAGGCGGCTTAGACACCCCCGGGTGGATTTGGGCGGAGTTTCGCTGCGACGTGCAGATGTGGTGAGGTACCTGACGCAGTGGTTGGCGACGCCAGAAACTGGTTCGGTGTGGTTTCCAGGAAACAAAGGCGACTTGCTGGCACCTTTTGGCTGGTCAAATGATTTGAACGAGTGACTATTACTACCAATTTGAGTTGCAATGTTGAGTAAAATATTATTGAAAAAAATGTGTTTAAAAGTTTTCATAAAAACTGGATTTAATCCATACGTACTTTGCTCTGTTCAAAGGAATAAATGTAAGAAAAACATTTCGAGTCATTTTTCAGGAAATGTTTAATATTTTCTTTGGATTTCCTAGGAAATACCCCAAAACATTTTTGAAAATCCTTTAAAATTGTCTTCGGGTCTTGAGCTTGGTCATATCAATTGTAGAATCGCCATGATTAAGAAAATCCTTTGTCCGAGTTAAGGAGACTGGCAGACGTTTTATTAAAGACTTTTTGGGTATCAGAGATACACAAAACAATATTTTTCAACAAGAGCTAAAAATTGTATGCTGCTTTCCATAAAATTCTCTATACCACGTATATGGAGAGGTATATTGCACATGATCTATTGCAATCATCTGTAAATTTCAGATTTTTTTTTTTTGAAATAGCGGTCTATTTTTCTTTTCCAGTAAATACTAAATTAATGTAGTGATATAAATATACAAGAGTAACATAGTCTAGAGTTGACGACTAGGGTCACAATATACACTAATAAATTTAAATAATATCTTTTTCAACTCGGTTAAAATTAAAATGCATTCAAATTCAATTAGAAATAAAACATTCAATAACAAGTTAAAGTTAAAAAAAAAGGAATTTAAAGGGACTACTAATAAAAATCTTAAACCTTCCATACAATATCTAAAAAATGAATAAAACAAAAAAAATTAAGAACGTTCACTATATAGTTCAAAATGTTCAAGTTAACAATTTGCAACGATACCAGCATACAATTTCACTTTGTATTAAATTATAATGCCCGCTTTGTTATATAATAAAAAATAACGTTATTAATCATTTTCAGATTTATCGTTGAATACAAATGAGTTTCCATGATTTTATTCATCAATAAATACAACTATGGAACCTAAATGACTTCCAAGTGCTCGTTTACGTCTGTTCTTGAAGACGTTCTAGCAATTTCTGGTTGAAGATACTCTTTCTTCAATTGGCTTGCCAATCATCACGACATCCAAAGTCTCCACAAACGTTGCAATCTAGCAGACCCAGACAATGTTTAAAGATCTATATTTTTCAGTTTCCTTGCAACTCATTCATGATTTCCAAAAGAATTATATTGACTCGTTGACTTCCTTGTTCAAACCTTTTTCCTTTTTTTTTAATTTATTGGTTTTGATGGTAGGTACATAGATTAGTTGTTAACAACTTTACATATGTATTGATTACTTATTAACTAACTTAAAATTAACTTATAATTAACTTACAATTAACTTACAACTATTACATTGGGAGAGGAATCCCTAGTTGGTCCTCTAATCAGGTTCCAAATTGGCGAACTTGATGAGAAATGAATGGTAGGGGTATTTATTTGTAATTCTAATTTGATGGATGGGATTTTTACCGAGTCTGAAAGGCACCAGGGAGGGGATTTGATTTAAGCTAGAGTAAAAGTTAGTGGAAAGATAAGCTATATGCTGTGATAACGGTTCGAGGTTAAATTCCTTATGAAGTTGGAGGTTGGATACAAACCATGGGGCATTAGCAATTTTTCTAAGAAATTGATTCTGTATTACTTGAATTCTGTTAATGTTGGTTTTAGAGGCGTTGATCCATATGGGGCAGGCGTACAGTAGTAGAGGTCTTATAACTGTTTTGAATATTAATATGGAGGAATTGAATGGTACCGAGCTATTTCTGTGAATTAGTGGTTTTAGCTGCAGTAATTTTATTTTGGCTTGAATTAGTTTGTTATCTATGTGTTGCTTCCAGTTTAGTTTGGTGTCTAGTTTAAGTCCGAGATATTTAACCGGTTTGTTGGGGGGTAACCATTCTATTGTGTAATTGTTTAGTGTCATAGGAGTGGGTGGAGTGTAAGGTCTTAGTGTGAATATTTTGGCGAAAGTTTTCCTTGGATTTAACTGTATCTTGAGTTTGGAAGCCCAGCTATCCAGCATGTGAAGGTATAATTGCATTCTGTTTCTAATTAGATTCATGGATGTGTCTGAAGAGAATATGGCCGTATCATCCGCAAATTGAGCTATTTGAATATTATGTAGTTTAGGAAGATCACACCTTTTTCCTACCAAGGTATTCATGTTAAAACGAAATCAATTTACTTATCGTAATACGTTTTGTAAATCTTACAAATATCCGCAAAATAATAAGTGCTATCGAAATGAAAGAGCAAAAGAAAGACGAAAAACCAAACGTATTTATTTCTTTTCAGACTTGTTGGACTCCATTTCCTTGTTCCAATTTCTTCGTACTGGAAAGATTGGATTCGCTCATTAGTTGTCTCGGTTTATTTCCTTTTTCTCCATAGCATTCACTATCATGATCTATTTTATGAAAACCACCATTTCATGGATGGTGCCTAGGATAATAATCATATTGCTATGGACTAGTATCCACTTTTCTAACCGTAATCTAGCGTTAAGGTCACTCTGCAAACAATTTGTTGTTTTATTCTGACGCCGACATTGCTCATGCAATAGTTATTTACGTAACTAGAACAGAATGTAAGTCTTTGTCGTACGAATGCAAGGTTGACGGCGTTTTTAAATGAATACATCTACGACACGCACGAGTTACGGGTTTTTCGTTCGAATTAATTGGAACTTTATTTTGACGGCTAATAGAAATAAGTCTTAGACTTCGGATTATTAAAAAAAAATTTCAAAACGATAGACACATTGGTTAATGTTGCCTACGAGTTTCATTTACTTTGTTGTCTTGTGTTTTATTTCCGCTGTGCCTACGGTAAAATTCTACCATATCGGTTAAAAAAAACACTTTCCAGTCCTTTAACATAACATTATTGAAGTAGTTCTTCTCAAGCATGAGTGCTAAAAGAACATCGAGAGTCCTCACAGACATATCGTGGTGTACCTGCAGTTTGCCTGTTACATTTACTTACTGTTCCAAAGAGAATGAAATTGTAAATTTAAAGACACTGTTAAGAATCATGAGTATGTAAATTATTGATTAACCATAAAATTAATTATTGATTTTATGATGCACTATTTACAGTGTTGCCAGATGGTTCAGAGAACTTCTTCCCAAATGCCGTGTATTAATTCCCTAAGATATCAGTTAAAAGTGCGAAAATCATGAATTGGTCATATTTACGGAAATATAATACGTAGGGCTACGGAACCACTTTCGAAATGTTATCCTCCCTCCCCCCTGCTTGCACATCTATGTCTCCGTTAGAAGTTTTCAGAACAAAGTGCTGTGGTTTTTATTCTTTCAATATAGCGCCCCAGGAAAGTCTCTCCGTACCGATCGAATCAGCCTCCGCCTCCGCCCTCAGCTTCGCCGTCGTGCGCGGCGCTGGTGTCGCATGCCTCCACCATTGTTTCTGCATGACCCTTCGGACAGTCCGGCTTTACTTGGTGCTCGTGATACCAACATAATTTCTGCTGCTAGCACTCTCATCAGCATGGTGACACTGCGGAGAGACTTTCCTAGCGTACTGAATTACACACACATTTATCTGTGTGAATTTGCATCAAAGTACTTTTTTTTTTAAGAAAATAGTGGGCGAAACGCTTTACCTTTACTCGGGAAAAGTTCTGTTTTTCCTCTCAAATTAGTTTCTTCTGAAATGGACTTAAGTTTTAATCTTTTAGAGAGTATAACAATAACTCATTTGTTCTGTGTGAGTACTCATCATAGCCGCACGTTCGTTCAGTGAAATTGTATTTATTACTTTTCCACCCTCTACTTTCGTATAGTGTGCCCGAGGCAATACAAACAAATTTGTTCAAGAAAATCTGGATTTCTCTGTCTAGATGGGTGGATGTGTCACGCACGTCTGTCAGATTAGAAACTTTTAAGGCGATACTTGGCAAATGCGTCAGGAGTAAGATATAGATGTACCGTTCCGGAGATCATTACAATATATTAATTTGGCGAGTGCTTTAATATTTTCTTAACTTTCTGGAAAATGGCTGAAAAGTTTAAAAAATATTTTCCTCGAATGCAAGAAAATTCATTTATAAATATGGTATATGTCAGATTTTCATTAAAACCTTCGAAATTTTGAGAATGGCAAATGTTCAAATTTATTTTCGACCCTGTCCTGCACCTCCAGTATTAACGTCACAGATATATTTCTCGATGCAATTTACCTTTCAATTATGTATCTTTAATTATGCCATTCAGTTTTTATATATATATATATATATATATATATATATATATATATATGTATGTATATATTATGTTATGCACTTTCAATAGTAGTTTTTTAGTAATAGCCCTAAAAGAAACAAAGGAGTCGGCAGGCCACGTTGTATAGTTTGTCTTTTCCACTTTGTGTAACGTTTACGTTAGAAATTGTGTGGATTAAATATTTCAAATACAAATAAGAATATGTATGTTATCCAATCAATAAAATGTGTGCTTTCCACATTTTCAATATTGAAAAATATAAAAAAGTTGATTAAAATTATTTTTAAACGGATTCCCACTTCAGGACATCTCAAGTTCACTAATTTTAATTCGAGAGACGTTTCTAATGATCATGTCGAATTCTGGGTGTACATAACAAAATAGACCGTTTTGAAAAGTATTCATAGTTTCCCGCAATATTAAAAAATAATATATAAAAAACTTGGCGCAACCCGGAAAACATACGAGGCGCGTTATTTCACGAAACATCCCCTGCCGCACTCGAACCAATTTCTTTCAGCGAAAGGGAATCTCTCTCTCTGCTTCTCCGTCGACATCCGGAAGTGAACTTTTTGAGGTGATCACGAAGCATACTCGTTTTTGAGGCCGAGGCTGCCGTGCGAAATGCCGGTGCGCCGTGCACGCACACGTTCCACCAGGCAGGCCGCAGGCGGCACGGCCACCGCCAAGCACACAAAGAGGCGTGAAGGAAAAGGAGTAAACAAGAAAAATAAAATAAAGATAAATAAGAGTAAATAAATGAAGTAGTTAATAAATGAAGTTGTTAATATATAAACTAGTAAATAAAATAATTAAATAAACGAATAAAAACCATAAATGTTAATATAAAAATCTCTCAGGGTAGTTTTTGAAACATTTTAAATGAAGTATATCACTGTAAATTTAGTAAGAAGGAATTGCATAAAGAACTTCCAAAATTTGTAATGGAAATCGCGCTTTATTTAAAAAAAAAATATTTTTCGTGTTTTTGGAACTCCTTTTTGGTTTTTTAAAGATGTACAGTCAATTTGTTTGAAAATTGAAGCCTCAGATATTTAAAATTATGTATCTCAAAATACAGGATTTCATCACCACATGTTCAATTCGATTACGAAATGTATATTCATATATGAGAACAGTATTACTAATATTACGTGTTATAAAAAGGTGGCAGTCTGTCGTGATGAGTGAAAAAATAACTGTTTTACTAGGTGTTAATCGAAGTAATAATATACGTAAGAATCAACAGCAGTTACTTTCTCGAGAACATTGATAATCCGAAAAAGGGAAAAACAATATATCATAAACCATCATAAAATATGACTTTGCATATGAGTGCATTAAACATTTTAGAATACCATACGCAACATGGAAATGCTTTTTCCTTGTCCAAAAATATTTCATCACGAAAATAATGGCTGATAATAAACGGAACACTGTTAGAAACGGAAAACAAAATATTCTGACATATTTCTTAATTTTATGGGCAATCGTTACACTTGTCAATTTTTCTCCTAGGTGGAATGCGTCTTGAAAATCACGGGAAGTATGCCATGCGCTCTCGCAATTTGCGAGGTGTAATGTGTTTTGGGCCCACTGTGGGCCGCTGGAGGAGGAGGGGGCGCTGAGTTCGTCTGAACCCCGGGCGGCGCGGCGGCAACCTCTGTGGCCACGGCCGCAGGGAGCACCTGCGTGAGCTAAACTTGCAACACGAATGGGCGAGTGCCTACGTGGATGAGCGGACCGGGAATCGGAGACAGTAAAGCAGAGCGAACGTGTGTGTGAGTGACAAGAAATGATAAAAAATAACTAGAAACTGTCTCCTAGAATATAGTGTAATGAACAGAACGTAAACCTAATAAAAGGCCCCTCTATACGCATATAATGCATGTTATCTACAAGTTTCGCGTGTGTATAGTTTGTTCAAGTTACTTTCCAACATTCATGGATTGCAAACACCAACTCAACCAATTATGTTTTGTCATCAGTTTTATATATTCTTTCAAAGTTTCAAAGCTTTAGAATAATGAATGGAGACATTTTATGACTACTAATTTCACAGGGAAAGACATTATTTTATACGCGAATTAACTATGTCATTTTGGATTGTTGTTTCGTGTATTTTAGGTAACTTTCTGTTTTAACATGGAAGGGCTAATAGTTTGTCTTCAGAGATTTAATCATAAATTAATCCAAAACCTAGATTATCAGTTCTGATGCTCGTGAAAACTATCTTCTGCGCAGCTGTATCTTCCACATTTTCTCTGGAGGTGAGCTCAAAACGAACATTCAGAAATCAAGACAAAACTGACCGATACCTTTTCATGATACACCTCAAGAAACCTCTTAGAAATTGTTCATAATTTTTTGCACGGAGTAATTTGAAAAAAAAATCGTAATTTGATAAATGGTAAATATTATTTTTCCATTGAAATAAAGTTACTTGGCTTAACATTGTAATTTAGCAGGTTATTATTGTCATTTGTCTCCATCCAGCAACCGGGTATCATGATAGGAGACACTGGATTAACATACAGAATTAATTTTTACGGTTTTGAAGACTAGATTGAGGGCTTCTTGGTTCCACATGTTATGGGTAAGTGGATGTAAATTGCAAAATTGTAAGATGGAATTCTTGTCATTAGATTGCTCTTCTTCTTGTTGAGAAAGACTCTCATTTCTCTTAAAAAGAAGCGATCCTCGGGAAGTCGAAGCCATAGTACCTGTATCTGATGATTCAGACGTTAAAACATTTGCAACCGCCAACAGACATACTTATACTGAGTGGGCGAAATTGAAAGAGTTACTTTAGTTTTAACCGCTCCCCCAAATGGCCTTTCCCTAATTCTCCGTCTACCCATTGAGATCGCAGCGCTAAAACACTTTTTTTGAAATTTCCTATAATTTTCTGTCCGGATTCGAAAAGAGATTGTCAGTTATTCATCAGGAGACGGACGCGTCGAGTGCCACATCAAATGTCTGGGTTGGGGGACGGGAAGGGGTCTAACCGTGAGTGACAGAACCGCACTCACACACACACCACACTCGGAATTACTCAAATACTGCATAAGGATTAGTCTATCTCACATTATATTTAAAAATAATCCCATTTTGCACATTAATATTCCCAAAACCTGATTAATCTCGGATAGTTCAAATGACAAGTATTATATCCTTTTTTGGTGTTTCCCCTCCACAGTAACCCTGAGAAGGCGGGAATTTATTTCACTATGGCAATACAATTTGCGCTGCTGCCTTGTGGCTTAAGCAGCTAAGAGAGGTAAAAAAAGCTAATACTAACTAAAGCTAACTTAATTCTAGCTTAAATCTAATTTAATAATTTTGTAGTAGCACTTTGGCATACTTAACTTACACTAAAAATATTATTTTTTTTTCTTAATTCTAACTAATGTTTTTGTATGGTTTGCTAATTGATTCTTGTATTATATCCATGAACATACTATACGTGTTTCAATGAATTTATTTGGGCAGAGTATTAAATGAACACAATTGCGCAAATATATAGTTGCAAAATGAAAATGTTATTCCCGAGAAAAATCGTCGGTCGGGGAGATCAAAATGTTATTTTAGTATTGTTTCTTCAAAGAAGAAGAAGAAGAAGAAGAAGAAGAAGAAGAAGAAGAAGAAGAAGAAGAATGTATTTTCTATTATCTCAAAAATTCTGAAAGTTCATGAGAATTATTCATCTATCTCCATTTTGTTGAACAGTTTTCAAAATGTTTATTCAATCTGTTATAATTTTAAATGTGACAACGTTTATTTTCATTTTTATTCCTCCCATGTGGTCCAGACTGGACCAGTTACGTCAGGATTCCTAAAAATAATGAGTACTCTACCACAGGATGTGGTTCATGGTTTCACTCTTTCCTAGTTTCTTAGTGCAGTGCGACAAGATCTCACAGGGACGAGTGTTCTGAAAGCCTTAGTATTCTCTATATTATACTTTGGAGAGAAACATAATGTGGACGTAAATTTTCTCGTTGATTTTCTTCAGTATATATGCATAGAAGTTAATAATTGAAAATAGTGCATATACCTTTATAAATAATACGTACACTAATTTTAATTAAATAATAGAATCTATTAAATATTGTACATTAAACAAATATACACATCGCCAATAATATCTTTATCACATACTTCATTTCTTAGTTAAAATAAGATTCTCGTTTATTTCCATTAATTCTGAAATGTTTTCCCATTTCCTTATTTGTGGTATAATTTGTAAGAGAGTGTTTCTTATTGCCAGCATATTGTTGGTAATTTTTAAATTTTGATATGGACAATTCTTCATTCTACATTCATAATATTGCAATTTTTGGTTTTCAGTAAATATTACTTTTTGAATTTTTATTCACTTGCTATTAGTGAATGTTTTATAGCTTTACATAGCACATTTACTACTCAATCGCGATGGTAATAAAAATATGTAACGATCAATACCGTAATCGACCATATTTTAGAGAGAAAACGAGAGAGAAGATTTTTCTATTTGCTTTAGATCCGAAGTTATTGATACTGCATATATCATAACTTCAACAGCACTATTTGTTTATCCCTTTTCTCTGCAATACCAAACCATCCTTCTTTCGTGGGACGCGCATTCCAGGTTTCGTGAGAGATTTTATTACCCTAGTTTAACTGCCAGCGTTTCATTAGCGTAGCTCTTAAGCTGAAGATTACAACAACAACAACAACAACAACAACAACAACAACGGACACACGTCTTCAACGGACACACGTCTTCAATAGCCACTTTGTGGAACTCTGTACTTAATGGCGCTACTAGCAATAGAACCGGATATAGTGAAGCACTAGATTCGTGTATGTCTGTTTCTTTAGGAAATTCAGTGGAAATTTTCGTTTTTATGTATTAAAATACCTTACATTTCCAAATATGACAGGCAAAAACGATTTTAAATAATATTTGGAGCTTTATTTAAATTACGCCGATGGGTCAAACTTACATACTTTGTAAGACCAACCGGTGTGGTAGAGTACACAATTTAGAAGGGAGCTGCCTAGTTTGCTAAAATGGGAATTAGACCTTGTTCGCTGAAGTGCAAGAGTTTCATGTTAATTACGGAGGTTAAAGGTGCGAGCCTCTCTGTCGACTTGGAAATGTTCTAGCAATGCGAGTCAAATTCGCCGTTCTAAATTGGCGATTGTTTTGATCAGCTAACTCAACCCAATTGCTTTAACATTTACTTGTTGAATCACACCACCCACTGTACAGCGCCTTGCACTACTATTCTTCAATTAATGTGAGATTGCTAGCCTGGCTAGCCGAGGTCGCTAAGATTTCGAGTCGTGGTTATCTCGACTCAAAGGGTATTAGATTCGAATTCTTCTCGGGCATGTTTGTATGAACTTTTCGCAAATTTATCTAAAGTGCATCATTCAAGCCTTCTGGTAACTTCGTTTTCCTCATTGGCAAATCGCTGAGTTTTGAAAAATAATCGCCCCACTCTCGGGAAGTGTGCGACATTCAGCTCAGCCCGCCCACGGCCTGTGTCAGCGGGGCGGCGATGCGCACCGCGCCGCGCCATGCCGCTCCGCGCCGCCCGGCCCGCCGGAACTAGGTCGCCGGCCCTTTGCCGGAAAGTTGCGACCCCGCCGCCGCCCGCGGCCCCCCGCTTGCCCACTCGCCCGTTCACTCACTCGCCCGTTCACCCACTCGCCTGCCCGTTCACCCGCTCGCTCGCCCGTCCACCCGCTCGCTCGCCCGCTCACCCGCCCCCACTCAACGTTCCCCGCTCCTCGCTCACCCGGCCCCCGTCCCCGTCCCCGTCCCCGTCCCCGTCCCCGTCCCCGTCCCCGTCCCCCTCCCCGTCCCCCCCCTGCCCGCGCCCCTTGTCCCCCAACCCGTCTTCAGTTCCCCGACCCCTGATACCCATCCTCCCTGCTCCTCGCGCGCCTGCCCGCCCGTTCGCCCGCCCGCTCGCCTGCGGCGCTGGGCCTGCTGCGTCCGGGTTAGTCATCGCGCCCAGTGCAGGTGTACAAGGCCCGCGCGCCGCCCGAACGAGTCCCCCGGCGCCAGACGCGGATGCAGATGCGCGTCAATTTGCAACTCATGTCAACATTTCGACTCTGGCAGTCATAAAATCCAGGCGTGTACTTCAACGAAACAGAAAACCGATTGAGGTGACTCATTGTAACAACTATTATTACTGCAGCGTCTCCGACCAATAGGACGTAGGGTTACAGGTTCCTATGTTGGCGGATATTCTATCTATCTAGACAGCTAGGTCGATCTCAGCCGTTGTCTTGGAGGAGAATTCTAGTGACCGACTCCTCTGATCGGTAGTTTTCCGTGGTTTCTCCAAATGACACCTGGTATTCGCCATAACGATGCCCTTTCAAATGGGCTGTGGTCGATCTTTCCTTCCTCATTCTTGTGCCATCACTTTCTCTTATACACACACATCCAATACGTTACCTACATGTCCGAAGAACGGACGGGAACGTACATTTAGAACTTACCCGGCTAGGATGGTACCTTATTGGGGGAAATATTTTGAAAGAGAAACACCTCGCAAGACGACTTGTAGCTCGGCGCCGGACCTCATGTTTCATCCAAAACTGGCATGAATATAACATGATCTATACACACGTGGTTGACACGCATGGGTATACAAAACACTCATTCGCTCACCAACTCACCGAAGAAAGCATAAAATAAGTAGATAGTATTTATAAATAAAAGAAAGTTCTTGTGATTTCCAGATATTTAATTTCAACAAATTAACTCGGCGTTTCGATCCTGACTTTGACCTCGACTGGTGAGTTGAACAGATAAAGTTAAACATTGCTAAATCGCAAGAACCGTCTTTTATTTAGGTAGAATAATGGCAAAGTGACTTTAACATAAGAGTCAACGCAATCCTCAGTGTTAGATGTGGACTGAACACTTTTGGGCCGTCGGTTCAATGGCAGACAATTTTTCTTACTTGTTCAGCCCAAACTTTAGATTTCCAGACTTACAATGCGCCTGTGAACGTGATAGAACAAGTTATTTTGTATCACTGTAATTTAAACAATATGCTCACAAAGGGGCGTGAAGATATAATAATCTATTTTTCAAGGTGTGTGAGTGTAGGTGGAGTGTGCCCGGTTGACAGAGCAACAGCATTATTTTAGATTTAGGCGACGGCGTAAGGAAACACCATGGTTAAGACCTTTTCTTGACACCATGGTTTATATCAGAGATGTCGTTCGAATGATAAATGAAATGTGGCGCAATGACTGCCGTTTTTGTAATCCCAAGGAACTGATTCTGAACTTTTCTGGGGTGCGGTCGTTAAAAAATTGGGGTGAGGTGCCGTATGCAAAAGCAGAATAAACCCTTACTTTGGCGAAAGCGAATATTTTGAAATTAAATTGATCACATCATTCATGAAAAAATATCAGAAATATGGATAATCCATTGGAAATGTACAATATTGAGCGATTTCAAAAGCACACAAGTCAAATTGGAAATTCTTTGCATCAGTGTAGACACTATGATCATATAATTGCAACACAGCTGCTGCAGATGGAACTTTTCTCATCACTTAAGATTGTACTATTAGGCGTTCATAAAGATTGTTTATAAAATGCAGGCTTTATAAGTGACTATCTATTATGAGATAACACTTATTTCATCAGTGCTGAACATTAATTCGACCAAACAGGCCTTTTTCATGGAAAATCTTCAGTTGCAATTATTGTGAATTATCTGTATGTTTGAAAATGAAATATAATTCGAACATTACGTTAATATATTTTGAACATTACGTTAATATAATTTGTACATTTTAAATTATAAATTTTAATTTGAAACATTTTAAATCCAAACCTGCCGCCTCTCCTTGAATCGTTTTTGACCTTTCTGATTTCATGACTATACTTCTTCTGTTGATTCCCCATTTTCTGTTATTGTCTTTGTTATTAATATTGACATCCAGAAGTGACTGTTATGATTAACACGCCATTAGATCTTTTAATTTCCCACTAAAATAAGGGGTGAGTTTGTATTCAAATACTGTAGCATATCGTAATTTCGATGGACTTAAACAGTTATATCGTCCTATGTTATTTCAATAAAATATCAATATAGTTTAGATTTAACATGTAAAAGTTTCGAAGCATACGCTTCTCAAAGAATATTTGGATATTTTGTAATAAAATGTTTCCTGAGAGTTTTGTAAGTTCAATTATCATGGAGTATAGTTTCTGACTTTTGATTCCACCTTCCTCAAGAGTCATTATATCCTGGAAGCAAGGCCATGATCGAGATCTGTGACATATCCATTAGGATTCAAAAAGTGGAATTCTTCTGAGAACATTCTCGTCTCTTCTTACAAAGCTATAGAGACACGGATCTTACATCGATAGCCTCTTTGTATACCAAGAACTCCATGTTTCTTGTAAATTCCCAACTATCACTTTTTTCTGGAAGTTGCGGTTTCTCCCTCGATTTTATTCAGGTCAGATATTTTCTTTTTCTCCTTTACTTACCCAATTATCTTCTTTTTGATTTTCTCTTTTCGTTAGTTAGCTCCTGTTTGTCAACTTTAAGCAAAGTGTACTTAGAATGATGAAACCAATTTTTTTTTTATTTTTCTTGCCACGTGGTAAATTTGTGTTTGTTGGATCAGTGAATATAAACCACTATGTAACTCAGCAGATAATCGAGGAATTTGATATTTCTGATATAATTTTGATGTGTAATACAGAGTGACATTCCTTTCGAACTCAATTTCACATAATCTAGCGTGACCTACATTTGTGATTGCTCGAGAATTTGAAGGAATACTTTCTTTGCATCAGATTTTCGAGAAACTTCGTACAGACTCTTTTCTTATATTTCGTTCTGAAAAGAACTTATAATAGATACTTTTGATTTGAATGGTAAAATCACTTTTACCATGCGTCATACATTGTTTTTAGACAGTATTACTGACTTTCATTACATTTTTATTCAAGTACTATACAAATCGATGGTACATTAAGCTCAGAAGTAGCTGATGCGGTCACACGAAAGTATTTGGTGTTCTTTGTTACATTCACATATTTTTTGAACACGTAAACATCGTCTCATTTTAAGCACTAGTGCTAAAAGCTGATATTTTAGTATGCTATGTGTATTCTGAAAGAACCTCCTTTACTAGTGGCTGGGTAAAAATACAATTTTTGAAATAATCTATCTATTCGAATTCTATTTCTCAGAAAATGTTTCACGAAAAGTCATCTGTGATAACATAGAACGCCTCCTGACGCTTCTCGCGTTTACTGAAAATACAAATCGAGAATTGGATTGATTGAAGCACAAAAAGTTCAAAGTAAGTAGCGGAATTTATTTCACATGACTTTTGCTTGTTTATACATTGCTATTATTGTGTTCATGAGTGGTATTTCATTAAAAAAAAACACTGCATTCTTTTCTTGGCAACATCAATGCGAGAAGTAATTTCGATAGCATATTCACTTATACTATATTGACAGTAATAAGAAGATATAATTTCTTAGCGTAGAGGGGCGGCACTTTTAGGGGGTGGCAAAATTTCATAATAAATTATATCTTCAAAAATTGGAATCCTTTTATTTCATATTTTTGTCGCACCTACGATTAGGACCGATTGAAATGAGCACGGAATCTTCCTTTACTTATTCTGTGACGACTTCTTTAAATGATGTATAAATCACATTTCGCTCATTATAGCGGCTGGCAAAACCGTCTGTACTGACTTATAGGAATTATCCTATTTAATTTTGTGCTTGGAGTATTTAAGACTAATATTCAGCGATAATGACCTCTATCATATAAAGAATGGTGTTCCATATTGCGTAATAACACCTGCAAATTAGATTACAGTACGGATAAGTCCCTTCAGATAAGTCCGTGGGTGACGCTTTGATAATTCCAAGAATGTTTCATTGATGGATTGTCATTCGTTCAATTCACATTAACTTAATCGTATATATGTATGCGCTTTCCAAACTATGATTTTAGTGCTCATAAGTCAGTGTAGTGATTGTTAAATTATTGAACTTTCTTGGAAATTGCATTGTTCGTGAACGTACACATTCGACTATGAGTTAAATATTTTATTTACGTTTTTCACTTATGTAACTTTATATTTGACTCTCTGCTTCATTGTTCAAACTTGTATATTTTAGTCATGTAAATTGAAAAACCTGAATAAGGGGGCGACGGAATTTTCCTACGCCCCGGGCGGCTGACACCCAAGCTACGCCAGTGAGTCGAATCAATCAACAAATGATCCTTATATGTTATAGATCATTTATAGATAATGACTCCTACAAATTTGAATATCAATATGACTGAAAACTTTCCTTCTCGTGTTAGTCCTTTGAACTTGAGGAAAGGTTAGTGAATTTTTAACATAGGCGAGAATTGAAACTTTTACCGTTCTTGAATGATTCCGAGAAACTTCGCTTTATTCATGAGCATTGTTTGATATAATGTTTAAATAGATTTGTTGATTTATCGACTTGTCTCGTGTTTATGAATTTCATTGAATACTTCTTAAAAGTTTCAAAATGATTATAATAAATTCAGAGAATTGTGAGAGATCTCTGAGAATTTTGTGTAAGTACATTAGTAGAGATCAACAACGAAATTAAGCTTTAAAAAGCAGATAATTTTTGCAACTTCTTCGTTGTAATTCCCCTGGTTAATTTTCTGAAAATTTGAAACATGTACAATTTATTTTTCTACAGGTGTTTATAAAGCACATTCAAAATTCTTCAATTCTATGAGATATTTCTCTGATCGATCTATCCACAAATATGAATATTATTTTAAATTTCATTACGCAGAAATAAGAAAAAAAATTCTCTATTTGTTTTTCCGGATGTGTGTGAGGTTGAGAACAGTTTGAGTCTTTTTCCTTAGGATATCATGATCCAGTGTTGAGTGACCGCATGTGTTCATGGAATAAAAAAACAAAGAACGCGAAGAAGCGTATGAGTAGTACATTCATAATCTAGTTATGGAGATAGCTCACACGACTTTCCTTTTTTCTTCGGGAAGTCCGGTAGTTGTGTACGGTTCCAATCTCTGTTCAGGTTGTTCCTGTTCGAGCACAAAGCCAAACGTTGCGCTTCGGCGGAGTCACGCGTTCAACTAGGGTGTGGGAGCGGGGCGAGGGCGGGGGCGGGAGCGAGCTTGCTGGCAGTGTGTCAGTGCGGCCGGAAGTACTCGTGGAAATCTCCGGGTGGCACCGCGGGGCAGAGCCGGGCGTTTCCGGGTTGACAGCGCACCAGGCCGTCGCTACCGGCCGCCACCGCCGCCGCCGTCACCGTCGCTGCCGACAGGCAAGGTCGCTCCTACTCGAAATGTCACATGACGTGTTTTACTACGGGCTTATCTGGCCTATTGAGAAGGGCGTGGGCGCTACTGGACGAGCACAAAGCCTCGCGCGCTTGTCCTCCCAGCAACGACACGACCCGGAATGGATGGATGGGAGGAGATGGCACACACACAGCACACACAAGACACCATCATCAAATGGAACGAAACGTCTTGAGTGAATTAGTTTCAAACAGAATGATACTAAGGATTCCACAACAGAAAGACTCCTTAAGTAGGTCTAAATCAAATAAATGTTCCTTTAAGTTATATGCAATAATTTTTTTTTTCACTTTGAAAATGTTTTCCTGCACTACTTCCATGTGCTGCGTATGAGAGATTTTTTTCGTGAGATAGTGTGAAAGTAAGTAAAAAGTTACTATATTTACATCGAGAAAAATTCAGTAAATGTACATTCTCCCCGCCCCCCATATTTGGGTAATATTGAACAAAGCAATCGCCGTGTAGCAGTTTGATGAGTTGTTTGCATATGCATAATCTTAATGTAAATTAAAAAAGTAAAATGTTCCTTTTAATATGTAATTGGCCATTAAGAAGTAGCAAACAACAATAATTTAGTTACATTTAGTACATTTTCACACACTACACAAGTAAAACTTTCATTTAGCTTTAACTGTTAATTTTTTTTTCAATTTTATGGACTTTGTTAGAAGTCGTTGTGAAAAACAGGACTAAAAAGTATCCTAATAGTAAAAACAGGTGTTATCTTTCGTAAATAAATTTTTATGATTTTTGTGGTTTAGTCCTGTTTAGCACGACGCACATTTCTAATATAAACTACATTACTACAAAAAAAAAAAAACTTTTGATATTTTTAGAGTGATAGTTCATTTACAATTTTTTAGACATTTCAAGTCGAAGTCAGGTGAATTCGACGAATGCATTCTTTTGAAATATCATTTTCTTTCAACCATTGTTTATGCTTGAGAATCTTTAAGACATCAATTTATTAGTGAATAAATCGACATCTTAAAAAGTTATATAGTTGAAGTATTAATAAGTTATAAAATTTGAATTATCTCAGACCTGAATTTATTTCTGATATTGAGATGCATATTATTTTCATGATTTTTTGGTGCTTCTTCATTAAGTTAGTTTGCTTTTTTATTCATAAATGTCAAAATATATAAAACTACATTATTCATTTAAAAGAAAAATACTCATACTGCATCATGTGAAAAGCCGTAGACAAGCAGATTTGATCTAATGGTGACATTTTTATGATGCGACTTGTAACCTCTGTAGAGACATATGTAGCTGCTCGGCCTATTACAAGTGATATTAGAACATGATGGTACATGCATTATGTAGGATACTATAATTAACTATGGAAATCATTCGAACACTGTTACATTTGTGATGCGGAGTATAGAAATGCCGTCCTCGAAATAGTTCGCGATATGCGAAGTCATGAAAACACCGTGGGTGGTCGTCTCCTCCTGCCCTACTTATCGCTGCCAGCGCAGCCCGCAATCGAGGTGAACAGCAATCTACGCTGACATCGCATCGACCTTCCGTTTTGAAATACGGTGCAAGCTTCCAACTTCGCAAAAACAGTTCGCGACGTTGCAGGAAGAACATGGCTCAACAAGAAGAAACAAGGTTCTCCTGTGAAGTCTATAATATGACTCAGTGGAAGGATTTAACATGACGGTTGTCGTGACAATAAATAATGCTTCGTGTATATAGACTGGAAAGCCAATGTAGTAATGGTTTTCTGTGCATGTGGCAAGTGTCGTTTAGATTCTTAGTTCATATATTTCTAATATTTGTATTTTTTTGTGCAGTTAATAATTGCAAAATAAAATAAATATTCTTACTTATGAGGATATCTTCGAGTGAAATATTCTGATGTATATTTTATTTATTAGTTATTTCTTATTACGATTTTGTTTAATGCTTATCTTGCTACATTGATTGAGACAATGGTGCAGGTTTAATGAGATGATTCTGAGATGAACGCTGCCACGTACGGTCAAAGAGCTAACTAACGAAATCACATCGGTATAAACTGCGTTCTAATCCTAAAATATAATAGACCTGCCTTGAAGCAGAAATCAGACTCACCCGCGTATTGTAAAAATCAATATTTCATTTTTTTATATCTTAATTTAAATATTTTCACATCAACATATGCATTCCATGTCCCATTCCGTCCTAGCTAACAGGGTGAAAATTTGCTCCCGCATCTGGTCAGTTTGGTCTCTTTGAGCAAGCGCTGATCCATCAGAAATCTTTTTAGAGGTCTGCCTTTCGTATCTTCAGACGATAGTGGAATATCCCCTTCACCTGTGTATTACGTTGCAGGGGTGCACGATTTTGAGCTGTTTCAGGTGGTTACTGCTATTGAGTCTATTACGAAACGCACATCCGTGGCCGGTAGTGAAATGCTGGCACACCATTTATCAAACATCTATGGCAGATCTGTAAACTAAAATAAAACACAAACCAAGAAAGACGTTAGTCGTTTCTTAAGCTTGCGGTATTGTACATCGTAATTCTCTTTTCACTCGTTAGCTGTTTCGGAGCTTGTACCTTCCAGAGCACATCTTGTGGATTTTACCGAGTGACTTTAGCTCAGAGCCAGCATTGCCGCTGCCTCTCCACTTACTCAGAGTGGGAGGTCCCACAGTTCGAGTCCCTGAGGTGGGGGTTCGAAACTAGCTAATATAGTTAAGTCGAATTCGGTCGCCAACTGGAGAGAGAATTCTAGCGTCCGCCTGCTCTGATCGGTAGTTTTGCATGGTTTCTCCCACCAACACCAGGCGAATGTCAGAGCAATACCCTAAAAACTGGGCGCGCGATCTTTTTCTTCCTCTTCTTTGTCCTCTCCTGGACTCTTACTTTCACGCTTACATTCACGTAAACGACATTACCTTACATGTCGGGAGCATACAGTTTGTCCTGGCTGGACTCGCTAAAAGTGATCTCTGGAGGGGAAATGTAGAGTCCGATCTCCTCGTCCAGCGGGAGAGGAATGCCGAAACTTCTCAGGATAAAAAGAATCACTTCACTCACGGGAGCGATAACCGTGGTAGTTCACGTGCCCGAAAGCATTAATCAATCGCAGGCGCTTGCACATAGTCTCGGGGTTGGGTTCGCACAAAGCAAAATTCAATATCTTCTTCTTCTTCTTCTTCTTCGGCATTTTCCCCTTAGGAGCTTGCCGTTTTCACCCTCCACAAATCTCGATCCTCCCAATCCCGTGGTTTGACGCCTCTATCCTTCATAGCTTTTGGATGTATTTTTCCCATTCTAAAGCTGGTCTTCCTCTTTTTCGCCTCTCAGGTGGTTGCCATTTTAAGATCTTGTGTGGCCATCTGTTTTCTGACATTCTCTGAACATGTCCATACCACTGTAGTGCTCTATTATCTAAGGTCATCGTAATAGAACAAATTATATTCATCCTTCTCCATATTTCTTCATTCGCACTCTGTCCTTGTGAGTAAGTTGTAGGCATCGTCTCATGTAGTCCATTTCCACTGTCCTTATCTTATCTCTTATTTTTTGTGTTTGTGGCCACATTTCCGCTTCATATAGTACTATATTTTCTACAACACAATGGAATATCCTTCTTTTGACATCTTGGCGGATATTGTTATTCCATAATATGCTGTGTAAAGCTTTGGTTGCTTTCTTTCCCCCAATATAATTCAATATTAAGTATTTATTTGACGCTTTTATATTTTGATGAAATTTTGAAGATTCGTTCCTAAACCCTCCTCCTCTACGAGCGGCCACTGGTATCTGGCGAACGCTTGGGCGTTTTATGGCCCGAGGGCTGGCGGCGGCTGGGGATGAAAGGGCGCGTGCGCGCGGGGGTACCTGCGACGAGATTCGGCCGCCGCCCCCACCGCCCCCGGCGTCGCCGCGCGGGCGCCTCTTCCGGGAAGCGCCGCGCCGCGCCGTCGGCCGCCCGGGGTGCGAAGAGCGCGTTCCCAGAAGCTGCTCCCGCCGCCGCTCACACACACTGGCCGGGTGACCGCTCTGCTGTCCGAAAGGCAGAACAACTCGGCGAGCGTCCATGAATAATGCGGATTCGGTGGTATAACGGTCAGCGTACCGGACTGTTTTACCCGAGTTGGCGGGTTCAAACCCGATCGAAGCCGTGGATTTTTAAGGGCGAAAAAATCCCTCGTACACCTTCCTTCGGAGGGGAAATAAAGCCGGCTGTCCCATGTAAAAGATCCTCAAGCCTAAAAGAAGCCTCTGAGCAAAATTAAGATCCGCCTGTTTCGTCGCCCATGATAATACCCCCTTTCTCCGCTAGGTGGTGAAAGGAGCGTAGCGAAATTTGCGTGGTTAGACGGAAGAGCGGGCCTGATGGCCCGAGTCTCGCCACGTAAAATAAGGCATTAACTAACTAACTAAATAATAATCTATACTAATATATAAAGACAGAAGTGTGTTGTCTTACAACGCGGTAATCTCTGAATCTACTGAGCCAATGCCGATGAAACCTTTGTGCTAACTTCCTTTAAAGGTCTGGTGTACTATAGGCTATGATTTACAACCAAAAACTGTAATATGTTTACAAAATAATTACTTTTCTCGACATCTTTGGCATAGCTTTACATCACATATTCAAGAGTACATCAATGTCAATGGTTTAGCTGTGCGCCACCACAGACCTCTGAGATCTACTACTGGTTTCATCAATGTCCAGAATTATTACGAGAATTATTGGACTTTGAATAAGGTTATGTAATGTCCCTGTATGAACGGTGGTGATTTGTTAGTTCTGAGCATATGCATTGGTGGAATATTTGGAAGAAATCGGTCACTAAAGTGGTAAAAATGACAAAGTACATGCATTGTCCTTAATCCGTGTGGCTAGAAAACATTGGAGTTTGAATTTGTACAGAAATTGAGGTAGGTTGAGACAGTACAATATATATAGCATAGAATATACAGTAATCTACAATGTATTATATATAGATATCGTATACATTCTAAACAACCTCTCCTTTTTACAGAAATTGCTTGAAACAATGCGAGTGTCAAGTTGTCCAAACAGACTATACAAGTGCGAATAGACAGGCAGTCTATAAACGTTTTGAATCGGCTATTAAGAGAAGTGCGACTTGTTGAAGTACTCACTCGCACTATTGAAAATAATACTGCAAAGAGGGATGCAAATGTAAATAATTCTTTACGTAGTAGGGTAGCGTTTCAATAGCACTCGCAATTTGACTATTTACACAGTTCTCATGTTTAAATAGGTGAAATGTAAAATGTTAGTATGTTTTGGTTTCACCCAGTTGATTTTTTTCTTCATTATGTGCAGAAGATTAGTGCAGTAGTATGTAATTAAGCAATGATAGCTTACATATTGAAACTAATGTGTGCTATTATTTTGCATTGCAATTGCTCCCAACGCATGAATTGGTTTCTGTTATTCACATTCAAGTTCCTAATACAAGCACTTCAGATAAAATAATGAAGCTCATTGGTTTGTTCAGAACATTGTCATTTAGTGTGTACACATAAGTACATGTTGATGGATCAGTATTGTTCTCATGTTAATGTTATTTAATTATTTACGTAAAAAAATAAGTTTTATTCTACATGTAGTTTAAACATATATATTTGTCGTCTTCAAAATAATTATAAATACTGGCAATTACGTTCAATATAGATACTTTCATTTACTTTTATGATTATGATTCGTCAATTACGTTTTGACATGTACATTCACATTCCATATCTATCTTTTATCGTCTCCGTGCGAGAACTCTGGCATGTTAAACTTCGTCCCTTCAAGGTCACGATTTGACAGATCAATTTCAAATATTTGTTTATGAATACAAGAGAGGACAAAATGTTAAAAAGAGTAAGTTTTACAATGTGACAATGTATTGATAGTATTGGAAGTAATATATGAAACTCCACAAAAATAAAACACAAAATATACCTGAGTCTACAAGTATTTTATTCTGTAGTTTAGAATTCTTTGTTGTTTTTAGTTATAAAGTGAAGGAAGTTTAAGAGATGGAACCTCAAATAAGAAAAATATAATTTTTTTGTGAATAAGTTAGCGAGGTAGACCGGAAATTTCCAAATGAGGATGAAAAGAAGACAGGACTGCCGAAGCGTGGCCGTACAGAGCATGACAGGGAGGAGCAGGGCGGAGAAGGGATACAACAGAAGAGATAGTAGGCCCCACCGCAGGGTGTGAAAAAATGGAATTCCCCTCCTTGTCTAATAATTTACTATAAACTCGAGCAACGTCGGGTACACCAGCTAGTAATAATAATAATAATAATAATAATAATAATAATAATAACAATAGCAATAGTAACAATAAAAGTAATAATAATAATGATAATAATAATAATAATAATAATAATAATAATAATAATAATAATAAGTCATCCCCCAGGGTTAACATCCTTGGGAGGAGGGGGTAAAAATGGATTCAGCCTAGAAATGCTGATCCCCCCCCAAAAGTCAAGTGCACTTACCTCCGGGAAAACATAACTGGGCTTAGTCGGTACAGTTGCAAATTCGTGTGGTCCTAAGATAACCGATTCGCGAACGAAAAAACAACAAAATATTATAAAATTAATAATAAATTATAATTATAATTGTAATAATACCAACAATAATAAATATTCTATATTTGTGGCGAGGCTCTTCCACCTAACCACGGAACGGGATGGTTACATTAGTCAGACGTGATGGAAGAAATTGGGGAATATCGGAGGAGGGACGGATTGAATGAAATTGTTCCGAGCTTCCTATGAAAAGATGCGGCAAAATTGATAGGCCCTTTTAATGGAAGATTAGGGAAAAATTTATCGATTTTTTTCTCTAAAAGTACCAGGCAAAATAAGTCGGACCATCCTATCGGAAATACAAGTATATATCGGATTTCTAAAGTTAACATCTAGTCAATTAGTAAATAAGTAAATCTGAATCAAAGAAAATAGGTAATAAAATATATATATATATATATATATATATATATATATATAGAAAATAGGTAATATATATATATATATATATATATATATATATATATATATATCACAGGCGTTAACTGGTTCTAATAATCTTGGGTAACAAATAGCTCTCGGACATTTTGTCGTTGTTCGATCATTAGAATCATTATAACGCCCTTGGTGCATAAATAACTATTATAGTAAATTTTTAGCATTTATCTATGAGTCCCGAGAAAATATAACAGGAGCTTTTAAACATTTTAGTGCATAGTAAACCATGTACAACATTATGACAAGTTTGTACGTCAAAACGATGTCATATTAGAGCATTCCGTTCTGCAATCTACTGCCATAAATTAAGAATATACAAAATGTTAACCTGGCTCATATATAGTAATTACAAGTTTCACAATAATTGCAAAATAGATGAGGAATCGCGGATTCAAACTTTGGAAATCGTCGCTCTCGCAATCATGTTGAGTGTTTGAAGAATATCTACGTATGTTTTAACCACAGGAAAGCATTAATTTTGCTATTACAAGCCATTTCGTCACTTTCGCTAATGTTTGTATTCAAGATTGATCACTGATTGACCTGAAGCTGACACTTTGTTAGTAAAGAAACTCGATTTTCCTAGATAGCCAGTCGAGATAACTTCAACAAAAAATTAAAATTTATCAACGGATTGTCATACACGTCATTTCACACTCACCCAATTCACAATTTTATTTACATGTAGGTAGAGTATGTGTGTCTGTATGTGTTTCATTCCAAAGTAGTTATTGAAGTGTGAAATATCTCGACTTCTTCGTTTATTAAGGAAATATGTGGTTGCGGAAAGGTAAGGTTTTGTAAAAATATTGCAGGGGTAACACCAGCACACAATCAATATTATAAGTGCCAATCTGCATATTGAAAAATATGCACGTAATTTGCACCCCTGAAGAAGGCTCCTTGAAGAACCGAAATGTCTGCATCATACGTAATTTATATCTTGAATTTCCTGAAAAACAAATTGCCATAAATAAAAATCTTTTCCATAGAAATATACTTCGATTTATTTGCAGTGGCACTTGATGTAAGTCAGCTGTTACGGTCATCCGACTTAAAGCTTGAACGTCACTACAGTGACATCACTGTAGTGATGTTCAAGCTCCCGAATGGATGACACCTCAATAGCTGATTAAACGTCAAATGACATTATAAATAAATCAAAGTATACATAGCTGTTGAGGATCCACTTTCAAGGTGCTGCCTCGTGACTTGCGCAGGTGCAGGTGCAGGGATCGGGGTTTTGCCGCGAGCGCCGCGTAATCCGCCCCATTGTGCAACTCTCCCCGGCGGCGGCGGCGGTGCTAACCGCCCCGCAAATGCGCCGCCTCCGAGGGGCGGAAGCTACTGGACCACGCGTTCTCGGAAAAGCCAGGCCCCCGCCGCTTGCGTCAACGCTACGTGGCTATCTGCAGGAGCCGAAGGACCGCTTCCGTCTGCCTTCTGCGATATAAATAGTACCTTAGGGAAACCTATGTTTAGGTTGGGTCGGAATATAACTCTTTTGTCTCTAGTTTCCTTCACAATGTGCATGCGGTGGGGGGTTTGAGCTTCCCCGCATGTACGTAGGAGATTCAGGAAATGGAGTCTAAAACTAATTGCGATTGTTTGTAATACTTTTCCGTATTCGGAGTTGTCCGCTTTAAACTTTGTGGCGTTTTGTTAAAAGTGTGGGTAATATTACGCTCTTCACGAAGAAGTAATGGTACAGTTCTAATTAATTCTATTACTAATTAATGTGTTTCAAATGTTTGTACTTTTCATACTTGCTTCTCTTCGTGTGCGGATCCGTCCGATCACGAGGGGGGGGGGAATCATAAATTTTTGTTAAGTAATAAACCGATTTGTTATTATATTGTATATTCTTTTTGTTGTGTATATATAATAATGTACAATATTATTTTTTGAATAATCACTTAATTCCAAGATAAATATTTAAATCATTTTTGCCAAATAAGGTGACAAACGAAAACTCTCTCTTTTTTGGGGGGGGAGTGAGCTTGGCCCCCACACACACACACACAGTATCCACCACTGCTTCTCTTCAACTTTTCACAAAAAATCTCATTATGTCTAATTTAAAAATCATGTAATCTTCTTTCAAACAATATTACTAAATGGGACCACATCATGAACATTAACAAGATTAATACATTGTGTTAATGGTAATAATATATCTACGTTTTATGACTATCGATTTTGAGGAATGTTTGTTGAATATTTTCAAGACTGGGAGTTGATAAAACTTCAGCTGAAGCATTTCTCTTGCTAGGCTATTACACCCAAATGGTAAGCGGATGAGCAGTAGGCGAACTCCATTTGGAAGACATTGGGGTGAATGAGAAATACTCAGGGTGATAAAGATGCGTAGCTTTTAGTTTCAGACAGGTTCCTGATAGAGGCTCTTTTTCAGGTGATAGACGATGTTTGTAGTAGCTATTCAAGATGAAACCTACGCTCATAGATCACAGGTGTAGTTAGTCACTGACAGCATCCATTTATGTCTATATGGTAGCACACTAACGCGACGAGAAGAGAAGGAAAGGCGATTTGTAAATTGGCTGACAACAAACCTGTCGAGGCGCAGGGATGGGAGAAGTGATATATAGCGAACGATAATGAGTGCAAGTGCACATTCAAACTTCCTCAAATGACTAACGTAAACAAGTCGATTTCCTCTAAATTTACACGAAAGTGTTTTTGAACTTTAGATCATGATTCAATTGTTTGAATATAGTGAATACGTGGAATGCCCGATAAAATTTCCGAAATTCTTTGAAGTGAAAATTTTGCATGCTCATAATATTGATAAAAATATTTTCTTTTGTTGGAATGCCTTATCATGAATGCATTAATAACGGAAACCACTACCCATTCCATAGTGTAAATATTGTTTACTTTGCTGATATTAAGAACTAGTGGTGCTAAAACAGCACGTACTTTCTCGCCTTTAGTAATGGTTATGTAACACTATTTATACCACAATTTCTCTTCAAATTAACACATATCAGTCGTCATTTTTTATAAAACCCATTACTAGACCGCCACACTCCATGCAATTGCATATTTTTATTAATTGCGCATATTGAAAGGAAATGCATATAACTTTACCTATCACCAAAAATAAAACAAAAGGAGTCCATTTTTATTTTGCGTAATTGCATATATCTGGGATTTTTTTTTATTAACTGCATATTTTTATTTCGGCAGTATTATAGGGCAAGCTTTTGCGTTGAAGTGGGTCGAAGTGAGATATTTTTATGTATTTCCCTTTGAAAAGAAAAGTGAATTAAGCTATGGTAATGCTACAATATCAACATAATATTTCCGATAGCCTTTTGATAAAATTGTTTTCGCTTGAAACGATTTACTTCCTGTAACTTTATTCGTGCGAATGAAATTAGTAAAGTGGTCTGAAAGTTACGGCATCTTGTAACAATGATATTGGTTTCTTAATTTTTTTTTTATTTTTAAAATATTTTTATTATTCGCGCTTTGTACTACGGAGGAAAATGAATATTTATATAAATATAAGTTATCTGTTGCTCATTATATTTTTGTTTAACGCATATTCTGAGTTTTAAGCACGTATATTGGCTATTTTCAGTACACATATTGCCAATTTTAAGTACATGGTTGCAAGCATTATTTTATCTTTTTTAATGCTTGAAGTTTCGGTAACTACTCATTACAAATGGTAGAGCATTTGATGCGAAAACTAAATATTTTCAAGCAAATATCAACATACATTTGACAATTATATCTCCTTTCCATACAGCTAAATCATATCACAACAGTGAGACGTAATTCTCAGAGCGCGACGCGGAATTCCATTATTGAATTCTAATCTGATATCCCCCGAAAGCTAGCATTTTTTATTCCATATATTTCAAATAGGTTTTAAATAGTTTCTAAAAGATTAATGTGTAAATGTATAATAAAAGGTCAAATAAAAGAAACGAACAAAGAAATATGTAATGAAATGAATGAAATATGAAATGAAATGAAATATGATTCTAAAAAAATGGTGTAGTAGTAACAAAATGAGTGTTAATGTAAGAAAAACTAAATACATGAATATGGGTTTTGCTGATTTTAATTTGAAATATTGTTTCATGGTTTTAATTATATTCAAAAGCTGACATGAAAATGTGAAACAATTGAAAAAAGTCAACTATTTCAAATACTTGGAATAAAATAGATAATAAAATTGGAAAAATAATATAATAAGCATACAAAAATATTTAGGGGGTAATAAAAGAAAATTCTAATATCTACGAAATTTTTGCATGTATCCATACACTTAGAATTCTATATTACGCACTAATCAATTCAAAACTGCAATATGGAATCCAAATGTGGGGAGGCCCATTCAAGACGTATATTAAGAAACTAAGAATAAGTGAAAACAAATTTATCCGTATTATCTATAAAAAAATAAACTTTTTTTCATTTTAAAAGAATATTTCACAATTACGTACACGTAGTAAAGCCACTAATCAAATTAAAAGCCCAAAATTCATAAATCTCTAATATCAAGAACCTTGGTGTTCATTGGGCCTCAAATATATAATCAATTACCATTAGCTTTGAAAAATAGTAAATCCTTAAATATTTTCAAACACAAGATAAAGATTTGGATTTTAAAACATGATGATAATGATATAACAGGTTAACTGAAATATTACAATAAAACTTTTTTTGCTGTATAAATTAAATATCAATTTATTTATGTAAATATATATTTTGTCAAAGTAAATGTACCTATTGTATCTCTGTAAATCTTCACTTATTGTATAATTTAAAGCTAGGTTTTTTATTTAGTATTCACAAAAACTTATATTGTCAATGTTAAAAAAATAAGAATATTGTAAAACAACACGCCAAACAAAAAATACTATGTAGAAGTAGACAGATAATAAATTATAAATTCAGTATTGCTAACCATCACAACTGGTTATCGATGGTAGTAATTCCAAGAAACAGCAATGTACATTATCTCTGTAAAACAAGTTGGGAATAAATATTATTATTATTACTATTATTATTATTATTATTATTATTAAATAATATACAAATTCTAACTTATCAAGCATCCAACTGTCTGGCATTATGTTATGAATCGCTGAAAATTGGGAGGAGACGATTATTTTTGTTGTCGAATTACACAAAAAATACTCATATTTTCAAAAAATTTAAAATGATATCAGAAGTTCTATTTTGATAAAAAGATTTCATTCCGAAAAAAGTTGTATAATTGCAATTGCGCTTGTAGGAAGAGGTCGAAGACAAAGGGCAATAAATTGGGAGCGGGTGATTATGTTTGTCACCAAATTACACAAAAAATACTCATATTTTAAAAAAATCAACATGACCTCATTTGAAGATCTGTTTCTAATTAACACATTTCATTAAGAAAAAATGTATCTGTACAATTGTAGCGGAGAAAGATGTTTTCGTATGAAGCCACTATTCCCAGCCGCGCGCCGTTTCAGCTTGCGCGTGTACACCCCTTTCTGGATTTGAAGGGGAAATGAGGGCGGAGTCAGGGGAAGTTGCCCGAGCCCATAGGAGCGCCGAGCTCTCCATGTGATCAAGTAGCTCGTGCGGGCGCGCTTTGAAGTGCCTGCGTTACACGAACTTAGGTTGTTTTACGTAATTCGCAGAGATCGAACATCATAGACTCGACGCCAACTCGGAAATGTCTAGCGAAAAGCCAAGAGAGGTATTAAGCAAGATTAGATTGTATCGTGAAAATACAAAATTACGAATGACGCAGTGGAACTCAAAACAGCACTCCTTGTATCTCACAATCTTAGAAACTTTCTACCAGCAGTGTGATTCCTGTTGATTACAGAATATCGCAACCTCCTATCACGTACTCTAGCCACCTCGGGTTGAGTGATATGGACCCTTCCTCCGGCGAAGTACGAAGTGTGCTTCGAAGCTTTGCTCGTACTGACCTCGACTTAACGAAGTAGCCATTCGACCATTAGCCATGAAATCCTTAGGTTTGACAAAGCGTGTATCTTCCTCCTTCAACATCTCTCCGGCAGTACTACATTCACGGAGCAGTTCACGGAGCGGAGGTCAAGACGACGTTCGAGTTTCGCTGTAGTGCCACTGTAGTGCAGCCACGCTGTAATGTAGCTCGCTGTAGTGTAGTTCATTGTTCCTACGGTAGCGCTCGCGGGCGGAATCTGTGCATTCCGCTGACGTCACAGAGAAGGGAGACGGCTACACTCAATATGCTGTGGCACGTCATGTGACCTGCACTGAAGCAATTAGCTTGCGAGGATTTGTTTACCTTCTTACAGCCAGGGTTCAACACCGCCGCCCATCTGACTTGCACGAAGTCGCGGAGGCGATAAGGTTCGGCTGTGGTGAAGGTTTTGAACATATCAAGACGTGTCATAAGCCTGTCGGTAAGTGTTAATGTTTCGAGATTTCATTATCTGTCACGTAAGTGGTGCCATGTGCGTAGTAATGTGTGGCAACGGCGCATCGAAATATCAGAAGCCTTACACGCTGCCGGTTCTGCAGCTATCAATACTTCGATTTAAACATAGTATGTGACGTAAATCAGCTGTTAAGGCCCATTCAAAATGCAAACATAAGTATAATGCATAGACATAAACTTTTACGTAAGTGATAGACTGACATATTTACAATTGCGAACATAAACGTAAGCAAAAAAAGATTTTCTATTGTCTGTGGGACATTCTAGTTTACTATGGTTCGATGTAAGAATCGATTTCGAGATATCGACTGTGTCGAGGTCCTATGGGTACGATTTTCATAATATTTTAGTATCGAAAAAAAGAAAACTGAACGATACGCCTACTACTACAAGAAAACTAAATTACAAAAAGAGCATACGCTACAAAACAGAAAACCGCCGAAAATCAACCACGCAATCTGGAAAACCAGTCTTTTGCTCGGTGTATCGACTTCGATCCTATTTCAATACCCGATTTTGAGTTTACGTAAATTCAAAATCGGGTATCAAAATTTTGATTTCTTATTTCTTACTTAAGCATAAACACAGGAGCTTGAAGCTTGCAACTATTAAGTTGTCTTATGTGTTATGCTTATGCAAACGCATTGTGAATGAGTCCGCTTAAAGACGTAGACCTAACTTTTATATTAACGCCATGCTTAAGATTATGTTTGCAATGTGAATGAGCCTTTACAGTGTCATTCAGTCGGGACTTTGAAACACACCTACAGAAGTGACGTTTAAACTCCCGATTGGATAACACCGTAACAGGTGATCAGACTTCATCACACTGTAAATAGAGTCGACTCTGGTTACAGTGAACTTCTGAGGACTAAAATATTTGGTTCACTATATCCGATGATGTCAAAATTAAATAGAATGTCTCCATAATGATTGATTTTATTAATATAGAGATACAGCAAAATTCATTAACAGCATGAACTGAAAATTTCAATATCTTCATATGTCCTAAAACATCAATAATGTTCAATTGTTTGCTTTATACAATTTGCATTAGTAATTTCTCTACATCCTTCACCAAACCTTCAATATAACCGAGAATCAGGTTCACTGTAACCGAATCTTCTTTGGCTTATTTGTAATGTTAATAAGAGTGGGATTCAGTTCATTACAACCGAGGGTTCTCTATATCCGAATTCACTATAACAGGAGTCGATTGTAAATGGAAGTATAGCTAGTGTCGAACATCCTGCCACTGTCGAGACTGAAACCCTAGGAGCTCCCGGTCACAGACACTGCAGTGACATCAGATCCCTGAGCCACCTCAGCTGGTGAAAGCGAGTGACGTCAACGCTCTTTTCGCCCGGGGAGAACAGGAGTGGCGCGGGGCGGGACGGCGTCGGGACGGTGCGTGAGAGAGCGGATTTTCCGCATCGCGAAGAGTCGGGGCAGCGGCAGACGTCGCGACGCCTCCGTCCCCGGCGACGCCGCGGCGTCCGGAGCGCGTCGCACCGGAAGAGGTGGCTCATTGCATCAACTGATGTCACTGCAGTCCCACTGACCGAGGGGTCCCAGGTTCGAGTCCCGGCAGTGGCAAGATTTTCGACACTAGCTTTTCAGCTAGGTGGAATTCAGCCGCTGTCTGGAGAAGCATGGCTGGGTGCTCTGATCGGTAGCTTTCCGTGGTTTCTCTGATCAACACCAGGCAAATGCCGAAGCCGTACCCTAAGAAACAGGTCACTGTCTGCACGCAATCTTTCCTTCCCCTTCCTTGTTCTATCCTCACCCCTTACACAGACACTCACACACTAACACGCACTACACTACCACATATGCCGGGAGACCGATCGAGAGCTTAGAGTTTGTCCCGGCAGGGGCGGTGCCCCTCTGGTGGGAGATACCTGGTTAGGGGAAATCCAGCTAGCCGACGGTTGGTCGGCGCCGAAACTCGCCATCGATAGCCGAAGATCACCAGTACTTCCAGAGGAAAAAACATGCATTACACTTACGGGACTAATGACCTCAATAGTTGTAGTGCCAGGAAACACTGCGAAGCAACCAAGCAGGGGTGCGTCGCGTCGCGCTGGAGTACGCCGCCCGGCTTCTCGAGAAAGTCGCGCGTGCCACCCGGATGGTCCCACGGCCTTCCCCGTCCCGCTTCCTCCCTTCTTTCTCTACTAACGACTGCCAGCCGGGTGTCGTCAGCCAGCCACGGTTGCGACGAAATATCAAGCACTCGCTATCCAGAAGTTACTATAAATGAGGCTCCACACATTCGTTATTCGGCGAACAGCGAGCAACTGCTCGCCGAATCCCGAGTAGTGTGGATGAGGTGCTTGCCGTTTGTCGAGTGATGAACATTTGATGTTCGCCCTACCCATCACGTGTCGGTCTTTGGGACACATAAAAGAGAGCGAACATTCGCCGAACACATCAGCAGCTCGGGATTGAGCGACCACTAACTTGCTGCTCGGCGAATGCCGAATGTGTGGAGCCGTCTTAAGAAGGGACCAGTTTGATCGGTCAAAAAACAAAAAACGTCTTGACAGCATTGCCGGAGATTGTGTTGAAGGTATCTACTACACAACGAACGCATTAACAAATTGAGCACATGAACATAAATTTCAGGTATGCCGTTAGCGGTAGCCAAGCCGTAACAGTTAAAGCGATCCCTTCTTACTTAGAGTATTAACACTACGAGCTTAATTGCCCGACTTAGTTCATCCGAAAGTTACTCGGATGTTGCACCCGAACTCGTCCGAATATTCCCATAATTCCGCAGTTCATTGAAATATTTGCGAGATGTATGGACAAGACCATCTACATGTATTGCAAGAAGTCTTGGTATTACAGATGTCCTTAACTCTCCAGTGATTTCGTGCGAATGGAACCGACAGGATGAAACGAAACAAAACTTCGCCCGAGAGTCGATGTTTCTAAATGTCAGCCGATGTTTCCCGAAGGGGCGTTCGGGTTCAATATCTCCATTTCTATTTACTAGCACGAGTTTGAACGAATCGACCGAAAGTCGACTGACCGAAAATTCGGTCCAAATCAGCTCCACTGTGACCACCGCCTAAGGGTAGGTCTCGGTTATAACTTCTATTACCACAGATCTATCGATTGAGTCGGAGACGTCAGGAGTCAGCGAATATAGTACTTTAATTTCCGCAAATTTAATGCAAATATAACGGATTCGAATTATGAATAGGTGTTTGCATACTAAACCTAATTTTTCTCGGAAATATAACAACTTTTTTAATCAACAAAACTGAGTGTAATTATAAAAGGACATATTTAATAGTCTTCCCTTTTTCAATTCTATCTTGAAAATAACTTTGAACTGGACAACAAAATATTGCGTGCTATAAAATGTATCAGATATCTGTATTTTCAATGAAAATAATTATTCAAACTGTGCTCTAAAGTGTTAGATAAAATTATTTTAAATGACTAAATATGCATAATACGAAGTAATAATTCAAATATATGCCGAAACATTCTATTTTATGTTTTACTGAAAGCAAGTTTCACTTGAGTCGACCTGGATTGCCGAGGTGGCTAAGAGCGAGTACCGACCCAGCGCTTCGGTCCGAAGGGTCGCGGGTTCGAGTCCCGCCTTGGGCATGGTTGATTGTCCCTTGACTTTATGTGTTGTCGCGGAGGGCCTCGCGTTCTACTGACCCCAGATCAGAGGAGCCCGCAAGTGTGTTGGTCTAGTGTATGGTCGAATATGCCTCCCATTGGGACGTAAAGGGTAAACGGCTGTTGGCTGGATAAAAGCCCTAGAAAAAAAAGTTTCATTTGATGTGCAAATAACTTTTTAGTAGAAAAGAAAATCCACATATCTGATTTACGTAAAACGCATATTTAATTTATCAATGAATCTTATGCAGTTAATTAATTACTTATCAAAAATGAATTATTAAACAATTAATATTATTTCATACCTACAAATTCCACCAATGCCAATGCTAATTTCCATCAAATTAGCTCTTTCCCAATGATGTAATGTAATTATTCAAATATTGTAATTGAGAAAATGAGATAAGGGAATGTGTTCAGGAACAAAATACAACACAAACTTAAGGATACTGAAACGGAATTTCAGCGGTTCGTTTTATATTTTTAAACAAAAAAATACAAACCAATAATTTACAGTAGAAAGCTCCTTTTCTTTTTACCATTAATCAAATTATTTGGCATTTTAATTTTCTCCTATGCAATGAAAGACACACTTGTCTTCTTCCAAGATCTCATTTCATTTTCGTGGTAGGCTCACTTTTTTATGACACAGAAAATGGTGAAAATATTCAAGAATTTTTTTTAACAATCGCTTCCAAACATGTTTGTGTAGCGACCACTGTGATTGTTTTAACTGTAAGAGGAACTGTAGGAAGAACACGTAAGGATAACACGAACACACACAAACATCCTTGTCCGAGGCGGCATCGGAACCCGCGACCCTTCCAGCCGAGAACCTACGGCACTTCAACCTTAGCGACTTCGGCTATCCAGGTCGACAAAAAGTTTTTCTACCATTAACTTTCAGTACAAAAGGCCTTTCTTACATGCGTGATGCAAAATTTGATGGTCGTTTCTTTCTCAGTTTTTCTGCGCTCGCTTGACGTTATTGCTCAAGATAAATATTTTAAACGAATCAGAAATACAGGTCACATTTCGCCATCTCTTAATTTCGTGTTTCCTAGTGACTCGGAGTTTCTTTCCATTTTTTCAGCGCTCAAACGTTGGTGGAATGGACTTCACAAACATAGAAAAAAAATTAAGTAACATTTTGAAATATTGACATATTGAAATATTGAAATTTTGAAAACACATATTAGTTAAGAATTCACATTATATTTATTATTCCTTATAACAGCAATGAATAACATCAATTAATAATCATTCTTCATTCCTCATTTCGTTGCGTTCATCACCATTTCAGCGTTTACACTATGCCAGGAAAGTAAACTTAAACTAATAACATTGGGTCACACAGAGAATTAGTTTTCTATTTTTGTAATACAAATACAACCATTGAAATTATCGGGGCTTTGGGATAAGAAAGCTACATTTATTGTCAAGACGCATAACAAGGGACCATTTAAGAATGTGCTCGATCAATAAAGTGAAACGACGGAACATCCGATTGATATGAACGTTTCTGTCTCGAAGCTGTTTACCGTACATAGATGGTGAAAATATTGAATAATTTGAATACAATTGAATTGAATACAAATAAGAAATATCAAATAATAAATTCCATGTGTAAAATACAGGTGGCATTACTACATTTAGCATTACTTGCATGTAGCATTACTACAAGTAAATTCCATGTGTAAAATGAGTCCTTATGTTGTAACTGACTTTGGTGAAGAATGGAATCTTTTTTGAAGATCCTTTTGTCAAATAATACGGCCAAACATATTACTATCCCTATAACCTTCTTTAACATTTTTCAAACTGTCATTATCTTTTAAGATTTTTCTTCTCGAAAGTAAAAGTTTCTAGTAATACTGTGATGGATTATTCTCGCAAATTATTTTTTTGAATGTTTTTTCTTTCATGTTTATTCGCTGTGTGACATATACGGAAGTAGGTTGTTACAGTAAATTATTTCAAAAACAAAACAACGAAAATTGTCTAATTTTTCCGATTGGAATCGAAAAATACAGATTATTTAATTGAGATTTGTGCATCATTTTTAAAAGCATTTTTAGATAAATTCTGAGAAACGAAACTTCTTACTCCAAAGAGCTACTTACTCCAAAAACAAATAAAAAACAATATCGGGTCTATAAACAGACTAAGACCGCCGGGCTTTTCCTAATTAGTTCAAGGAGATTAAATGTGAGAGTGAGCTGTTGAAAGGGAGTTTCAACATGTGTTCAATTGAGAACTCATTGTTCCTAGAACATACAGTATAAAGCAGTTCAGTTCCATGTCAGGTGACAGAGTTATTCATTCCCTTCCTTCTGCCTTCGCTAGAAAGGCTAATGCGGCCTTCGCATAGAGCAGAAATGGACAAGATGAATCCAATTACCCCAAATGATGGCCTCTTTCTTTGACTTCCTGCCGATCGCTTCCTTTTCGGGAAGAGGTCAGCAAATGTAACATTGCCTACTTCAAGATTATCCTCCTTTGGTGCTGTCGAAGAGCTCTCACTGATTAGATGACAGGCAGGATATACAAGGACAACTACCAGGAAATCATATGTTCGAGTGATAAATTACAAAAAATGTTTTTATACTGCTATGTGTTTAACTGCTACGAAGATATTCTTCCACAACATAGCTCATTTTTTGCGGTTCTTGAGCAAATCAATGCATTGGAAACTTGGCACTTGGCATTGATTTAAAAGTATTAAAGGTATTAAAAGCATTTGCTCCCTCCCTCCCTTTCCCTCTGTGTGTGAGTGCGTTTTCTGAAAAATTAAAAACTTGACATTCATTAAACCGTCAACTCAGATCTTTGATACCTCGTGAAATCATGGGCGCGCACACACACACACACACACACACACACACACACACACACACACACACACACACACACACAAACGCACGCAAATACGCACAAATCAAAAGAAAACCAATCTTTGAGTAAATGTTGCGTCATCTACGTCAATTTATCCAATTAACACTGAATATTCTTCACCTTGGCAATTCGAAAGCACGCAATCCCGAAACCAAGGTGCATGACCCATCAATTGGATGACCTCGGGCGTCATCACGCCTCATTTCCGACGTAAAATCCACTCGCGCACTTGACGTCAGCCTCCGCCTCCGCCTCCGTTGCCCGCGAGCCTCCCTGCCGCCGCTTTCCCCTCCGCCTCCGCCCCCGCAGCTCCACTCTCGGGTCCATTCCAAGGACCAGCAAGGTCCCACTGGGGAGACTTGAAACAGGTGGATTTTGAGAACCGCCTTTTTGTTTTTCGAAACTGACCATTTTTTTAAACTGAAGATAAAGAATCGATTCTCTAAGAAGTTTCATCAGAAGAGCCTCATCAAGAAGGCTCGAAATAGGTTGATTTTGAGAACCGACATTTCTTTTCGATACGACAAATAAATTATTTCATTGAATAAAAACTCTAGAACACGAGATATACGTCGTCATGTTCATAAACAAAATCAGTTATAACTTTTGTATCTTGATAGTTTTGCCTTTCTTTTGTTTTCTAAAGTAATTTGTTAAATCAGCATCGAATCTAAAAATTATTTCAGGCGGGAATAGCAATTTCTGTATGGAAACCTCCATAAATAATTTTTAAATAATAAAAAGCTCTAAACTCCCAATAAGAGAATGTGTTGCGATAATGTGGAAATTGACTAGAATAAATGAAAATAATTCCAAAACAAAGTTTGGCTTCAGCCCCCTTCCCCTTCTGGATCCGCCACTGTGTCCAATATCTTATTTCACATATTAGACATTATTACGATTTACAAGTTGCGTTCTTTATTTACATTTACGCAATCAAATTATTTGGTATTTAACTCGTGAAAAAAAAAGATTCTATCTAACAATTTCGATTCTGTTAGTTAATAATTAACAGTCATCGTAAAAAATAATGTACAAGTAGTAAACAATCTTGAAGCGATGAATAAAAGCTGTTATAATTTGACGTGTAATTTCATTGTCAACATTATTTTCCCAACACAATTACCGAAGAAAATACATTTTAGCATTGTGTGGTCATAAGCTCACTTCTAAATGATGTGTTGGACAAGGCGTCCATGCCTATCTCCAAAGCCGTTATCGCTATCGTAGCTTCCATTGCTGTACCCCCTCTTGCTCTCGCCCCCGTCGCAACAATGACTCCTATGGCCGTTTTTACACCGTCCCTCTCAATGCGACCGTCTCCACACCTCCACCGTCGCCCTCGCGAGAAACCCCTGGCCGGCGCGGCGTGGCGCGGAGCCGGCTTTCTCCAGCATCACTTTCGTCAGCGGCCGCTCTGTGGCGCGCCGACGCCGCCGCCGCCGCCGCTGCCGCGGCCGACCACGAAAGTGTGTCAAGGAGTCTGAACGCTACAGGGCGAGCGCCCGGCGCCCGTTCACGGGATGAACGAGTGAATCGACCGCCGCGCCGCCGCTGCGTGAGGTGGGTGGCGGCGGCGACGGAGGGGGCGGGAGGCGACGGGGTGCTCTGGAATGCGGACGCTGCGAGCGCGAGAGCAGCAAGGTCAACGCGCCTCTGACAGCCGCACGTCGCCGCCGCCGCCACCGCCGCCGGCACAGAAGGTCCTCGCCCTTCGAGATGGTTCCAGATGAGATTCTCTTCAGTGTTTACGTTGCGCCGCGGTCCAGAGTTGATACGAACCTCACCAATCCACTTCTGAAAGAAACGGATAGTAAGAATTAGTCACAAAGGATGTTTCGTTGATTTATTTTGGAATTGAATTATTAATCCGTTTCATTATTAAGATGATTTCATTAAACTGACGTACAATGTGCGGTGCCAGAGTATTCATTGAACGTTTCACAAATATCATAGTACATTTTCTAAATCAGAATCAAGAAAAAATGCAAGAAAAGTCGCTGAAGTAACAGTGCCACGAAACTATCAAAATGTGAGTTTCAGAGAAGAAGCAAAATTTTACTATTCAGCAATATCACTGCACAGTCACTATATTGACATCGTGTAATAATCATCAATTAAGCGAAATTTCTAGTCGGCACTGAATGGTTCCAGTTACGAATTATTCGAAACGATATCCTCTTTATGTAGTATTTCTGATGTGCTTTTCATAAGTTCAGTCAGTGCGTGATAGTGTTCCAAATTATGTTCATTGCATTAATTGAACTAATCAGAATTTGTATTGCTCGGAAGGAAGGGTGAGGTACTAATGAAGCCAGACAAAGAAATGACCGACAATCTCCTATATGTTTGTTGCGCGGTATTTAGTGTTATTACTTGCAATTATATGATATTCCTACAAATACGTTTTGAAATACTTGAATAAAAAAATCACTTTTATTAAAGAAATAATCGAGTTTGTCGATTTTGAATCATCTCTATCCTTTTCCGAATTTGTACAACGATTAATTTATTTCAACGTTTTACGTCGTCATTCATTAGATCTTAAAGATTTTTAAGGAATCGAGCATTCTTTGTTCGGGATAAAAATCAATTTCTAGTGGAAGATATTCTGCCCCTTCCTAATCATCCTATCCTTACTTTATTTTTTATTGATTTCAGAAAGTCAGAATATTTATATCATACGCCATTTGTTCATGTCCAGCAATCTAGTATTTTTCATGCTGTGGGAAACAATCTTGGGTACAAGAAAATCTATTTGGAAACAAGGATAGGTATTTTGGGAGTAATTGTTTGCAACTCTCAGAAGTACAAACTGAGTGCAAAATCTAGGTTATCAATTATCGTTCTACCGACGATACCCGTTATACTGTATTAATTAAGTCTTGCATTGCATTATAAATTTGTTTACATTTTAACCGTACGGTTGCATTGTGTTTATTAAGATTTTTCCGGTTTTAAATCTCAAACAGTGTAGATTTTGTGTTCGTCATCATGGCCTTCGCAATTACCAATATCGGATACCGTAGCATGGGGCCATGGATTTCCCCAGAAGACCTAGAATATTTGTTTGTTACCTTGTTTTATTTGGCAAAATTAATATAAAAGTTTATTAATGTTAGAATTAGGTAATTATTGAAAAAATAACTTTGTTTAGTAGAATATAAACAGCATAAAACTAATATACAATATAATAACAAAGTTTATTAAACAAAAAATCTATGATGATCCCCTCCCAAATGATCGGCTGGATTCGCCTCTGCCAATTACCGATGATTATATTTTATCTATAGATATATCTATATCATTTATAGTTATGAAATCTTCGAAATATTGTTTTCTATTCATACTTTTTCTTCTCTGTCCTTGTAAATACAAATAGTATGCATAACCGAGAAATAGTTGCACAAACGCTACAAATATTTCCTGTCAGTAAGCCAAAACACGTCTAAATATATCAGTTACTCACGAGAAGTTTATTACAAATATCTGCAATTACTTTTATATGATCGATTAGAAGGTACCCTTTTTTATGCTTTTGTATATTTAAGGAAAGAGGTATTGTCGAGCACACGTTATGCAACGTAACTCTGAACAACACGCACTTACCAAACTAAACAGAACAGTAGATAAACGACTTTGAGAGCAGTCGTTTTTGAGCATGTAGATTGAACGATAATGTTGATGTGCTTGATAGCTTGGCGGGGAGAGACGAAGGCGGCTTTTCCGGTAGTGCTGGGAGGCGGTGGGCCGCGCGACAAGGTGTCGTGTCAAGGCGCACCGCCCCGCACCTCGCCGCCCCGCCCCGCTCCGCTCCGTGCCACGCCGCGCCACTTCGCTTCGCGCCACTCTACTCCGCTCCACGCCACGCCACGCCACTCCGCTCCACGCCGCTCTGCGCCACGCCACGCCACGCCACTCCGCGCCACGCCGCCCCGAGCCACGCCACTCCGCTCCACGCCGCTCTGCGCCACGCTGCTCCGCTCCGCGCCACGCCACGCCACTCCGCGCCACGCTGCTCAGCGCCACGCCACGCCGCTCCTTGCCACGCCGCCCCGAGCCACGCCACTCCGCGCCACGCCACGCCACGCCGCCCCGAGCCACGCCACTCCGCGCCACAGCGCTCCGCGCCGCCGGAGGACTCGGGAGGACCAAGGAGGGGGATTGAACCTGCCCGCCCGCGGCGACGCCGCGCAGCGCGGCGCAGCACAGCACAGCGCAGCGCTGCGCAGGCCGGCGCCTGCGCGCGCCCAGGCAAGCGACCCCGCGCCCGGTCTCGGCCCCGGCCCAACCCGGCCCGGGACCACCGCGGCCGCCCGGGAGGTCGTGCGCCCGGCCATGCCGACGGGTTCGCCCCGCCCCGCGCCGCGCCATGCCACGCCGCGCAGCGCCGCAGCGTGCTGCGCAGCACAGCGCAGCACCTGCTGCGACGCGCAGCACGAGGGACGATGGAGGGATGCGACATTGCCTGCCAAACTCCCATGGTTCTGTACCTCGATGTTCGAAATTAAAACATCAATATTAACAAAACCTCGCTCCAAAACGTTCAATGGTTTTAAACATCGCTCCAAAACCATGGATGATTTTAAAACTGCATTAGTAACTGTTAATACTCACGAGGGGAAGGCAGTAATTTAACGGTGATCATGTGTAATAAATTTTTATTCATATTTAACTGAAAAAAAGTAAAGTAAAAAAAAAAAAGATCAGAACAAATAACTAAGATTTTTTTGATGAGATTGGATAATTCAATAAATAATATGGATTTCATTTATCGACGAAACTTCTATTTTAAATAGTTTTCACCCATAGCCACGTTTGTCTGCAGAATGTCAAATTTATGGATTTTTCAATAATTTTAAAAGTTTTTGACATGATAGTACTTTTTCATTCGAAAATAAAATCTAAACCACGCAAGTACATCGAACACAAATCAAGGATGCTACAAATTCGACTTAAAAAATTGTTGTTAAATATATTCATAAAAACATCCGTTGTTTGAAAACATTGACATCAACGTCGCATTTCAAGTACGATGACATAACATGAGCACCTGCGTCTCGCACGCATCATGTGCAGAAGTAAGGAATGCACAAACTACGCGCAAAAACAATAAAAATGACTGCTTTGAAAAATATCTTTATTGAAGGCAGTAAACTATTTTGCACTGACATTTCAGTAGTGTCAAGACGTTGGTTTTAAACGTTTCATCCTTGAACACGCGCTTTACTGCTTCTTTGCAACACTTATATTCTTAGACACAAGAAATTCATCCTTTAAAATCTGTTGCTTCCTTATTATCCTTAATCAATGCGTTCAATATCTTATGATTCTATTTTTTACTAGGTAATTCCCGCATTAGACAGTTAAATTTCACATAACTAACAATGAGTGGATAAAGATCGAACCAATATTATAGAAGTTTCGAAGCATACTTTGGACGGATGAAGTTGATATTAGGTAACTTGAGATGACTAATGGTAAATGAATCACTTGGTGACAAATAATAGCGAATTTAAGGTGATAAGAACATTCAACTGCTGGTAGAAAGTTTCTAAAGCTAGTGAGAGATAATTGCAGTTTTGAGTTCCATTGAGTTAATCGTTAATTTATATTTACATATACCTCCTAACCTCAATTAATCTCATTGTGTAGCTCAGTTGACAATATTCTAAGCTTTTCTGAAATGGGAGGACGGCGCTCTGTACTTCACAAATCTATATATTTAAAAAAAATAAGGTATTTTGCCATTGCTTCGTTTAGAGCTTCTACTATTGAGCTACCGATTGTAGTATTTTTTCCTTTAAATGAAAGAATATGATCCCTAGATGTGTTATCAGATATTGTTTGTGTTGATTCACCAACAGTTAAATTAATTAATGAATTTTTTTTTCATAGTACGCTTATCAATAGTCAATTGTTTTCTTCCAAAGGGAGGCTGTTTCAAAAACGATATAGATGTCCACGCTGCTTCATGGTGGCGCTGCTTGATGTTTGGTTTTGATTGTTGAGATTTGTTTACGATTCATCAAGGTTTTGTTTCAGTGCAATTATTGCATTGTGGCGTTGACAGTTTGCATGTTTTGCTTTTGTGGTGTATTTTGTAGAGAACATTCGGACTGTGGGTTTTGCTCGGTTGTACTGAAGTAGTGAAGTTGTTCACAGGTTATGTCGAATTCTGAATCGTTGCCCACGCGCCCCAAAAGACGTAAACGTACATTAACTGGACGCAGGGAAAGAGAAAGTTAGCGTAAGTGTCGTGATAGTGAGGTCATTTCGTTTTCTGCTGGGTCGTTGTCTATGAAATGTCAGTTTTGTTCTGCTTTGTACTTCGCATGTGAGAGACGAGTTTACTCTGTGTTGCTTAAATGGGAAAATAAGTTTACCTTTGAGCAATATGCCAGAAGAAATCAAAATTGTTTATAGAACATGATGACACATCAAAAAACTTTAGAAATAATATCCGTCAGTATAATAGTGCTCTTTCGTGTCATTTGGCGCCGATATTGCATTGCCATCTGGTCTTGGGCCGTACGTGTTCAAAATTTTGGGAACTCACATCACAGAATATCTTCGTTATACCCTGAAGATCCAAACAATGCAACGTATTGTGAACATTAGTCTGGGCACAGTATTTTACATTTATCTCAGATCTCACCGTCAAATTTTGACGGGTTCTCACTAGTTTCATATAACACCCTTTAGTCTGATAAATGGATGAATTCTGATGTTTTTTATGCAAAAATACTTTCTGCGGACATACAAGACTCCTACACTACGAGAATACTGTTCTTACTTTAGCCAGCATCCAGTGACTGAGTTATTGTGTGTGGATTATGTTACAGGTTTCATGTGATGTGGATGATTGGTGATGATTGATTTGTCGGTAACGTGGAGCAACGAAATTGTTGATAAGAAAGTTCGTAATGTAATATTGGACACGTAAAACGTGTATGCAAAACTGGTAATAAAAAGTTCAATAAAAGTGAATGAATTGCGTATCGTGCATCCAATTATTGATATAACATCTGATATCAACATCAGCCAGATGGTATCCGAAATGATCCGTTCTTCATTATTCAGACGGTTTTATCGACAGTCCCTGGCAAATATGCGATTTAACCGGGTGTTCATATCATTTGCCGTAATTCTTCCTTTAGCCGTGACATATGCACTATGTAGTATCTGAAAATCAATTTTCATTTACACTACCTACAGCTAATATCACTTCCACACTTCGGTTCTTCGATCTTCATAATTTGTTGATTGGTGCGAGAGTTGAGGATAAACAGAAACTTAAAAAAGTTAAGTGAAAAACATAACACTTCTTCCATTGTGGAGTCGTCAATAAAAAGACGAGACCAATTGTACTTTTCCTGAATTCGGAATACGAAGAATCTCTCCATTCCTGCGAAACGTATTGGGAGAATCTATGTTTGGAAAGAGCAAAATGATTACATAAAATGTCCAATCTTATTTTTCCTTCGACACTTGCTATCTGCTCACTGAAACATCACCCTCTTAAAAACCAATTCAGCCCCAAATTCCCAAGCCAGTTAATTCCTGCTTTTCATTTTCCATAACGACATTTATTTCATTTTAGATTTTCAACTTACTTGGTGGTGTTTTCTTTAATAGAGTTCCAATAAGATATGTGAAAGAAGTGTAACCACCGAGGAGGATATACAGGTGATAAAAAAGTACATTTCTTTTTCTGTAGCAATCCGTTAAATTTTATTGAGAATCAATGTTTACGGTTAAGTGAGTCATAGAAAGAATCGTGAAATACGGAAGATTAATTTGAAACGTTTATGTTCAATCACTAGGACAAATAGAGTTAATCTTTGTGGTTGAAATTTCAACAACACTTACTGTTTAGTGTATCCTCTAGTTTGAGATGGAAAGTCGGTCGAATCCTTCACCTAGTCACCTCACCTTGCAATGATCAGGAAAGTGTGTTGGTCAATGACGGTGCATTTATTGTATTATTTAATGTGATGAGCTACTGCCCGCAGTATACTTATTATTTCTTGGCATCGCCTGGCTCTCGTTAAAAGATAGCATAATTCATTATACCTAATAAGAAAACTACATCGTTGTTGAATCCGAGTGAAACGTGAATTTTATATATATATATATATATATATATATATATATATATATATATATATATATATATTTCAGATTCTGCTCATTTGCATTGACAATAATTTTTACATCAATTCTATCATCTTGTGGTTTAATTTGTTTAAACTTTCAAAGGTATTTTGAGTTTATTTCAGACTTGCTTTCACCTAATTAGTTGGTCATTGGTTTTCTCCTATATGTCATACAGTGCTTATGAATGCGTTATGGAATGTAATTTTGTAAACAGGTTTCGTACAGTTTATCTTTCAAATATAGTTAAATGCATCTTTATAGTCCTTTTCTTTTACATGCAATTGGTTTGTTGAGTAAATTGAATGGTCATTATATTATTTGACTTCAAAAAAATTTTTTTTTTTAAAAATATATGCATTATATTTTTACAATGTTATTTTTATAATAATTTTTATAAATAATTTTAAATATTATATTTTTAAATTTTCTTTACTGTTTAACCTTAAGTATAAATTAATAAATACGGACACTGTGAAATTAATTTTTTTTTTGCTCCCAAATGTAATGTTACAAGTTATTAAACCACCTTTAAAACATCGATGTTTTGTTGGCGATGTCACTTCACTAATCCCAACCAAAACTGACCCGGACAGATGGATCAGGGCCCCAACTGACTTCTCAAAAGTGCCGAGATCCTAAGGTTCAAGTCTCCAAAGAGGCAGAATTTTCACCCTAGTTAGATAGCTATGTCGAGTCCTGCCGCTGTCTGGAGGAGAACATTAGCGGCCAGCTACTCTGATTAGTAGATTTCCGTGGTTTCTCCGATCAACAGGCGAATGCCGGAGCACTACACCAACAAACGGACCACGGACCGCACGCGATGTATCCTTCCCCTTCCTTGTTTTATACTCAGCCTTACACACACGTACACTTACATGCACTACACCACCACCCACGCCGGGAGACCAGGTCGGGAGCTTAGACATTGTCCCGGCTGGGACGGTGCCTCGCTAGTGGGAGATACCTGTTTGGAGAAAACCCCGCTACCCGAAGGTAGGTCGACGCCGGATCTCAACACCCAGCGGGGAAAGATTTAAAACATGCAACAGATTTAGCAGTTGACGCGCCCGGAATCACAGTAACAGAATAGAGAAACATGTTCAGGATCATCGACGTTTTGTTATCGACGTCGCATTGCTAATTCCAACCAAAACAGAAGAGAAGCGCCTCGCACAGGACGCCGACCTCCTCCTCCGCCGCCGCCGCCACCCACGCAAGTCCCGCGCATGCGCGCGCGCAGCTGTGTGTCGCTGGCCGCGGAGGGCGCGCGTTCCCTGAAGCCGCAGCAGCAGCAGCTGTTTACGGCGCGGCCTAACACACATATTTACCCGGAGCCCCACCCGCGCCGCCCCGCGCCCCGGCGTCCGCCGCGTTGCGTCCTGCGTAACAGGAATTCCGCAGCCGCGTCGCGCGCATTCCAGGCCGGCACGCGCCCACGCACGCGGCGCGCCACGATGGGCCGTGCGGGCGCATGCGAGGGCGCGATTCGGGACGACCCTCCGTAAGGCATGGGCGTGGCTTAGAAAACTGATGCTTTGGGATTTGAGTCTTCTAGTGAGCATACTTTCAAGTGAGTCGTGGAAAAAATTCATTTCAATTCAGCCTTATTTTCGTGACGGAAGAAAAGTGTGTGTCAGCTGCACTGCTCTCTCAAGGTTAAGGGCGTGTCTTAGAGAACTGAAGCTTTCGACTTTGAGCAATCTAGTAAGCATAATTTCATGTATGACGCGGAACAATTCAATTCAATGCCATGGGGACAGAATAGAGATGGTTACAATGGTACTTCGAGCCACTGATGATGAGATAAATTATTCCCGAAACACGTGCATGGCTATTTATTCTTAATATTAAATTATATAACAGACTTGGTTGATACCTCCTCGAATCTTCATCAATTCAATTCAGTTAGCACATTTTCCGTGGCGAGGCTTTGGTCTACTCCTCCCCCTGACCGTGCAGATTTCGCTCGAGCTAGTAATTTAATCATTTTTCATGTTTCACGTGTTTTGACTTTCGTTAGATTCTTCTTATTTTTATTTTACTTTCATTAAATCAGTCCATTCAAATAGAACCTAGGAGATTACAGCTACTTATGAAAAAACTAAATTAAATATCAGTATACTTGGCTTTAGTATATTTACTTTGAATTAAAAAGAAATACGTTATCGTATTATAAATTGCCACTGTTTTACTTGTGGATGAAGAACGTGTTTCACAGGTTGAAATGGAGAAGTATATGGAATGAAAACTGTGTATTGGAGTAAAATGGATAGAGTAAATATTGGTTTATGGAGTAAAGTGATGTGGTATATATTGTAGAAATAAAACAAAAAACAAAATTAGTAGAAAAAAATATAACTTCGTTAACATTGAAAGGCAGCGATGATGGATATGGGCATATTGGCGAAATTAATGATTCCATTTCATCAATTAACCTATTTAAAAATCTATAATATTTGTAAATATCGAATTGATGTGAGTTCAAGTTTTGTTTAAGAATCTAACTCTAGTATCGTCACCTTCTTGTTACACTTACCTTGCGTTTTGCCCGAGAGGATCCTTGAGACGAACCACTTTGCAGCCGGGGCTGAGGATGTGGAACAGCGGCAGTGCGGTGGTCGCGGCCATCGTCACCGCAGCACAGGCGCCGTGTCAGCCCCTCACCGCGATTACGAGGAAACGAGCCAAAATGTACTCACGAGGAGATAAACGGGGAAGGAGGGGGACAGAGAAAACCGGCGAGAGTAGAAACATTTAATTATCTCGGTTAATTACAGAGGATAAAATAGTGAAATTGTCCACATTTTTTTCTATTCACAGATTGATGATCGAAAGGCAACGAAAGATACATTTTTGTACAAAATGATGCTGGGAAAATCTTGAAAAGCTAGACTCTATAAATGGCAACGAAGTATATACAGTATTTTCATTCGTGTATATATTATGAAGCATTGATTGTTAATAAATGTATAAGAACATACTTCCTGACAACAGCAAGAAATATTACGAGTCTTTTACTTTAGAACATTGAAAAGATTTTAACTGTATTTGGAAACTTCATCTTAAATAGAGCATTCTAAAGAGACTATCAAGTTTTGATGTAACACTATTCATTATTTATAAATTCAATTATATTTATTGAACATAAATATTTAGTTGCGTATTAATCTGATTAGGTGATCAGAACTTAATAATATGTGAAAACGGTTATTTCATTCAATTAATATATTACAATAAAATATTACAAATAATAACTTCTAAAGTTGGAACTATTGAAAGATTACAGACAATAGAAATGAAAAGATTTTATAAAAAAGGATTGAACTCATTAAATGAGAAAAGTACAGAGATTGCTGTTTTGTTATCTTGTTTCCAAACGCAGGATAGCGGAATTCGAAGGCGTCGTTCGGGCCCACTGTGTTCCCTTGGCCCGCGCCGAGCGAGGCGGCTCGGCGCCCGTAGGGAAACCGAAAGCACCGCCCCCGGCGGAGCAACAGGGAAACCGAATTTTGGTTTCGTTTGAGGGCGCCGAAAAGGAACTTATTTTTACTTTTCGTGGGAGAAAGACTCAAGTCTTCGCCGTCGCCACCGAAAGGGAAGCGAAGCGAGCGCGGACGCATAGTGCCTCTCTTGATACCCTCGATTGTGAGCGTCAACACACACACACACACACACGTAGGCACATTGAGTGGGGTCCAGATCACCCGGAAGGCGATAGCGCTTCGTAGACTGGGAAAAAGAATTTGTGAGAGCCTCCGTGGCTCCTGTTTCCTCAAACTCGTCCGCCGGGGAGGGCGGGGGGGGGGCGGATCGTGCAGGGCTTTTGTGCCGGGCGGGATCGCCACCGGCTGCGCGCCCGGAGGCGAAGGCTGGAGGGGGTGAAGGACGGGGTGGCGGGCCAGGAGCCGGTTCGCGAGGGTGCTCCAGCGCTACGCCCTCCAAGAATGTCCCACCCCCGGCTGGGATGCCTACCCCTCCGGGAGGAGGAAGGCCTTTCGTTTTTTATGGTTGTCACCAGACTCACCGAGCTGAACGGGAGCCTCCGTCGCCGGTTATGAATGCGAGATCCCTTTCTTTAAAAAAATCGGGAATATTCAACAGAGCGCTCCGAAGAATATATTTACAGGATGTTCGATTCTGACACTTAAAAAAACTACCATTGCGAGAGTACCGTTTAAAAAAATTTTGTGAATTTTGAAAAGAATGATCAGAAGAACATTTGTTTGAAAAAAAAAATACAGTAAGTAACAAACTTCGTAGTAAAGACCAGAACTATCGAGTGTATTTCAAATATCAAATTAAAATTTTAAAGTTTCCTTACATTAATACAAATTCTAAAAGTATTTAATAAATGTATTAATTATTCTTTATCTATTCTTGCAAAATAAATTTTATTATTGATAACTTTCTCTTCTTGCCAGAGCTTTTGTGTAGAATAGAGTATGCTTCACAACTATTTTTGTAATTTCACGGGTTCTTCAATAACCTGGCGTGGGATCCCACCCCGTTTTAAAAACCGATGTGTGTGCTGAGCCGCTGCGTCTTAGAAAAGGAAAGGCCGACCGTTTTGTGGGAGTCGAGGACGGGTGCCTCACTGGGGAAAGGAGAAATTTTTATTTATGAGATTAATGGGAGATCGACGTTCATCCTTCGCCCGTCAGGAGGAATCTTTCCCGTCCCCACTGCCATGAGAGACACTTTCGCTTCTTCCTTTCTCCACTCCTGCAATGCCGCGCTATGTGAGCGTACAATCAAGAGAGATTCTGAGTGCACACATATTTGCCCTACTTTCTGTGAAAATGAAACTTAATAAAGTATGTATCACTTCTCAACTCCCAATAAACGCATCAATTTATTGTAGTAATGTAAAATCAATATAATTTTTGTTTGGAAACCTGGGCTGGTTTCCTTACCATAGATTCCAACGGGCCCAAATGTGTCAGGCAGGGAAGTAACAGCAGAGATATGAGGAAAGGCAGCTGAAGGCCACAGATGTTAACTTTCATTGGAACATTTGATTAGCAAATGTGGTTATGCTTAAATGAATTGCCTGGCTATGTTTACCAATGTTGAAGATACTAAGAGACACTCAATTGCCAAATCAAGAACTTGAATCATTCCGTCAAAGTTTTTTAAAATATTTGATTTGATTTATTTGCAATATTTAAAGTATTGCAAATACTTTAACATAATTTTCATTGACAATTCATTTTATTTATTCAATTTCAGAAAACAATGTAAAAATGTAAACAATGTATGACATAGAGGGAAGTTCAATCTGTTCTTGTAATAAATTAAATATCAGCAAATAATGGGGAAGTAGGGATGTGATATAATAGGAAATATAAACTATCTAGAATGGAGTATGGTTGCTAGTAATTTTGCATTACGCAATTTCGTAAATGACATTACCAAAACAGTAGAAGTAACTTTCTATTGGCGAAGATGTATTACTTTCATTTATGTTACTTTCAATAAGATTGGCGATTAAAATACACACCTCAACAGATCAAAAGGTACTTTTCAATAGTGCCTAACTTATGAGAAAACGCTTCCCTTGTCTCCACAAAGTACATGCTCTCTCTCTCTCTCTCTCTGTCGAAAGGTGTGAGAAGTGCCAGGCGCATTCGCGCGCACTCGTGTTACGCTGTGAGGCGGCGGTGGAGGCGGCGGCGGCGACGCGCCTGCGTGGGTGTGAACATCGCACCGCCCCCGCGCCACGCGTCGTCGCCGCCGCACGCACACATACACACACACACGCCGCATTCCGGGGCGTTCGGCAGGGCACAGGAGCCAAGGAACACGGCAGGCGGGCGGGGGAGTGGAGTGGAGCGGGCGGGGCGCGGTGGCGCGACCGCGACGGCTCCGGCCAGCGCGGGCGCCGCCGTCGCACGCCTCCATCGCACCACCGCGCGCGACCCAGTCGTGCGACTCGGTCGCGCAACCACAAAAGAAAACACATGTGCTGGAATTACCATAAAAATTTATTGTCCATTTAACATAAAAAATCGTCGATCGTTTCATAGAAGCGATCTCTTTTTCTCTCGCGTGGTATGCAGAGCGCGGGGCGCCGCGGCGGGGCGGGGAGGGCCGGCAGCGGGCGGACGAGAAAGACTTCTGCTTCAACTCAACGACTTTTAATTAAATAGAGCCCGTCCTCGCTTCCGGTGCCTCCGCGGCCGCGCCGCGACGCCGCCATGGAGTAGTGTTCTGTTGCAACTTTCCTCACAAAATATATATTTATTATTAACATTTTCTTCGTGTGACTAGGACTAACGTCGTGGTATATTGGTTATGTGGCGGACGGGGTGGACTGGTGAAGAACGGGACGGCGGGACAGGGGTGGGGACGGGTGGTGCGGGGCGGTTTGGGCCGGTGGGGGCTGTGCCGGTGATGGTGGTGACGGTGACGGTGCTGCCGTGGGCGTCGCCGGGCGACGCTCGGACAGGCGGGACTCGATTCTCCGCGTTCGCCGCCGTTGAATGCCACGCCTCGCGGAGCGCTTTTTGATTTTTTTTTACTACGTATGAGTGTGAACACCTCACTCTCCTGCCCCCCTCCCGACTATTCACGCAACGGCGGCGAAGAGGAATGGGGGAGTTGATGTTGCGGAAAAGAAGCGAAGTAAATCTATGCCCCCGGGGTGCCTGGAGGGCGAGGGGTGGCCCACCCCAGGTTACGTCCCGCGGAGGGGAGAGACCGTCTGGTGACAGACGGATGGCAGACACCGTACGTTACACGGGCGAGCTTTGGGGGCGAAGCGGCAATTTTGCGGCGAAGAAACATTTAATGGCGGGGTAAACGTGCGCAATATGTTATATGTGGCGTTCATGACGGTGGCTTGTATTACATGCCCAAAAGCAGTGCCTGGATTTCATCCTACGAGAGCTTGTACATTAGATGCAATAAATAAGAAGGTAGAGCACGTACACTTTTAGAGAGTCGCGAGCACATAGAGAACTCTAATGAATTAAGACTACGAAACGCATGAATCATGAAGTTTAAATTAAAAGCAGACAGTGAAATTATGGATTATGAGCAAACATTAATTAATAAGCTTCTGAATAAACCCCAGCAAAAAATAAATAAAAAATAACACATGACTTAAAACGTACAAACTGCCGGAAAATCAGAGTTCTCCTCGTTAAGCAAGAAGGGGAAAGCGCTCGGTAGCGGTCATCAACAAAATCTCCGTGTCACTTGCCCCACCGGGGAACGACGCGACCCTTCCCAGCGGAAATTTGAGGTTAGGACGGCCCGCGCGGGAGGACGCGCGTTCGGGGCGCGAGCTGTCGTCGCCACCGCCGCCGCCGTAGTCGTCGGCCGGCGGCGTGAATCGGCCGCGAGAGGTCGTCGACCGGCCGCGGGCGGCGGTGGCGACGGCGGCGGCAGCAGCAGCGGCAGAGGCGACGGAGGCGGCGGCAAGGGCGGTGGAGGCTCGGCGTTTCACAAGCGCGAGCGAACGAACGCCCGCCCGTCTGTCGCCGTCGCTACTGCTGCGCCACAAGCCCCGACCGCTGTCGCGTGCCCCGCGGCACAGCCACCCACGAGGCCTGGCAGTGGCGGACGCGACCCCGGAGGGCGCGGGCGAAAGGGGATGGTGGTGGTGGTGGTGAGGCGCAGGTGGTAGGTGGTGGATTGTAGTCCAAAACGTCACCGTTGTTTCGTTACAAAAAAGACAAAATATAATAAAAAATGAATATACTTTAAAAAAACTGTCTTAAAAATAAACACTGGTAGGCTGTATATTCTACAAATAGTTCAATAAAAAAAGCTTGTGTGTTGCAGCTTACATTGCTAACATAGTTGGTAACGACATTTTTTCTCTGTACAATCTGTTCGTTTTTTTTTAAATAAAAGGCATCAAGCATGATGGTTCTGTTTCATTACAAAATACACACTCCTTGTATATGCTCATTTGATTCGCTCCCCGGGGCCTTGCCCGGGGGTTGTAAGAATAAGACTAGCTACGCAAAACCTTTTATACACAAGTGGCGAGGGGCGCCCGCCCGCGGGCGGGGGCGGGGCCTTTGACAGCCGCCGCCGCCGCCGTGGCGCGTGCACGTGCGCTGCGGCGTGGGCGGGCGCCCCTCGAAGCGCCGCCGCGGCCGCGCCAGACGGTCGTCAACATCATCACAGCGAGGGCGCGGCCGGGCGCGACGCGGGGGCGGGGCGGCGCGGGGCCGAGGCCGCCGCGCGCCCCGCTCACAAGACTTCAACCCCTAGTGTGTGTTTGAGAATAACATTATACAAAAATAATAAAAATAGGAAGTTTTACAACAACTCACAATGAATTACTTTTGTCGCTTTTTTTTTTCAACATTTTTTTGTAACATCGCGATGACTGTTCCTTCCTTCCGATTTTTTTCCATGCTACAGAAAGTGTACACTCGCATTGTTTATTTTTTTTTAGTTCTATATAAAAAATATCTTCGTTTTTTAAATAAATATGTGCCGCTTACCAAGCGCGGGCGGCGAAGCGGGGGCGTGGCGTGGCGGTGCGAGGCGGGCGGGGCTAGTGCGGCCCCGCTGGCGACGACGGTGTCGGGGGCGGCCGCCGCCGCCGCCTCCTCCGCCTCCGCCGCCGCGGCAGGCGCAACCGCGTTCTCCTCGCGGCGCCGCCGTCGTGCAGGGCCGTCGACATCTCGTGGCTGCGGGCTGTGGATGATGCTGCTGCTGCTGCTCGTCGCATGGCTCAGCGGCGGGCGCCGAGGCAGAGAAAGGCTGCGTTGGAAGGAGCCCGGGGCCTTGTACGGGATCCAGCTGCTTGGGGTCCATGGCTGCGGATGTGTCGGTGCTGTCCACGAAGGCTGCCGTCTCACTCGACCAGGAAGTAACAGCGGCGTGCTGCTGAGGCAGGCGGGCCCGGTACAAGGCTCGACCGCTGGCGACTGTCAGTGCGACCTCACTCTCTCAGTACAGGCCGGTGGGGTCCAGAGTCTTGGGGCCCATGGCTGCGAGGTGAAGTGACGGAACGAAGAAGAAAACAGTAAAGTTCACGATCACAGGCGTCCACACCCGTTGGCTCGACGTCACACGTCCAACACGACGCGCGAGCGTAGAAGTCGGAGAGAGAGGGAGCACCGACCCGATGCGGAAGGCAGCCGGCGGGCAACTGAACGCACGCGGGGCGGCTGCGTCGGTTTATACGCGAGCGAGCGCGGGCGGCGAACGGCTGAGCGAAGGGCTGGCGACCGCGCGTGGCGAGCTGCTGCGCGTCTGGTGCACGACGTCGCTCGCTCCTGGGACTCGACTCGGGCGCGCGCCGTACAGCGCCCGGCCCCCGCCGCCGCGCCAGATAAAGGCGGCGGGGGCCCCCCCCCCCGGCCCCCCCTACCGGCCCCCCCCGCCGCGCGCGCCGCACCTCTCCCCACCACGTCCAGGAAGTTCACGCTGGTCCTGGATTCCTAAACCTTGGCCTCCGCGCGCGCGCGCGGGCTCGCGCTGGGCATAAGCGCGCACGGGCGCGGGCGGGAGCGCACGCCGCGCGCACGGATGGAGCCTGCGGGCGGCGGCCCCTGCCAGCTGGAGAACCCCGAATGCAATAAAAAAAGGAAAGAAGAAACAAACGACAAGAAAAATTGAATTTTTTTATTTTATCAAATATGGTAAAGCACAGAATTATAGATGACGTTACTTAGGAGCTTATTTGCATTTTCGTTTGTTTTCTTGAGAACAATATATTCGTAAGATGCTTCTCCTTCATGCTGCCAAAAATTTGATTTAAAAATGGCATGTTTTGTAAGTTAAACAGTACCCGAAAATCGTTGAATCCGGTCGTTAACCATAAAACAATTTAAATACTTTCCTTTCCATAAATAAATAATAAAATAAATATAGGGAATAAGCTCTCGACTACTTGTGACACAAAAGAGTCAATGGGAGACATCTTGAAAATATACAGATGATTTAAATGTCAAAATTTACGTTCTCACAAAGACGATGTTTTACGGTTACTACTTTTTGAGTGCAGAAGATATTGAAAGTACTCGTGGCACAGGATCCTCAATATCTTAGTCCCTTCCAGTCTGTGTATAGTGTATCGTGACCCATTGCTTCACCTGGCAATGTGTACTGAATTTAGCACCTGCATGAAGACAAATTTACTATGTTATTGTAATGGTAAATAGTGTTCTGTACGTATATTTGAAGAAATGTTTAATTGAAAAATGTACCTGAGCTTCATTCTCGAAAATTGAAAGCGATGTTCCAACATTATTGTTGTCACATTGCTATGTGATAGGAATTGTATTTCAATTCCGGAAATCCTATTTATTTCTATCATACTCTTTTCTGTACTATTTTATTTATTTATTTATTTATTTATTTATTTATTTATTTATTTATTTATTTATTTATTTATTTATTTATTTATTTATTTATTTATTTATTTATTTATTTATTTATTTATTTATTTATTTATTTATTTATTTATTTATTTATTTATTTATTTATTTATTTATTTATTTATTTATTTATTTATTTATTTATTTATTTATTTATGTTGATTGATTGGTTGATTGATTGATTTTCTGTGGTGCGGCAATGCCTTAAACGCTCCGCCCTGGCGTGCACGTCCGCCTTGCGACACAGTGCCCAGTGCGTCGATCGAGGCGTAAACCCGCAAGCACGAGGCCGCAGCGGCTGCCCTCGTGTCCTGCCACCTCGGGTCGTCGTGTCGACGTGACCTAGCCTCCTTTCGACCTCACGCCTCGAGTGATTTTCTCGCGCCCCCGCCTCCCCTCGTTCCTCGGAGCTGTCCTTTCGCACACGACTAGCTGATACATTCATGAAAACAAATTGTAAGAAAACAAAAACACTCTGCGTTGTGAAATCCTTATTCTTTAGTGGAAAGTTTATCCGTTCTCGCGTACTGTGTTAATATGAGAGAATGCTCAATATTTACATGCATACCCTTACTTGTATTCTCTTACATTAATATTCCATACAGTACTTTACACGGCTCTGAAATGTGTAGCGTACTATTTTTTAGAAAATAATTTTAAGCCTTTCAAACTTTGTTGTTTAAAACATTACTTGGAATTCTTAACTGGCATTATATTTCTATGTTACTCTGGCATTTCGTCACGCATATCGTAAAAGTTTGAAAGACATCGTCAGAAAATCAAAACATGGGAATTAGCTTATGATTAAAGAAATATTTGTTGAATATTGTTACTATTTACTGAGGAAAAAAAGTGAAATGAATGAAGTATTCTGAAGCAGTTTTCCTACTCTCATGTTTTTGAACGATGAGTTACGTAAACAACCTAACAATTTGCAATTAAATGCTTTAGTCTTTAGAAGTCTTCAAACGATTTTCTGCCTGTTTTTTTTGGGGGGTGTGAGGGGGACATGCGAGTCTACTTTGAACCCAGGAGACATTTCTGAAGTGTGGAAGCGGAAATGTGAAGATTCAGGAGTACAAGTATTTATGAGAAGGAAGCTGTCCTCACACTTTCATGTGATAGCTTAATGTGCCGCAACTTGCAATTTGCCGGAACATATTGCGGGTGAACGCAAAGGCGAAGAACGGGAGAATCATAAACGTGCAACATGAAGAGAATGACATCTCCGCATTTTTTCAGGACATTAGCTTAATTTGTTGGCATTCCCCTTCGAAACGGAACGAAATTTAAAAAACGGAGCTCGTGACTTAATCGGCATTTAATATCTGATGGAAAACGGCCATTAATCGTTCCGATTAAAAGATGATGATGCCATTAAATAGAAAAATATGACGTCGATGGCAGGACTAGAGTCCGGGAGTATGTGGTGCGTCTGAGGTAAAGTTTGGAGGAAGGCGTGTTATGATGGCAGTGATCCCACTATTTTCTCTCGCAGCTAGTGGTTCATATCGACTATGTTATTGGCAAAAATTACCCCCAAAATTTGTTCCGCACGCTAATAAACACGTGATAAAACCAAACAATGGAAGATTTGGGGTTAATACTGCCAATAATCAGACCAAATTGGACTTCACACTACATTATAATTAGTCGAAACATTTGAGTTGTTTATTAAAATTAGTTTGTTTGTTTGTTTATTAAAATAAAATTAGTAACAAACGAAATATCAAAGAATACAGTACTACCTTAGTGTGAGGATAATTATATTATTTACGGTTCTAGTTTTTGACCTCTTCTAGTAAGTACGCGTTTTCGGGAATGTGCGTTTCGAGAGGTTTCGACATTTGGACGTAACGTGAGAGTCCAAGTGAGTCAATTTCTATGAAAAAATCATTAATACTTATTTATAATAGAGTTTGAAATCTTAAAACGGGGGAGGTTGGTAAATGCCAAAGCGCATACAGCCCTTCACCACACAACTAAACCTGGGCCACGCCATAGCGGTGTAGGGGAGCGCTTCGCTGACGCGACCGGGGCCCGCCAGATGGCAGCACGTGCGCGGCCACCGGCGGTGGCCGGCGTCGGCGGCAGCGTCACCCTTCCGCGCGGCGCGGCGGACCAATGAGCGCGCGGGCGGCGCGCGCGGCAGGTACGGCCACGCGGTGGCGACGCACGCAGTCCTATGGGGGAGGGGGCGCGATGGGGGTGGCAAGGTGGACGGCATGGGGGGCGGGAAAAGTGGTGGGGAGGACGCACCGGGCGACGAGCACGGCGGAGGCGGATGAGACAGTGGTGGAGGTGGTGACCGAGGAGGTGGGAAAAGCGGTGGAGATGAAGGCGGAAGGCAGAAGGTACAGAGAAAACCAGGGGCCTGCAGCAGCTGATCCTCCTCCCCACTTCTTTAGCAGAATTAATTTTTCCATGTATCAGAAATAACTTATAGTGAGAAGAGAGAGAGAGAGAGAGAGAGAGAGAGAGAGAGAGAGAGAGAGAGAGAGAGAGAGAGAGAGAGAGAGAGAGAGAGAGAGGTTAAGAGAGAATTAGAGATAAATATATTTTTCATGACGCTCCTGGGTGAAGGAGATAGTGAGGGTGATAAACATGTGGTTGGCGGAGGCGAACGTGGTACGTCAAATGCGATAGATGAGACGGAGATGGGACTCAGTTGATGTGACGGGGGTGATGAGGGGGTTAGACATGGTGGTGGCTGAGGCGAATGTTGTTGAGGAGACGACAAATGCGGTAGATAAGACGGAGATGGTGAGGATGGCAGCCATGGGTGTAGAGGAGTCGGACGTGGTGGAGAAGGCAACGAAAGCGATTAATGCGACGGAGATAGTGAAGGTGAAAGACATGGAGGAGGTGGGCGCGGTGAACGTGCTAGAGGCGGCGACAATTGTAGTTGATGTGACGAAAGAGGTGAGGATTTTGGACATGGAGGTGGTAGAGACAAACGTGGTGGGTTGTTTGAGTTTAAGGGCGCTTCAACCGCTAAGGTCATTAGCGTCCGTGTCAAATTATTTTAAGATCAGTACACAATATGGCAGTGCCAAGCTAACAAAGGAAAATTAAAATTTTTAAATGGAAAGCAAAGTAAAACTGAAAAGGAACGTATCCTAATAAAAGGGTTTGGCAGAAAAATGCCAGATAGTTACTTTAAAATGTCGGGGTAAAAGCCAATAGCTGGCATTATCATCTTCTTTCAGATAAGGCTGTAGAAGTTAGTCTCTCGTAAAAAGCTAAAAAACTTGCAGAGAGAAGATTCATCATTTCTAAGAATCTCCGCTAGGGAGATTGTGATTCCTTTGGCGACTATCGTTTTATCTTGACACAGTGCAAACGAACATGCTTCACGGGAAGATCTATTTTGCAGTATTCGCATATAGGGGATGGGTCCCCCACAAACGTGGTGGAGGGAAAGGCAAATACAGTGTGTGTATCCGGGATGATGAGGTTCATAGAAAGGGGGAAGTGGAATCGACGGTGGTGGGGGAGACGAAAACGGTGGATGTGATGAGGTTCTTGATGGAGCGAACGTTGGCGGGGATGGTAGCGGATGTGGTGGAATGGCGAAGGTGGCGGAAGGGGTGGAAGGGCGTAGGCGGGGGTGGTAGGCGTGAAGTTGCTTGAGATAGTGGGAAGGGGGGGGGTGGGGAGGCGTGGCGGTTTCTAGACAAGAGGCGACATCAAGTAGCTAACAGTGATATGTGTATTTGATGTAATATTGATAGTGTATTTTCTTTTCAAAATTCCCAATGTATCTACATAAATAAATGTTGCATGTACCTACGAAAATAAAAATGGAATTTAGTGCTTGTTTCCTTCAATTTTCGAATTTAGTGATACATCATTTCAAAAGTGACCACAGATGTTTGGTATTCTGTTTCGAAGAAAAAGTGTAGTAATTTTTCGTTTATAAGAAAATCAAACTTAATGAGTTTGAGAAACAAAATTAGTAATATGACAGCGCTGATCATGATTTATTGAAGATTTTTCCATTTACAAGTCATTAATAAAAATAGTTGAGAACTTCTTTGTGTCACGAAATGTCATTTAGTCACAAACATTAATTAATTTCTGTACACGGTGATATAGCGTATTGCTTGAGGTCACAGTGGACTAACTACCTAACATTATTTCACCATTTAACCGAGCTAATGCCGATATTCGAGAAAGATTGAAGATGGAAGTTTCAGTATTAGAATAAAATCAAGTTACTTTCACTAGGAGAATCTAACCTTATGCAGTACTGTGAACATAATATTTGATATCATCAGCTGATTTAGAAATATCACATTAAGCTTTATTCCAGCTTCTTTAATGGAATGTTTTGGAGTCCATTTATAAATTCCAAGTGGAAAAAAATTACTGATAATGACCATGTCGCATATCGAGATATATGTGGATAAAATGTGACGTTCATGTAGCTGTGTCCACTCCCTCTTTGAATTTGGATTCTAACTGTCAGTGCCCCTTTCGTTCGCTCATACCGGATTAGGTGACTAATATCACTGCCTCGGACAGGGAGGTTCCGAGTGTTTGAAGGTGGCAAATTTTCACCACATGGCTAGGTCGAATTCAGCTGCGCTTTGACGGAGAATTCTAGCGGCCAGTTGCACTGGTTGGTAGTTTTCCGTGGTTCCTCCGATCAACACCTGGCGGATGCCAGAACAAACGGACCACGGATCGCTCGCGATCATTCCTTTCTCTTCCTTCTCCTATGCCCACACCTTACCTACACGCCATTTTACTTACTTACTAGTTTGTTCCGGCTGTGGCGGTGCCCCCTCCCCGCTGATGGGAGACAGCTGGTTGGTGGAAACCTGGCATGTCGACATGTAGGTCGGGTCCGAATCTTATCATCCAGCGGGGGAAGATCACCGTCACTTTCTGGTCGCCGTCACTTTCCGTTCACACTGGTCGCCGTGATAAGAACATACACTAAAGTTACGGTCATAGCAGTTGACGCGCCCGAAATCAACCACCCGCCCATGCGCCCGGTCTGTGTACGTCGCCCAAATGGCACAGGGGTGTCTCGGGCGACGGCGCTCGGGCGGGTGCTCAGCCACCTGTGACGGGGGCGGCTCGGCTGGCGGGCGGGGCCGGGGCGGGGCTGGGGCGGGGCTGGGGCGGGGATGGGGCGGGGCTGGGGCGGGGCCGGGGCGGGGGCGGGGCGGGCGCGGAGGTGGGGGTGGAGATGGCGCCTCGCCGCGCCGCGCGCGCGCAGCACACGGTCTGTGAACCCACGGCATTCCTCCGGGCCGCTCGCGGGCTTCTTCTGCTCCGGCGCGGCGCCCCTCCCTCTCCCTCTCCCACACCTCCTCCGATTCGCGGCCGAAGACGCCGCCACCGCCACAACGACGACGGTATTGTCAAAGCCTTCGGCTACCGCCTTTGTCACCACCGGCTGTGGGAGTAGCTAAGAGGACCAGAGGTGGACTCGCTTTTTGTGGGAGAATCTTAGGCATGAACAGGCTAAAACAAGAGGGGGCCAACTACATATTTGGTTGCCTTTTACTTTAATTTTTTTTAATTCACCAATATATTTTTGTGATGAAAGAAATCGCAGGATGGTCAAAAAGGCTCGATACGAACGTTGAAGGGATGCCGGCGTGCTCGTCGCGTGTCTCGCTAATCCCAAGGTCCGAATCTGAGAACACCGCAGGCTAGTGAAGAGCCAAAATGCCATAAATATACATACGGTGTATTTTTATAGTCTTTAAAAAGTAAAAAGATATATATCTTTAGGTCTTGAATGGTTAATATGCTATAACAAGTTGTTAGTTAATATTTATTGTTTCAATTAAAAATTACTACACGACGTTGCGGTTGCAGTTTGCAACCTCTTTTCCAGTGATTCAAATTGTAATTATTACTGATATTCGGCGCACATATTACTTAAGAACATTAACACTGGGTATTAAGAATACAAAATGTTTACAACACTAATCATAAAAAAACTGTAACATATAGTGAAGTAAAAATATGAGTAAAACTAATGAAACTTAATTCAGTACATCAGGGTCCAGTTCCGATAACATGATACATTAATGATTCAATAAACACGAAACGTTTGACTTGTGAACAGACGGGAACGATAGGTGAACTCCGTAGAAAAAGTATTTCAAGTGTTCCTAGGAGGAATTACTGAGTTGTCAGATTGATTCTGTCATGCCCCTGTGCACATGCCTCTGGGTAGAATTGACATTTTCATAATACATTCGTGCATTACTCCGGCGTCCTTTCAAGAAATTAACAGCCCTTAGACTATTAAAACAATGGAAATAGTTGATTTGTTTTAAAATATGACGTAAGAATATTTCTATTGAAAGGGAAATCTTTCCATGATTTTTTCTAATAAGAAGGCGGTTCTTGCAATACAAAAAAATAGTCTACAAACAACCTTTATCACACTTGGTATTACAAAAGTATGCTACTACGCACAGTCTTAACCACAGTAACATAATAACGTTAGTATCTACGATGTATGCCATGCCACCGCATCCCATATACTGACTGGGACGTTTTGCAGGAGCGGTCATTGTTGGCAGTTGCGCATCCGCATTGTCGTCCCAGGTTTCGTTTGAAGCTTACCTCAGTGCAGGCCTGAGGGGATCTTTCAAATAGTGATGTTGATTCATGATGTTTTTCATCAATATTAGAGGACGTTTAGTGGCTTACAACATTGAATTCGAGCACAATAAATTTTAATTTGATAGTGGTCATGCTTATTTATTTATACGTAGGTTTCACTGAAAACATAGTTAAAATCTAATAATAACAATGGACGCTCAATGAAAATAATACAAACAACGTTCGTTTGGTTTGACACATAAACTGACAGTGATACCATAAGCTTTTATTTTATATTTTACTTGAACAATATTATATTTATTGGAATTTTTCATTGACAAACTAAACAATGGAATCGTAAACTATCAATAATATAACATCAAAACCATGGAAAAATATCTACGTTGAAAACATCGATGTTTCCATAAAATCATCGATGTTTTGAAACATCGATATTGACATCGCATCTCTTCTTTCTTTCTAGGTTTTTATCCAGCCGACAGCCGTAACCCTTTACGTCCCGATGGGACGCATATTCGACCATACACTACACACCAACACACTTGCGGGCTCCTCTGATCTGGGGTCATCAGATCGCGAGGGCCTCCGCGACAGCACATACACACAAAGACAAGGGACAAAGAACCATGCCCAAGGCGGGACTCGAACCGCGACCCTTCGGACCGAAGCGCTGAGTCGGTACTCGCTCTTCGCCACCTCGGCCATCAGGTCGGCGACATCGCATCTCTACTTTTGAATAATCGTGCACCTTGTGGATAGAAGAAAACCGATGCTGAACAATACTTGCGTTTAAAAGAAAAATTCGCCGAAATGGCATTATAGGTTGCTGCGATGGTTTTAAGGTATGTATGGAGTACGTAAAATTACGAGTACTAAGTAACAAGTTTTGTTTGTTTCACTACGATAGAAGATTCTGGGAATTCTTACAGCGAGTGGAAAAATATTCTGGAACTGTAGATAAAAATGACGTCGAAAGAAGCAACTGACGGCAATGATATGGATAATAATATTTTGCTGACGAATCGTTCAACATTGAATACTCTCAGTATTGACGCCAATGCACGATATGCTTTTAAACAAAACAATGTGGTAACGTCACTTCAGTTGTTTTCAGATAAAGCTCTATCCTATATCCCAATATTTTTTTAATAAATAAGTTCTGGCTTATAACCATCTGTGTTTATGGCGAATTGTTTAGATCTTCAAAACCTTGATAGGTTGTCAGTATAAATATATTACGTTACATAAAATGCAGAGGACACACTCATGAGATGTAAATTCTACATGATAGAAGTACGAGTTCATCATGAATATTTGGGTTCAAATAATTACCTGAATACGCAATAAAAGTTAATATTTTATTTCTTTTTAATATTGCATTCATGACTTTGTAGGCGTACATAATTTGCCACAGTCAGCAATATTAGCGTCAGTATTGCCTGATTATTAACATTTGTGTAGTACTATCTACATATCCAGACGTATATAACCAAATAAATAAATATACGTAAGCTCACTAACTAATGCAAATTTGTAGGGAATTCTGATTGGATGTTGTTGACGTTCTTATAAGAAGAAATAAAAGATATTTTAGAGTTATCCATCAATTGTAATTTAATTAATTTTTTCTATCTTATTGTGATATATTTATAAAAAATTTTGTATCTTTCTGTATTCTTTAGATGACGATGACGCAAAGCCGTCGAAAGCCTACTATCTTAATAAAGCTGATATGTTGACGAAGATGACTTCTTTTATTTCTTCTTAATGCAAATTTGTTGAGATAAGGCAAAATTTCCTATCGAAAAATTGTAGTACAGGTTTACTACAATGAATTTGTCGATATATTATATTATCACTGGAATAAAGTCATAACAGCCGTAAATGATCTAAAAAAAATGACAGAAAACTCTTTAAGTACACTTCTTAGCAGAGTGTGTAGATAATTACGCGATGTTTAAAATATAATCCTTAAATTTTATTAGAGGTTAAAATGGGAGTTAATTAAACTAAATCCGTGAAATGTAAGTAAAGTATACTTACATTAGTAAATAAATTATGTATTCCTTCAGAAACAGTTACAAGCATTCACAAATATTATTCAAGGAAATTTCATCTACAAATCTACAAATCACATTTAAGTAATTTCAGAATATTTCCTCTAAGTATACTATAAGTGATAAATATTAGACAAGTGTAATAATTATAGTATAAAATTATTAATGTATTAGTTAAAGGGATTGGTCAAATCGTGTTGAAACAATATCATTCCCGATCTGGGTAGAACAAGTACTGCATAGTGTCTAGAAAACATAAGGGACGAGATTTGGTGCATATTTTTCTGAAATTATCTATTTACTAAAAAAAGAGTAACTTTTAATGTCAGGTAGTTTATCAGCACAAAGGCAACAGCGGGAGCAGCTTGCTCAATCAGTGAGAACAACCCCGGCGTTGAGATCTCGTCACCCAGATCACATCATCTTCAGCTAGTGGATCGCATCATCCTGTGTGACCGCCCCTCATCTGGGCACGCCAGGCAAAGCGGTGGGGTGGGCGGGGGTTGGACGGGGCGGGGCGGAAGGGGGAGCGGATCAGGGCGGGAAGAGGCGGGGTGAGGACGTTTATGGTGGAGCAGGGTGATGAGGGCGGAACGAGACGGAGGACAGGACGGAAGATGCGGACGGTGCGGGTCGTGGTGGGATGGGGTGGGTTCAGGCGGGGCGGGGCAGGGCAGAGCGGAGCCAGGCGGGGCGGGGGGCGGGCAGGCGGGCCGGCGGGGCGGGGATGGTTAGGCGCGGAGGGACGGACCGCAGCATGGCAGGCGGGGTGCTGTGGCGGCGGGGGAGGGGAGGAGCGATTGCAGAACCCCTGCAGAGGGTCAGTGCGCCGGGGAAACAAGGCCAGAATTGGGCTCGCGACCCGCCCGGCTATCAGCCGCGAGTGCGCAAGCGACACAGCCAGACGCAGAATATCGGACGTCAGCGCAGGGGGCTCGTGGAAACGCCGGCGGCCACAGGCTATCAGGCCCGCCCTCGCGAACTCCATCCGCCCCCGGCCCACAGACGCTGACGAAACGCCGCGGATGATCGGACCCGGAACTCGGCTGATCGGTTGTTGCAAGACGTGGTGGCGATTGTGGAGTTGGGGGTGGGACTGCTTGATTGGATGTTTGACTGTTTGATGTTTCCGGGCACGTCAACTGTTGGTCATTAGTTCCGTTAGTGCAGTGAATGTTTTACTGAGGATCGGCGGTTATTCTTTTCCCGTTGGGTATTGAGACTGAGCGTTGTCTGTTGGGGTTTCCCTCATCCTGGTATCTCCCACCAAAGATACACCGGCTTGACTGAGACAAGCTCGAAGCTCCCAACATGTATGGTAGTGTAGTGCATATAAGTGTGTGTGTAAATGGAAGAAATACGACAAGGAAGACAAAAGAAAATATTACACGCGTTCCCTGACACGCTTGTAAGGGCTCAGCTACGGCATTTGCCTGGTAGTGATAGGAGAAACCTCAAAAAACTACCGATCAGTGCAGCCTGCCGCAAGAATTGTCATGGCAACGACTTAATTGGACCTAGCTGTATTATTAGTGTTGAAAATCAACCAACGCTGGAACTCGAACTAGAGAGAAAATGGAGAGAACGAAACTGCCGTCAATGAAAGTCTAGAAAAAAACAATAAAAATGAAGTATTAAAAGGAATTGCTCTTCCTTGACCAATGCACACATTTAATTATACCGAACTCCGGGTGATTGTTAACATGACAATTACCGGGTGTAGATTAAATTTCTTCTGGGAGGACGATTAAATATAAGTGAACAATGGGAGGTGATCGATTTTTCAAACCAGTGTGATCAATCTTTACGAACTGTGGATGTGATGAATAGTAAATATACACATACACATTTGGCCTTTGATCGTTATCTTGGAAGCAGGCACGATGCTTCGGGGAACCATTGGCCCATTGATAAGTGGAAGTGATTATGAAGTGTGACTATACGAGTTAAGTGGGAGAATAACTTCGTATTGCCGTAGTAAGAGTTTTGGAACATTCTAAATAGAATGGCATATAGTAAAATGTATAACATTGACTTTGGCGACTCGGTGACGCAAATTCACAAAAGTAAAACTGTCAAAGTGAAACTCAACATTTGATAAACTACAAATATGAAGTAGTGGTGCTAAAACAGCACGTATTTTCTCCCGTGTTTTCACTGAATTACGCATAAGGACTGAATTTTACGAAAAATTGAACATGACCTTATCTATATTAAGAAACAAATTTCATTTAAGGAAAAAATCTCTATTTTAGTATTTTAGTTGTAAAGTCTTTAAAAAAAATTGGTAAAACGAAATAAATGTACAGTTTTTGACAAATGCCATTTAAAATGAAGTGTTTATTTCCCCGGCTATTCCACCCAAGCAAATATCTTAGACTCGGTGTTGGGATGAAGGTTCAGGGATAGTGGAACTAGTATAGCGATCAATCCTGGTCTCTCGGTACTAAATGTTATGAAAAACTACATAAATTTACGGTTTTCGTCACCTTCAGGCGACGGGGACCGAAACAGGGACCGAAACGTGGTATTCGTGCAACGCGCGCGTGGGTAAAGCATCTAATTACCAGAAATCACAATACGTCATTGAGATGTTTTCTGATAAACACAACTGTTCATCGTGCTTTATTCTATCCGTTTCTCTTTTGTTACTAACTGATTCTTTCCTTTCATTAAACAATAACAATATTCACGTAAACAAAAAAACAAAACACAGTTCAATGACAACATAAAAAAATTCAATTGACACAAAAAGAAAAAGAAAAAAAACATTCACCCTGAAAAACTTACAAAAATTTCATTGATACCGAATACGCATCCTGAACTATTGTCTTATCGACTCTTAATCTATACAAGTTTAACATTACTTGGTCTTCTACATGATCGTCTTCGTAGTACAAAACAAATTAGTCATTGCACTTCCGTTTGTTGGTTCGGCACCGCGTATGTGGCGCAAGTCACGTTCGTCGCCAGCTGCCAACTCGCGCCCCATCAGTGCACAATGATCGCTATGCTCCGGCCACCGTCATCTCCATGGACATCACCATCGCGCGAAACTTTCATCACCCGCGGAATTCGCCTTAGCACATGCAAGTTTATGACTGTTTTGACTTATCCCGCGTTACAATTCCAGCCGAATGTTGCCAGAAATAAAGCAAATTAATGGAGGATTACTCCCCAGTGCAACGCCCCTTTCGGGGCTTGGAGACGCGTTGCGTCAAGGTGTAGACGCAACATATTTAAAATATACAAAAAAAAAATTAAAAAATGTTCGTGCGCGGCGCTGCCGTCATTTGTTTCTTCGAATATAATTTATATCATTCTTTTGGTATTTTCTTTTCTTTTTTTTTCATTTAAAGGAAATGATAGTTCACTTGGATGATCGTAAATCATTTCAAGGTAGACATCTTGGTACAAAACACTATTGCATAGGGTTTGATTTGTATTTTATAATACACATATGCATTCACCTGCACCATTCTTTTGATGATAAGTTTTTGTACTTCTGTGTTAACTGAACACAAACTGACCCAGACGCATATCCTCACACCGATAATTATCAGGTAAAACGTTCAAAGCTTAGTCACTATGCATCGTATATTGACGCAATAACCTAACAACCAATACGACCTAGTAACCACCTACCAGCTCCTAACGAGAATAAAATATTGATATCCATTAGATTCATTCCTCAGCGTATTCTCAGAGATGAATTAATACCATAGGTGCACAATGAGTTTCCTATTCATGAGAAGTTAGCTGTAATCGTAATTATAATTTAAGGTTAATTGTAAGTCTGACAACATATGATGTAGTATATTCATATTACTGAACTGTGTGCATTCATTAACAAATAAATATGTATATTAAAAAAACTATACATTACGATGTTCCGGATTTACAATCATCTTCCCCACCATGTTCAGCGTCATCTTCCATACCATGAGTTCATGAAACATATTTTTCCTTCTCGAGATCTAATATGTCATCGCCGTTCACACCGTACCGCATGACAGTGCAATTGTAAAAAAATGCTCAGGTTTTCAATTACGGAGTCCATCTCTAGTAAAATACTTCTCTTATTTAAAAACTTCAACCTTTTTCCCTTCTCCTCGAAATAAAAGTCAATAAACGGGAGGAGAATATCGTGACCTCTAAGTGTCGCCTGTGGAATGGGATTGCGAGCGCCACCACTAGTGTCAGTTGCGTGAGATCGCACAATGGCCAATTAACCTTACGCCCTGCGTGATAAGGCCGATAAAGGAAGTGCTGATGCAAAAGCTGTGCGCGCGCGACCACAGCGCCTAGAGACAAGGCGGCAGCCAACGCCCCTCTGGAAAAGGAATGGGGACGGGGGAGGGGCCGACACACGTTGCAATGCACTCGAAGAAACTAAAATAACAAAAGATACAACTGATAGTGGAGATCCGTTTTACTCTATTTGTTTTATCTGTTGTCCTGTTGGTTTTTCATCACGCTTGTTAGTTTTATTTCATCATTTAAAGAGAAAACACTTCTAGTCGTAGTTAGAATTGCAGTGAAGACATGGCACCAGTGGTGTCACAGGAGGAATGGATGGTACCTGAATCGCTTTCAAATTGCTGTCGTACACAATTGATGAGCGTGAAGCACAAAGAAAAAATCGCAGTATATAAAAAGAAACGCGGCAAAAAAATTAATATACCGTTTTTATTTAAATGAGTAAATTATTGTATTTACTGTGAGTGCATTTATGCAACACATGAAAAAAACGTTTCATCAGAAAATAGTGCTTTTTGATTCAATATTATCAAATCAACATAAAAATGAGATGCAAACTTAATAAAATGCTTTTTGTATTGCCTAATTTACCATTAATTCCATTGCTCTCTTTCCCTATAGTTCTCTGTCTCTCTCCCTCTTTCACTTTCTCTTTATATTTGTCTATTTCTCTCCTCCTCTCTCTCTCTCTCTCTCTCTATATATATATATATATATATATATATATATATATATATATATATATATATATATATATATTGCGAGCCACCCTCGTGGAAGGTACAAGCCGTAAGGCCAGCACCGACCTGGAGACGTCTTGGGTGGCGAACACAATTCACCAGATGGTCGACTAGCTCAGTATAGACGTCCCAGTGTGGACACAATAAATAAAAAAATTAGGGGGGGGGCAGGGTCGTGAAGATCGTTTATGGATTGGATGCAAAATTACAAACAACTCGGTGAGAATCACTTTTCACTAAATTCAGAATATATTCTAAAAATATTGGCTGCCTTGACAAATACATACAATGGCACATAAGAAAAAATCAAATACAGAATACTCTTGAAAAAAAAAAAAAACACACACACTAATAACTCAATACACAATTTCCTACTTTCATCTACAACCCAATTGTTTAACAAACACACTTTCAGAAATTCGAAAGAATCGTTAAATATTACTTTACAAAATTTGAAAGAAACACACATTGAAAATCAAAAAATTAATACTTTTCCTTAACATTATTTTTACAACAAAAGGAAACTCTTTCTCTCTAAAATCCAGAGAATTACTATTATTATAATTATACTCTTACACAAACTCTTAATCACTATATTACAATATTTGATCTTGAAATCCTTTTTGAAAGAAAAGATTGATTCTGTTCTCACTGATGAGAAGTCGGAAACAAAGTGTACTTTTACTTTTCTTATCTTTTAAGCGTGGTAAATCTTGCCCTCCCTTTTTCTTTCTACGTGACGGATACAGAATAAGCTTTCTTATTAAACTGAATCACTCCTATCCCTACAAAACAGTTTATTTGGAACGACCTTACTGTGTTCTCGGCCGCGTAGAGCAGTCCACTTTGCTTCCTTCTACACCTTTCCACCGAGCTGCTTCGGCCTTGAAGCGTCGTGGCCTCGGGTTGAGAACGCCGTTGCTCCCTCAGAAATCGCCTTCTTCTTCTCGTTCAAGTTTTATATGCTTGAATACTCTCATATGAATTTTACTTTTTTCGATTACAGTTAATGACCAACTGGATATTCAGAGTGAAAATGAACCCAGAGATCACCCTTTTATATGAGCACCAACTTAAAGAGAGTATTTAAATATACGAAAAGCATGTGAGAGAGAAAAAAACGGGAAAAGAGAAATGAATGCAAGCTATTAATTACTGCCATCTATTCAAATTTCTCTCCTAATTCTTCCATTATAAATTCATAACGTTTCTTATCTTTCTTCTAAGATTATGTTTAAATCAATTTATAATAGAATAATTACCTCTTCTGGTCTTCTAGAAAGTTTTCCTCAGAAAAGTTGCAAATCTGAAATCCGCTGCAATGTCACTTCCTGGCGTGCCGTTTTCCATACGTCCCCAGTTCAGCTGCTACCTTCAGAAAGAACTTTTCTTTCATCCGACCCCCCGGTCTCCCCCTTGGTCTAAGGTGGCGGTCTCTCTTGTTTTAAATTCTAATTATCATTCAAATATCCACCCGCGTTGGCTCTGTTCAAAATATTCTTTTCCCTCGCTTCCTTAGGGCGGTATGTGACACGTTTTCGGAATCTAAGAAAACGGGCAGGTCCACATAACCTTTTTTTCGGAAAAAAGATTTTATGGAATTTGATTTCATATGCCTTAAAATCTTTTCACTAAAATTTATGCTCTTCTTTTTTCTTGATTCTAGAATGTCGAGCAATCTTGTTTTCTTCCCTCTTGTACTCCTACTCCTTTTTTTCTTCCTCATCTTCCTTCTTCCTTTTCCTCCTTTCTCCCTGTTGTTTTTTCTTTTTTTTCTTTTTACATGATTCTTGTCGGTTACTTTATCTGTTTGTTTCATCATTTTGCCATTTATTTCATTCTTTAAATGGTCGCAACTGTGGAAATTGTACTTTCGATGTATTCTCACTTTCATCTAGTTGCTTCATAGCAACGGAAGAAATATTTCAATGTGCATGGCGAAATTAGGAATAAATCTGGCGTAATAATTGACGCAACCTAACAAACTTTTAAGTTGTTTCATGTTTTTTGGCGGTGCAATTTTATCTATCTCTCGCATCTTTTCCATATTCATTTTGACTCCGTTAACTGTCACATCATAATAAATTATTTTCAATCAGACGTTTCAACAAAATATCTAGCTTAGTCATGTGTTCTTCAAATGTCTTAGAATACACAAGCACGTCATCAATATAGATAAAAACATCGCTGGACATCTCTCTGCCAATGATATTGTCTAGACATTGTACAAGAGCAGATGCACTGTTCTTGAGTCCAAATGGCATTTTTTTGAAGACATACGAAATTCCCCGGTGAATAAATCCTGTATATTGTCTACATTCAGGTGCTATCGCTATTTGCCAATACGATGCGGTGAAGTCGGTTGAACTCAACCACTTGATGCCGGATAATTGATTAGTTAAATCCTCTACACGCAACGGTCTGTCTCTGTACGGTAAGGTAACTTGATTCAATCGCCTTGCATCAAACACAACCTTATCTTCCCATTACTCTTTCTACGAGCACTATCAGTTTAGATAAGGGTTTTGGACTTCATGATGATATCATCTTTGACCATGGTAGCAATGAGCTATCCACTCTTCCTTATGTTTTTCTGGAATGACATATTGGTAACCCGTGAATGGTGTTTTATCTGTTAATTCTATTTCGAATTGAAAATCTTTTACTGGATTCTTGTTTTGCAAAACACCTTTTGATTCCTAAGTAATACTTCAGTTAACTATTTTCTGATATGCATTGAGATTATCTTTTCTCTGCACCTCGAACGAATTTGTAGGTTCACATCTTCTTCCTCCAAACAATTAGCCTCCCAATAATTCCACGTGAATGAATCAATTCAAGATCCTGCTGATTATTCGGTTTCAAAGTTAAAGTATTGTTCTCTAAGTTGATAACAACTCCGGTTGTTTCATGAAATCGACTCCCAGTATGAGTGGATATAAAAGTTCTGAGCTACAAGACACACAACTGATACCTTTCTTGCCTATCTCTATTTCCAAATAAACTTGTCTTGTTATTGGTTTTGATTTTTCCGATTCGCACCTATCAGAAAAGATTTCACGAGCAGCAATGTAGGATCCACTCCTTTGTTCTTTAATTCATGCAACAAACTTTCAGCTATGACGGAAGTTGCACAACCTGTGTCTACTAATACCGAAGTGTCAACACCCTCATTTAACTTTAATTCTCGGACACTGCCTCCTGGATCCGATCTGCATTTGTTCTTCTTCGTTCCACGGTTCATCATCAAATGAGATTAATTCGATTGATAATATCGCCACCTCTTCTTCACTAGATTGTTCTATTTGGTTTGCGGCGGGATGGCGTGTCGAAACAAACCTTTCTAATTTTCCGACTCATGTCCGCGAGATGTACTTGGTCCTGTATTTCTGGGTTGGAAAACTCCTCTATCAATGAATTTTCTATTTCTACCCCTAGACGAGGTCCTGTCTTGTCTAGCATAAGTTTGTTTTTCTTGGTGATGTTTCGGTTTGTAAGTTTCTCCTGTTTCTGGTTTGCTTACATTATGTTGTTGCTGTCTGCTATCTTGACCATTTACCGGACCATTAGCATTTGCCCTTGCTTTCTGTAACCTTTCATTATACACAAAATGGCATCATACAATCTATGCATTATTAATTTTTCAGTGGACATTGGTAAGAGATTCTTAACAAATTTTGCGTCGAGGAAGAAAATGACGTATTAATAAACAGACAATTTCTTCATCGGTATCGTCGGAGTACATAATTTGAAACAAGCTAATTTCTCCGTTGCATATTCCTGCATGGACATCGTACCCTTCTTCCACGTTCCATACATTACGTTAACTTTAAATTGATTTGAGTTTCGTTATTCCAATATCTCGAATAAAATTTTTCTTTGAGTTCGCCATAGTTTTGGAAACTCTCTAAACTATCTGCCCAGATTCTGCATTGCCCGCAACATCTGATAAACGATTCGAGTTTTCTTACTGTCCGGAACACAATTTAAAGAAAAAAATTATCTACTTCTTCATAAATACACATGGATTTTCATCTCCCCCTGCACTGAAATTAGAGTACACGGTAATGAAACATACGTGGGCTGAACACTTCCTCCACTCAGTAAATTTTCTAATTGATTTTCAGTTCTACTACTTCATTCTTATATGCATTAATTTGATGTTGTAGAACGCCATCCTGTTCAGAAAGAGCCTTTATTCCACTATCTAATTTATTAGCTTGAGCCTGAACTTTCAGTAACTAATTTCTGGAACTTTTCTACTCCTTGTTCTACCTCAATCTGCCTGTCGGATACGGCGGTTATAAGATCGATTGTGTTTCGATCCTATTTTCAAATTCTTTCGTTACTTGATCCACTTTTCTTCTAATTCAAGTCCCAGCTCCGTGAATTTTTCTCTAAGTTCTCGTGTTCCTGTGCTAATTCTTGTTGAACCTCGCTCTTAAATTCGACCTTCCACTGCTCCCCTAATTCAGTAACTGTGCTTTTAAATTTTTTCTAACTTCCTATTATTTTCTTCTAATTTCGTGTCGAATTCCGTGAATTTTGTTTCCAATGCATTTATTGCCGAGTTATTTTCCTCTAATTTGGTTTCCAAAGTAGCCTTGTTCTCCTCTAGTTTAGTTTCCAAAATAACTTGTTCTCCTCTAGTTTAGTTTCCAATGCATTTATTGCCGAGTTATTTTCCTCTAATTTGGTTTCCAAAGTAGCCTTGTTCTCCTCTAGTTTAGTTTCCAAAGTAACCCTAATTTTTATGGTTTCCTCTGTTTTTCCTCCTGCATGTAACCTCCCTCAATTGTTGCATAAATTGACCTATTAACCGTTGCATCATTGAATTAGCCCTCTCGAGGTTTCGTTCTTCCTCATCCTGATCTCGTGTTGGCGTTGGCTGTGATTCTGTCGGCGACGTCTCACTAGTTTCTCCCGCCGTTCTAGTTCCTTCCTGTCGTTTCCTCCACGATCATCGTACCTGGTGCTTGTCCCCAGTTTCCCTATCGCTATCTGATTCCTCGAAGTTCCTTCCACGTAGGTAAATTCCTGACAAATTTTACACACAGAAACGCACAATTTGAAACTGATAAAACTCTCATTTTAATTAACCAACAATCAATTCTTTTCCAGACACCATACACCTCTCACAAAAATATTTCACACAGAAATACCAGACACAATTTGAAACTGATAAAACTCTCATATAATAAATATCCTTTTCGAAAAAAAAACACTCCTGAAATAACACACTTTTCTCAACACACTTGTACTCTGCAACCTTGTCAGAAATTTTAGTGAACTGTGATTCAATTGTACTAGTAATTTTAGTTACACCAAATTTTGGTCTCAGTTATTCCAAAATCGAGTTTGTCGTAAATGCATCCAATAATCGAGCCCCGCTTATGGGCGCCAATTGCGAGCCACAGTCGTGTGCGGTACAAGCCGTAAGGCCAGCACCCGACCTGAGACGTCTTGGGGGGGTGGCGAACACAATTCACCAGATGGTCGACTAGCTCAGTATAGACGTCCCAGTGTGGACACAATAAATAAAAAATTAGGGGGGGCAGGGTCGTGAAGATCGTTTATGGATTGGATGCAAAATTACAAACAACTCGGTGAGAATCACTTTTCACTAAATTCAGAATATATTCTAAAAATATTGGCTCCTGACAAATACATACAATGGCACATAAGAAAAATCAAATACAGAATACTCTTGAAAAAAAAAAAACACACACACTAATAACTCAATCACAATTTCTACTTTCATCTACAACCAATTGTTTAACAAACACACTTTCAGAAATTCAAAGAATCGTTAAAATATTACTTTACAAAATTTGAAAAACACACATTGAAAATCAAAAATTAATACTTTTCCTTAACATTACTTTTACAACAAAGGAAACTCTTCTCTCAAAATCCAGAGAATTACTATATTATAATTATACTCTTACACAAACTCTTAATCACTATATTACAATATTTGATCTTGAAATCCTTTTTGAAAGAAAAAATTGATTCTGTTCTCACGTATTAGAAGTCGGAAACAAATGTACTTTTACTTTTCTTATCTTTTAAGCGTGGTAAATCTGTTACCCTCCTTTTTCTTTCTACGTGACGGATACAGAATAAGCTTTCTTATTAAACTGAATCACTCTATCCCTACAAAACAGTTTATTTGGAACGACCTTACTGTGTTCTCGGCCGCGTAGAGCAGTCCACTTTGCTTCCTTCTACACCTTTCACCGAGCTGCTTGGCCTTGAGCTCGTGGCCTCGGTTGAGAACGCCGTTGCTCCCTCAGAAATCGCCTTCTTCTTCTCGTTCAAGTTTTATATGTTGAATACTCTCATATGAATTTTACTTTATTTTCGATTACAGTTAATGACCAACTGGATATTCAGAGTGAAAATGAATCCAGAGATCACCCCTTTTTATATGAGCACCAACTTCAAGAGAGTATTTAAATATACGAAAAGCATGTGAGAGAGAAAAAAACTGGAAAGAGAAATGAATGCAAGCTATTAATTACTGCCATCTATTCAAAATTTCTCGCCCTAATTCTTCCATTATAAATTCAACGTTTCTTATCTTTCTTCTAAGATTATGTTTAAATCAATTTATAATAGAATAATTACCTCTTCTAGTCTTCTAGAAGAGTTTTCCTCAAAAAAAGTTGCAAATCTGAAATCCGCTGCAATGTCACTTCCTGGCGTACCGTTTTCCATCGCTTCCTTAGGGCGGTATGTGACACGTTTTCGGAATCTAAGAAAACGGGCGGTCACAATATCTTTCTCTCTCTTTCCTGGCGCTGACTTTCACGTGGTAGTCGCAAACTGCCGGAGTCCTCCTAAATCATGTAGGATGAGTCGTTAAGAGATGTGGAATAGCTTGATCTTTTATACAAATTGGGATAGGATGAGGAAGGAAGATCGTACGTGGTCTCTGTTTAGCAGATGAAGGTATTACTCCAGCATCCACTAGAATTTATTGGAGGAGACAATGCAAACGACTGATCGAAGCAAGCGGTCTACAGAATAATGCTACTACAATAATGTACATTGTCCTCATTCGAATCAGCTAACGTAGGTGCTGTTGAAAATCCATCACTGTCGGGTCTTGAGATCTTTGGGTCTGCGTGGAGGTTTGGGGTGGAAGAGGTAGCTCAGCGCATCAATTGATGTCACTGCAGTTCCTCTGACCGGGAGGTCCTAGGTTCGAGTCTTGATGGTAGCAGCATTTTCGATTTTGACTAGACAGCTAGGACGAGTTCAGTCGCTGTCTGGAGAAGAATTCTAGTTGCCAGCTGCTCTGATCGGTAAGTTTCCGTGGTTTCTCCTATTAACACAAAGCGAATATCGGAGGAATACCCTAACAAACGTGCCACGAACCGTGCACGATCTTTCCTTCCTCTTCCTTGTCCTGTCCTCTCCTTATACACACTTAGACACTCGCCTGGAGACTGTTCGGGGGCTTAGAGCTGGTCCCAGCTGGCGTGGTACCTCGCTGGAGAGAGATATCTGGCTGAGGATAACCCCGTTAGTCCTCGGTGGGTAGACGCAGGTCTGGCTATCGAGCGTGAAAAGATCACAGCTAGCTTCCGCGCTAAAAGCGTACACTACACTTACGGGAATAATAACCATAGCAGTGGACAGGCCCGAAATCACCAATCAATACATTAAATGAAGCTCTGGTTGCATGCTCGCAACTACAGTACGCAATGCGATAGCGCACGAGCTTATTCTGCCTTGTTGCAGGTCGGAAAGGTCTAATGATAACGACGATTATTCACAATGACTCGTTTTTGGCACTTGAAGTGTTGGTAGTTGACGTCACGGTTTGGTCACCTTTAACCTAAGGGAGTCTTTCGCTATTTCTCTCAATTATATTAGAAAAATAGAACCAACAAAATGAAATAGGGTCAGCTTATGCGCAAATTTCTGGAAAATGTTAATAATTTCAACAACGGATCTCACAATGAGGTCTGTGACGGTGCTGAAGACTCTTTTCTTTTTGAATTGCATGTTAAGGCATAAAGTGTAGCGATATTTGTCAACTATGCAGAAGTAAAACCAAAAGACAGGTCCGAGGCCTGTTATGGTCATCAATAGCACATTTCACTTATTCCATTAAATTACATTAATCCGTTTCACTTGTTCATTTATAAATTCCTGTGCGACATGGCTGATACGTTCAGACTCTTAAATGAAGAGAGAATGTAAAAAGCGCACGTGCGTTGGGAAATGTACTCAATGAAAGTTGTTCGAAGGAAATTCATACTGTGCTCTAAATTTGACTACAGAAATCCGGATCAGCGTTCGCCAAACGTTTATATACCATGATTCAAATTATTTGAACAAAGAAACCCAGAGGCTTCATATAAAAATCCTCTTATCCCACTTCTTATGTTCGTAGTCTCGTTACGTTGTTTTGTTCTCCTGCGTATGCTAGATCACTTAAACCTCGCCCACAGATCGGTTTCGAGTCAACTGAACTCGAAAATAAGGTGGCCATCCAAGTCGGATGCTGTTCCAAAAATCTTTGCAAAAAAATTGAAATTGCTTTCAGATTATCAACATGCAGTTTGTGATGTAGGACCGTTTTAGCAATGTGTCTTGTTAGCGGAAAAGGATGTTCAGGGTATCAACTGATGTCACTGCTTTTCCTCTGACCGAGAGGTCCTAGGTTCGAGTCTCGATGGTGGCAGGAATTTTGACTTTAGCTAGACAGCTAGGCCGAGTTCAGTCGTTGTCTGGAGGATAATTCTAGCGGCCAGCTGCTCTGATCGCTATTTTTCCGTGGTTTCTCCCATCAACACAAAGCGAATGTCGGCGGAGTACCCTAACAAACGGGCCACGGACCGCGCACGATTTTTCATCCTGTTCCTTGTCCTATCCTCCCACTTACTTACATACACTTACACTCACATTCACTACACTACCATACATGCCAGGAGACCGGTCGGGGGTTTAGAGCTTGTTCCGGCTGGGGCGGTACCATGCTGTTGGGAGATACCTGGTTGAGGAAAACCCAATTAGTCCACGGTAGGTAGGCGCAGGATTTCGCCATCAAGCGGGGCAAGTTCACCGCCATCTAAAAACGTACACTACACTTACGGGACAAATGACCTAGAAGTGGACGGGTCCGAAATCACTAATGGTGGAGTGGGGTCCCAATGGTAGTAGGATTTTCGACACTAACTCGTCAGCTAGGTCGAATTCGGTCGCTGTATAGATAAGAATTCTAGCGGCCGGCTGCTCTGATCGGTAGTTTTCCATGGTTTCTCCGATGAACGTCAGGCGAATGCCCGAGCAGTAGCGGGCCACAGACCGCGTGCTATCTTCCTTTTCCTTGTCGCATCCTCATCCCTTACTTACACACACACACTCGCATGCACTACACCACCACACATGTCGGGAGCTTATCCCGTCCGAGGCGGTGTCTCACTAATGGGAGATACCTTTTTGAGGAAAGTCTCCGCAAGGTGACTGTAGGTCGACGCCGGAGTTCGTTATCCAACGGGCGAAGATCACTGCCACCTCCCGTTCACCCCCATCGTCAACTTGCGCGCCCGGAAGCACTAATCAATTAATCATCAGGTGTCTTGGTGCGCAGGGTACCGACGTGAGGCGTTCAATTCATTGGGCTGCTACGCCTAGACAAGTGCCCTTGCGATCGCCTCGCCCACGGCTACTCCAGCGTGGAGTTGCGCCACCGCCAGGCGCCTGCAAGGCGCCTTCCCGCTCACCCTAAGGCGGCTGAGTTGGACGCTCACCCCTTTGCTATTGTTCGTACGCCTTGCACAAGTGCTCAGGTGTCCACGCTTGTGTGTTGGGCTCGCCGTTGCCAGTGCCGCCAACTTGCTAGTTACACGCACGGTTATGCAATGATTGCACACGTATCCACACTGCCCTAACATCGTATAAAATATGGACACTGGTTTATTACTCAAATCAAAGTAGTTACATACCTATTGTATGCGTTACTCCTATTAGTCCTGTCTAATAGACTCTGTCCCCGGCTAAGTCATTCTATATCTCTTGATTGATTAGTAATTCCGGGCGTGGAAACGGCTCAGATCGATAGTTCCGTAAGTGTAGTGCATTTTTTATCACGAGATTTGGTGATCTTCCCTGGATGGATGGTGAGATCCGTCGCCGACCTACCCGCAGGATTGCGGGGTTTTCCCCAACTAGGAATCTCCCACCACCGGGGCACCGCCCAAGCCGGGTGAGCTCTAAGCCCCCAACAACATCCGGTCCCGGCCCGACCGCGACTGCACTCGTTCGGCACCGGATTCACCATTCAATCAGTTAATCAAACTGAGCGCAGAGTTGTGCTGAGCGACCGCCGCGGTCAGGGACAGTCGGCGTGGCGCCTGGAGCCGGGCTGCAGCGGCGGGTCGCGGCGGCGCCGGCAGACGGACAGGGCGCGTGCGGAATGTGACATTTCGCGGCGTCGCGACGCTTCTCCGTCACCGTCACCCGGCGGCGCGACGTGAAACGACTTTCTGCAGACAGGGAGCGGTTGCCGGCGCAGCGAGGACGCACACTCTGCAACGCGCCAAAGGCCTCGTCTCGGCTCGTCTGCATCTCGTTGACGTAACGGAAGAGGGATTGTGTCTTTGACGATGGGAAACGGAAGTTTCTTCATGCTCTCGTTCATTTCGAACGGTTAAAATATTTGGGTTGGAGAAACACGACTTATATTTTCACCTTGGAATTGATATAGGTTAATAAACTTACTTCAAATCAAATGACTAACATTGACTCTCCAATACTACTTCACGCGTGAAATTATCTCCAGTAGCGTTGAACAGTACATTTGGTACGTACCAGTCAAGAAGGTGCCATAAAATGTCTTACCTTCCGCTTTTTCTTACAACCTTCTCCGTGGCCAATCACGAGGTGCGATACCTAATCCCAGGAAGTGCTGTCGAGTGTATTTGCAACGCGAACAGAGTCTAATTAATAACCGAAGCATTTTGAAAAAAACGTTGATGGTAATTTCGTCTCGACAAGAAAAAATCCACTATGAAAAAAGCACCCACTTTGCTATCGAAATAACATGTTTTCTCTACAACGTTAAAAAAATTATAATATTTGAAAAACGTTTAAATTTTGTGTTGGATTAAGTAGTTTGATATCTCAAACATAGAAGTTTATTATGTAGGTCCATGAATACGAAAAACGTTTCTAAGGGACACCTCTGTTTACTTCTCTGTATTCCCACTCGTGAAGTACTTTTCTTCACTGTAACAAGACACTTGCCCTGGCAAACCCTCTCTTTTCAATGGATACTAAAAAATGACTTAATTCACATCGGATATCAATGTGCAGAAATCGCCTTTTTTAAACAATTGTAGAGAATAGTTATTTTCATATAAAGTGTGTAGAGTTTCCGTGACTTTCACTGACGGGATTGAGATTTTTTGCGGAGACCGTAGGTGAAGCCCAGGTCTCAATCGAGGCCGTGAATAAACGGAAACTTCACTCACGAAATACGAATAATATTTTAAAAATATAATACGAAAGATTTTGTAAACTTGTATTGGAAAAAGAAGCCTGATACCTCGAACAATATAGAAATCCATTTCGTAGGGCCATGATTAGAGAAGAGTGATTTAAAACCATTCAAAAATACATTTTTCACGGTAAGAAGATACTTGTCTTAGCAACAATATTTTTAATGTATATTAAGTAATAAAAAACTTCACGTACGGCTTGCTATGCACAAAAGTTGTCTATTTCATGCAGTTGTAGAGAAAAAATCTTTTTCCGTTTCCCGCTCTTCCTGGAGCGGGAAACGGAACTACTTACTTTGATTTTTTAAAATTAGATCCTACACAATGAAAACTGATTTGTTACATTTTCATTTTAACTTATTTATGCTTCATGATTTTAGAAATAAAATTCTTCCGGAATTTTGACATGATCCTTTTCCCGCTTGCCGCTCTTCCTGGAGCACTGTGCGCCTCCACTCGGCCCCGTGGGAACAGCTGATCGCGCCGCGGGACGGCGGCGGGGGAGGAGGCGGCGGAGGAGAAGACGAAGCGGCGGCGGCGGCGGCGCGTGTCTCGTACGGCCTTCGCGAGCCCCCACCCCGCCCCCCGCGCCACCCACGCACTCCCGTTGCGCGCTCCGCTGCACCGCCGCCGCCGCCGCTGCCGCCTCCTGTTGCATCCATCGGGCGCAGTGCGTTATGTAGAGGTTATCGTTCAGTTATTCAATGTATGCGTGTTTCGCATTATAGGGTGGGATGAGTAGAGGCCGGAAAAATGTGTTGTATGAAACATCAAAATATGTTCATAAATATGTAATGAAAACACTAAGAATATGTAATAAATATGTAAAATTGAATATAATATGTAATATTAAAGTACTCTAATTATAAAACGCATTCACATAATACAAAATGACATTTTAAAAATATTTCCAAAACAAATTTTAAAAATACAAACGTTTTAAAAATGTAGAGAGTGCAAGTTGATCCACACTGTGCCCCATCAACTTTCCTGTCAATAGTAGAAACTTTTTATATTGATATCCAGGACCGTAGTTTTGCATCCAGATCAAAGTGCGTATAAGCTAGAATATGAGTACCTTGAGCAATACAAGCTATTGTACAAACTGACGACATCTACGACCAGCAAACAATCACTGCAGCGTACAACATTCTTGTCGAAGTGTTACACGTCGCCAAAAGTTCGCGGAAATTGAACTTCAAGGTCATGAAACGGCGTGAGTGATACTTTTCACATCTACATTTTACCATTAATGTCGGAACAATCTTGTTATTTTAAAAATACTTCTTTTCATAAAAATAATAACATTTAAGAAAATTCAAAAAATTTTGTGAAAATAGGAAAATATATGAAATATGTAATATAGTACTAAAAAATTTTAAAAACAATTGACATTGTGTTCTGAGAGCAACAATTTGTCAAGATTACAATTTGAGAACGGTAAATAGAAAGACAAACAATATGTAATTACATAAAAATCCGGTCTCTAGTGCTGAGCCGACCTGGATGGTCGAGGTGGTTAGAACGTGTGGCGACTCAGCGCCTCGGTCTGAAGGGTCGCGGGTTCCAGTCTCGTCCTGGGCGTGGTGGTTTGCGTGGTGGTGTCTTTCGTGTGTGTGTTGTCGTGGCAGGCCTTGTGAGTCTGCAAACCACATACCGATGAGCCCGCAAGTGTGTCTAGTGTAAAAGGGTAATATGTGCCTCAATGAGGTACGTAGCGGGTTCCTGGCGTGGATAGTTCACATCGACATTCCCTGAAGCTGGAAAGATCCCCAGGAAGAAAAACAAATAGGGTGTGGTATATCAGACTTTTGCCAGATAGCAGTGTTCCCGGGTCTGGGTCCTGTTTGGATCCACGCCTGGAGTTAAGGGAGACATGTGGTGAACATGACGAATTCCCTTCACCGTGTCTAGCTTACATGGCCTTCCTTCCTGAGCTTTTACTTTCGTCACACAGCTATCGAAACTTATACGATTTTTAGAGAGCTTCAACTTCTTTCTTGCCACGGGCGGGAATCTAACCCGGGATCGCACCACAGAAAGCTCGCACATTGACGACGAGCAGTTTTTCAATATATTTAAGTAATATATTCAACCTCAATATCACAGCTTTTTATTCATATATTCATAGCTCATTCAAAACCAACCAACGTCATTTGTTTTTTATTGCCCACAATTTTCAATTGGGGTGTGGTCAGAAAATTTAGGGATGTTTTCACTTGTACTTAGTTGCACGACAATACCATGTGTCCGTAACTTGGAGCTTGCCTGAACTTGCCCCGTCTGGGGCAGTGTGTTACTCGAGGGGGGGGGGACTGCAACTTCTTTTCATTACTTCATTTTTCTTTTCAATGCACTAGATATAATCAATGATTGAGTATCTCATCAAACCCACTCGTGTTTTATGCAATAAACCGATTTCATTTTAGAAACACAGGACTTGTGAATTTAATTAGAAAAATTGAAATGAGCATACGTCAAAAAAATGCTTCCAGTAGGCTAGTACATGTTCGCATGTCTTCAAGTCATTAATAAACCGTTAAAGCTGATTTGCAATCGTCGGCTGAGTCATTCGTGCCGTTTTGTTTTGAATGCGGAGAATTGCGGCCTTCAGACAGGACAGCAAATAGAGGGACTTGGGTTCGAACCGGGAAGTTTATGACGTGTGCCAAGGAAAATGCGCGAGGTGCGCGCTCTTCAGATTCATTTACATCTTATCGCAAGCTCTCACCTTTGCCCCCGCCGCCCCCGCTCCCGCTCCCCCCTGGCGCTGGACTGTCGCTGCCTTTTCTCCTGCCGCAGCTCCTGTTGCATCCCGTTGCGACTTGCCTCCGCCTCCATCACGACCTACGTCTCCACACCCTCCACTAAACAATCACAGCCCCGTAACACAATCGGCTGGGTTTAACTCAAAAGCAGCATTGCCGCTGTCTCTGCAGTGACTCTGATTGGAAGCTCCTACGGTTTGAGTCCTACGGGGGCACTACCTCAATAGCTATGTCGAATTCAGCCGCTGTCTGGAGGAGAATTCCAGGCTTCCAGAATTCCAGAGCTGTCCGGCTGCTCTGATCAGTAATTTTCCGTGGATCCTCCATGGATTAATACCAGGCGAAGGCCGAAGCAGTAACCAAACAAACGGGCCACGAACCGCGTGCGATCTTTCCTACCTCTTCCGTGGCCTATCCTCACCCCTTACACACACCCTTACATTAACATGCACTGCACTATCTGCACTACACTATCTACACATGCACTACACTATCTACTCTATGCTGGGAGACCGGTCGGGACTGAGAACTTGTCCTGGCTGGGGCGGTGCCCCGCGTGGGAGATATCTGGTTGAGGAAGTCGACGCCGGATCTCTCCATCCAGTGAGGGAAGAGCACAGCCACCTCCAATGAAAAAACATACACTAAACTTACGGGACTAATAGCCTCAGTTGTTGACGTGCTCGGAATCACAAACAACCAGCCAAGCATCAAATAATTCACACCGGCTGAGATGGCTCAGGGCATCTGTTGATGTAAATGCAATGCCACTAATCAGGGATCCTACAGTTCGAGCCCCGACGGTGACGGATTTTCTACTCTAGGTACATAGCTAGGTCAATGCAGTCGCTGCCTGCAGGAACATTCTCGCGACCGGCTGCTCTAATCGGTAGTTTTTTTTGGCTTCTCCAATCGACACCAGTCAAATGCTGGAGCAGTATACTATTAAACGGGCCACGGACTGCGCGCATTCTTTTCTTCCCCTTGCTCGTTCTAACCTCTCTCCTTTCGCTCACACTTACAGTTATATGCACTACACTATCACATTTATTGAAAGCTTAGAGTTTGTCGCAGCCCAACGGTGCCCCACTTAGGGGAGTAACTTGAAAGGGAAATCTCCCTGAAGACGACGTGCTGATCGGCGCTGTATAGAAAGAATCATCGTCATCGAATTAAAACATTCACTACTCTAACGGGACTAATGGCGTACCTAGAAGCATCAGTCAATTAATCCCAAACACAACCACAAACGCTTCTTCCTCTGAAGACCGCTCCACGCATTCGGTATTTGCCGAGCATCGAGCTAGTGCTCGCCCACTCCTGACCAGCCGACGTGTTCGGAGAATGTTCGCTCCCTTTGCTGTGTCCAAAAGAGCGACTCGCGGTAGGTATGGCGAACATCGAATGTTCGTCACTTGGCAAATAGCAAGAAACTTATCCACACTACACGGGATTCGGCGAGCGGTTACTCGGTGTTCGTCGAATAGAATGTGTGGAGGCACCTTTAGGGAAGCGCGCGATTGAATTTCAGATGTTTGGCGGACGTGGGCCAATGTCGCAATCCCAGAGAGCAGCATTTAGCTCTATGTTATGGATCCAAATTATTGTTGGTATTTCGTAAATATTTATTAATTGAATTATAAAAGCGTTTTCATGTTTATGTATATTTCAATCGATAGCATACAAATTCCATTATTTATTTTAGCATTATTAATCTTAAGAACACGGGTCTAACCGGTTAAAATGGTATAAAAGTCTGAATAGAAAAATGTTTTAATACTTATTTTGATTTTTTAAAAATTAGATCCTACCTTACCTACACAATGAAAACTCGCTTTTTACATTTTCATTTTAATGTATTTATACTTCATGATTTTAAAAATAGAATTCCTCCATAATTTTGACAAACTTTGAATATATTTTAATTTTTCTATTTAAAAAATATTTTCGAAAAACTGATCATCCAAGAGTCAACGTCCCATTCGCCTGATCCCACTCTCCCTTTCGCCTGATCCCACTCTCCCAACGAGACTCCTAATACCTAATATTCTCAGAATGTTGTTCCATTAGAATCACAGTTTCAGCAAGCCTCTTGCCTCATTAGCTAACTTCTTTTGCATAGCTTACTTCATTTTACCTTTTCGGATGGCCATTGCAGTTCCTGAAGTCAGAAATAACCCACTTCTGCCACTCCTGACCCCTAAGTGAAAGTACATCATGAGTGAAAGTAGAACCAGTGGAGAGTCCGGAGGGTGGCAGGGTCATGATCCCCCTAAACTTTTGTTGAGGAAAGAAATAATATACTTTTGCCAGAAAATGTAAAAATTGCTTCATTTCGAATTCAATAATTTTATAAAAATAATGATATTCGGGATTTGTGGTGAGTGAAAATACTTTCACTCACCACAAATCCCGAATTAATCGACTGGGATTTGAACACTTTTCCCAGCGGTGAATGACAAGCGGTCGGTCCACTACACTGTGTACCGGAAGCGGTAGCTCAGTACATCAACTGATGTCGGGAGATCTAGGTTCGAGTCTTGACGGCGACATAATTTTCGGCACTAGCTTTTCAGCTAGATCGAATTCAGTCGCTGTCTGGAGGAGAATTCTAGCGGCCAGCTGTTCTGATAGGTAGTTTTCCGTGGTTTCTCCGATCAACACCAGAGGAATGCCGGAGCAGTACCCTAACAAACGGACCACGGACCGCGCGCGATCTGTCCTTCCTCTTCGTTGTCCTACGAGTATTCTCTCCCTTTACACATACACTTACATGCACTACACCAGCTCATATTCCGAGAGACTGGTCGGGAGCTTAGAGCTTATCCCTGTTGGGGCGGTGCCCCGCTAGTGGGAGAGTCCTGGTTAGGGGGAACCCCTGCTAGCCGACAGTAGGTCGGCGCCGGATCTCGCCATCCAGCGGGGGAAGATTACTGGCATCTCCCGAGGGAAAAAAAACGCACCTCACTTACGAAACTAATGACCTAAGCTGTTGACGCGCCCGGAATCACCAACCAACTGACCCACTACATGACGGGTCGCCTCATCTCTCAGCGTAGCTGCCCGCTCATTGAGGGTTCCTCCGGAGCACTTGTGCTTTTACGGAGCGGCCGCGCCCGCGCGCGCGCGTGTGACGAGGTGGCCGTCGTTGCGGGTCGTGGGCGGTGAGCGCCGCCCATTGTTCGCCCGCGGCCGCCCCGCCCCGTGACTCACGCACCGCGTGAGCGGGCGATCGCTCCGATGCACGCCCGCCCGCCCGCCCGCCCCGGCTGCGACGGTTCAACGGCAACACGGGGGTTGCATCTGCAGCGTCGTTGACTGGGAGGTCGTATGGCGCTGGATTTTCGACTCTATCTTCATTGCTGGTTGGTGCTCTGCCGGAGAATTACAACAGCTGATTGCTCTGAACGGTAGTTTCTCTTGGATCCTACGATCAATACTAGATGAATGGCGGAGCAGTACCTTGAGAAATGGGCGAGACATATTTTCCTTTCCTTGTCCTTACCCCGTACTACTTCCGTACACACACCGACTTACGCTTGCGCTACAGCACCGTACAGTTTTTGGAGAAGAACTCCCCTCCCCCGCCCGAGCCGTCGAGGAGATCGGCACTGGCAATTGAGGCGTTCAGGTTAATAACGGCAGATCCCAACCGACCTCTCATTTTCATTTACAAGTATGACGGTGAACTCCTACCGTATACTTACCATATACTGAAATATCAAATGAATTCGTTATGGCAAAACTCTCAAATTCCACCATCAGATATTCGTCTTAAGTGAACGTGAACGAAAACAGAAAAAGTCATTTTTCTCTGAACGAACTTCAGTTGGGATCTGCCGTTCTTATTCTGAGCACCTTAATTCAGCGGGGGAGAAACTGCCACCGTTCGGATTATGAAATTAATTACACTTACGGGACTATTGGCGTAAGTACTTGATGCACCCGGAAATCATAATTCTCGCACACGCAGGTCCAGCCAGATGCCGCCCTAATGAAGGTGCTGTCTTTTGCTCCGTGAGATATGAACGCACCACATGGCAGCTGCTGGCAGATTGTTTTACTTTGTTTCATTGCAGTTTGTTGACGCGAAGGGAGAACCGGGAACCCGTTACTGTTTTGAATGCACAGGTCGGAGCTTGCGAATTCAGAACTCACTCATATTTCGGAATGTAGCCGCAGATCTACACGAAATATGCAACAAAAGAAATTGTAAGATGTAAGTTTAATCGTTATCAAAGTGCGACCTTCTATTAACATAAAGAATAAGATTTTCTGTCCCAAAATTCTAAATGATTGAATGTAAATATCACTCAGAAGGGAGATTAATATAATAATGATAATGATAATAATAATAATAATTATTATTATTATTATTATTATTATTATTATTATTATTATTATTATTATTATTATTATTATTAGTATTATTATTATTTCCCAATTTCTGTAGATATACACTGATGCCGGGGTTCTCAAAATCACCCAAGGCAACAATGGTTTGCACGTAAAGTGGAACAAGAATATATTTTGATTTTTATATCAGTCAAGTCAGACTTAAAAATTTACGGACTATATTTGCTGTTCCCAATAATGCGGCTTTTTGAATTGTCCGTATATGCTTTTCAGTCAATTCCAACTTCTTCGCGATCTCTTACCATTCCTTGGTGACCAATCCATTCGCTGAGACCACTACTGGAAGCACTTCCACTGCGCGCAATCCATACATGTCCTTCAATTCAACAGCCAGGGGTTGGTATTTCCTCTTTTTCTCAGCAACAGTTGTTACAAGCCGGTCATCTGTAGGAACCGCAACATCAATGATGCATGATGTTTAGATATTTTATCAAAGAGAACAATATCCGGTCTATTTGCTTCCACTGTTCGGTCAGTGAAGATTACACTATCCCACAGAATTCGAGCTCGATCATTGCTGATTACTTGCTCAGGTTTGCACTTATAATATGGTTTTATTATTATTATTATTATTATTATTATTATTATTATTATTATTATTATTATTATTATTATTATTATTATTATTATTGGCCTCTAAGGTGGCTAGTGGATAGCATGCTAGCTTTCTGCGTGGTTGTCCCGGGTTTCGATTCCCGGCGCAGAAATGAAGCTGAAACTTTCTAATTAAAATCGTCTCAGTTTCTATAGTAAAGTGGCAAATATATATTGCTTGATTTATAAAAGTTTAGATTCCGAAAATTAATTATTAATTTATTAGAAATAGTTGCATGTTTATAATATAATTTAATAATTTTACCAGAGGTACCGAAACGCCTTTCCCTGGCGTTAAAATGAAGTTAAAAATAATACCGTTTTGTGCTTCTTTCATGTTGTTTTATGAGTTGTTTCTCCTTTGTTCTGTAGCAAAAGATGTGCGTAGCATAATGGTAAAAAGCATGACCCTTCTTTCTTCTCAGCGTAGTCTCAAAAGCATCTCCGGAAGTATAGGGAGCGGGCGAGAGAGTAAAGACAATTGCGACAGGGACCGCAAGCGCGTCCGTGGGAGCGGCTCTGGCGGCGGCGGGGGTGGCGATGGTCCGGCGCCAGACCCCAAGGCAGCGCTTTCCGGGTGGTGGGTGCCCGGAAAGCGGTGTCTTGGACAGTTAGACGGCGTCACTCCAGCTGGCCGACCTATCTCACTGCGTCCGCATCCCCCGCTCCGCCCCGCCTCTCCCCGTCTCTCCCCGCCTCCCGCCGCACCGACCCACCCTACACCCGTTACTCAGTCCAACCCCGGAAGACGAACCCACGACCAAAACATTACCGGGAAGTCGCAGCCGTCTTCGCCAGAATCCTGCTCGCTCCTGGCTCATAGCAAAGTTGCTAGCCTTTCTCCACTGACGTCCGGGTTCGATTCTCAGCGAATCTCATGGGAAAGTTGTTCCAACAAAACGAGTTTGACTGCTTCGCAAGGGATAGTCCAACCCCTGTGAAGTGTCCTAAACCCTACTCCATTCCTAATTCCTTCCCAGTTCTGGCCGTTGGATAGTGACGCAGGAGCGCTTAGTAGGTACTCTCAGATGCTACCTAGCCGGCCTCTTGACAACCGACTGACGAGGCGAGACAAACATAAAATTTTCTTCGTTAATGGAGGAATACTCCGCGCTCAACGCGCGGCAAGGGGCGATGAGACGCGTTGGGTCGATAAATGATATGATAAGATTAAGGACGCAACAAATTTAAAAAAATCACTTCACTACGTGATATCGTAAGGCGGTTCCATAATCGCTTAAGGCGTATGCCAGGATGATCCCTTGCATCGCAGATATAAATGTAAAATACACCCTCCTTTTCCTTTAAATTTATTCACAATTTAGGCATTCGGGTATACGAGAATTTCTGACACTTTACGAAAGTAAAATTATTCACTTACCACGCCGTTTTTGTAAATAAGAAACATGGGGTCTCTTTATATCACGTTAGCTTTAGAATCCAGAAAATTGACCATAAAAATACATTCTCACTTTGCGCTTCATTAGTTATGTATAGCACACTTCCGTTTGCTAATACGATCATTGAAATTTTGTAAGTAACATGAAATGTTAGTTATCACTATTTCCACCCGAACACCTTAATTCTAATTATGTAAATGTAAATATTTAAGTGATTAGGTGGAAGAGCAGGCCATACAGCCTCAGCCTCGCCAGTAATGAAGACATAATAATAATAATAATAATAATAATAATAATAATAATAATAATTATTATTATTATTATTATATATATTATTAAGTTTATGGCCTGGCCAAGATATTGCTAATCAATTAAAAATTCGTTATGAGCCGTTTATAGTCTTATTTTTAATTGTTGCAATGCTGAAAGTTTGGAGCCGATATCTCATTCAGTTTTGTGGAGGGAGGTACTTGAGTTGGATGCAGAGTGTGAAATCTCATGTGTTTAGCTTCTTTACGACAACAGACCTGTACTTACTATTTAGATTGCAAAGAATGTTGTGAAGGGCTAAGGTTTCAAGGATGGATCCATAAGTAGTGTCCAGATTCCATTGTGGTATACGTGGCAGATTCCATAAGTTGCTGGCCTCACTAATTTCTAATTTTAATAGAAAGAAAAAAATATGTAATTTTAAACCTGAATCATCCTGTACTCCAACCTACTTTTCACATCTTTATATTAATATTTCTAGGTCTTTGAAAAAATACTCCGAATTTTTATTTTCAATATGGTGAAAACTGCTTTTTTCACCTCACACTCGTTTGCAAATTTTCTTCCGCAAAGTTTCTTCTTTAGATTTGATAAGTAGCAGGCGTTGCCGGGCGCCCAATCTCAACTGTAATACGAATGGTCCAACTCCTTGAAGCTTTATTCCGTCACAATATTCTTTTCAATCTGAATAGTAAGCAAAGGTGCATTGACGTAAAGAAGCTAAACACCATGAGATTTCACGCACCGCATCCATCTCAAGTACTTCTCACCAAAAATTGAGTGAGATGTCGGCTGCAAACTTGTAGCATTACAAGAACTAAAGATAAAACTATAAACTGCTCAGAATATTTTCTCATTGATGAGTGATGTCTTGGTCATGCCGGAAACTTTTCAAACAGCACTTAGAGCATCTGAAAAAACATTAATAAGCACTTTTTCATTACCATTGACGTCATCAATATTTTATTGGGCTGCAGCCCTTTTATGAAATTAAATCTTAAATATAAGTAACTTTATCTGTCTGACACTTTCTCTCCCTCCCGCTCCCTTAAATAGCGAGTGTCGAGATCACTTCCCTTCTCCTTTTAGTTTCGTTCTTCACCCAAAGCTTCTTAAATGGAAATTCAACGATCTGGCCAAACATCCGGTTACTCGCAGCATTCCCGGTGTCTTTACCATCATGAGGAAAGGAAATACAACCCGTCGTTTTGCTGCAAGCTGGGAGTAAGGGGTTGATGGGGAAGGAAGGACTGTGCGCGCCTATTGGTCAAAGGACCGCTCCGACATCGTGCCTGAATTGATTGACGATACCCACAGAAATGATTGATCAGGGCAGTCAGCCTCTGGAATTCTCATCTAGGAAGTGACATCGACTGACCCAGTTAACTGTCAAAACTCTGCGTCGCAACACAAACCTAAAAAACCTTACAACTCGAAAGCACGCATAATTTTCATTAATCGGCTTTCGTGACAGTACCATGATTGGTGATCAGTGGCATCCATGGTTGAATTAACGTTTCAAGAGGTCCTCACGCATGACGCAAGTTTGGATCCTTCTATTAGTATTGAATTTTCCGTTACCATTCCATTAGTACTGACATTTTCATTATGAATCCATCCTTTAGTCCATCTACTTATTAAGTTATGAAAATAAATTATGCAAAACTTCTGCAATTTAAAAGTTTAATATTAAAATATTTCACTTAAGGCGTCATACCTGAACCTTTGCGGGCACACACACACACACACACACACACACACACACACACACACACACACAATCGATTCAAATTATTTTAATTTTTTACATTTATTTATTTAACGACAAAAAAGTAAAAAAAAAAAAGTGTGACTTGGAAAAGTCAAATACATCCAATGTTTCTTAATATCACACGTTTTTTAAAAAAAATTATATTTTGAATTAAATTGCAAAGTTAAGTTTATATTTTACTTTACATTTGTATTGGCTGACTTACAATCTAATTTAATCTAACTTACTACTAACTTACTACCAACACTAACCTACATCTGTCGAGGGGACTCAGAGAGCACCTCAATTGGCTGATTCAATTTTGCTGAAAATGTTCAAGTATGCATGTAACAGATGTATGTTTTTAATTCGAGTTTGGCGTTCTGTTTATTTTCCCAGTTTAAGATTTCTGCTTTGGTTGATTAACTGAAGGTTACGAAACAGTTATTGGCGAGGTAGGAAATATGGTGAGTGATTGGTTTAATACTTAATTCGGTGTATAATTGTCTGTTGGAGATGAACCAAGGAGCTTGGGTAATGGATCTTAAGAATTTGTTTTGGATGACTTGCAATTTTTGTAAGTTATATTTGGCAGCATTTGTCCATATTGGACAGGCGTACAGTGGGCACCCGTTAACAGAGAACCTCGAAATGATAACCTTGCACGCGACAACGGGACGTGGTAGCGGCGTGGGGCTTGGGGAGGTACATGGGATACTTTTCTAGGATAGAATTCAGGTACCGCTCCGGCTAGACTCATAAATAATACGGATGGAAAGGGAGTATTTGATAAACCACTTAGTGCTAGTTGATAAATGAACCACGACTGGAATATACTGTAGGATGAGTGGTGGTGATTCAAAGAGTTGTTGGTGTTATGTTTATTGGGTTAAGTTAGCTTAGCAAGAAAAAACAACAAAAAAACCCTTTTTGATAGGTCAAATCGACCCGCTTCAACTGCGCATTTTCAAGTTCAAGGCGGGGCTCTCTTGGAACTCCGCGATTAACATATAATGAATGCATGAGTTCACCCTACTCAAAGATTTCAACGGATAGTACACCGAAATAGAGTTATGACTAGGGGGTGGATTTTAATGAAATGTCTTTTTTTTATTTTCACTTTAGAACAATGCCATTTAGTATACAAATTAATTTTAGGTTATGACAAAAGGAAATGACCCATTTTTATGTTATGGTTATGAGACAAGTGCACTGACATTGCGTGACTGAAAAAGTATTTCTATTTCATTAAATACACGCATTTCTTTCATGTTTTCTTTATCTAAATGCTTTAGCTGTTTGCCAAAATGCATTGGCGGGAATACGGGAACAAATAGGTGAACATCAAGTGATGCACGGAGAAGAATGAAATTCTGCATCTCCCAACACACATCGAATATGCACAGACGAACCATATGCCGCGTGTGAGATTGGAGGGAGAGGAAATCTTAATAATTCTTATGGCGGATATTCCATTATACTCTATGCAGTGATTATTAAGCCGCATAGCTGTGTGCCCCGAAATTATGTGGATGTGCCGCGAAAATAATTTGGTAGGGAAAATATGAACTCATTAAACAATAAGTACAACTACTGTACTAAATACTTTAGTAGAGTAGTTTATTATTGTTGATACTATAAAACTTTACCATTGAATTACAAATTAATCTGTTAAATTTGTTCAGCCAGTAATGTTGTTGTAATCTAAAGAGGAATTACAGCTTAATTACTTTCGCACAATAGCTAAATGGGGAGAAGGTGCAGACGAGTATATGGGTAATTGTTCATTCCCAGAAAAACGTGGCTCACGCATTTTATTGTTAATGTGAGTCAATGGTGAATATCTTTAGTTTCCCGGATGTACTTATATAGTTGAAAACTGAAGTAGGAGAGCGACATTTCGAGTGATAGACCTTATGCAGATATTACCTTCTACTCTACAGATGTGCCGAAACATTTTCCATGGTGAAAGAGAAGAGAATGCGAAGTCCAAAAGGTTTAAGAACCACTTACGTAACATTCATGATTTAGAATCTTTAGTGTATGTACGGGAATTCACTCTTTCTAATGCGGGCTGATGATTAATATGATTAAGATGTTTCATTCACTGAATTCACAGTAACGGTTATGTTCAGATCAAGCCGTGGCAGTAGTTATGTGACTGATTTGGTCCTGCACAGACCAGGTGAAAAACGTATTAAAGGGTATTTTAGTCTTCCTGCTATACAATGTCCAAGTAGAAGGATATATCGGAAGCACCGCGAAACAGCTAGATACGTTCGTAACATAAACAACACTGTGGATCTAAAAATTTCCTTCTTTGCTTATTAATTAATATACTGTTAACTCACCAAAATTAATCCATCCATCCTCAGACAAATATTAATAAGATGCATTTCACTTTTCGTTAATAATAAAATAAAATAAAAATATGTTCTGATTATTGTTCAGTTTTACGTTACCCCATAACAGCGCGCAACGCCGAATGCTCTCAAAGTGTACTCAAAACCAACTTGACGTGTGTGGACCTCAATGAGAACGAATTTTATAATTTGTCAGATGGGTTATTATTGAAGTAAATGTAATACTTAAAGTAAATAATATGAGTAAATAATTTTGTGTATATTTCTGTTTGTATTTTCTCGCACTTACGGACTTCGTAAGAAGAAAATGTTATGTAATAATGTTATGTGCGCCAGAAAACGGAGAATTTTCCCCGAAAAACTCTTATTGCGGGGCCCTCGTAACTAAAAAGAGGATAAATCCTGTTCCTACCCAGAGTAAATTACTTCTTCTAACGCGTGGAGTAGCCAGAATCCATGTTTTGTGGGTCCTTGATACCAAAAAATCGATTGTCGTGAAAACGTCGGTTTGTCCGTCCGTCTCTCCGTTGGTGGTCAACGCTAGTGCCTAAACTTTCAGCCGATTTTCTCCAAAGTTGATATTCCCCGATCGATCTGAAGGTATTTGAGGCTTTAGAAGTTTCAAACGGGTAATTTGATGTTTAAGGGAGATTTACATGAAGCCTTAAAACATTTTGAAAATATTCTCATAAATGGCTCCAAAAATTTTGATTAAACTCCTCAGGTAGCGTAAAGACATTTAAGAGAATTGTGAAGATCATGTAATCGTTAAAAACCTAGATTTTTCCACAGTTGCAAAAATGCAATTTTTTGTGTGTCTTCCTACAAATATAATATTGAAGATTGAGATTATTTCCTTAATGAAATCTGTTCTTTTAAGATATCTTGAAATAAGATTATGTTCAATTTTTTTTCGAAAATATCAGTACTTTCGTATAATTTTGCGCAAAATATAGGCTATTTAAATGTTTTAACAATTTTTTTTTCTCAAAAACCACTCCAAAATTTTTCTTCATTTTTTTCACGTATAGAAGAAAAAACGCTTTTAAGAATGGCGCGGGTCTCATTTTCGATGAACTCTGAATTTTCGAATTCAAATTTAGAATTAATGAGAGAAAATATGTACTGTTGGAAGACCACTTGTTTCTTCTTGGTTGAATCTTACAAAGTGAAATCGGTTCATTATTAAATGGCTCAATGGATACATTCATCAAAATCATTACGTACGTTGAAATTTTAACCTGGAACTATTTTATAAATATAAAAAACAACTGAAATTTTCTCTTTAGATGTTTTTTTGCCCACTGTGCCACTCGGTGAGGGCGGTCGCTGGGCCCCGTTATCCTCGCACTCCACTCACATAACAACCTGATGCACGTTTTGTAACCGGTGGAACACGATCTCCAGAGAGTATAATGATGAGTGTGTTTCGACGAAAGATTTCGAGGAAGAGATCTTGAAACGTAACGCAGTTACATCCAGTCTTGAACTGCTTTCATTGGTATATTATGGATCTAGAACATTACATACATTCGATGTTATTACATCGCAGGTCATTGTTTATGAATTTTATTCTCTTGTGATACTGTCCATTTATACTTGTCTTGAGGATTTGGTGGAGTCTCTTGATTTCTAGCTGGAATAAACGTACATTCCGTATCTACATTTTTTAGGGTCGTACGAAGTCTTATTTCAAGCTCATATTTATTTTCAAATAGTTATGTAGTGTACTGCAAAGGCTTTGAGTAATTTTCTAAATGACTACTAATGAGTTACTTCAGCTCAGAGGTATACGATAAATAACGGTAAGTTCCTGAAAGTTGGTTAATAGTAACTCTAGATAATTTGTAATTGGTTTCAGTGCACGAACAAATTCCCTTCATTGTAGTGTAGTGTGCAAATAGTGTTTAGTGTATTGTTATTGCATTTTAGTTCCAGCATGGAAATTAGCGATTAACATGAATTATTAACGAAAAAACGTTAATTTCCCTGAACTAATCGAATATTCTCTCATTACAGAAGTGTGTGTGTGTGTGTGTATATATATATATATATATATATATTATATATATATATATATATATATATATATATATATATATATATGTATATATAATTTGTCGTAATTTAACTTCCATAAAATACCGCCATAAAATTTGAAAAATGATTCCCGGGACTATTGTTAGAGAGAACGAAGGCCTGGGCGAAAAATACACCCTGAAAACGACGAAACTTCGTTCTTAAAGCGATCCGTTCACTGAAAGACTGTTCACACCCAGAAAATTCTTTTCTTTTCTTCAATTTGTAAGCATAGAATTAGAATTTGGGATAATGATGACTTCTCAGTTACCAATTCAGCGAAGGGCGTCTTCTCCTTTCTCAAAACGGGGGCCTGTCCTTTTTGAAGCTCCTGATGGGCGTGGCGCGAGCTAGGCGCGCCCGAGGTGAGAGACCTGCTTAGTAGCCCCAACACCTGAGCCGCTGGGGCGTCCGCGCCCTCCTCATTAGCCGGGTCCGCGAGGGCGGCGGCTCGCGAGCAATGCCCGATTTCTGCCTCGGCCACTGAAAGGCGCGAGGGACGCGGACCTGCGACACGCCCCCCGCCCAAGCCCCTTGGTGACCGGGAGACAGTTTATGCGTCTTTCTTTCGAGCCGTTTTCTTCGGCGTTCAGTCGCTTGTGAAATTTTAAACATTCACTCGAGTGTCGATTTCTCGAATCGGAAAGAAGAAAAGAAGGAATTAATGAATATTTTGCCAAAAAGTTGTAAAAATAGTTTCAAAGAATTTAGGAAATGCAAGAAAAACATATACAACTCGAATTATCATGTAAATTCTTATAGAGAAAAATTCGATTTTTTAGATGTTTCATCAAGGGGAGGTGAATTTAATTTCGAAAGAATGAATTAAAGATGCAAGTTTAATTTTTTTCTGAAATATCGTATTTGCAACAATTGAAGTTGTACTTTTGTCCCCTTCTCTTTTTCGGACGAATGAACGTATGAAAACAATATAAATTTGGCAAAGAATAAAATCTGGAATTATGAAATTTGAAACCCAAGGGCAATTAGAAAGTTTAAGTTCTTTGCTACGATTATGATTTAACAGACGGAGGGATATTCCAAATGTTAATTAGAGTTACATTAGTTAGATTCAATATCAGTTAGTTAGATTCTAAATTTTTTGTATCTACCCTCTTCACCCAGTCAGAATTAGGAACGCCCGCCACCAGGGGATTCACAAACATCCTGCCCTACACCCGGAAGTGTCTTTCGCATTGTTGTCCATCGCGATGGGGGTGGAGAGTGACAGTTGGCGCCTTCGCAGGGGGCGGGGCTGTGGGAGTGACGAGGGGGGGGCACGCGGAAGCCAGGGGCCTGGGAACGCGCCCCGGCGGGCGGACGCGGACCCCGTTCGCTTTAACGGGCCGGACACTAAAATTACCGGCGCGGCGCAGTGCGTCCCGCAAGAACGGGACCCCTCTCTCCCAAAGAGCCGCAGCGCGACGTCGACATCGTCGGGGGCGACGTAGCGGGCCGCCGACGCCACCGACGCCGGCGCCGCGACGCCGAGGCCGCGGTTAGCGATGCGGCGGCGGCGGCCCCGGAGGGTGCGCGGGGCCTCGCCCAGGGGTTCGCCGCGCGAATGCCGCTGACTGCTGTGTTGGCGACGACGACGGTGCTAGCGTCGGGACGATTGATTGATTGTTTTTTTCGTGTTTCCGGGCGCGTCAACTGCTTCGGTCATTAGTCCCGTTTTTGTAGTGCATGTTTTTCTCGGGAGATGGCGGTGATCTTCCCCCGCTGGATGGCAAGATCCGGCGCCGATCTACCGTCGGCTAGTGGGGTTTCCCCCAACCAGGACTCTCCTACCAGCGGGGCACCGCCCCAGTCGGGACAAGTTCTAAGCTCCCGACCGGTCTCCCGGAATATGTGGTAGTGTAGTGCATGTTAGTGTAAGTGTGTGTGTAAGGGAGAGGATAGGACATGGAATAGGAAGGGCAGATCGCGCACGGTCCGTGGCCCGTTTGGTAGGATACTGCTCCGGTATTCGCCTGGCGTTGATCGAAGAAACCACGGAAAACTACCGATCAGAGCAGCCGGCCGCTGGAACTCTCTCCAGACAGCGACTGAATTCGATATAGCTGAAAAGCTAGTGTCGAAAATCCTGTCGCCGTCAGGACTCGAACCTAAGACCTCCCGGTTAGAGGCGCTGCAGTGACATCAGTTGATGCACTGAGCTACCGCCACCGGTACGTCGGGACGATGGTGGATTGATTTATGATTGATTGTTAGTGATTCTGGGCGCGTCAGCTACTAAGACCATTAGTCTCATAAATGCAGTGCATGAAGTGGTGATGATTTTCCACCGCTGCATGGCGAGATTGACCGGGAGCGGTCGCTCAGTGCATCAACTGATGTCACTGCAGCGCATCTGATCGGGAGGTTCTAGTTTCGAGTGCTGACGGCGGCAGGATTTTTGACACTAGCTTTTCAGCTAGGTCGAAGTCAGTCGCTGTCTGGAGAAGAATTCTAGCGACCGACTGCTCTAATCGGTAGTTTTTCGTGGTTTCTCCGATCAACACCAGGCGAATGCCAGTGCAGTAGCCTACCAAACGGACCGCGCGCGATCTGTCCTTCCTCTTCCTTGTCCTATCTTCTCCCCTTACACACACACTTACACTAACATGCATTACACTACCACATATTCCGGGATACCGGTCGGGAATTTAGAGCTTGTCCCGGCTGGGGCGGTGCCCCGCTGGTGGGAGAGTCCTGGTTAGGGGGAAACCCCACTAGCCGACGGTAGGTCGGCGCCGGATCTCGCCATCGAGCGGGGGAAGATCACCGCCATCTCCCGAGAAAAACATGCACTACACTAACAAGACTAATGACCAAAGCAGTTGACGCGCCCGGAAACACGAAAAAATCAATCAATCAATCATTGGCGAGATGGGCGCCGATCTACTCGGCTAGCAGGATTCTTCCACCAGCAGGTCACCGCCCCAGCAGCAACAAGCTCCCGATCTCCTGGCATGTGTGGTAGTGTAGTACATGTTAGTGTGTGTGTATGTAAGGGATAAGAATAGGACAAAGAACAGAAAGGAAAGGTCTTAGCGGTGGTAGCGGCAGTGGCAGCGATTGACTGTTCCGTGCATTCGGGTGCGTCAGTTGCTGTCGTCATTAGTGAAGTGCAGGATTTTATCACGGGAAGGTGACGGTTTCTGAGCTAGATGGAGAGATCCGGCACCGATCTGCGCGCAGACTTCCAGGATTCTCCGAATACACATATCATCCACCAAATCTGCCGAGAAGCTCTATTCGCCCGACTGGTCTGCCGACATATGTCGATGTGAAGTGCATGTAAGTGTATGATAGTAAGGAGAAGGAATGGGAAAAAAAGATTGTGCACAACCGGTGGCTTGTTTGTTGGGGTACTGCCCCGGCATTCGTCCGATATTGATCAAAGAAACCATGGAAAAATACGGACCAGAGCAGCCGGCCGCTAGAATTGTCCTCCAGGTAGCGTCTGAATTTGACCTAGCCATCAAGCAAGTGTTGAAGTCCTCCCTCTGTCCGACCCAAACCCCAGGACCTGCCGATCAGAGACACTGCAGTGATATCAGTTGGTACTCTGAGTCACCTCAGCCGGCCGGGTGATGCGACGTTGATAGCGTCGGATCGTTGGAGTCGGGGGGAAGCGGTGGTATCTTGACATGAGGTGACGGTGACGGTGGATATGAGTGTGTCTGGACGGTGATGGCAATGGCTTTCGCGATAGCGGTACCTGGTCTCTGTGGCGTTAGAGTCGCGCAGTTGGCGAAGTGAGCGGCAGTGAGGGCAAAGTTGATAGCGTTGGACGACAGCAATGACGAGATGGTGGCGGCTGTGATGGGTGCAGTGCGTCGGTGGCGGCGGCAGCGGGGGTGGTGAGAACGTCGATAGACGGCATCGGTTGCCTCGCGACTGTGGCGGTGCCCGCGGCGGTGGTAGCGTCAGGCCGGAATCGGTAGTTTTGCGACGGGGTCTGCACAGTATGATGGCGACTGTGGTGGCTTTAATGGTGAGAGCGACAGTGCCGCTGATGCGGTTGTGATGGTTATAATACGTCACAGAGGCGGCGGCGGGAGATAGAGGATTGTAAAGGCGACAGCTTCCATAGTGGCGAGAATGCAGACAAATATTTCAGTAAGACAAATATTTCCTACAAGAAAATGAGCATAAAAGCACGATCAGTAAAGCGAATGAGCACCTTCATCAAAAATGATACGTAAAAATGCCAGAATGTGGATAATAATACATCTGAAAGTATGTCAACTTGTAGATTTGTGCCTGAAGAAGACATTAAAAACCAATCGAAACATTGTAAAATAAAACAAAGTGTATACAATAGTGAAGTAAATGTGAAATGTATTTATATGTGAATAAATATTTACCGTCTTAAAATAAATTTGGGATTTAAGTTAATAGTAAATATTACGTCCTCAATAGAAATATATCCTAAAATAACCAATAACCACGAGATTCGGCACGAACCTACTAGTCGGCTTGCGGGATTTTTCCTATCTAGGTATTCCCACCAGCGGACCTCTGCCCCAGATGGTATAAGCTCTTAGTTCCAGAGTGGTGTAGTGTATGCAAATGTGTACATGAAAGGGGTGAGGATAAGACAAAGAAGAGGAAGGAAAGATCGCGCGTGCTTCGTGGCCGATTTGTTACGAAACCACGGAGAACTACCGATCAGAGCAGCTGGCGCAGCGGTGTAAATAAGAGCGTCGAAATGCAGACGGGGTGACGATGGCGATGGCAGTGGCGATGGTGGCGCTGTCAGTGCCGCCGCGCCCAGTTAGAATCTCGCGCACGCAGGCATGCGGCGATCAGGGTGGCCGCGGAGTTTGGGCTGAGCCATGGAAGCCACGTAGGGGGAAGTTAGGGCCCGCTGGGTGATGGCCTTCCTTGATCTAGTGTGAAACCAGATACCTTAAATGTTAAGCTCTGATTTGGGTGAATGTTCGCTTGGAAGAATTTAAACTTTAAGCAATGGAAAAATGCAAGGATGATTGTTCTTTACTGAATTATCTTTTTCATAGTTGTTCCAAAGCACCTACTCCATTTCCTAGCCTCCACTCCTCACCTACTGGTAGAAACGATCCTTCTTACACGATTTTCTCCTCTCTAGGTATAACTCGTGCGTGGTGTCGGTGAATGTAACACTTTCTTTGTAGTCACTGTCTGTATTACGTGTTAATACTGCAAAGACAATTAACGTAACTAGCAGAAACACATAAAAAAATTGACATCTAAAACATTGCAAAAAATAATTGAATATGCGAAATTCACCAAGTCGTCAGCTATCAGTTATTTGAAATAAACAAGGTATTCTGATAAATACTTGCCTTAATAGCCTTACTTGCCAAATTTCTTGATTTAATTATAATCCGTAAATTTCGTACACAAATTAATATATATTGATTCTTTTCTATTATAAATTTTCATTCCAGGAATTACTTTGGCTTGTAGGTGAAGGCAGCCGTGATATTTATCTTTACTAGGAAGTTTATTGCCGAGAAATAATTCATTTTTCCAGGAATGTGCCGGCGCAGTATTTGGAACAGATGTCTGTAAGCACATCACTCATACAGTCACATAATTGGTAGCTGCACGCCCTGTGCCACTTCCTATTAATCCGTCCAACTGCCAAATCGACGGTTTAGAGAGCTTGCCACTTGGGCGGTGGCCAGCGGAGTACGTTTGCACAGTCGGACGCCGTTCGTCCTTGCCTGCGTCCCTGCTCCGCTACGTGCGCCGCGGCGATTCCAAATTCCGCCCAGAGCTGCGGCTCGGGATTTGCATTGCGGTCAGGCTGCACCCTACCAGATCACCCGCTGGCGCCCAAACATGCCAACGTTACTGCGTTACACACGTTACTGTATTTCACACGGCGTTACTGCATTGAGTGAGTAATGATTCCGGGCGCTTCAACCACTTGGAGCACTATCTCCGTAAGTGTAGTGCATATGGCACCCGGGTGGAGGTGGTGTTCCTGCTCCACTGGAATGTGACGTAAGTATATGTCTGCTTCCGGGTTTTTGTCTTTCCCAGGTATTTCTCTCAGATGTCACCGCCCCTGCCAGGACAAACTATAAGCTGGTCGGTTGATTTCCCGAGGTGTGTTGTAGTGTTGGGAATATGTTTGTGCGTATGTAAGGAGAGAGGAGGAATTTGGATGAGAAAAGAAAGATTGCGTGGGGTCCGTAGCTCGTTTGTTGGAGGTACTGCTCCGGTATTTGCCTGATATTGATCGGAGAAACTACGGAAAACTGTCGATCAGAGCTGCCGGACGCTAGAATTTGCCTCCAGAAAGTGGTCTCATTCCACCTAGCTTTTGTACCTACTACCAAAAATCCGCCAACATCGAGACTCCAACTCTCTCATATCCCGATCAACGATGCTAGAGAGCCAATAGTATTGTGGCTGAACTTTCACAGCCGATGTTTCTGCATTGAGTGGAAACTTGTACTTTGTTAAAATATTTAAGACAGAATACTTTTCGATTCGAAAACAAAGAATATTCATTTGATGAAAAGTTAGAGATGAGGCTAAATATGAAAAAATTAGATATAGTTCGCTTGTGGTACCTATTAAAGAAAAATGTCATGTAGTCAAATATTCATGAACGCCAAATAATTAAGACATGAAGTTTCTAAATTATATTTCCTACATTATTGAAAGTAAAGACGACACAAAGTTTGTATTGTATTTCCAGAGAAATTGTTTATTCAAATATCTGCAGCATAGAAATGTGTATTCTCAGTGTTTTACCACTTTTTATATAAAAATACCTTTCTCTTAAAAAATACTTAACACATTCTCGGAACTTTTCTCTATTCTCCTTTTTACCGTGAGAATCGATATGAAGAATGTCTAAAAAGTTAGCCCCAAAATTGAATTCTCTTGTACAGCAATACTTGCATACGTGTCTTTTCTGGATTCTCGATACTTAACACGTTCCTTAACACTGCAAATGGCTTTTAAGTTTGTTGTAGTGTTGATAACTTCGCAGATGCCTCGAACATTTTTTACCACTTATTTAGTATTTATACCCTGTTCTCTATTTCCTTATATATTAAATACAGAGGCATCGGATTGTCCTTGACGCAGCGTCGCTCGCCAAGTTATTCTCATTACTTTCTTTTCACTGAGATGGATTCGTGCGTAGCATGTTAGAAAGTGAGAAGTCTCTCACAATTATAGAGACTTGTACGCTTGCTGTCAAGGAATGCAACCTATAACTTCAGTTGATTAATTGCAAGTACAAGTAAGGAAGAGTTCACCTGCCTGTCAGTTTAGAAAATCTCGGTGGAAGTTAGTACGTTGCATGTTCATCGTGACTCGATTCGCATACGGTAGTAAGAACGTGATCGTACAACGTTCACGCAGTGGAATTCCTGGAGAAATGAGCCAAAGAACCCATCATATATTCTACATAGAAATCGCGCTGCAATTCAGATTTCTATCCTGTAAGAGCTCAATAACTATACAATAGAAATGATAATAACTCCAATTACAAGAGGTAAGGTAAAATATTTTCATGTTTACAATCAATCTCTTTCGAATTCCAGCTTTTTTAATTTATTAGGATTATTCCTTACCATGAATATATGTAACTTAGATGACTAAAATAACAAAATTTGCTTGAGAACAAAATATATAGAAGAACGATTTTCGAACTATCTGAACACAATTCACATAATTCAATTACAGTTAATATACAGTTCTCAGATAAACATATTTCTCGGAAGTCACAAAACTTTAACGTCAGGAATATAACGGCTGATAAGTCGCGTGTACTCACTTGCAATAACATTGTCACGTTTGTTTTTTCTACCGTTGATCTTGAAAAACGTAATGGAATTTTTTAAATATAAGTTGGCGCAGGGCGTCAAGCTCTGAATGTAATTTTGTACGATATTCGTTACAAAATTAAATACTTTCCATGATACTTTTAAGATTCCTATAATTTTTAGTTGGCACTTGTGCTCAGGACTCAGCGTCTTCCGGGCAGGCAAGTAGTTACATACATTTTTTAATCCATCGACTGTTTGAAATTTCCTTCTTGGAGATGTCTTTCCATCGCACGGAAGTCGTGTAAACAATACTGTAGGTTTCGGCGAAGGGGAACAACGTGCAGTCAGGAGGGGAATGCATTTCGGCCAAAAATTCCTTCTAAACTAATTAAAGACGTGGACGTGCCGCCCTAATTTGTGCTGGGACTTGGGGCATTTTGGCTAAAGTACGCTTTACATCTGGATTGACATCCGCACTATGGGTTCGAATCAGAAAGAATTGAATGAACATTGTGTGTCATGGTTAGTGTGGCACACAGTGGATCAGCTTTGTACCTAATCCTCTCCTTTATTATTTTTCCTTCCTTGGTGAGATGTATGAGTGTATTAGCTTGGTGCGCGTTGTTCGGACGACGTGCTGCAGAGTCAGTACGTTTCGGATGTGATTTGCTTCCTTTTGTCTGACATGTGTGTGTGTGTGTGTGTGTGTGTATGATGTGGTTATTTGTGTTTCTACACAGTTACAAAGTGTGTAAAACGACTGCCATGCCGTAACTAGGGAGGGGGGCAAGTTCCCGACTTCCGCTCCTACAGGCTACTGGCCCACCACATCGCTTGTCAGAAGCGTCATGTTCAGTTATACAATTCTCCAACAATTGATTACCTTTTTTTAAACAACAGCACGTCTACAGTTGTTTTACATAATTTATTCGTATATCAAATTACTCTCCTATTAATGGGTCTACTTTTCCACAAAATTGATATTTGGCTAGAGCTTCTAAATTCCTTTACTCTGAACATGTTATGATTTAAAACAGGCTAAGCGGACAACTAACTGATTACGTGAGTGAGATTCTACATTTAACAATTCAGAACAAGTTCACCTAATTATTTTACTATTGACTATTATTTATTACAGCGTGTTCTTAAATTCTGGTAACAATTTTGTTAATTTATTTAATAAATACTATAAACGATCCACCTTTCGTAGAGCGTTGTATAAAAGAACTGGAATGGTTTGTTACAAATGTTACAGCATATGCTTCTATTTCCGGGATTTGCTATAGTTGCCGTTTTGGAAAGATGGCGACTGGTGAAGAGTGTGCTTTCTGTGTACTAGAACTTTACAAAAATAAGAGTGCTACAGGTATGCAACAAAAGTTCAAAACTAAGTATGGCAAAGAATCACCAAGCAGGAAGTCTATTTAAGCCTAACATGAAAACTTCGTGAGTACTGGTTGCTTGTGTCTTAAGAAAAGAAGTGGCCGCCCTAGATTTAGTAAAAAGAATATTAACCGTACCTGAGAGGCTTTTATAAGAAGTTCGAGAACAATCATTTCGTAGAGCATTTCTTCTTATTCTTCACAGAAAATACTAACTGGATAGCAGTGGATATGGATAATGTTTTAGAAAGTTGACCTAGATTCCCGGATATCACTGTCTTCTTCCAACGGGGATACCTGAAAGACTGTGGGTAGGTGTCACACCACAAAATTTTCAGGAACTCAAGCTTAGGATTGAAGAATCTGCCACCACTCTAAATGAAGATATGCTCCAAAAAGTATGGCAAGAGTTGTCTTTGCCATTCTTAGTTCTGAATTTCCGGGACACGTCTGTAACACATTTACTTTTGTAAAATTCCAGCACACTCTTCGCCAGAAGTCGCTTTCACAAAACGCCAAGTAAGGTGAATCCTAGTACTACAAGCATTTGCTCTAACATACAAACAAATCCATTTGAGTTCCTCTTTTGTATAATAAACTTTTGTAAGTTGTAAAGTTTATGATTTTTGTTCAATAAACATAGCCAACGGTTGGCCTCTTCTTCCGCACTGCTCCTCTTGGTACTTATTTGTACCTCTGCTTCTGGCCTTCGCCTGAGCCTTGCCGCCCGTGAGTTGTCCTTTGTCAGATTCGGCGTTCAGAGGGAACCCGCCACTTGGACGCCAGAGTGGCTAATCAGGCATCTAATACTAAACGCGATGGGCTTGGTTAGAGGCTGGTTGGTACTGCGGTAGTTGCACCTAGAGGAAATTGTTTCGGGCATGTAATGTATTGGCTGAGGTGGGTCAAGGCGTCAACTGATGTCACTGCAGAGCCTAGAGCTCGAATAGGGATGTCACTGGAAGGTATGAGGATTTGAGTCTCGACGATGACAGGATTTTCGACACCAGCTAAACGCCTAGGTCGTATTTAATCGCTGTCTGTCCGCAGTCGTTCTAGCGGCCGGCTGCTCTGAATGAAAGTTTTCCGTGGTTTCTCCGATTAGCACCATGCGAATGCCAGTGCACTACCTACGAAATGGGCCACGGATTGCGTGGGATCTTTCCTTACTTTTCCTTGCCTTAATTTCACCCCTTACTTTAGCAGATATTTCGGAAGATCAGTCGTGAGCTTGGATCTTGTACCGACTAGAGTGTTGCCTCGCTGTTGGTCTGTATCTGAAAGCGGAAAATCCAGCAAGCTGACGTGTAAGTCAGCAGCGAGTGTCACTATCCAGACAGAAAAGGCCACTGCCACATCCCGTGACACTCCCGCGATGTTCACGAAATAATCAATGAAGCGTGGAGTGGTGATGTGTGATGGCTCCACCACTGCTAAACTGCACGGACGTAAGAAATCTTCAAGCACGTAAGACAGACATATAATATATGCGGAGGAGCAAACTTTCAAAAGGTGACATGTCCATTCGGAAAAAATTGAGTTATTCTGTTGTTTTTACCTAGAATTGTATTTTCATGGAAAACACTGAGATATTTTACAATGCATAATGTAGTACTCTATTCGTTGAATTAATAACGGTGTTTAAAAGTGAAAAATTCATATTATATTTTTCATTTTTATCGGAAAACTGTGAATTGGACGTGTCACGTTTTGATTGTTTGCTCCTCATATGTGATGCGGTCGTCACATACTCTTTTCTCCCAACACATCGCCCAAAGCATCTCTGATCGCAATTCCAGACGTCGAGAAGTGTTGCGTTGCGGATGGGGCAGCGGCTGCCGCGCCGGCGGTTCCGCTGCCAGCGGCGGCGGCGAGGGCGGCGGCGTTGGCTGGCGCTCGCCGCGCCTCGTCCGGGCCGCGTCTCCGCTCCGCTGGGCCGTAACGCGCGCTCGCCCGCGTAAGCGCCCGCACGCGCCGCCTGCCAGCCGCTTCACGCGCCCCGACCCCGCCCCGCCCCGTCCCCGCACCCCGCTTCGCCACGCCACACCCCGCGCGACACGCGCTTCTGAAAATGAAATTACTCCGTTGGAAGTAGAGCAAGCTTTCCATAATGCGACGCTGTATCGGTTCTAGATGAACCCGTATTAGCAAAATTGCTTGATGGGTGACGGTCAAGAAAAAAGTTTAGAGTGGGCGTAAAACGTATTATTTAAACACTACATGTGCGTATAGATCTTGTGCGGAAAGATGACTCCGTCTTCATCTTGTTCTGTCTTATGTTGTGTAGTAATGAGCGTCCACTATGGTTGTAAGGGTGTCGGAAAAGAGTGGACTCTAATAATACATAGACAACCCTGTACATTCCTACGATACTCAGTTTTCAAATTCTAAGGAGCTCTTATTAATGGTAAAGGGTATGGTAGTTTATAAAGTGCTCAAACACGTTGTCGTTCAAACATTCAAGTTTATATTGTAACACAAATACATCAAAATAAACACGATTTGTACAACTGACACAAACCCTGAAAATACATTAAATAAAGCTTCTAGTTGGATGTCGGTGCAATAACCTGTACATTGAACGAAACACACCACGGCTGCAGCACAGCACCAAAGAACATGATACGTGCAGAGTGAATGCCATGTGTAGCCCCACGCGATGCACAACGATGGGCATGTGGCCCGCACAACACATAATCAAGAAATGTAATATTTCCACATTACATGATTGCACCCTGGAACCAACCCGATGCCGTCAGGAGCACGATGGGTCGAGGTGCACAGCCGTGTTCTGCGCACGTGGCATAGCAGAAGAGAAGCATTTGGTGGAAATTAGTATCTTCGCGGCATGTCAACCGCACAATACACAATCAAGGAAATTAGCACTTTCACTATACATTACTGCATCCTGGAACCAACCCAATGCCGTCAGTAGCGCGATGGGTTGAGATACAGCAGCCGTGTGCTAGCGCACGTGGCATACCAGAAGAGAAACATGTAGTGAAAATTAGTATATTCACGGCATTCCAGCCGCACAACACACAAAAACACCACTCACACCTTACAAGTGCAACATGACAGTTAACTCAGTGCTACTATAAATGCACTGTTGCCGCGAAAAACAATGCCAAACGAGAGGCATACTAATGCGCCATGCTTGTTCTCCAAGAAGAACGTTACAACTGACTTGCGGCGCAAGCCGATACAGCATGCGTCTCTTGGCGGCACTGGTTCAAAACTCAGCCACCAGGATCGCACTAATTGACTTTTTATGTATTTGTAACATATATGACAAAAATAGTTTTGTACAGTCGCCGCCAAGCTGCCAGGCGTATCAGACATTGAACAACATACATTATACATTAGTTGCGTGAAGAATGGTAGTCCTGAGATAAACGAGTTAAGAAGCACGAACGGTTGCAAACCCTCTACGAAAGAGTTGTGTTCCAATCCTGCGTGTGTTCACAGTGTAATTGGAGAATGGTAAGCAATCTGCGCATTCCCTATGATCATTATACAATCATTCATCATTTCATATACAATCATTCATTGCACTACAGAGTGAAGTTCGTATGATCACCGATCTTCAATCGATCCACATGAAGAAAAGGAAGGAAATTACAACAGCTCTATGCGGAACATACAATTGTGTATTGACTTCCTTCAGAGAACATGAATGCATTCACCCAGTGTTTGCTACAGAGGTCTTTCATTTTTGTGCGAAACCAAAATTGGAATTTTGTTTTATAATTTTGTATTGACAGTTAAGGTAAACTGTAGTGAAAATCTCGAATTTTTGTAAATAAAAAAAGTAATGATAAATTGAATATAAAAAATAGCTGTAGTAATAAAAAATAAGTAACATTACTACTGTTAATAGTGACAATATATATTATTAACCAAAAGTTATAAATAAATTTATTATATCTGGGTAATTTTGGAGATAAAAAACTGAAACACTGAAGGCACAGGTACTAATCGCAAGAGGTCTCCAGGTGATCAAATTCGCTGCCACAGCAGACAAACAATTTTAGAAAACATTCGAAACCCTCAACATTTCCCTCAAAATCACTTCCAAAAAACCGAACGATGTGTGCAGCTGCGCTGGCATATATTTCACTCCATAAAAAAAAAGGTTTTACGATTCAAAAGGGCGCGCACAACACCCGGTGGTCATTCTGCAGATTCCTCCCCTTGGGAAACCGCCAACCGGCGGCGGCCGCGATGGGGGCGATTCCACGTTTATCTAAGACTGGCCAGTGACGGAGACGTGTGTGCCCGGGGGTGCGGTGGGGAGGGAGAGTAACGGACTTCGGGCGGGCGATTTCGCCCCGGGCGGACAATGGGCAGCGCGCGTGCTGGCGCTAAAAAGCGCTTTGCAGCTGCGGCGGAGGCTCGCATCTGCGGCGCCCGCCCACAAAAGCTGACCGCGCAAATCCCATCCGTTTTTTAAGGCCCGCGCTGCCCCCGGGGTCAGCGGCGGCGGCCCCACCCGCCCGCCCGCGCTGGGGATGTCGGCGCAGCTGCCTCCCTCGCCGCGCACGGGGGAGCCAAGTAGGCGGAAACACAGTTTTGACAGTGGTCGTTGGTTGGCTGTTAGCGATTCCAAGTGCGACAACTTCGAAGGTCCTTAGTCCCTTAAGTGTAGTGCATATTTCTTCCGCGGGAGGAGGCTGTGATCTTTCCCCGCTGGATGGCGAGATCCGGCGCCCACGAACCGTCGGCTAGCGGGGTTTTCCCCAACCAGGTATCTCCCACCAGCGGGACACCACCTCAGCTGGAACAAGATCTAAGCTCCTGCCCGTCTCCCGGCATGTGTGGTAGTGTAGTGCATGTTAGTGTAAGTGTGTGTGTGTGTGTGTGTGTGTGTGCGTGTGTGTGTGTGTGCGTGTGTGTGTGTAAGGAATGAGAATAGGACCAGGAAAGATCGCGCGCGGTCCATGCCCCGTGTGTTTTACGGTACTGCGGCGGCATAGGCCTACTGTTGATCGGAGAAACCACAGAAAACTACTGATCAGATCAGCCGGCAGCTAGCCGCCCCCTCCAGACGGTGACTGAATTCGACATAGCTGAAAAGCTAGAGTCGAAAATCCTGCCGCTGTCGGAACTCGAACCTAGGACCTCCCGGTCAGAGGCAATGCAGTGACATCAGTTGATGGAATGAGCCACCGCTCCTTGTTTGACAGTGTTTGTGGATATCCCTGGTTTATATCTGATGTTATAAAAGTATACGTTCATATTTGGCACATGTAATTAGAACAGACCTTCTGTAACTATTAGAGGCAACTATTGGGTCGATGCTTAAGTTTGTGTGGTATTGTTTTGGGTTGGCAACAATGAGGTGTCAAGAAGTATTTATTGTTATTCCGTTGTTTGAACGTAGTTTAGAGTTTGTGTATTGTGAAACAGGTTTTCTTGATAGTGAATGTATTGTGATAAGCCATGAATCTTGGGTTTAGTCGAATGATAAAATCGGCATCCAGCGTTAAGAATAATGACATCGTATGCAAATTCGAAGTCACACAATACGCGTTATTAGGACAACTGATCAAAAAAGTAAAATTCCATCCTTAGTGTCGGGAGTGTCCTTAGGACACGGCCCCGAACACATATGAAAAAGGTGTAGAGAGGGCATTAGAAGTCGTGATCTAGTGGGAGGACGCAAGAAATCATTCTCTAAAAAGATCTTGAAGTGAACACACGTAAGCGGTTGGTGAGGAGCAAACGGATTTTCAGCAGAGGCTGGGTATTATTTAAATAATAGTGAGGCAGGAACTTATGATTAGTTTGAAGGCTGAGAACTTGATATTGTTTAATTTGTAGAATTAAATTGTAATTAGAAATTTTATTAATGTAGTAGTTAGCATTTCGAATTAAAATAGTCTCCGTTTCGAGGAGATGTATATTAGGATAGCTCCATAGATAGAAGGATTTTTCAATACGTAGCTGAATATAGTCAGTCGCGAGTAGGTGTTTCACAAGAAATGCAGATAGGGAATGTCGTCACAGCGTATTAATTTTGTGGAAAATATTAAGTCCTATTAATTGCAAATCGTTGAGGACATTCTGGAACACTTTAATTCAGGGAAGGACGAGAGAATTGGTATAACCAGTATTTCGTGGACAACAATCTGCTAGTCAGCCGAGAAGCCATCTATAACGATATTACAGTAAGCTTACGAATTATATTCAAAACCGTACGGTGTTTTAATGTTCTATATTGAAAAATGAATTCTCACGAGATAAATAGAATTTGTAATGTATATAGGAATAAATGTTAAATTTTTATTGTTCAAAAAGGCTGATAATTTATATTAGTTGCCATCAATCTAATAATTGGTTTCAATCAATAGGACTTCCAGAAATCGAGATTCTGTATAGAATTACACGTTCACATGCAGCAGGTAAGGAGTAATAAGTTGTACGTCGAACTCATTATTAAGTTGAAAGTAAATTTAATAATTTAGTGTGAACATGAGAGAATTTGTGATTATAGCAGGGCAACGGTAGATGTAACAATATTAACAATGGCAGTGGAAGTAATCTCAGTCATAGTATTAGATGTTTGTTGAAATCGTATTCAGATATGGCAATAGTAAAATATCAGTTGAAAAGAAATAATTTCATAGTATTATTTGTATATATTTCAGACAAACGAATATGGAATGCCAAGTTGAGAAAAGTGAGCATTTCCGACACAATCTTCGAGTTTAGCTGAGGGTCCAGTGCAGCAGGAGCTGCGAGAACAATTTGTGAAGTGTACGAGAATGAAGCAACTGCTGAAAGAACAGCCCAAAAATGATTTTCCCGCTTCCTAGCAGGGCGGTTTCTCTTGTCTAATGACTCACTTCTGGAAGACCTTCAGATTTTGACGAAAATCGCATGAATGTCTTGCATCATGAGATCCCTCGTCAAACAACCCGGGAAGTGGCGCGCAAGTTTTTCAATGTGGTCTGTCAACTATTGTATGCCATTTGCATTCGGTGGGTAAGGTACAGAAATTGGATATGCAGATATTACATTTGCTAAGGGACAGTAACAAAAATAAATGAGTAACATCTGTTTGTCATTGCTTGCGCGGCACCGGTTGGCTTGTGACAGGCACAGAGCATTCCTTTCGAACATTGTCACCGGTGACGAAAAATAGTGCCTGTATGCCAACATAAAAAGAGGAAAGTGTGGATCAGCCCATCAAAAACAGCAACTCCTCGTGCCAAGAATGGTCTACGAAACATCATGCTCTGTGTTTGGTGAAACAAAGGTTCACCATGAACTTCTGTCGAACAACGTAACGATTGCCTTTGCTGTGTATAGCGAGTAGTTGAGAGGGCGTGCTGTTTGCTATTGATAACAAAAGACAAAGATGAAGCGTCTCTTGACCAATGGCTAACAAATTTCTTTCTGTCAAAACCAAACGAGTTATACAGGCAAGGCATTGAACTGCTACCTGAACGTTGGCAGAAGGTCATAGATAGTGGAGGTGAATACGTCACTGAGTGATTGTGATTGTGAGTGACAGTGCGTAGCAGTGACAGTAGCAGTAAAATAAAATAAAATATATTCAAAACCGCACAGACTTACGTATTAACCCAGTATCTATATAAATAATTGAACTACATATAAAATATGTATTAGTTTAATCTTGAAACAGTTTCGAGGATATACTTATTCCTCAACATCAGGCTACAAAATAAGAATTTAAACAACAGTGAGCAATTTGCTTCACCAATGAAAAATAAAACTGATGTAGTTACAAGTATTTTTATTTGGTTAAGCAAATTGCTCATTCTTGTTTTTAAATTCTTATTTTGTAGCCAGATGACGAAGAAAAACTATATGCTTGAAACTGTCGCAAGATTAACTTATAAAACTTTTACACATTAAATTAAAAAATTATATGAATGTATATGTATAAGTTTATGAAACGACACATAGACACTATATAATCGAGTAATCGTTCATGCAACTAGTTTATAATGTTAAGCTTTATTGCACGACTAAATGTTTTGCAAACAAGTATGTTAGGAGTGTGTTTAGAAATTTGTACGACTGCAACTAAGTAACATTATAAACGAGTTTGTCATGTTATATACGTTGTTTTTTTTTGTAAAACAGCATTATAAATTTGTAAGAGAATTAAAATTAATTTTATGAAACAACTCTATTGTGGCGTCACGGGTATTTGATATCTGTGGGAGAAAACTGTGGCCGGCTGTTCCATTTACCGCTACATCCCCCACGTTTCTCTCGCTATTATTGGCTGAATGTGTGATGACGCCTCATGTTCACCCCATAAACGACAAATAAACTGTGGAATAAAATGTTATTTTCTAAATGATTTGTTGTAACGAAGAAAAGGTCGTTTATAATGCTTACTCAAATACGTCTATAATGTTACATTTACTCAAATTACATAGTTTACATATTTTATTTTTAAACTATACCTTTTTCTTTCTAAATTCAACAACACCTTGTTGTGACCGCTCTATCTTTTCACTATTCTCTAAAAAGCCTACAGCGTGTCACTCAAGTAACCTTGTAGTATTACTTGATCTGTGATTTGTTATGACAATGTCACACCAATAAATTAAGAATAGTTTCATATGTACTAACTGCCCTAAAAGAGTGGGTTTGTCTTTTATCCTGCTTTTGTAATAAAAGAAACATAGGCAAGTTAAAATATTAACTATGAACAGCGTTCTGAATATATTCTGTTTAAATATTGGAATACAATTCTACTCTAGCATTTACACATTGCATTGAAAGATTCTATCACTTGCTCTAACCTTTAGCAATTACGTGATACCTAACAACTGCAGTTACGTTTTAACACTTGCATAAACACTTTACATAAAATTATATTACCTCATAAAAAAAAAAAAAAAAATTAAAAAAAAAGAACACCCAAAACCCTTTTTTAAAATGAAAACATACAAGACGTACTTTCACTTTCACATAGATTATTACTTTATACAATTTAGCCAGCAAAAAGAATATTGTTATGCAATGAACGTACAATCAATAATAACTCTTTTACTAATTATTGGTTTTGAACAATTTGAAAACTATTAAACAATAAATTGAATGCACACACTAAGAGAACAAATATTATCAATAACAGAAAAATGAAATTAATAGGTTTTTTACAATTCTTTTAAAGGAATTAGTTATCTGGCTTCCTTTTACGACTGCAATATTATATAAGATAATTTCTAAATGATGTTCATGAATTTAACTCGACTATCTACGTCTGTAAGTGAGGTGAATTCTATCTCTGAAGCATAATTCTCACTTCTTTAAACAGTTCTTTTTATGAGAATTTCTAGTGAATTTTCTGACTCACAAAACGTTTCGAAGAAATATTTCCACAGCTTGGAGCGGCGACGGCGACCCAGATCCTTTCAAGGTCGTGGCAACCCCTTGCTTCGGTCAACCCGTGCTCTGGTGAATTTCTACCACACTCCTTCGAATTTTATATAATCTGACTGCAATATCTTCGCGTAATGAATATCTTACGTGGGAAGCCAAGTTGAAGACAAAACAAAAAAAGCTCTTTCAAGCTTCTAATCGTCGAAATACGGCGAATTCTCCTCTCCGTACAGCACGAACAATTGTGGTGTGATCAGATCGGCGAGCGGCAGCAAAAGAGAGAGCTTGTCCTACGGAGGGTTTGCTCTAGGGCCGATATTTTCAAGGGTGATTTTGATTGGTCCTCGATCTCTTGTAGGCGAGTGCGGTCAGAAACTTTTAGTAAATTCTCGCAAAGGATACCATTTACTGCTGGCGCGATCACTTGCAATTTGTTAACACTTGTTATTCGATTGCTGCTTGTCGTGTCTTGACGTTCTCGGATGCTTCTTAAAAATCCATGTAACCGACATATGAGCGGTTACATTGTATCTCTCTCCCAGCAACATATTTTACATGACAACACGGTAATATCTCGGATCACATAGTAGTCCATTCTACAAGATCGTTGGACCTTTCGTTTAATACAAATGTTGCAGCCCCGGCTGAGACTTGTGCAGAAACCATGGTTCCTACTAGACTAGACTCACAGTGATGCTGACGACATATCTGCTATGGAACATATGGTTGAACAAGAGTAGCTTATGAGCCAATCGCGATAAGTTCTGAAGTAGTAACGCCTCAGTCCCGCTAGTCATGGACTGTCAAGTAGAATAGGCAGCAGGATGCATTGTATGTTTGCATTTTTGGTATACTTTTTTGAAAGATGCAAATCAGGAACAAGATCAAACACTTTCTCAATAGACTTCGGTGCCTACAGGCAACCTTCCCCGAATGAGATTTGTTGCGTCATGAGAAGCCACCGCTGCACGTTATCAACTGAACTTCCCATCTATTCCGCCGATGTGATTCGTGAAATCATATTGCTCATTGAACGTACAGTTGGAAAGCGTAGCTTGTGAATCAATCGCGCTTAATCCTCTGGTAGCGACTCAGTTTTGCTGAACTCGAGTGGCAGTGCGAAGTTGACGGAGTGAAAATTGGGACATGTGTATTCTTGTATTCTTGTATTCTTGTATGTATTTTTGGTTAACATCATTTGTATCTTGCAGTGCATACAGTCATCTTCTCCAGCTGCCACTTGTTTCTACAAGTGCCACTATGGTGATTTACTTATCAGTCTCCCCATCCATTGCATTGTTGTATCTCGTGAGCCCAAATTGACCATAGCTCATAAGCTCTTTGCCCTGTAGTAGCAGCGTCTCAACGCTGTGACTACTCTGATACGATAAAGACACTTCTCAATGAATAATAATATTTTGCTGTAGTATCCTATCTTTATCAGCTGCAGGTGGTTAATGCCATTAATCATTATAGTGGGGGCTTTGGGTGGCGAACTACTGTCGTGAGCGCTGGTTGCGGCTGCGCCGGAAACTATTTAACATGACGTAACATATATCATGTTAATAAAATATAAATAATAAATAATAAATAATAAAAAAATCGGTCCCATTTTAAATATTTTATTGACTAGCTTATACATTTCCACTCCTTCCTTCTTTAGAGACATTCACTTCTCCCATTCCATAAGCTGTTTTCAGCTCTTTGCTTAGTTCTTGTGTTTAGTGTGATCAACATTGCTTGGGTAGTAGGTAATTTTCATCTCCTATTTTTCTTATTTTTGTTTTTGTCCTTCCATACTTTAATGTTGTGACATACCAATATGTGAGACATAATATAATACAATATTTATAATAAACAACGTAAATTATAGGGATAAATATAGGTGAATATGCCAGCATAGCAATGGTAAGCGAGCCGTCGTCAAGATCAACAATCTTCATGCAGTGACAATCGCGGAGACGGCTAGTTCATTTTGTAAGAAATTTAGGGATTGGCTAGGAACGGAAGTACATCGAGCTTGTCTGTAAGAAAAACAATTGAAAAGATGAAGCGAGTTTTGAAGGGTTGAAAGAATATGATAGGCATTCATTCTGACTAATGCCGTGGTGTTGAACGGATCGTGGACAAATAATGTTAGGAGTTTTTTTGGGGGACTTGTAAGCATTTACTGGGGAGTAGATATTGGTAGAACTTGAATTTGAATGCTATGTGTGGACGGTAAGACTTAAAATATTTCAAGTGAACGAGTTAGAAGGACATTGAGGGCTTAGGCGAATTTATTAGTAACTGGACTGGAATGCTAACAGCAGATAGTTTGTTGATCGTTGAGTATTCAGCATACGCGTGGGATGAACTTGGAATTCGTAAACTGGCGAACGAATTTGACTTTATTAACTTCGGAAGCAGTGATGAACGGTGATTGAAGTGTGCTCCTGCAAGAAAAGAAGAGAGAAGATGGTATCTGGACCTGAGGACAGCGACGTCGAAGAAGAATGAAGACGGTACAACGAGGCACCGTCGTCCAAGAGCGCGCGAAGACAGTCATGAGGTTGGAACAGGTCATGATTAAAGTTTTTTTTATATTGTATAGAATTAATAAGTACCAAAATCGTTTAATAAATTTCCATGATTTGTGAAATGAATACATGATTCTCATTGAGCCAATTCTAATAACGACGTAGCAAGATATAAATATATTTGCTTTTCAGATTCCTCGACCACCCTGTATAGATGGCAGATCGGATAATCATCTATTAGCAGACTATAGTGATTATTTCTATGAAACCCATCGACCCAGGTATCCGGACACTAATTTATTTATAATCAGAGTTGAAGGTTGACTTGTATGATAGTATTAGCTTAATCTTTTCCTGGCGCCTATCTATACAAATTCGAAACGGATTACGTTGGAATAACATCAAATAAATCATTAAAATTTATTCAGTTTATTTTAATGTTATTTTCTTATATTTATTTTGGTGTTGTTATAGACCCAATGAAGATGTGAAAATTGTTCCCGAAAGTTGACTTTGGTAAGTTTAATAAATATTAAAACTTTTATAGTTGTGGTTTGATTATTTATTAACTAATATTGAGGAGTACCACAAGATGTCTGTTACCGCCAATGAATTATGCCATTATTTGTTTTATTTTCCACTCAAGTACTGAGAATATTACTAGAATTATAGTAGTTGTATTGTATCTCGCTGGTTTTACCACTAATTGAATGGAAAAGTAGATGTAAAATTTAAATTAAATTAATTAAAAGAACTAAATGTGACACTCGGCCGACGTTAAAGATAGACATCATCTTCTCGAGACACACTATATTACTCGCTCCTTCGATGCCTGCGTACGCACCTACAACGCGCTAATACGCCACTCGTAATTCAAGAATATCTTAATGAATATTAATCCCTAATAAATCAGTACAAATACGTATGGTAAAAACGTGGTGGAAAGTATGTTTACCTGGGTAAATGAGGGATCTGCAGGAGGAATGGGTGTTTTTGAGAAATAGAGTTCGTGATGTGGTGTTACTCGTAGGACCACACGCATAAGCTTGCTTATGAGCAGTGCGTCACCACACTCATAAGCGTGCCCAGCTTAAAACAAGAGGAGGCAACTTCATTTATAGGCCCCCTTAACCCTTAAAACATTTTTATTTTCCTGTGACATATTTTACTCGTAAATAAATAGAACGACCAAGAAAAGTGAAATTATGACTTTAAAGACAGAATACAATTGATTTTATGTTGAACAACTCATAGGGTTGGAGAGATGTTGACTTGGAGAGCCTCTTCTTCAAATGCCTTATTTACAAGGGATTACTGAAATTGTCATGTTTGAGAAAAGAAACTGCAGTATTTGAACGTCTTTAATGACAAAAATATTTTATTACATAAGGTTACGGGTCCCCTTTCAAACTTTTCAGGGGGAACGTGGCCCCCTACCCCCCTTTGCGTCCATCTATAGTCAAACTCTCTCTGCATGAGGAAAGCCATGCCAAAATCTCTCACTTCCTTCAACTGACGCCTCGTGCGCGTCATTAGTGCTCTTGTCTGGTTGTGCATTAAGGATTCAACCAGCCTTCGTGCCGATGACTAAACAGACGGAAAAGTTCGCATTAACACCCTTGGAGACTTTCTTGAAATTCAATGGCAAGGTCAGCTTGAGGGTAATGCGAGTGTGAGTGAAGAAGGATGAACTCTCAACTAAATAACAAAACGTTCAGATAATTCAATATTTTCGAAAACATTTCAAACATGTCATTATTAAATATTTTTAAAAATGGTTCGAAAAGGTTTCAAACATGTTATTGTGCGCTTTTTCATTTTATATTATTATTATTTTATTTTTCTTTATTATATTTTTTAACTTTTATTCATCTTTCAACTACTTACAGTGAAAATGTGAGAAGGGATTCCAGAGCTCAAGAAAGGTGGGCCGATGGTACTTGTCCCCCATATGTCACATAGAGTTTGTACTGTTCTTTGACTAAATCAATCAAATGAAACCCAACCAAAAGAATTTCAGGTTCCCTGGCTGCACCCTGTCCCTTCACTCTTCTTTCCACAACACGCGCAGTTACAAGGAAACAAAGAATGTTTTCATCTGCCGTATTTTTCAGGTTGTGCTACGTCGTCATCTCTTGACGTAACAGCATAGTAGTTCCCTGTGTTTTTACGCCAAAAGATGACGAATAGCTTGATTGTCCTACATTCTGGAAGAATATTATGAACGTAAAACGTTTCCTCTTTGCTTGATTTATAAAATGTTAGGAGTTGGAACGCGCCCTAAATTAATTATTAATTTAATAACAATATTTATAAATTTATATTATAACTTATAATTATAAATCGTACTTAAAACAATTTAAAACAGTGCCTCACTGCTTCTATGTGAATATAATAATAAAATAATTATTATATTTTATTATTATTATTATACTATTAGAAGAAAATTTTAAAAAATGTTTTATAATGATATTTTATCATTTTTTAACTAGTAACTTTATTACAATCGTAGAAATGATACAGTTAAGAAAAAAATTATTTAATTTTGAATTTACGAAAGTTGGTCGGAGTAAAAATCGAAGTTTGCCAAGTGTTTGTCCTTTGCTTTTTGTTTACTTTTTATATTTTATTCCCAAAGTACCGTCGCCTTCCACCAGAAATCAAGCTCAGCATTTCCTGATTTAAATATCATTCTTCAAGTCTGCCTATCAAACTATATTATGCACACAGATACTTGATTTCGTCAATTTACAACATCGTTGGCCCCTGCGAATAAGCGAATTGCTTTAAAACATTTGTAATAAATATCGTCTTTACGAAAAATGCATGAGACATTCTTGTAACCAAATGTTATTTATTTGATTTGCTTAATATTATGAATGTGGCTTAAAAATATTTATAACACGTAGTCCAAGGGTCTACTAGAGATGTTTCGTTGAAAATACCCGATATATTGCGCAATGGCAAGAAGGTAGGGAAAAATGAAAAGAGAGATGAGAAGTAAAAGAGACAAAAGGAAAGAGGGAAGGCGAGAGCGCAGGAGACAGAGTGGGAGGGGGGAAGGAGTGATCGTGTAGAAGTTGCATTTCGTTCTACACGTGGAGGGCGTTGACATCAGTTATTTCGGGATCTGCTACCATACAACTCCGAGCAGAGAGTATACGTGAGTCTCATGTCGTTTGAAGGGGCGGAGAATGCAGGAAAGGGAAGAGTCACTCAGCGGGTGAAAGACCTCAAGGAAAACCCGGCTAACTCGAGTTGCTTGAAATCAGGACGACCCCGCGCGGAAGTTCTGGGCGAACGATTTCAACAAAGTGAGCGTAGAGAGATTCGTTAGGGAATTCCATACACGCGAATACAGGCACTGGTCAGAACTTCCTATCGAACGAGTTTTCCCACATACCAACAATTGGTTTCTAGTCGAATTCATTATATCAACATCGTACGCCAATGAGCGCTGTAAATTGAGTTTGAGAAACGTAGAACATGGCCGACAGGCGATTACGAGTGACATAAGAAAAATTATTCAGGCAACAGCTGTACCCATTTCTATGAATTTGTACTTATCGTTTTACTGTCTAATAATAATAATAATAATAATGATGATGATGATGATAGTAATAATAATAATAATAACAATAATAATAATATAATGTTAATAATAACCATAGCAAGATGGATAGATATTTATTATTTCTCTTATTAGATTTTCGCAACTTGGTGGCAAAAAAATAAAAGCATGATTATTAGAAATCAACACCTTTGAACTTTAATATTTCATAAACCTAAAATCAGCACTCCAAATAAACATAAAATGAGTACATGTTGTACAATTTTAATTTTATGTAGAGTTAATGTATTTTAATATTAAATATTATAATAATAACTCGAAATAGTTGCGAATGTCTCCACTATTATTTTAAAATAACTTTTAAAACTCCACTGTTATTTTAAAATTCTTATAAAGATTCTTATAAAGTATTATAAACTAATTTTTCTTCTAAACTGTATCCTCCCCTTCCTCTCACCGCTTACTTTAAGCCAATCCATAAAACAAGATCTTCCTGAGCAAGCTTTCCGTTACGTCACCAGCGTAACATGTCCATCTCCCGAGAATATCTTACGTGCACTCAGCTTGTTGGTTGGTTGGTTAGTGATTCTGGACGCGTCAACAGATTACGTCATTAGTCCCGCAAGTGTAGTGCATGCTTTTTCTTCGGGAGATTTCGGCGATCTTCCCCCGCTGAATGGCGAGATCCGGCGCTCACCTACTGTCGGCTAGCGAGATTTCACCCTAACCAGGACTCTCCCACCAGTGGGACACCGCCCCAGCCGGGACAAGCTCTAAGCTGGAATATGTGGTATCGTCGTGCATGTGTGTGTAAGGGGAGAGGATAGGACAAGGTAGAGGAAGGAAAGATCGCGCACGGTCCGTGGCCCGTTTGTTACGGCACTGCTCCAGCATTTGCCTGGTGTTGATTGGAGAAATCACGGAAAACTTTCATTCAGAGCAGCCGGCCGCTAGAATTTTCCAAACAGCGACTGAATTCTCCTAGCTGAAAAGTTAGTGTCGACAATCCTGCTGCCATCAGGAGTCGAACCTAGGTCAGAGGCGCTGCAGTGACATGAGTTGATGCACTGAGCTACCGCTCCCGGTGTGCTCTGCCCGTGAGTTCCCACGCTTCTCCCTCGCCTCGCCATCGGGCTCTGGCGTTGTCTGCCAGTCCGAGCGCCTCTCCGCCCGGGTTGCAACCGCCTTGCCTTGCGCCCCGCCCCTCCGCGTCGCGCCGAGCGGACGCCTGCATCCGTCGGAAGCGACTTTCACTGCAACACGTCGTCGTCGCCGCCACCGGGCCAAATATACTCGCGATCGTTGCCCCTAGCCGATCGCCCTCGCCGCTCAGCTGCGATGTAATCACGGCGGAATCATGATGCGAGCGAGTGTATAGGCACTCTGGCTAGGAAACTTGGCACCGACCACGGAGAAGGGCGGCTGCAGCTCTCTCTTTGTTCTTATTTATAACTTCTCGTTCACAGTAACCCTGTGGAAGTGGGAATTTATTTGTTTTAGTCCTGGTGTATTAAGCTACCGCCTTGTGGCTTAAGCAACTAGAAAAAAAGGGAGGCTTAATAACTAACTAAAATTTAATTTAATCTAATTGTAAAGTTAAAATACCTTCACTTTAGCATATATAATTTTTAGGAAGACAAATTCTTACCTAATTACTGAAGAAATTCTTCTTTTGGGATAAATGATTTTTTTTCCACATTCATTGATCATTCTCACTTGTTTAACATTATATACATGGCACATACAGCCCTTGCAGATACTCGACATCATAATACAACTTGACACGACTAGTCGACACAACTTGTCGAGTTGTCGATTTATTGCGATATTTCATTATTATTATTACTTTCTGTATATGTGGCATAAGGAATGTATTGTAAAGTGAAAAAAATAATTTCTAGATATTTACGAAACACGTTTTGGGGACTCCAGACCGAAAAAGTGTGGTTTTTGTGTAATCTTCTGTCCCTCTGTTTTTGAGACTGTACGGCCATCTGTGAACAGCACTGGCTCCATCAGAAAAAGAAATGGAAAAGACATCATGGCCCCTCGGATTTGAAAGTTCTTTTTTTTAAAATAAAATTGGAAATATATTTCTCGAAAATTGTTAAATTTACATTTTTTACTAGTAAAAAGTATGCGTATAAATATGATATATATCCTATATTCGAAACTTGCAAAAGTTATTTTTTTAATCCCCTCATTTACTAGTAGATTACTGAAAAACGTCATTTTTGTTCAGGCTTTGATTATAAGTAACAAAGTAAGAGGGAATTTCGACTAAATGAACTCCCCACCTGCCTTTGCCCTAACCCTCGTATTACGTGATGCAAATCTCTGTAAAATTAGTGGATTGAACAGGTAGAAAATAATGCTATTATAAAAAAAACAGTTCAAAATTAGATATTCAACGACGTTATATAATTTGTTTTTCAAAATACGGGTCATTTTCTTGTAATTTTGAGCAAAACCGTGATCATTTTCAAAATATACAATGTTTTTTGGTTAGAAAAGACTCATTTTTATTCGGACTGATAGTATGTGTACTGATAATACGTTAATACATATGATCCAAGTGCCACTTTGATTAAAACTTTTGATTCCAAAGTTTTCCCAACTCGCCCTTACGGTCGCTTTTTGAGTAAAACTTTATATCCACGGTCGTTTTTTGAGAAAAAACCGTGGCCATTTTCCAAATATACATTTCTTTGGTTAAAAAAGTCTATTTTTTATTCAGACTGATGGTATGTGTACAGAATAATACGTTAATACATATGATCCAAGTGCCACTTTGATTAAAAGTTGTGATTCCAAAATTTTCTAAACTCGCCCTTACGTAATATCCACGGCCGCTTCCTGAGGGCGCCGGGACTTCACCTTCGGGGCGGCGCCTGCGATACGCATCTGCGCCTGGAGCCCTTGCGCAACCACCCTGGCGCCCGGCATGGCCCGCGCAGGAATAGGCCCAGCAGCCTACCACGTGTGGCGTAACCGGGCACTGAGTGGGAAGGTGCTACCTACTGTTGCCTTCATTTACCCTGTCGCACTCGTTTCACTCTTTCTGAATTTTATTCAGGCGGAGAAGCTTAAACTAGCGGTTCGATACGGTTTTCGCTTTTGAGACTCCCACTCCCATTAACCACTGAAGTCAAATGGTAGCAGAGTTTGTTGGTGTGGAGAATGTTTACTTACAAGTTTTCTTAAGTGTTCGTGACTATTATACTGTGTATATGTAATAGTATGCTGTCTATACAACACCGCGATAAACATGACAGTTGTTACAAAAAAAATATTATTTTCGCGGATTGAAAATTATAATAAATGAAATCAAGAAGAACTCAATAGTTAACGAATTATTTTAACCGCATCACTCTCTTGACAACCCTAATTGGAGGGAAGTTTAGTTGTTTCGTCAGCCGTTTCGTCAAATGAAATTTGTAGCTTGTTTAATGATGCAAATCGTTTATATGCCTTTCTCGTGGAACTAATTTTGTTGTTATGAAATGTTGCCCGAAACGCTCATTGCTACCTTTATTCATAATTCAACTAAGTGTAGTAAACAAAAAGAGGTAGAAATTTCCGAACTCAAGTAAACGTGCACGGATTATTCTTCTCTGAAAAACGTCACCTACAATTATTGAACTATTTTTGACGTTAACCAACTAAATAAATGAATCAATTGTACTCCAAAAATATGACGTCTCAAGAAAATATACGTTGCAGAAAAAAACAATGTGGATTTTGTGAAGTACATCAGTCAATATTGTTTTAAAAACACCTATTTTATTTATTTATTGGTGCGTTAAATTATAACGTCATATAAAGAAATAAGAATTTGAAGTTTTTTAAGCTAATGTTTTGAAGTCTTAAACTACAAGTATATCAATACTTAAAAAATTATAATAACATGTGGGAATCATTTTCAATTACGTGCTTTCACTTGTAACATGAGCGTCTGAACTGAGCTTCCTGGTTCATGTGAGCAGCATGCTCAGGGCACGTGCCCTTCAGGAAGTGAGCGGCGCGCGTGCTGAGGAGGGGGCAACGTTTGGTCAGAATTGATTTCGTGAAGTCGCTCGACTTCACAAAATAGATTGTATTACATTGCTTGCAAATGTTGAAATTTTCATTGAATTTTCTATTCAGCAAAATGTTTGTTGAAAATATATACTAGTAGTTGAAGACTGCCGAATCTAAAATGGGTTGGGGATTATGCACCTTTTGTATAGAATTTTTCGCGGTCTGTGAGACATTTTAAAAAGGAAATTAATGATGCTAATTGAAAGCATTGTTGAAGAAATTTGGTTTTAGTGTGAATTGTTTTATAAGAAGGGAATATTTATATACGTAATTAAATTATGGCCAAAAGGATCATTAAAATAGTCTCCTATATTATTTCAGTAGTATACATTTTTGTGGCTTTCACAAACAACCAATGTTTTTTAAATGAGGTAATTAAAAAAAGAAAATTTCACGGAGATGTGACGAATCGTATTTTGACTTTAAAAATGTGAAGGATTTACTAAAAAAAACTCTTCTAAATATTCATGTCAAATTCAACTCTTAACACTCAGCGGCATTCTTAAATCTATGTAGTTAAATAACTCCTAAACAAAGCGTTTTAAGGCCTTAAAACTTGGAATTTTGTGGCCAAATATTTCTCATACCGTCATCTACAGTGTAAAATATTCTTGGATATTCTATTACGTTTTGCTGCTCCGTCGCTTCTCGATACTACCCACCTGGTCAGCCAAGTACAGAATCTGCAACTGTACGTAAAATTAGACTAACTACTTTATACTCTAGGCGATTAAATTGTACGGGTGTACTTGTCAATTCGGTAATGAAGTTAAATAATATACCAAAAAATAGGGTTGTGCTTGCCCAATGCTGTATTTTCGCACGGACAACTTTACGTAGCTTTCTGGAGAGTAAACGTTTTTATAGTATTTTTGTGACTGTCAAAAGAAGTCTAACTACTTCATATGCTGTTTTTAGGACGTGCGAATTATACCAAGAACATATCTATAATACTGAATAAACTTTTATTCAAAGTTTGTTTCAAACATCAATTTCATTGTTCTTTACTTTTATTTTTAATTCTTTAAGTACCTTGGAAGTTCCCTTTTTAATTTTTTTAAACAGATAAGCACGTTTCGTTAACAACTTTCTCTCTTAATATGGAAAAGGAAAGATGGTGAAGAGGGTGGAATTTAACATGCGAGAGTTCTCGCAGAGCTACCCTAGTAAATTCAATCATTTCAATCTCAAGAGAACTGAAAATTCATCAGAACTGATTGACTTCTGATTATTAATTGTTTTGTACGTGTAACCATGTCACATTGTAGTTGCGTTTTCACTCATTAGTGCTGGAAGTATTATTTATGCTCATAAATTTATATTTAAAGAACTTTTTGTAGGATGGCACTCATGGTAAACTTGGACTTCTTCTTCCATATGGTATGTAATCACTTATATTAGTTAATAAATAAAAAAATTAAAAATTTGTTTAAATAACTTTGTTAAGCTATTTGTTAAGTTTTTACCTCTTAATCAGAAATATACTGGAATGTTAAACGTTAGATATGCTTGAAAAATTCATTATTTTTAATTAGTGGGTTAAACGAGAGAAAATGATATTTGGAAAGAAAATGAAACTTCTGATATTGAAATAATTTTTTGTCAATGTTTTTGCCTTTATTAATTATATTTGATCAACAAGTGTTGCTGACAAGTTACGATAAGGTATCGCTTTCACCTCTCATTATGAACGTGCTATTTTAATACCTGGCTCTCACTTGTGGAGGACGAATATTCTTGGAAGCGAGATGGCACCTATGCAGTGTGCACCTCTCACTCACTCAACAACCATGGAAACAACCCAAGGTCAATACCCTTGAGGCGTATCTTCGCACAGTCCCTTCGCAGTGTTGGGCTCCAGTTACGAAATGGCATTCCATGTGACAAAGATAGTACCCTATAGCTAACACGTGGGCTATCTTGTGGTTCATGATACAAAATGTGAAAGACGCGAAACAAGGAAAGCACTGTGTTAAGTTAGGAAGCATGAAAAAAATAAAGTATTCTTAATTGATTGCTTATGTTTGTTTAAAAATTTGATTAAATGATAGACTATTGTTTTGATGAATTATGTGAAGAAAGAATGAAACCAGAACTAGAATGAGGAAACTAAAGAGAACGTAAGGGAAGTATTAAGAATCGTGAAGAACGTAAATAAGCAAATGGAAAATAAGTTAGGAAAAGTAAAAATAAAATTACAGTTTAATATTCAATGTATCCACAAATGTTCAATTTCAATTGTCGATACAGGTAAATTGAAAAAAGATATAATTATGCTCTATAATAATTCACTGAGGAAAGATGATGATGATGTTTACATATTACCATTCACAAAATGTTCAAAGACGTGTAAATGTCCTTGATTTAGTTAACAAATTATCTCTCGGGGATACCCCAAACAGATGTAATAAAAAATCAAAATTTTATAGATTATCTGTGTATTTGTTTTTATACTGTTATCTGTGTATTTATTTTATAGATTATCTGTTAATAGATTATCTGTGTATCTAGATATTTGGTGTATTAACACCAAAGAAAGATAATGGTTTTACACAAGGTACTATCGACACAAAACACTGATACTGTACAACTGACGGATAGGGACTTATAAAGGTGCATTAAGCAACTTTAGGACGTCAAAATAGAATGTAGCAGATTATGATGTGAAGAAGGTAGATAAATACTCAACCTGCAACGCACGGTTAATATATCGCGTATTACTCGATGCATCTTCTGCTCATAAACCTATAATATTATACACAGGGAATCCTATCAACTATGGGCTACTCGCATAACTTCTAAACGGTTCACGATATAGAAATTATTTTTCGATCAACAATGCGCAATCATGGAGCAACTAATGCGCCTTAGAGATATTTTTCGAAATATTTTTAGTTTTCGAGAAATTTAATCATTTTTGATCTTTTAAATGGGACCATGTATTTTTCTCACTAGGAATAGATAGATCATAAAAAAGAGGAATGCATTGATGTAAAGTATGTTAATGTTTTGATAGTATTTTGAGTAGAAAATTATTCATTCTGACATGTGATTTCAAATTAAACATACAAGGTTCCCTGTAGCTGCCCTTGCAACTGTCGCCTTCGTTGTGCCGCCACTGTTGCGAAGAGAGGGTGGAAGCGGCGGAGGCCAAAAGCGACTGTTGCAAGCGATTCTACTCACATGTACTGCACTGTGAACCAGTCCGCTGGATCAAGTCGGGAGACCAGTTGGGAACTTGTCCCGGCTGGTGCAGCTCCCCGCTGGTGAGAGGTATGTCAGTACTCGCTAGCCGACGTGTAGGTCGACGCCGGATCTCGCCATCCAGCTGGATAAACACTGCAAACTCCGGGAGAAATCACTCACTACACTTACGAGATTAACGACTACAGAATTTGACGCACCCAAAAATGAAATAATTATTCAATCAATCGTAACGGAACGTAGGTTGGGTTTCCTACCACGCGAACTACAAAATTTTCTTTTTTTAAGTTCTTTAGATTTTTGAAGGATGCCATTACAACTTCGCTGCTAGGGTTGCCAAACGTTGGAAGATCAGTTTCAATGTGAAACTAATCATTTAGCAACATAAAAAAAATACGTGCGGTATGTTTGCATTGGTTCAACTAGATATGCAAATACGTACAACCTGCAACTCACATTGCGTCCGATTGCGATTAGTATTAACCTTTAGAAAACTAAATAAGTGAAAATTACTTTAGTGTGATAAAAATGTCCCTACAAGCATAATCAATTTATCGGTTTCAAATTCTTTTTAAAAGAAGATATATTCTTCAAATGGATTTTAATTTTCAAGAATCAAGAATTTACAAGAATCCGCCAATAGAAGTATCCTCGAATGAGACCTACAACAATTGCGTACGATTAGCTCTTATTAGTACCCCGAATTTGTATCACAAGTGATTAGAGACATGCAGAATCTAGATTGATAGATTCTTTTGTGTTTCTAGACCCTGCGAATCCTATGGTCTAAAATCGTAAACTTAATGCGTGTTATGTTGTGAAAGATGGTGCTACTCCACTTCCACTGGAACGTCTAGAATTTATAGATATATCCAATTAATTAACTATTTAATATATTGTGCGATTTAATTGAGGGCCAATGGAAGGCAAACTTTGTGCATGACAGGTTCGCGATGCGAAATTCCCCTGGTGCTCTGACGGAATGCAACCCGTCGTGCAGATTCGCTTGCGGTTGGCAGCACGGCGCGTGGTCCTGTTTCGTCCCAACGCTGCCCATTAGCGTGTTCTAGACATCCAGATGCCGGTCATCAAATAATGTAGAGAATGTATGCGTCATATGCGATAACGTAATGGACGAGATCCCTTTATAAAGCAATTAATTCTTATACGGAAATCATCTTAATTGAACCGCTCATTTGTTCCTTCCTTTCTCCCGATAACTGGCTTTGTTTTGAATTCCATTATTTGTTAGCGCCTAATTCTTTTCTAATCCGCTTCTATATTTATAAAGGAATGTTCTTTGATGGGTCAGAATGACGTGTTTCATCGAGAATTAACCAGATTGCTGATTCTTACTAGAGGAATTTCAACATGGATGATAGCAAAATGCATCTAATGAATTTACATTATCAAATTATATAATACTGATTTTTATTTATTTTATTTTAATATTTTAACTCTGACGGATCGAGATAGTTTGAAGAATGATTCATAAATCACACCTGGAAATACATTATTTTTAAATCAAAGAAGAAATGTGTCGCTATTTTTTAAAAATTTATACTGTCCTAATGTTTTATTTATTTTGTTCTTGTATAGCTATCATATTAAAGTTTACTATCTTTAAACGCTAAATAATTGCTGAAAAGCGATTCAACATTCCCGAGAGGCGTGAGTACTCTTGGCGCCTAGGTCCTGAGCCATCCAGACACACCGTGCCGTGCCGTCCAGTCGTCCCCTAGCCACACAGTCTGAGGCGCGGGGGCGGGAGCAGGGGTGGTGGCGGGGGCGGGGGCGGGGCGAAGGGGGCGGGCAGCGACGCAGGCAACGACCGGCGGCGGGCGGTGGGCGCGCTCAGGGCAGCCGAGCGCGATAAGCCCTCGCCCACCAAAGGGCGCTCGCCGCGCCGCCCACTAATCGAAACTAAGCGGTTCTCAAACGACTCCTCGGACTCCCGCACAAAGGGCTCTCGCGAATTATTTGTCACCCACGCGTCCGCCCGCCAAACCGCATGCCCTTCCACCCACCCCAAAACCGGCTCAAACTCTTGCCCACCCACCCGCCAAAACGCTTGCCCACCCGCCAAACCGCTTGCCCTGCCACCCACTTCAAAACCCCCGCCCGCTCAAACTGTTGTCCGCCCGCCCGCCGAAAAGCTTACCCAACTGCCCAAACGCTTGCCATCCACCCAAACGCTTACCCTCCCACCTAATCGCTTTCCCGTCGCAAAAATTTTAACGCTTGCCCACCCCCCCGCCAACGATTGCCTTCCTCAACCCATCCGCCTGCCGAAATACTTACCCGCCCTACCGCCAAAACACTGACCCTCCCGCCCAATTGCTTACGCACTCAATTGCTTAAACGCCCACTTTCTCAAACGTTTGCCCGCCTGTCGGCCCCTCTAAGGGAATAACTATGTCATCGAAAGCGAGAAATTATATCATTGGTTCCTTGTGTAAATTACATTGTGTATTAAATCATTTTATTTACCTATATTTTCCGTTACTCTCCGATAGGGAATAATAGATAATATCAGATGCCCGCTAGTACCCTAAAGAAAAGAGAGAATAATACGAATTAGCGGAAACACGGTATGTCATGACATCCAGTTGATTGAAATTGTGTGTTGCAGTTCAGTTATACGTTAAGCAGAGGGTCAAGGGTGGGATCATTGCTCGAGAAACTGTCTTCGTTCGGGCTGTCAAAGTCGCCACTGCCGACCACCTGTAATTGTGAGAAAATAATAATAATAATAATAATAATAATAATAATAATAATAATAATAATGTCCACCAGACCGCCCTCCCACCCAAACACCCGCCTACCCATAAGCTTGCTCGCCAGCTCGCTCTCTTACTCAAACGCTTGTTCGCCCGCTTTGTTCAAACGCTAGCCCGCCCACTCCTGGCCAGTCATAGGGACTCACCTGCCCAAGCCTGCGCTTGTCGCCCGTCGACCGAAACACGCGCTCGCCTTGCTCGGGCAAATGTCCATCCGTATATCCAAGCGTCCACATATTACCTCATCGGTTCTCCTACCCAAAGTCCCGCTTTCACCGGACGCACACACCCACCCACACGTCCATCCCACACACAGACACACATCTATCCACCCCCATTCGCTCACCGACACGTTCCCGTCCAGCCGCATGTTCGCCCGCAAGAGTTTCTCCCGGCCACCCGTCCAACCAACCCTCTCAGGAGACCTCCTCCCCTCTGACCCGCCCACTCCTCCTTCGGTCCTGTTACCCGGAGCCAGTGACCTCCACGCAGGACTCGCAACGCGTCCTTCTTTGTGTCCCGTTCTGTGACGGCGCGCTGAGGGACAGGCGGGGCCCTGCACCCCCGCGAGCGCCTAATCCGGACGCCGCCGCGCGTTCTGGGGGGCCGCGTGCACCCGCCCCCACCCCCTCTCCCGCGCCCACTCGCTACGTGCGCTCGGACGGGCGTCGTTAACGACGAAAATAGCCGCGCGGTGTTGTGACAAATGAGCTGTGCGCTTTTGCAGTGCGCGGAATAAGAGGCGACATAATGCCCAGAGCGGCCTTTGCGAAAGGGTTGCGGGGCTGCTGGCCGTCGAGAAGGTACGCAGGTAGAGGGAGGAAGAAAGCAAGCAAGCAAGAAAGGAAGAAAAGTCTTGGCCGGGGCTGTGTTGGAGCACGTGTCGCTAATAGCTTTGGTAAAGAATTGTCCAGAAACTAGTTTTGTATAGCTGCCAAATCCTGTTCTAAGTATATAATAATGTCTATTGCGTATAAGTCTAAGAAAGGGAAATCAGATTGTAAACTCTAATTGAGGTTTACATATCACTTTTGAACTAGTTAAAACCACCATCACTTTCGATATTATATGTAGCAACTTCTAGATACGAAACTATAATTACTAAAGATTGTAGTCTACTTTATTATTTGAATTGTGTTTAAAAATATATTTCTATTATAAAATTCAATGACTCTTCAAAGAGTACTTTCACAGAAAATTAGGGCAGTGGGCTCGAAAGTTAGCTTTAGAAGTGACGAGTGGAATAAATAATCGATAATTAGTGACTTCAAGTAAGAACTGATCGGAATACCAGTAATATAAATCCAAAAGTGGCGAGGATTTCGGTCATCGATAGATGAGCTGATAAATACTTTAGAGAAAAATTGAATACTACAAAAATGACTACATATATTTTAATTGTAATAGTAAAAATAGAACTGAGAAATAGTCATGAAACAACAAGAAGCACGTTAAGAATTCGTCAATAGTAGCGCATCGATTTCAGAAATCGCGACCGTTCACCGACTCATTCGGCCGCTTCGTGCAGTATTCCTTTGCACGGCGAAAAGCTGCCCAGTCGTCGCTGTTTTTATAGAATCTCGGTTATTCCTGGCCAGGCGTAGTGAAGTGCGCTATTACGGTGTGGTATAAACTTATTATGGGAACGGCGCATTGTGTTGGTGTCGTCCTAATTGAGTGCATTTTCTGGTTTTGTCAGTGTTTTTAGGTTTTTTAATTGTCATGCGCTGTGAAGGAAAATGAAGATATCAAAGTTTAGCACAAACAAAAATTATTTATTTCACTTACATTTGAAGAGATTGATTCTTGAAAATGTTTGATTTTTATCGTGACACAAAGAATTTTTCTGAGAATGTATTTGCTAATTTGAATACAAATATTTTTGAACAACTGGGATTTAAAAAAAGCACCGTTTGTTTTTAATAGAATCGCAACGTTTTTTGGAATGGAATTTGCCATGGAATTTAGTAACATTTTTGAAGGAGGAAAATGTTGCCTGCGAATTTAAGGAAATTTCGTGTGTAGCTAAATTAATGTGCGAGATAGCAGCTCCAACAGCATCTATAGAAAGGAGCTTTTCTGCTTAAAAAAAAACTATTTATAAAAGAAACAAGCAGAAGATCGAATGTGTAGCTTGACCTGTGTGTGAATTGAGAAAGCACTCTTGTAATCATTACGAGAGGAAGATTTTTACACCAGTCATTATAAAATTGGCCACTACAACAGAACCGTTCGACTCCATATATTAAGTAATGTAGGATGTATATTAGTATTTAAACATATTTATCTAATACATTCACTAATACCATACAAGGTTAACATTGCACATTATTTAGAAGAATAATTGTATACATTTTTTATAAATTTAAATCATTTAGAATATCAATTTTTGCGGACATAACACACATTATTTCAGATCGTTATGGGGGTACTTTACATGAAGGGACATTTTCAATATTTAGAAAAAAGGCTTCATCGTTTTATATTAAATTTTGCTGATGGATAGTGTGAAGGACGTTTTAGAGAATAATGCAAGTCACATGTTCATTGAAAACTCTGATTTTTTGAAAATTGCAAAAATTCAATATTTTGAAAAATGAAATCTGTTTCTGAAAAATAGATTTTTAAATGAGGTCATGTACAATTTTTCGAGTAACTTGAGTACTTTTCGCGTAATTGGGCGTGAAAATATGGGCGAGAATGTACGTGCGGTTTTAGCACCACTAGTTATTGCGTGGAATGCTGAAATGGCAACGACTGGTCAGCCAATTTTGAATTGTTTGCACCGAAGGGGAGCTTTCTTTAAGAACAAGCAATAAGAATGATAACCTAATACCAAAAGAACTTAAAAATAATTACTTCATTTCACATTTATTGGAATGTATTCTTATTCTGCTTTTATGTCACACCAAGATTTCTTAAGCATTTCAATATTGCTGTACAGTACTCCAGGACATTTATTTCAAAAATAAAAAAAATCAGGAAAATGAGCCCAGTTTTGAACATTCAAAAAAAAAACAGGATTCCCCACATTTTTGCCATTCGTCCCCTTGCTTCAGAAAGACGGACCAGGATACTGCGTCTACAATGACCACACAAAAATGCCACTCCTCTCCACTGAACCCTAAATAGTAAAATACATTTTGCATGTCCTTAAATATATCGAACATAAACTGTAGTATCACATTTTATCAACTCTAATAGTTCGCTTCTTTCAGAAACTAGACTATCGCACTTGTGTAATGTAAAACAATCAAGAGACCATAATATTACGGTCGCATGGGGATCGCACGAATCCATTAAAACCGTAATATTATCCGACCTCATATATATATATATATATATATATATATATATATATATATATAATAGAGAGAGAGAGAGAGAGAGAGAGAGAGTCATTGAAAAGAAAAAAACCTTATGAAGATCCTTTCACATTCCCCTAGTCTTCTTATGTATCAATATTTCTTTACTATTTCTGGTTAGTCCGTTCTGTAGAGATTGTGACACTTAATTGCACAGTTAATGTACGAGAATACATACATTGAAGTATTTGTTGTTGAACCGTTAGACTTAATAGTTATTTGTTGTTGAACCGTTACATTATTCTTAATAGTTTACCCCAATTTTGCTCCTATTCACCCATTTCACTAGAATGTGTAAAAAGTTTGGTTACAGAGAAATCATTGAATCACCTATAAAACGAAAAATACATAATGAAATAAAAAACACTACTCATATTGATGAAAAATTGTCCATCTTTTAAATTTAAACTGCATTTCATTAGTGACTAGTCAGTTTTCGGAATGTGAGATACGCGTTTGGCATGCGTATCGGATTGTACTAATGGCATCTGCACTTTGTGTTTGCTGTCAGGAAAACAAGCCATGCGAGTTAAGGTTGATCTTTGAGTTTAGTGTGGTTGCATCAGCCGAATCGGGGCCACCCATACTTCAGTCATTTTCTTACGATTTTGCACTATTTGTTGTGTAAATCTTCTCACCATATCTACCAATTTTAAAATATTGTCACTACATAGGATGCATTCATCTTTTAAGCTTTCTTCTTCAAAGTGATTGTGTATGGATTGGTGGTATGGTCTATATTGGTGTGTATGGCTTCACTTTTCTGTTACACAATCAAATATTGACTAAAAAGTAAGCAAAATAATTACATTAAAGGGAGAGGGTACCATTAATTGGCTGAAGTTATCAATTTTCGCTTTTTGGCAAAATAAATAGTTCAAACTTTACCCTTTCCAAATATAATAACTTTTTTTAGGACGTCTTTAATTCTTATTTAAATGCTCTACTGCCCATGTGCCTCGGCTCCTTTTTTGACACTTGATACAAGTATCATTATTTTTTCGTAATTTTAAACGCATGTTGGATTGTTAATGAGTTCTTGAAACACACTCTTGTTTATTAATCGGTAGCATTGGTCTTTACCGCTGAAAAATATGGTTTAGAATGTCATGCAGGGATGTTATAGTAGAGCAGTGTCAAGAACAAATTTATTTCAAATGGCGTTTGCCGAAAATGTACTTATTTTGTAATTAATGCCCCCCATCAGAAACTATTGTTCATAATTTATTAAAACTTACAGAATGTATTTATTATAGTTTTAGTAATCAATTGGCATTCTAATAATAACAATGGCTGTATATTCAAGTATGCGAAATATCAATTTTTTCTTGTTAACCATTTTCTTGAAAAGGCATCGTCAATAATAGCAAATTTAACATATGCAGAATACATGGAACTCTCTCCCCTTAAAAAGCTGTTTGCAAAATATTTTAAAATATCATATTGAAAAATAGATTGCATTAAGAAAGAAATTGCTTGGATAAATAGTGAAGGTGTTGAGCACAGGTACCGGGAGCGGTAGCTCAGTGCATCAACAGCGCCTCTGACCGGGAGGTCGTAGGTTCGAGTCCTGACGGCGGCAGGATTTTCGACACCAGCTTTTCAGCTAGGTCGAATTCAGTCGCTGCCTGGAGGAGAATTCTAGCGGCCGGCTGCTCTGATCGGTAGTTTTCCGTGGTTTCTCAGATAAACAGGCGAATGCCGGAGCAGTACCCTACCAAACGGGCCACGGACCTCGCGCGATCTTTCCTTCCTTTTCCTTGTCCTATCCTCTCCCCCTTATACACACACACACTTACACTAACACGCACTACACTACTTCATATTCCGGGATACCGGTCGGGAGAGCTTGTTCCGGCTGGGGCGGTGCCCCGCTGGTGGGAGAGTCCTGGTGAGGGGAAACCCCACTAGCCGATGGTAGGTCGGCGCCGGATCTCGCCATCCAGCGGGGGAAGAACACCGCCATCGCCACCGAGGAAAACATGCACTCCACTAACGGGACTAATGACCAAAGCAGTTGACGCGCCCGGAAACACGAAAAAAACAAACCGAACCTGGAGCAAAGGTGTTAAAAAAGTTGATCTACATTTTCCAACAACTCAAAAATAAAACAATTAAAAAAATTTAATAAAAATAAAACTTTTCCCATATTTACAAATGTATCTTTCTCTATTGGAAAGAAATAAAGAATAATCTTGGAACTATTTTTAAAATAAAATTCAGTATCCTTCGATCTTCGTATGCTACACCCCAGCCTCACACTATTTTACGATAGTTAACTTTGAATGCAACCACTGCGGACTGATATTCAACCCGAAATGAAAGGAAAGTTCTCATTTTAGGTAATGTCAGCTTATCAATATGAAAAATCATACAAAATATAAAATGCCATGTAAAACATTGTTTTTAAACAATTTAATACTTCTCTTTTAACTATTTACAAATAATTATGTAAATTCTTTATTCACTTTTACAAGCAAGAGTTCTTAATTTTAAAGATCTAATAAATGGTTGAGACTACCGACTAACAAAAACATACTACCTCAATGAAACGATTTTTGGAATTCGCAAAACTTCAACAGCTGAAATACTTATAACTAGGGGGCGGATTTTGATGACCTAAAACCTCGTCAAAATGATTAATAAAATGCTCTTTAAATAATTTAACAATTCCCTAAAAGCAAAGGAAAATGACGTAAAAAATGTGATCCAAATCAGTTCGGATGAACAACTGAAGCTGTTGGTTAGATAACTGATGTAATCGAGTCTTCTGCTATTCGTCTACACCACACAGTGTACTCGGCTTTCAAAGTTTTGGTTTGGACTATTCTTTACCAGAAAATCTGTCTTTAGTTATCCTAAAATCGGCTGAAGAGCCTATGACGCTGACAGGCGTCACATGAACCTTAGATTACATACTCGCAATGGCTGACATTACAACTTCTGAGCGAAGAAATCGAACGGGCTACCAGGTATAGGTGCTCAGGAGAGAATTTGGAGAACATTTGTTTAGTCTCGTAATTATTATTTGAAGTAAATATCACTAAAATGATAGTAAAATCATGCATTAAAAATGCATTAAAAATGTTAGAAAGCGATAAAAATTACTTATTAGTCGAAATCGGCGAAAAATGTAAAAATGACGTACAAAATGGGTCATGTCTTTTTGACATGACATAAAATGGATGTCTACACTAAACAGAAGTTTTCTAAAGTAAAACAGAAAAAAGTATTTCGTTAAAATCCGACCCCTACTTATGAGAGTTGTTAAAAATATCACGATAGTCAGTAACATCAATATCTAGAAATAAACATTTATTGTTGATCTTTAGTGTTTGGTTCCTAACAAACGACCTTCTGAAAAATGATTCACCTCTCCAACCAAAAGGGAAAAAAGGAATTTGGAAATCCCCAGGAAAATATGACAATGATGTGCGAACGTTCCAAAGGCCCTAATCTCCGAATGGGAGATGTCGTTCCTTCTTGTGCGTAAGCTGTTTACTGGGGAACCAGGCCGTCTCGACATGTCGCTCTGGACCTCGACCTTGGGGTACACCCTCTTGAGCGATTATGCGTCGTTGATCGACGTCACAATCCTCCGCGGGAGGAAAGCGCATTTGCGTCGGCCGGTGCTCCCGGGAGGCGCTGGGAGTGGCCATTACGCCCGGCTCCAATAATGGCTGCGGTTGCCACGTCGTCTGAGCAACTAATCGATTTCCACGAAGAAGACGCTTCTCGGCGGCGGCTTTTCCCCTCGAGAGGCCCACCACAACAGCCCCAGGTACAGAGCCGCTACCCCGCCCGCCGCCCACGCCTCCATTGACCACCTCGCTGTGGACGAGTATGGCCACTTGGCGCTGCACGCGGTCTTAACATCTGCATCGAGTTGGGCTAATAGAGGACAGAAATAACACCGAGGGGGATAATGGGCTAGTCGCTGTGAAAATTGATCATCGAAGTTCCACGAAGATTTCAAACTAGTATTAAGCCGTTTGAAATCTGTTCATAACACGGGTCGCTCTATGTACCACTATGTGTCTGTCTGTCTCTGTCTGCCTCTGTCTGTCTGTCTGTCTCTCTCTCTCTCTCTCTCTCTCTCTCTCTCTCTCTCTCTCTCTCTCTTTCTTCTTTCTTCTTTCTTCCTCTCTTTCTTGTGGCCATTCTAGCTTTCCATTCCTCGATGGCTGTATATTCTTTCTAGTCAAGTTTGCAAATAATTAGTTAAGCCCTTAAAGACCAAGTAGTGTAACTCCATTTTGAGGATAAAAAAACAATTTTAAGTAATATGAATTTTAATTTACCGAATTTATTTCGGTCAAACTGTCCATTTAATTTACAGTTTTTAAAACTGTCCATTTAATTTAAATTGTTGTAAAAAATAACCTAAATATGGTATTGTGAAATGCATTTCATAGTTTCTTGTATATCATATACTTTACCTACTCGTTACAAGTTGAGTAACTCCATTTAGGCCCCAATATCAAGATCATAACTGAAGGAAATTAGTCAGTGTTGTCAATATCAGTTCTGCCCGCCCTAGTTCCCCTGTTATTGTGTTTACACAGGAATGAAAAAATTTAAAATAATGTAGTGAAGAATTTTATGACACAACTCGAGAAAAAATTAATATCTGGGAACTAAAAATAGTGACTTACATCACGTGAGCTTTATGGAGCTCATACGTTCATTACGACATACCTACCTTACTATTTATATGAAACTATTCGTATTTATTGACTAATACATTTTCCACTTATTCCTTGTTTACAAAGAGTTTTCATTGTTTTTATTCTGCTGAATATAATCATCCCAGATTCTAAGCCCTTGGAAGGTATTCCATAAATACGAATACATTCTACTTCTATGTACATTCTATTCTAGTCTCTACTATCCATCTTATGCAATATAACCACGTCTTTCCCACTCGCCCACCTTTCTCCCTTCTTTCCTTTCTTCATGATTTTGAACTTCTGCATTCCTTAATTATGTCAGCCGTCACAGAGAAGGTAACTTGTTCCCTTACTTCCAAAGGTAGCTTGTCCATTCTTCCATGTAACTTGCTTCTAGCATATCGAATATATACATTGTTTCGCAAACTCTCTTGATTCATACTGATCTCACTCTTTCCATCATAATTTTTACAATAAACTTTCAGCTTTTTAAACTTACCTCTCAAATTATTTGTAGTGTACCTCCTACTATAAATCGCATACGCTTTGAATATTCGTGGGAGGTATTGATTTGTGTTGTATCGTGCGTTTGTGTTGTATCGTGCTTTGTGAGTCAATTTTGTGCAGTATTCCTATTCTTCTTTACTGATGAAAAAATGGTGAGGAAGTGGAGGTGTTCCTTGACTTTCCTGGACGCGTATGTCACCGCATGTGAATATTCTACGTAAGATGTGTATCTATAAATTTCTTCCGTAGATAAAGTGTCTATGAGATTCACACAGGGCTAGATTGGAGGCTTCCCAACAATAAGGCATTGTATGGTTGCGGTTCGGAAAAATGCTTTACAATTCTTACTATTTTTACTTAACTGAAGATATCGAGGCAAACCATGACGTTCAAGATGAACAGTCTTCGCACACAAACCAAGTTCCGGCAGGGATAATGAAGGAAAGATCGGGAGATGTGGCTCAGTGCATCAACTGATGTCACTGCAGAGCCACTGCCAGGAGGTCCTAAATTCGAGTCCCGACGGTAGCAGGATTTTCGACACTAGCTAGTGAGCTAGGTCGAATTTAGTCGCTGTCTGGAGGAGAGTTTTAGCAACCGTCTGCTCTGATAGGTTTTCCGTGTTTTTTCCGATCAATACCAGGCGAATGCCGGATCAGTACCCTAACAAACGGGCCATGGACCGCGCGCGAACTTTCCTATCTCTTCCTTGTCCTATCCTCACCTCTTAAACACACAATAACATGTACTACACTACCTTACATGGTTGGGATCTTAAAGCTTGTCCCGGCTGGTGCGGGATCCCGCTGGTGGGAGATTCATGGTTAGGGGAAAGCCGACAGTAGGCCGGCGCCGGATCTCGCCATCCAACGGGGAAAGATCACCGCCACCTCTCGAAGAAAAACGTTCACTACACTTACAGGACTAATGACGTTTTTAGGTTACGCGCCCGGAATCACCAACCACAACCAATGAAGGAAAGAGTTCGAAAATAAGTTGAACCCTTTACGTTAAAATACTTCATAATAGAAACAGTGAGGAAAATAACATCGTCGAAAGAAATAACTGGAAAGGCACATTCAAGATTTGTTAAAATACTAGTAGACTACTATTTAACATGATTATAGATTTAAAATTTTTACATGGTATTAATTGCGTAAGTATGTATGTACTTTGGCTCAATAGTCTCTGACGAAGCGCCGTCCCGGCCTTGCGGCCATGGGTTACGGAGTACGTGTGATTGGCACGTAGGCACCCTACGCCGTATTCTAGTCCCCGGGAATCGAACCCAGGGTCGCGTCATGGAAAGCAAGCATACTGACCAATGAGGTATCCTTGAGGGCAATTACGTAAGTATACATTTTAAAATCGTATCAGTTCACTTACAATACACTTAACTGACTTGCTTGATAATATTTTTCTGATATAGTTAATAAATGTTTCATAATATTGAAACCGTGCGTTGCTCACTTCTTCTTTTATTGAATCTATTTAACAATTATACTTTTGCCGTCCCATGCCTAGCTCATTAATTTGTTACTATTTTTAATTTATCATTTCTCTTTTTAACCTTGGCGTGGGAATAGCTCAAGGTGTAAGAAATGTTTATACATATATATGTCGAAGGTCGACAAACTTTGCGGTACGGGAATTCAAGTAGTGAATTTTTTTATTGAACGTGAAGTACTTGAAAATAACACATTAGCCGTTCCAAAATATTACAATTTGCCTTTTACAATTACAATGCAGCCCCTTTCTCACAGCTCTCCTGCTGACTACGAATACAACACATAATAACCATAACAATGCACTGTAATAAATATTTTCATTTCTAATATGTACAGGCAAATTCCCACAAGTTTTCCATTCATACGATCTTTATTAACTCGTGAACGTGCCATCTTTAATTATCCCTTGAACTACAACTTATTTAATTTAATTTGCCCACAACTTTAACTTAATACATTAAATATATTTCATGTTTATGCACTTTTCTTGATGCTGACCACTGCCAGTGGTCCGCTCTCTCACGCCGTTCCCATTTCCTGGCATCCACGACATTGTCTGTCCCCGTCAACTCAAAACCGTCATTCCGCAATTGTATTTTTAAATTTCATTCTCTATATTACTCCGGTGCTCACGCACTTCTACCCACTCTTTGACTCCTATGTATAGCTAATTCACACTCACTCAGCGAGTTAAATATTCTCACGGTAATCCGCTAATATTCTCCGCCTGACTCGCATAGTAACCGCGTTCGTTCTCCCCTGTAAATCATGTTATCTACCCTTCAATTGTCCATTCCTCTCCAAAAGTTCTCCAATTTCGTATCTCTTTGCTAGATCGTACGTATTATGTTCATTTGACGCCTTACACTTCCTCCCATACTCTGTCAGTCGATACACTTTATGTCGTTATTCCTTAATATTCTGCCTGCTTTCTTTCTGACGTTTTCCAAAACGGAAATTATTAATGTAATCCTGTTGAAACTTACACACTTTATTCTCCTCTTCTATCTGCTGGTCATTTCCGATTTGGGATTCTTTCTTTATTTCTTGCTAATCGCGTCCATAGCAAAATTCGTTTGTTTGCTTTTCATGGAATGTTCCAAATTTCTCATTCCTGTTCCGATTCTATTGAATTTTGTAATGGTTCCAAATTAGTGGTAGAAAAAATCATCATACTGTTATATCGACGCAACTCAGTTAAACACAGAGATGAAAAGTCGCTCTTAACGAACGGCGGCTCTTCAGAATTTCAAATCCATCGTCCATTGAGAAAGATCGAAACATATGAGTTTCATCTAAACATTCTAAATTAGTACTTCCATTCAAAGAAAACATGTTTCATATTTCAAGAGTTCTTCTCTTCATCTTTCTTGTCGTATCCTCACCCGTAACTAACAAATAGTTACACTTACATGCACTACACTACCGTACATGTTGGGAGCTTAGAGCTTCACTCAACTGGATCGGTGTCCCGCTGGTGGGAAATACCTGGATGAGGAAAACACAACAAGTCGATGTAGTCGGCTAAGGCAGTAGCGTCGTAGTGATCTCGGACCGAAGGGTCGCGGGTTCGAGTCCCGCCTCGGACAGGGTTGTACTTGTGTTCGTCCTTTCACCCCTTATCATCACCATTTCGTTTCAGCTACACAGTTACCATAACGTTAATGCAAATAGTGGTCGCTATTGACCGAGATGTTAATGCGTCCTTAAATAACAAAAAAAAGCCAATGTGTAGCTCGCCACCTGATTTCACCATGCAGTCGTGGAAGAACACGTCCACTTATCAAAATATATCATGATCTACGACAGAGGTCGATCCAGCCGATCATTTTGGGGAGGGCCATCGTAAATTTTGTTAAATAAAAAATATATTTGTTATTGTACTGTATATTTTTTTGTAGTGTGTATATGATACTATACCCTATTCTTTTTAAAATAATTACAAATTCTAACACAAATAAATATTTAAATCAATTTTACCAAATAAAAGAAGGAAACAAACAAAAAACTCTAGGCGTTTTGGGGGAGGGCATGACCCCATGACCCCCATGCTTTCCTCTAGATTCGTGACTGACTTACGGAACTAGTGATTATTACAATCAGCGTGTCCGGAAACATGAAATACTCAATCAATGCGGTCGGGGAGCAAAGTTTTTTTGCAAGTAATTATATGAAGATACATGCTCCACGACGTACACTCCACCAGCCCTTCATGCCCTCACACCTCGGAAAGAGTTCTTCCTCTTCGACCGTCCTCCCTCCTCTTGCGAGGGCCACGGGGCGGGAAGGGGGAGGGGGTGGGGGTGGGGAGGGGTGTCGCGCGCGTGCTTCCCACGCGCCGCTAACGATCGGGTAATAAATCAGTCCGTTTCGCGCAGTCGCCCCCACCACCGCCGCCACCGCCTCCCTGTTCGCGCACACAACAGGACAGTCCTCGTGCCTCCACCCTTTCGCCTTTCACCGCGCCCGCCACTTTACGACGCCCAGGGGAGGTCTGCTGTTCGTGGGTGGGGCGCCGGCAGGCCTGCCAACACCAGCCACGTCTCCCTTTCCTTCTCTTCTTTTCCCCATAAATTTAAATATATATATATATATAAAATCCGCAATGACGTTTTAGCATAATATGGTAAAGGCATCCTGGTATGACGGAATAAAATGTTTCAAAACGATATTTTCTTTTATATTAATATTGTACCGCATTTTATCATACTAAAACAAAGAAAATTAATTTTTTGCGTAATGTGATAAAGGTTTCATGGTGATTCAGAATAAAATTATTCATTAAAGCGTTTGTATTGAATCCATGTAACTAACATTGCAAAATAAACGCCTTCCTACATTTTATTTCAATTTTCTCCAGATGTCTAAAGTAAGCTTTTACAACCTTGAGTTCGATATCTCATTCCTTCCACGCTAGCATCTTCCGAAATTTCACTTTCTTACCACCTTAGAATTTGGATAAGCTCTAAATACCTTTTTATCTTCATACCCAAAATTTCTTATTTACAAATAAGCTATCCTGTCTTTACTCTTTGGCATTTTATGGCCGGATTAATCCGACTTTTTCCAGCTAACGGTGCTCATAAGCCTGGACCTGCTCTTATTATCACCGCCTGGAGGTAAACGTTCACGGCCAAAATTCTGTGCACTTTCCTTACAAATGCCCCAGTATCTATTGCTGTGTCACGATGAGAAATTCCAAACTAATGTTATGAAGACCAGTATTTACGGTTAAGTAATGTCTTCGCCCTAACCACACCCACCCCTTATCCCATGGCCGAGATGCTGGGTCACCGCTGGTCGGTCAAGGCTCGTAGCGGGCTGTTGAGCCCTAGGTCGGGACAGGAGGTAAGCAAGATACGTGGCGAGTATGATGTATTCCCAACACTGTACCTGGCATACGTGCCCTTCCTAAGTTTTTATTACGCCACAAAGTTATAGAAACTAAGGTGAATTTTTGCTAAGGTGAATTGAAAGCTGCATATCTATTTTCCCCGAATGGGAATCGAACACGGGATTGCACTAGAGAAAGCTAGTGTACTGCCCTTGAGCCACTCGATGAGCATTTTTCTGCGTACTAGTAAAATTAATTTATCCGCATCTGTAATTTCAAGGCTGAACATAGAATATTTGTTTTTTCAGTAGAGGAGCCTTTTCTGTATTGAGAACAACGATCCGCAACGGACAGTGAGCTTCCTCTAGGTGCCCGTGACCCACCATGCGGAATTTCAAAGAGAGTTTGGGGCAGGTTTACTTGGGAATCTCTCCCGTTTCCTCTACTTGGTGTTTTATCGTAGCTCCATTAGCATAACCATTACCATAGCACATTATTCATTGCATCACCATCATCGACATTTTCACTGTCATTAGTAAAGTCCCCAACGTCTGATAAGAGGAACAATAAATAAATATCCTATCTTCCTAATACAAAACTTCATGTGTAATTTTGATTTTTGCTTTATCTGTTCGTTAAAGTTTCTCGGATTCTGTAATAGAAAAATATGTTTATTTCCTTATATGAGTAAAATAACAATATGCAGTGGTATAGCTTTAGTATCTTGCATTATCTCCATGCGGAGCGTAATAGTTAGAGCACCCTGATACACGGAGAGTGTGAATTAAATCTCGCATAGGGCGTAGATGCTTTTCATCTTTTTTTTCACGACCCATGATATCTCAGCCCCCTGACATTTTGTACATCTATCACCAATTCCATAACGGTTTTCAATAGCTGAGTTATACATAAGGGATATTTCCTCACAAAAATAAAGACAACTACTGACAAGAGCTCTAAAGTTGGTGGTACAAGAGACGGAAGACTTCAAAAATATATTGTTAATGCGGATAAAGTTTTAAGCCCATTAATGTAAAGATTTTACGAAAGCTAACTTATTTTCTCTAATTACTAGTTTTCATTTGTCACAATCTCGGAGAAACAAAACTTCAGGAGATCTTCATCTGTTTACATCAAACTTCTTCCATATATCAAACTATATATCAGAAGAAGTTTACCATACACAATGTGCAAGAGTGTAAATTATAATGCACTGTATTTTTCTTACTGAGAAAGATGGCATTCTTCAGGAATTTATTTTAACTTCCCAAGTAAATGATTATTAAGCTGACTTCGATGTCTAATACTTCAAGCTTTCAGCGTTTAACGTTTCATATGGGATCTGCATTCACGATTGTAGAAAATAGATCTAGTTTATCTACAATTATGCAAATTTTCATTTATTTGTATAAATAATTTTGTAGTAGCGTTTCGAATACCTATTTCGTAATATGTAAAAAATTAAAAGTGAGCGTAGAATAAAGAATAATACGAACCGCTCGCTGAGATAACTAACAAGCTAATCGTTTGCGTCGTTAATTACACTGATAATGATCAATGTCATTATTAACCAATCATAGAATGCAAACATCGGGAAGCTGCGTTTTGTGAAATATGATCCACTGTTAGGTCACTTTCGACCTTTACTTCACCAACTAAAAATGAAGAAATTGTACCTTAATTATCTTTTAATAATACGAGTATAGCTGCTCGGGCGTTGGTTTAATATACAATCCACATTACAAAACGCTCGTGACACACATAATCAGAATCCGCATTTTGATGATATAAACGGTGACAGGGAATTTTTAATAAAATGACTTGAGAAGATTACGAACTAAAACTTTGAACACTTTTTAAAACTCGAAATAGTTCACAATATTTACATTATTTCCAATTTTTAATACACAGTGAATAAAACGTTTACGAATTATATCATTAATTCAGACAACATTAGGAATGCAATTACTCTCAATATTTCAGAGATTAATAAATTGTAATTAGAAATAAATCTACTAATGTCAAACTATTGTTGCAAAATTACAAAATGGAACACACAATCCGGAATAAGAAAACAAATGAAAATACCATGAAGACAAAAATGTTTAAAAAAATACGATACGAAAAGAAAATAGGAATTCACACTAAAAATAACAAAACCAAGCCAAAATTATCAAATAATTGAAAAATATATAACTATATTAAAACCTGGAATTTTATAAAACAAAAATATCTCAAAAGTTCTGGAACCACAGTATTGATGTGAGATCATCAATAGTAGTGGCCGTTTTAATAACGTCAGCTAGTTCTGAAAAATCCGTATTGTTTTCGCCACCAAACAAATCACAAAGTTCAGTGATGTGTCCCTCAATGTACTTATAAGTTTGTTTTCTGGTTCTCTTGCAAATGAACCTCCAAGTTGTTCGGTTGGCATCCATGAGGGTGTCGTGTCCACACTTGTTCATCCCAGTCCCCGCGCACGCTCTCCCACCTGCGGGCGGACGACCGCGAGCGGTAAACAGACACGGAGACCCTCCGAACGGGCAGCGGTGGTGGTGGACGGTGGCTGGGGGGCGGGCGGCACGAGGCACTGTGCGCCCGCCCGCGAAAATTTACGAACCGCCAGCTCCGCCGGAGATTAATACTCCCTGCACAAAGCGGAGGGTGCTTTCGACCAGGTCACCCCAGGGCCGGGCCGTCCACAAAGGAACAGAGATGTCAAGATGTCTTATGATTGCGGTCTTTTGCTACTGTAATCCTCGGGACCGCGGCCCACGCCAACCCTTTGAAGGGCGGACCGCGCACGATTTATGACGGCGGGTTGTCTGTCCGGAGTGGTCGCGGCCGAGCGGGGAGGGCGCGGACGGTCACGGAGGTGAGGGGAGTCCGCTGACGCGATGACGGGTGGTCTGCCAGGAGACGCACACTGAGCGGCTTAAATGTGATTGCGCGTTGTTAACTTTGCCTGCTCGCAAGGCGTGTAGGTGGAGGAAGGGTGAGGATTGGGTCCCTTTCATTTATTAGTAATTTCGGACGCATCAACTGCTAAGGTTATGTTGCTTATGCTTATGTTGAGGTTCCAAAGGAAAACATAATTCACGTAAGTGTAGTGCATGTTTCTTATCGCGGGAAGAGGCGGTGATTTTCCCCGATGAATGACGAGATCCGGCGCAGACCTACCGTCGATTTTGCGGGGTTTGTACTCAACCAGGTATATCCCACCAGCAGGGCACCACTCCCGCTGGGACAAGCATTACGTTCTCGACCGGTCTCCCGCCATGTGTGATAGTTAAGTAAATGTGTGTGTGTGTGTGTGTGTGTGTAAGTAAGGGGAAGAGAAGAGAACAACGAAACGGTAGGCCAGATTGCGCGTGGTCCGTGGCCCGCTTGTTAGAGGTCTGCTCCGGCATTCGCCTGGTGTTGATTGAAGAAACCACGGAAAGCTATCGATCAGAGCAGCCAGACGCTTGAATTTTCCTTCAAACAGCGACTGAATTCGACCAAGCTGAGAAGCTATTGTCGCAAATCCTGCCACCGTCTGGGACTGGAACCCTAGGACCTTCCGGTCAGAGACGCTGCAGTGCCATCAGGTGATGTCCTGAGCGTCCTTTGGCGGAACGGGAGTGGGGGTGGGATGGCTATCGGCGGTGGCCTCACAGTGACGTGGACGAGACGTCTAAGGATGCTGAAAAAAGTGGCGAATCCACCGATCGTGGAAATAGGCGTGTTGTTAATTCATATTTTATTTCCTTGCAAGCCTCAGGAGTTAATTTCAATCTAGGAGATGCTTCGGAATGCGGGAATGAGTTATCGTCTTTCCAGGTCATGAGCATACGTTTACATTTATTCACACGTTAAACGCCTTATGTTGAGGTTCCAAAGGAAAACACAATTAAACTGGATTTAATGAGTTCGCAGTCCTTTTAATATTAAATTATAATTATCGTTTTTACTACAAATTTAAGATTACATTATTAAGTTTATATTTACATTATGTTTATATATATTGAAATATACCCATCCATATACCCCTCTTGCTACCCTCAAATTCCTGTAACTGTTTTCGAATTTCTAACAAATATATGGGCGCCAGGAAATGGTTACGAGAATGAGCTCCCACATTATATTTAATTCTAACTCCATTGCTGACTCAATCGACGGGTTCTTTACCGAAATAATCGTGAATACTTACGATTAATACCCCCATACCCCATACCCCCAAACCCCCATACGAAGAAGCGTGGAATCTAAAATGCAAAATTTAAATATCCTACTGGATTCCACGTGATGGCAAATGATAATCAGCTTTCATCAATAGAAAATAACAAATTTATTTATAAATTTGAGTAACTTCTTTTAAAATAAAACGAAGTATAAAATTGTTTTTTGTCATGACCTTTACTACAGCGCTACATATATATATATATATATATATATATATATATATATATATATATATATATATATGGAACCTGTTATACATGAGAATCTTGGGCGCTGTCCTGGTAAAGGATGTCTCCCCGTAGACTTCAGCAATGGGCCTCGTCCAATCTTCTTTCTTGCTACCGACCAAATCCGTATCTTGTCGTTTCTTCTCATAAACCACTATGTACACTGTTTATCCATTGGCTTTCCATCCCCATTCACCTGCATGAATTGCATTACCTAAGCAAAATCTTAAGTGCTGTTAAAATATTAGCATATAAGTTCACCAAGTTAAAATTCGTCCATGAAAATTTTAACCTTCGCCCGGTTCCTACATCGGAACTAAGTTCGATTATCATTGTCCGCTTAATAAAATTTATAAGTCCCACTTTTGGCATTCGCTGTTCACTTCGTATAAAACAATTTCTGAGTTCTATCTTTTGAATACTAATGACGACAAGTCACTACGTCCAAACACGCGTAAATTTTCTATGTTCAAATAAACTGCTGTATATCTAGCACCCTGATCCGATCGTGTCGAAAGCCCGAATGAATATTTTTGAATCCTTCTTCAACATGTCAACTTTCTTCATCTTTTACTCTCTTGTTTAAAACAAAATTATGCGATCTACCTTGCGGCGTCATCTACGTAATTAGTTTTTACCAATAACTCACTTTTTCACATTCCCATGACACTTCCAGTATATTAGAATGGAATTTTCTCATTCGTGTAACTAAGCATCTCTTAAGTTTGTTTGTATTTCTTCGTAGGCGAATCCACGGATGCTACTTATTGTCCGCTTTGGCATTGGGCAATGGGCATTGTTTATATGTTGCACTCCGGTACCGTGGCATTCAGCGTCGTTTTGCTAATAAAGTGTTATTTTTAATGTAATTCGTTGAATTTCATATTGGTAACAATCTGGTATGTCACAATACGTAGAATAAGTTAAAATGTAAGTATTTAATGAACATTGACAAGTTAACAAAATACTATTTTAGTAGGCCAATGTTTTGGATGGTATTGTTTTCAGAACTGATTTTCAGAACATGTTTTTCGTTTGGTTAAACATAAAAAAATTAAAAGAATAAACATTAATAAAAATTACTGTGTAACAACACCTTGTGCAAACATACAGTAAACATACACTAAAATATACAGTAAACTTCAAAGAAACAACACACTATATTGTAAATAACAATTGTGTCTCATATGAAAATGTGCTTATTGTGTTGTGTTTGATCTGTTTTGTCTTCAGAACCATCCCATACCTTTCAACTCCAAACTGACTTTACAAATTATTCCATTCCTTTCGAGAGTGTCATTTTTACACTCATTTCGTAGATGTTACTGACTTTGTGACTTACTCCTTGTTTGTCAATTGTTTAGGAAAAAAATTACAATAATGAATATCATTTTTCTATGATTGTAGTTATATTCTATTTTCAAAAGCTACACCCGCCAGTTATGGCCATCATGCGTTGCGGAGCAATGATTTTAATGGATAACTTCAATTCTTAGATGTTACGCATCTCCCTTCCCAGATGTCACTCATCTCTTATGTGTGGGACTTTGTCGCTTACTATTTCTGTGCTAATTCTTGTGCCAAATTTATTATATTGAAATACATTCTTTATTACGTATACTTATACAGTAAACCATCACTAGCACGAATTCGCTTAAAACGAATTTCACCGTAACACGAACAAAACTTCGGTCACGGTAAGGAATTACGGTAATACAGACATTTATCATACTCGGATAACACGAACTCCGATTATTTCGGTCCCTTGGAATTCGTGTTAATGAGGGTTTCCTGTATTTTATTTTCAAAAGTTACACTCTCCGCCAACTATGTGTTGCGGGGTAATGTTTTTAACGGACAACTTCAGTTGCTTTTTGCATGCACCACTTTCCTCCCGTTGCATACCTGCGTGCGTCGGCGCTCCCCCGCGTGCCACCCCCGCCCCGCCCCGCCCCCGGGGGCCCACCGGCGAGGCATGCCTCTCGGGGCCGCTGCGCTTCTCGGAACAGCCACGCGGAAACTGGGTCAACACGCCGCCGGCTGGCAGTTTCTTCGCCAGAAACAGATGTTGCGGATTCCTCCTCATATAAATCTTCTTCCAGCACCGCCGCACCGCCTCTGTGCTGGAGGAGGAAGTGGAGGGATTTTGAGAGGCGGGTTAATGGCTTGGTGGCGCTTGGCACCGCTGAATGGAAACAGACGGAGACGTGATTGTGTGGATAAAAAGGAAAATAGAAATTTGGAAATCGAGTTTAAGAAATATACGAATTTAGAGGTATGTATATGTAAAAGTGTTTTTTTAACCCTGAAAATATATCTGGTTTGATGTTTTTGCCATGTTTTTAAGAGTGACAACATTTTATAAATATGGACAGACGAATAATTAAATCCCGCCGTGACTTGAAGTTGCTAGGGAGGTAGAAAATAACTTGCTACTCATTAGCAGAGAAAATACCTATGTAAGAAATAAAATAAAGACAAAAGAAGAAAATAATATATTTAACTAAATAAACTTGTGATTACCCAATCACAATTTAGTTAAGAGAGGTTTTAGGAATCTAAACAGGTGAACTGACGCTTAGTTTCCAAGAAGAAATGCAATTAAATCCGCCTTCTGGACATGCGTCAAATGTTGTCTTAGGCTCTAACTAGTCGCTGAGAACTTTGAGCCAATCAGCAGGCGTGTTGATACAATTCAAATGATGTGGGAATTGGAAGGAAGAATAGGAGGAGTTTGAACTCTAGGATGTTCTCTGCCTGAGGTTGAGAGTATAATAGTGTTTTTCAGTAGCGAGTATCGTGTGGTAAGTATCAAGAGTACAGAGGATAATATTTACGTGAACGAATAAGTTAATAACCTTAGGAATGTAATCAAATTACTCGTACAAATGGAGTTCTTCTGGTGGAGATGCTGTAAACAGACAAGAACGGATAGAGTTAGGCATAGTGACATAAGAGGAAAGATGGGTATCTGTGTTGATATTATTAAGACCAATTATCGGTAGTCAAAACGGTTGGAGACAGCCTAATGGAGGAAAAAGAGGAAGACCAAAAAGTACCACGCTACAAGGAATCATTGAAAAATAGAAGTATCAGAGAACGTTATTGGAATGATAGAAGATGGCAACTCGGCCACGGAAGACGGCTTCCGTCGTAGTCAACGTCGAGTTCCTGCATTAGCCAACGTCGTCAACTCACTTGATTATTAATTTCGATGATCCACATAAAAGAAAGTCATATTTATAATTATTTAATTTCAGAGACATAAATATTTGGACTAGCCAGATATTATTTATTAAGTTGACGGAGAAAACAAATAGTGAAAAGGAAAGGGTGGATTGCAATATCGATAACAATTATTTGAATATGCTGCATCAAAATCTCGTAAAAATACATCAGTTAATGTTCCAACATTATTTGTCTCTTGTTCAACGACTAACTCCCAGGATAGAAACACTTATGGTTCACTGATTTGTTATATTTGAGAGTTTACGAAATCTTCAGAATTGAAAAGATATCACTTATGTTTAGGACAAAACATCAGTGTAACGGAATTAGTTCTTTTTAAAAAAATGTACTATTTATTAATTAAGATACTATTCAATAACTGTAGCAAAGAAAATAAAAATATTTTTAAAGTAGTAGATGAAATGTTCACTAAATTTAACCTTTCAGTGTGTTTACTTTTTCCACATTTATTAAGATTTAATTGAAATTGTAAATTAATAATGTATCCTAATTAGTGCTTTACTTTACACTTTTACTTCAAAAATCTAAATACGCGATTCACTTGATACATTATTTTTCAAAGTTTTCTACAAGTAATAGCTATTATGTACAATGCTTCAATAAAAACATGCAAGAAGATGGGGAATCTGGTACCTAGAACCAAGTATCCATAATGTCGAATTTTTATAAGAGATAGAGTATGTTCATCTTCATTAGTTTCCATCTCATTTGAATTCCCCTACGGTTTTCAATATTTCTAGAAACCTGCCCGCTTCCTGTTGTCAGAAAGAAATCACACCCGATGTCCTATCTATAGGGCGGACAAGGCTAGAACTTTCTTGACAAGTCAGGACTTATCTAATGTTCAGACAATTAATGAGATTTTCAGAGTTCTGCGTCATCTTGCTGACGTGTACGGTGGCATTAGTTTATTTAATTAATAAAGTAATCGTTTGGAAGTTTTCTTTTCCACCTTTACGGCTTTGGTTTTTCCGAACTGAAGTTTTAAACATTCTTTTATAAAAGAATTACTTTCACATACGGTATAAATTATACGGTCATATACAGTCTTTAATTTCACATACGGTATATAGCGTAATTTCACTTTATCTGTGTTTTCAATCTAAGTTCTTATATGATTTATTTTGTATTATAATATTGTATTAAACATGTTTGAAGGATTTTTATGCATAGTCTAATGCCATTATATAAAGTGTCATTTTGTAATGCAAAGAATATACTGTTCCGAAAACGGAATGTAATAATGTTCCTACGCATGTGCAGCAGTGAACATTACTGAATATAAATAAGAATTGGTTATTAATTCATTGTTATCATCACAATTCATTGCTAAAATGATACGTTTTTAAGGAATCAGTTATTACATCTGATAATTTGTGACCGATCTACCTTTTCGCTATTCTCTAAAAAGCCTACAGAGGGTCACTCAAGTAACCTAGTAATATTACTTGACCTGTGACTTGTTCTGACAATATCACACCAAAATTAGGAAAGGTTTTAAATGTCCTAACTGCCCTACAGGAGTGGGTTCGTCTTTTAAACTGCTTTTGTAATAAAAAAAAACATAGGCAAATTAATCTTTTAACTATGAACCGAGTTCTAGATATATATTCTGTTAAATACTTGAATATAATTCTAATCTAGCATTTACACATTGCATTGAAAAATTCTATCACTTGCTCTACCTTTAGCAATTACGTGATTACCTAACAACTGCAGTTGCGTTTTAAAACTTGCATAAACACTTAACATAAAATTATATTACCCTTCACTTCACAAAAAAACACAATAAAATAACTTAACACAAGACTATAATATACGGAAAAACAAAATACTGAAAAAGAATCACATACCAAAATACCCTTTACATAACACTTTCAAAGAAATTGTCACTTGAATAGTGAATGAAATATATGCAAGACGTTTCACTTTCACGTAGATTATTTACTTTATACAATTTAGCCAGTAAAGGAAGAAAATGTCGTTATGCAATGAACGTACAATTAATAATAACTCTTTTATTAATTATTGGCTTTGAACAATTTGAAAACGATTAAACAATAAATTGAAAACACACACTAAAAATAACAAATAATAATAACTATAATAGAAAAATGAAATAAGTAGGTTTTTACAATTATTTACAGGAATTAGCTATCTGTCTTCCTTGTACGTCTGCAATGTTGTAAAAGATTACGTTTAAATGATTTTAATATAATTACTCGACTATCTACGTCTGTAAGTGAGGTGAATTCTATGTATAATAATTCCCGCTTCTTTAAACTTTTTTTTTTGGAGAATTTATGGTGAAGTTTTCTAACTCACAACACGTCGTCTCGAAGAAATATTTTCACAGCTTGAAGCTGCAACGGCGACTCAGATCCTTTCAAGGTCGTAGCAACCCCTTTGCTTCGGGGCACACGTGCTCTGGTGAATCGCTACCACAGTTCTTCGAATTTTATACAATATGACTGCAATATCTCCGCGTTATGAATTTCTTATGTGATAAGTGAAGACGAAAGACAAAAGAAAGCTGGAAATAGAAAGAAACATATCATATAGCACATGCTTTCTACTTCAGTATACGTCTTGAAAGTTGAAATATATTATTTCCTCGTTGATAGAAAAATAGTATATTTCTCTGTAATGCGTTCACGTGAATTTATCAGATTATTCATTATTTAAAAATCTCAATTCTCTCATACATGGTATCGTTATTTTAACATGATGAGACGAATTACCTTTTTCAAGCTTCTTACCGTCGAAATACGGCGAATTCTCCTCTCTGTCCAGCACGAACAGTTCCGGTGTGTCCAGATCGGCAGCACAAAAGAAAGCTTTTCGTAGCGGTGCTTTGCGCTAGTGCTGATATTTTCAAGGGTGATTTTGGATTGGTTGTCGCTCCATTCTACGCGAGTTCGTTCAAAAACTTTAATAAATTCTCGCAAGGGATACCATTTACTGCTGGCGCGATCTCCTGCAATTTGGTAACACTATAATTGCAACTTGTCGTATCTTGACGTTTTCGGGTGCTTCTCAAAAATCAATGGAACCGACATATGGGCGATTACAAATTAATGTCGAAATGTAACAATTATTTTTATGCTAGGTAATGTGTATGTAATGCTTGGAAGCAAAAGTCAGAATAATTACAGAAAAACCATAAGAACTCTGTCAAATGTAATATTATAAGAAGAAGAAGAATCAAGTAAAAATGATCTACGATGCATGTTTTTCTCGGATATACATAACTTAGAGAAAGTTACGTAATGCTGCTAAAAATTATCGAGATTTCGATGAAAATATACGTTTTCTGGATATCAAGACACTCTCTGTCCGTCTGTCTGTGAACAACCCTAGCGTCCATATAGCACCCTGTATGTTTTCCAAAATGGTTAATTCTCGATCGATCTGGACGTACTCGAATACCTGGGAATTTGAAACGGATTATACATCACATTTTCAAAGTTTTTTCAAAAAGTGTTAAAAATTTGTTATTTATTTTTTTCTTCAACAGAGTGAAATTCACTTATAAATATGTAAAATAGTCGATTTTCATTAAAATGTATTTCAAAAATTAAGTGCTTAATAACTTTAGTTTAGTTTTCCAAGAAGAGCATTGGTGACCGCCGCACTAAACTTTCTCTAAGTTCCCAAGAAGTGCACTTCATTAAACGATGTTATTTCCAGTACTGACGTCAGTTCTCTTGTAGTACATACGTGCCAGCCATATTTTTCGTGTATAAGAAATAAGTGTAATAAGAAGCAATACTCTATGTGCTTCGTGGAATTGTATGTGGTGCTATAACAATTTTTTGTCTTTCGATGTCTTCCGGATTATGTGAGAGTCTGTTCAAATGCAACACAAGCGTCGTTACTGGAACTTGTTAAGTTTGTTGAAAAATAAATTATTTTAGAATAAATTATTTCCTTGCCTTTGAAAAATATTTACATGAGAATAGAGAATAATTCTGAAGTTTTGGAGCCGAATCTGGAGAAAGATTTAAACGATTTACGGAATCTCTGAATAGAAATCGAGACCGGTTGTACGATGTCGGGATAATTCGTGGACTAGTCACCCCTAGAATCGCTTATTCCGAGAATAAAGGACTCATTATGGAGGATCCATTAAGGAATAAACGACTTATTATGTCATTATATTGTATGTATTTGTCATCAGTATTTTGTGAAGCCAAAGTAGAAGACTGATTTTACAGATTTCCTTCAGAAATTTCTTTTCTGCAGAATAATTAAAATTGTAATATAATGAATAATATGTTGATAATTGTAATATAATGATAATATGTTAATATAATAAGTTGAATAACTTTTTATACTTTAACTACAATGGCGAGTTGATATTATTTAATAAATTTCCCTTGACTGACGATCAAGAGAAGATGGTGGCAAAAATACCTCCCCGCGGTCGCGCATATGACACTAAATCGCGCGAGCGCCCGAAGGATAAGCGCTGTTGCCATTTCGTACAATCGTATTTCCCTCTGCTCATGAAATAAAATTTACCTGAGCTTTATTCCGAGTTCGTGGAACTGTGCATCAGTGAATGGTCTAAAGGTGATCGCATGTAGATAGAGAATGAAGACAGACTTCATCACGTGGATGCGGCTTAAAAACAGCTGCTTCAAAAGAAATGTGTTAGCACCTACGATATGTTTACTAACCATATCGAAATTAAAAGTTAACGAGCTAGGTGAGATATAGGTATGAGTCGCACTCATTCTATTTCGTGATACAGCATTTCATTTAATGTTTGTCGAACGCATGCACTAAGAAATATATTTGTTTGCAGCCAATAGGCCGCAATATTTGTATGCCCCTTACAGGCACTTAGTGAAAAACGGCCCAAACAAGTATTCAGTTTGCATCATGGACGTTTAGTATATAGCTGTACACTGGATTCACTTAATCAGGGATCAGTTCAATCCAATATTTCTATGTTTTTATCAACCACGTTCATTCCAACTATCGTAAATTTGTTAGGATACTTATCACAGTAAGCATGAAGTTTCTCAGTAAGTACGAACGGTCAAAAAAATCAGGTCTGCCATTTAGGTAGAAAATGAAAACCTACAGTACTAAATGAAAATAGAATATCTTAGATATCGTAGATAGAAATGCAGTTAACGTGTCACCCGTTTAAAAACTGCAAACTGTGCAACTCGAGTTATTTCTTGCCGGAGTTCCGTTGCAAGACTTTTGACTCAATTACTACAAGAAATAACTTAGGGGTTGTACCGTTTTCGTACAATCATTTTGTCCCCTTACAAAATCAATTACAGTATCGACGATAAGCTTCAACCTACAGTTGTGTCTTATTTAGTTCATCACGACTCTTCGCAACTACTGATTTTAACCCCTGCAAGGGATAGCGACCACATTCTCATAATCCATTGTCTTTGACCCCAGACTCTAAAAAACATTGTTAATTATCCCCACCTGCAATATCAATTCCATCCGCATTTTCACCGCAAAGAATGATTTTTCCTCATTTAATCCATCACATCTCTTCGTGTATTAGAAGTGAAGCGATTATGGCCACGCAATCAGACATGATTTGCCATCAGCGTTGCCCACGAAGTTTAATATTCTTTATTATGATACAAGTCTTAAGACTTAACTCTCTTTAACTGCAAATGATGAGTGCTTTGATGGTTAAGTTATTATTAGAGAACGGAATTTATTGTAATAAAAAGCAAAATATGTAGTAGATATATTTGTACTTAATTTTTTCAAAATATGTAGGCAAAATTAGAAAATATGAAAAATAAAATTTTATAATGCTCTATGAAAGTACTCTACACAAGCGTTTTCCATGTACACAATGTCGCCGATCAAGCTTTAAAATGGATTGGCGACTGAATGAAAGTTCTACTACTACATAAGAAATTTTCAACACTTAGTCTTCACCATACAAGAATTTTAATCGAAATATAAAATACGTTTGTAGTATAAATAATATTTTTTCGAGGAGCCAGTGCGCAAGGAAATAGTACTTTCGTGTAGCCAGTGATGGATCCCGTAGCGGACCCCCCCCCCCCAATCTCGATAAAGCGATCGGTAAAAATATATTTGATACTTTTCGAACGATGAACGCATGGCTTTATGAAACATGAGGAAGCATGTGGTTGAAATTACTTTTGCTAATCATCGATTCCCGAGTACACGGTTTCTAAGAAGCAGATGGGGTGATTGTTTCACAATTCTTGGTGAATGTACCGTGGTAATGGAAACGCAATAGCAAAACATCTCTCTGTAAGATGATTACAGTAACTTATATCGCAAACTCGCTTCTAAAATGTTCTGTTTCCACGTATAAATAAATTAAAATGTAACGAAATATAAGTAAAATATGTAAAAATATGTATTTATACCAAAATCTGTGCAAATATGTGAAATAAAATTTCTAAATTCTTAATATCTATTAATGTCTAAAAGATATTTCTGAAAGTAAGTATCGTATTCCGGTAGAAATATGTATTTACATGAAAATACGTTCCCTAGTTATTACGAAGATACGAAAAATGATGATGAAATAATGGTGGAGTGATAGGCAGGCTACATGGGTGAACCCTTAAAAAAACTGCGGGGAATCCATTTTGACCACCACAATATCCACACTTATGGACAGGAATGTGAACGCCGATGCCCAAGCACCAAATGCGACCGGTCAAACCGCTGCATCACGGTCTTCTCCTTCATCTTCGTTAAAGAGGCATGAATGCTTGTTCCGTCTTCACTTTGCACTTCAACACCATCTCTCTCTGGGTTTTCCGTCTTCTTTTTTTCCTTTCCTGTCGGTGCTGTCACTAATAGTACAATTGTTCCTTCATGTGTGCTTGCAATAGGATGCCGCCATGATTCTTTGTCTCTTTCATGCATGATCATCTGTCATGATCTTCTGTCTTTTGATTTATATTATAGGTGATAAGTTGTCACCAAATACCTTCGTTTACAAAGTGTTAAAAAAAAAATAATTTCTCAAAATCTTCTGGCCGGATCCGAACACGAATGATAAGTTCCCCATCAGGAGACCGAGGCGCGTCTACCTCGTATGCCTCCATTGGTGCACGGGAAATGGTCTAACCGTGAGTGACGGAGCTGCACACACCCATGCATATACGCACACTTGCTGTTACTCAAATACTGTACAGGGATTATGTCTGCTTCCAAAATAAATTTCAAGCGCTATCTGATTCCAACCTACATCTTCTTCCCATTTAATCCATCTCAGTCCCGAGAATCTGCTGATGATTCACACGCTGAAAGCGAAGTCGACCAGGCCCGCGCAGCCCGGCGTTATTTCTGGCCGCGGCTCCGTTGCGTGATTTTCGACGCGGCGGCGGCGCGGGGCCGCATCGCAGCGTGGCGCAGCGCCGCCACCGCGTGGTGGTGCGGGGGAGGGTGGGGGTGAGCGGGAGGGGGCGGGCGGGGCAGGCGCGGCCGCGGCGGCGGCCGGCCGGCCGGCCGGCTCTAGGTCGGACGCTGACCCCGGCGGCGCGGTAAACACGGCGCGGCGCGGTGCGGCCACCGCGGCCGCCGCCTGCCTCTGCCTTCGCCGCGCCGCACAGTGGTTCGGGGCGAATGAGAAGCTGCCACTACTTGGTTGCCGTTGGATGGTGCTGTAGAGCGTAGAGGGATATTTCGGACATCAAAAATTACGATTGTCGATAATCCAGATTAAATTCTAGCCAAAAACAAAAACTACAACAACTTAAAGAGACTGTATTTGGACATATCAACACACGGCCACTATTTGGTTGCCGTTGGATGGTGCTGAAGAGCGTAGAGGGATATTTCGGACATCAAAAATTACGATTGTCGATAATCCAGATTAAATGCGAGCCAAAAACAAAAACTACAACAACTTAAAGAGAACTGTATTTGGACATATCAACACACGGCCACTATTTGGTTGCCGTTGGATGGTGCTGAAGAGCGTAGAGGGATATTTCGGACATCAAAAATTAGGATTGTCGATAATCCAGATTAAATGCGAGCCAAAAACAAAAACTACAACAACTTAAAGAGAACTGTATTTGGACATATCAACACACGGCCACTATTTGGTTGCCGTTGGATGGTGCTGAAGAGCGTAGAGGGATATTTCGGACATCAAAAATTAGGATTGTCGATAATCCAGATTAAATGCGAGCCAAAAACAAAAACTACAACAACTTAAAGAGAACTGTATTTGGACATATCAACACACGGCCACTATTTGGTTGCCGTTGGATGGTGCTGTAGAGCGAAGAGGGATATTTCGGACATCAAAAATTAGGATTGTCGATAATCCAGATTAAATGCTAGCCAAAAACAAAAACAACAACAACTTAAAGAGTATTTGTACATATCAACACATTAGTTTCAAAAATGACTCGATTTAATTTTATTAAAACAATTGGTTGCAGATAGTTAATACAATAAATGTCAGTGTGCACGAGCATTACTGTGTTTTTTTCTGTAATTAAAAACAGAAATTTTACTGCATTAATGGTTTCAACCGTTTATGACACTTCTGTAAACTTCAGAGTGAATTACGAACGATTTTAATTCTTTTTTACATTGAAGATGTCTACATATTTTGTAGTCGATGATTTTCGATGTCTACATAACCTTTATTGGTTCTTTTCGAAAATCCGGATAATTGGATTATCTAGAAGGGTTCGGTTCCCATTGATTCGGATTCTCTGACTTTTACAGTATTTTGAAGTGGTACGTATGTATTTTTTATTTTACATTTTACTTTTAGGGATGAAACTGGAATTTGTTAAATCTTCTTTTACATCATACTCTTTCCCTTTGTATATTTTTAACTTCATGTATCCATACTACTTGCACCTTTAATTTTACCTCCTGCTTAAATTCCTGTACACTCTCTTTACGCTACTGCTCCAGAATATGGAGGTGTAATTAGGTGTATGTGGATAGTGGAAGAATATAATAATAAAAAGGTGTTGACAAGTTGCTACGAATATTAAGGCTTAACAAATCACACGTTCGAAGATTATGCTGTTTTATCACAGTGGCATATAGAAAACATATATGTATTTGAAAGATGTGAACGAAACAACACGGCTCCTGATAAGACATTTCCCCTTTAAAATGTTGGCTTTTCGGTTGATAATCGAATGGATGAGATAAATACCAGGAAGTATTCAGCTATGATCATTGAGCCCAGACGACATTATACATATAACAACTATATATAATGCGGAACTTTTGTGAACATGTTGCACTGCTTTACCAAAGGAGCTGTATTCATATCCATTATGTATAGTCAGAAAATCACTGCGACACTAGTGACTGTGTGATATGGGTCATTCTTATCGCTACAACGCCATCTGTCAACAGTGAGAGATATTTCTAGGGAGATGAATGGTTTCAAAATTATGACCACAGACGTCTCGAATAGTGGCGAATCCTGAACATTTTAAGTATACCGCACTTTATGGGAGTTACCTCTACCGTTATCTTTTATTTTGAGCTTTTCTGAAATCGTAATACTATGAAATTCCGTCAATAATTGTTATATAAGACAATTACACAAACCACTACCTTGTAAATCATTAACATTCTCCATTTTCACAAAAATTAAAGAGAACCGAAACTTAGGAACGACCAGAGAAGGGGTGTCTACCGCAATGATTTTCGGTGCCTACGGGCCGTCCAGACAAGCATTCTCCCTTTTCCCCGCCCTTGAAACATGAGGAGCCCTAGGTTATCGCGGCTGGCAGGCGGTGCCTTTGCCCGCGCTAACGAATTCTCTGGTCAACATTAAGAACTGCTTGAAACTTCTTACTCTACCGTACTTCATCGCGCTAACGGATGCGGAATACTGACTGGCTCTCGGAAGCAAAACAAAGTTATTTTTTTTTGTATCTGTTTTAAATCCTTCATAATCTTAATACATTTTTAGAGAATTAAGAAATATATGAAATATTTATGATACACTTCGAATTACTAGGTATACCACAGTGTATCAGAAAATTCGCCACTTGGCTCGAAGGATTTTTTTTTTCGCCCTTAAAAATGAAGTTTATGTGAAGACGCGCACGCGAGTATAAGAGACTCGCGAATTCGAGTATAAGAGGAACGTTGTTCGTTTTTGCACCGAAACGGTCAGCACACATATACGTTTGCCGGCCCGGTGGCCGAGATCGCTAAGGCAGTAGTGTCGTAGTGATCTCGGACCGAAGGGTCGCGGGTTCGAGTCCCGCCTCGGGCATGGTTGTATTTGTGTTCGTCCTTTCACCCCTTATCATCAATCACCATATCGTTTCATCCACATAGTTACCATACCGTTAACAGCAATAGTGGTCGCTAATGACCTTAGATGTTGAAGCGACCTTAAATAAACCAATTGAAAAAAAACATACATGTGTTTTTTCCTGGGCTGGGACCGCGTTCCACTGTGCGGCGCGCGGCGACCGGCCCTGCCCGAGCGACCGGACGGATGGCGTTCGATCAGGTTGGCTGGCGGCGGAGCGCTTCCTCGTCGCCGGCTCCCGCGCCTTCCTCTCTCCGCCTCCACGCTCTGCTCGCTCGGCGCTGCCCCGACTAGGGATGGCAAATTTTACCAAAACATCGATACATCATTGTTTCGATACATTGCTGAAGGGTTTTCGATGTAAATGAAAACATCGACGAAAAAACATCCATATTTTAATGATAGACTAACAAACATGCTATTTTCCTTTCGATTTTTAATTACAGTACGTTAAAGAGATATATACTTTTGTTTGGTTACCAGCATGTTAGTATTGTGTTAATAAAAATTATTATCGAATGTAAAGAATAAAATTATCAATAAAGAACATCGTGTTTCGCTACTTAACTGTTTAGTCACTTCCATTCATATACCATCCAAGTAAACACCTAAAATTCCCTCAGATTGCACAAGCGAAAAGTGCAGCATGATAAAGAGGATAACGCAAAACAACGATATTGCTGTGACTTTCTGCTACTCTACAACGTGCCTAAACCCCTTAATTTTTTTAAAACATCGATGTTTTTGCAACAAAATATCGATGTGAAGAAAATATAGGTAGCAAAATATTAATGTTCATATATCGATGTTTCTGGTTGAAAACATCAATGTTTAAAAAAAAACGAAGCCGCTTTCCAACGAAGGTTAAAATAACTTATGCTGATGAGATTGATTACTTCGTGTTGCCGAGCGTGTCAATTGCTACGGTCATTAGTCCCGTAAGTGTAGTGGATTATTTTATTTCGGTCGGTGACGGTGTTCCACCCTTGATGGATCATGAGAACCAACGCCGATCTACACATCATTTTGCGGGGCCCCCTATCCATGTATCTTCCCAATTCATCGCACCTGCCGGCTGGATGATTGAAATGTTCGTGTTTCCGGAAAGTTGTTAATCGATTGAATGAAAATGGTTCAGATAATAGTTTGTGTTTGCATGATGCAATTATTGTGTTTTCAGTGTTAACAATTTACATTGAGATTGTCAACAAGATTCACATTGTTTTTCTGATATATATATATATATATATATATATATATATATATATATATATATATATATATATATATATACCTTTATTTCCGCTCCCGCAGTTTGACGCCTTTTGTCATTATGATATTTCTTTTTTCCAAGCTTATAAAACCCTTTCTCCCTCCTCATATCTCTCTTTCTCTGATTCTCCAACTGCCTCTGGCTCTCTCACGTCAGTCTCCTTCCCTTCATTATTTTTTTATGTCCAACCTGTGATGGCAGGCGTTCTGCTGCTGACTCTTCGCCACATAATTTGATTCGTGACACAGTGCTCGTTGCTTTTCTGCTGAATTCTCTCCATTGTCTCTGAAATTATTTTGGTGCTTGCGTACTTTGCAATAATGAAGATACAAGTTTATTTTCTGTGATGTGGATGGAATCGGTCGTCTTCTCAGTCCAACCGCTCCTCGAGTAAAAACACGGAAGAATGTCGAGTTGCGTAATTGCCTGGAGTGGATTTGTTTTACATCCGATGGGTAGTCTTGAGATAAATGCTTTCTCGAGAAAAAATGTTTGTTTTGCGTGTTCAGGGTTGGGATGCACATCAACACTTAAAAGTATACTTTTAAAGAGCACTTTGTCATATGTATATGGAAGACGCTGACCTTGCAGAAGCAAGTATTCTTAGATACAACATTCCATAACATTGCCATCCATTCATAAATATGAACATCGTGCTTGGAAATACAAGCATCATTCATTTTTGTGTGTACAGAATGCAATTTGACATGGATGCTTGACAAATGTTTATAATAATGTACTTTGCTGTGTAAAATTCCACCTATTTTGTCAAAGTAGAATTACGGCCTCGTACGTTTTATTATTAAATGTGCCATTATTATTTGAGAACAAATTTCTCTTTTAATATTAACCTTCATTGATACCAACGTAAGTATTATTTAATTTTCAATTTGTTTCTTTTTGTAACATGTGAAAGAACATGTAAAGAAAAAAGAGAAGAGTTAAGTATTAAATACAGAAAAATCTACTGGATAATTGGAAGGTGCTCTTTCCTTTCAAAATACAATAAATTATTACTTTACAAGTAAATATTGAAACCAATATGGACGTATGGTGCACAACTCTGAGGATGTACCAAAGTAACATCGAAATTATCCAAATATTTCAGAACAAAGTACTATGAAATATCGTCGAAGCACGTTGGTATATAAGAAATTACGATCTACACAAGGACCTGAAAGTTGAAGCAGTGGATAAAAAATACAAAGGTTTGCGAGAAAACACGAAGGCTGCACCAACACGACAACCCCGAAGCAATTCTTCTCCTGAACCACACAGACCTAGTGAGAAGATTGAAGAGAAAGAAACCTTTCGAACGTAAAGTGAAGTGAAGTGAAGTGACAATTTGTTTTAAGAACTAAGAACTAAAATAGCAGTGTATCTACAAACACAAAAAAAGTGTGTTTTTAAATTCAATGTGGAACTAAGAGGACGCTAATGGGCTAGTTCTTAGAAGATATTTTATTTCATAGTAGTTTAGATCAAAATAAAATTGCTTATTACTCTGTGAGACTAGATTGTAATATTTATGAATAATAAAAAAATTGTAACATTATTAATTGTAACATTGTTACTACAACTTATAAACCAAAGAGAACTGCTACGGTCCAAAAGACATGCACCAGAGCACGCTAATGAGTACAAGGAACTAAACATAAAAATGACAAGATTAATCCGTAGAGATCAAAGAAAATCTCTGACAGACGTAACACACAAAATTATGGAAAATAGCAAATCTTTTAAACTACTGAAAGGAAAAGCTTCAATAGGGAAACACTGGATGATAGCTTTAAAAGATACTGACGATAAGAAGATATCCTCTAGGAAAAACATAAATAAAATAGTACCCAATACTACAGAATCCTCTATGAAAGTACAAATCATACACCCACAAAACTGTATGATGACAACGAAAAAGATGAAACCGAAATACCACCATTCATCATATCTGAAGTACGTGGGGCAATTTCGGAAATGAAAACTGGAAAAACGCCGGGGGAAAATGGCATTCTTGTCGAACTTCTTAAAGAAGGTACAGATGAATTACTCAAAGAAATTGTCAAACTTTTCAACCATATACTAAAGTTGGAAGAACTCCCCTTACAATGGTACACAAGTACCATAATACTCATTCACAAAAAAGGTAACAGAGACAATCTCACTTACTATAGGCCAATTCGTTTTATGTCCAACATGTGCAAACTCTTCTCTAAAATCCTGAGTAGAAGAATGACCAAAATACTGGACGAACAGCAGCCACCGGAACAAGCAGGTTTTCGAACAGGGTTCAGCACTACAGACCACCTGCAATCAGATCATCGAAAAAGCACAAGACTTTAATATAAAATTGTACATAGCATTTGTTGATTTTACGAAGGCCTTTGACTGTGTAGAACACTCATTCAATCACTCAAGAATCAAGGAGTCCCCAGCAAATATATTAATATTTTAAAACAACTATATGCACACGGCCAAGCACAAGTAAGAACAGATCAAGAAGGAGAAATATTTCCAATTAAGAGAGGAGTAAGACAAGGGGACCCAATATCTCCTAAATTATTTAATAGTTGGCTTGAAATGTGTTTCCGTAAAATAAATTGGTCCAAACAAACAGGTGTAAATGTCAACGGACGGCGGCTGACAAACCTCCGTTTTGCAGACGACATTGCTGTATTTGCTACCTCGCCTAAAATTCTAAAAGAAATGCTATGCGATGTAAACGCAAAATGTACTGAGATCGGTTTACAAATGAACTTATCGAAAATTAAAGTAATGAGTAACAGTGAACCCAAATCAATAATGGTGAAAAAATGACTGCAACATAGAATATGTGCATGAATATGTTAATCTGGGCCAGCTAATATCATTTACAAATAGAGGAGGTAAGGAAATAAGAAGAAGAACTAAATTAGCATGGAGAAGATTCTGGAGCCTCTCTTTCATTTTGCTAAATAAAAAGATAAACCTCCAAATTAAAATGGACTCGTGCATCTTGCCAATATTGCTTTATGGATCACAAACATGGTCCTTAACAGTAATACAAATAAAATGGATACAACGATGCTAGAGGAAAATGGAACGAAAAATGTTAAATATTTCGCTCCTAGACAAAGTACCATCTACAGAAATGAGAAAAAAGAAGAGAAAATTAAAGCTGCAACACGGCAAGCCAAAATAAGCAAATGGCATTGGGGAGGACTTATTATAAGGCAAGACCAGCAACGATGGGCATACACTACTACAACATGGGACCCTCGGTATGGGTGGAAAAGCCAAGGGAGACAGAGGAGAAGATGGACAGACGAGCTATCCAAAGCAGCTGGTCACACCTGGACGAGACTGGCCCAAGAGAGAACAACATGGAGGCAACTGGGATATGAACAGCAAAAAGATGATGATCCACAGTGATATTAATCGATTTTAGTGAAATTGAATATCAACCTACTGTAACCCTGCTAAAGCAGGAGGCCTTTGCCCTTTACGGGATGTAATGGGCTAATAATAATAATAATAATAATAATAATAATAATAATAATAATAATAATAATAATGCGTTTCATTGATAAAATATATATTTTGTCAATATATATCACGCAATTCTTCGCCATTGTCCTAACATTTCTTAAATGAGCCCTGCTCATATCATTTGTGTTTAAGTGTGGCTTGTCTCGTTATTGCTACAAGCTCTTCAATTATTTAATCTTCTTTACTTCAGAGATTTTGTTTTGCTTCAACCTCAGGTTCCTTCTCAGAGCTTCCTCGAGGAATGTACGTTGTATGCAGGTCCTACAAAGCCAACACAGTGTATCCGCGGTGCGTACTCGTTCGTCTTGGGAAGAGAGGATGCGGCGAGCGCCATGGTGATGCAGCGATCTTCAGCGTCCGCTGCAGCATCCCTCTCCCTTTTCTACTCCTCATCCTCCACCCTATATCTTACCACCGCCCCCATCCCCTTCCCTACCACGCCCCATCCAACGTCGACGACGCCGCCGCCAACATTGCCACCGCCACCCCCCCACGCCCCCGCACCCCACCGCCGCCCCCCCCCCCCCCCCCCCCATTCCACCCCGCTTCGTCCCGCCCCCCCTTCACTCCAGGAAGCGAGCGACTCTCTCCTTCTCACTCTCCGTCAAGCGACCGCACCGTCCCACTCTCACCTTCCCATTCGTTCTCCGCTTCTGTCATCGCCGCCACTACCTCAGCGCCTCCCCTCCGCTCCCGTCCTCTCCCCTCCACCTCTTCCACCGCTCCCCTCCCCCTCCTCTTCCGAAGAGGCTCCGCCCTAGCAGCCATTGGACATTCAAGACTTCGAAATATTTTTGGTCCGCCCGCATCGTTACCGAGAAGGAACCTCACGCCTTTCGTTTAGGCCCTAGCGTAAAAGGTGTTTTCAAACCTAAGTCTAATTAACACTGCGCTGGTACCAACGTGTTACGAAGACTCATAACATTCCAACACGTTTCGAAACACTTGTTTCGAAACACTGGTGCGCCCACAAAAATTGATAATACACATGCATATAGACGCAGGGTCATCATCACAGAACGTGTTTCGAGATCCTTGAAACATGAATTTCCGGTGATTCGTCGAGATCGATTTTTTGCCGAATGCCTCCTTGTTTCCTCTACATTGCCCAGGCGGCGCGATGGAAGAAAAAAGAAGCCAAAGAGGATTGCCGGCAGTGAACGCGGTGAATGGACATCTGTAAGGTCATGGCCCCGGGATCCCAGAAGGTCTTTTCGGCTGAAGAAGAACCAAATGCTCACTTACATTTTTTCACTGCCAGAAACAAAAGCACTTCACCTCAGCACAAGGAATGGTAGGTGTAGGCTACTATCTAGGTATCTATATAGGTATAGGCGAGTAGTGTAAAGTAGTGAGATGTAGTGGAGGGAATCGAGAAGCGATGGAGGCTGTAGACGTTAGAGTCGTCAGGTGCGCTTAGGGTGGAGGCGGTGGCTATAGACACGAGTGAGTCCGAGTATTTATTGAATCCGGTCGTGACTGCTACTCAAGTCATTAGTCCCATAAGTGTAGCGGAGGTGAATGGAAGTAAAAGAAGTGATGCTCACCAGCTGTAGAGGTCCGGTCCCAACCTACCTCACGTGCGTTGCCCCCTCCTCACGTATCTTCTCCAAAACGGCACCGCTTCAGCTATGACAAGCTCAATTCTCCTGACATGAGTTCTAGTGTATGTGTAAGTGTAGATGAGGGGATAAGGATAAGGATGAGGATAAGGAAGGAAAGACAGTGCGCGGAGCCGTGGCCTGTTTGTTAGGGTAGGCTTCTAAGAATCGGCGGGGAGGGTAAAGTAGTGGGGAGTACTGAAAGAACAAATAAGAGGAACGGCGGAGGTAGGAGATAGTCGGGGCGATTTGGACGGCGTGGGCGGTGCCGGGGACGCCTGCACCTCGTGCGTCCAGGCGTTGGGCTAGGAGCGGCCTGGGATGGAACGTGCCCGGCGGGAGAGATTTAAATGTCTTTTCGAAGAACCTGTTCTATAAACATCCATTCCGGCAGGACGGTGCTACAAAACGCCGCGACCGGAGTGGACTGGCGTATGTTTCTGAAACGTGTTGAGTGGAGATTACATGTGACATCTCCAGCTCGTTTTAGACTTCATGTCCTAACGAGGTACGGAATCCATTCTCGTAATAGTGTTTTCATAGTCTCTATCTTATCATTTCTCACACTCTCGATAAGTGTCTCATTGGAAAAACTCACACGTGTGAGAATAATGTTTTCTTTGTGATTAATTTAGTTATCTTGTTGACGTGTTGTACCCCATTGTATTGAATGACATTGTCAGATATGTCTCGCTGAGTTGGGAGGTTACAAATTGCTTTATTCATTTAAAACGTGTGGATGTCTCTTTCACTCGTATCGTTCCCAAGACATTCGTTGTAGGTCAACATCAAGCTTTGAAAAGAATTCATTTACTTTGCGACATCGAGTGAACAAGAAATAAAGTAGTAAATAATGTAAATAAATAATTTTTAGAAAAACATGATATTTTTTGTCAGTTATCTGTTTGTGTTTTGCACTACAACGAAAAAATCATAGATTTGTAATACAATGTGATGAAAACATGTATAGGAATTTTACTGAATTGGCTTTAGTGTATTCACAGTAATAGTATTTACAGTTATAGTATTCACGGTAAAATAATTAGAGACGTCTTTGCCAAAATATTGTTTATTGAAACAGCATCTTTCAATTGCAAAGCCATCACTATCAGACTACCGTAGTAATTTCCTGACTTCCAAACAGCAGGAAACCGATGTTGAAGATGAATCTAAACCACCTAAGGATGCTATTTCAATATTGTTGACAAAGACAACGTCTCTAATTATTTTATTAGGAATGTCAACAACAATTCACCTTTAAATAAATATGCATTCTTATACCAAATAAAACAGCGTGTTAATAAATATAAAATATCATTTAAGCGGACACTGGTCGCTAAATTAATCATATTGTTTTAAAATACCAATAAAATTTAAATATTACATTTTTGAAATCACTCGCATTTACGTTCGTAAAAGAGAACGAAGAATGGTTTACACTGCAGTTTACACTTTTTGCTCCCACTACGTGTGCTATTCTACAGCTTTTTTGTACGTTTCGCTATTTTCAGCCCCCACCTGTTTCCTCTGAACTCGGCGGCCGCAGCACAGAGGCCGTTTTCTTCAGCAGCTTACGTAGCGTATGGTCCGTCGCCGTGGAGGTTCTTTTGGATGTCACGCTCGGTGGCGCCAAGTGCTTACTTCCAGCCTGTCTCTTTCTCTCTCTCCCTCACTTCGGTTTCTTTTATTCCCGGCATTCCCGTCGCGGGGCAGGGTCGTGCCTCACACCCCGCCCAGCGGGGAATTTGTAGAGGACGGCCCTCACGGTTCTCCTCGCCTGCACACGCGGTTTTAGTAGCTGCGGCAACATTTGTGATAATTGCAGTAATGTAATAGTCACGTCATGGCATAGTAGAAGATGTCGTTGTGAATTTGAAGTTTCTTATAGCGAATGGTCCACGGTGTGAGTCTCGAAATTGGTGGATTTTCTACACCCGCTAGGTGCTGGGTTGGGCAACGCGTTTATAGTTTTGAGGGGTAACGATGTTTTGTTGGAGTTGCAGGATGTGTTATGTTCGGTCGTTTCCGGTTGGTTTCGTTCGGTGGATTTCTTCATAAGTCGAAGCGTAATCTTTAGCTCCGGATCACGGACCTCATGCGATCAAACCTTTCTCATAATCTTCTCATTACCGTTTTTAAGGCAATACGCTAATTTCCGCACGATCTAGGAGGAGAATGGCCGGTATGCGAGCAACTGATGTCTTAGCTTCTAAATTACTCATTTCTAATGCGTGCAGAAATGGAAAGAAAACTGAAAATTCTGGCCGAGAGAGGAGTGTATATGGTTTCGTTACCTAAGAACTCGGAAAAATTAAAAAACAACAAAACAGTTTCCATTTTGACTTAAAAATGAAATATTTGATTCCACCTATTCTCATATTTCAACTACAGACTGAATTACTCGAGTGATTAGGTGCATCATTTATTACGATACAGCTTACGTCATTTGACAAAAAGGCATCAAGGAAGAGACCACTTACCATTAAACGCTTGTTATTTATGGTCTGGAACTTTTATTGAAATTCTTGGAATATAAATATTGGTTGTTATAAATGTACTGTATTATATTAGTGCAGTATTTGTGAAGGATGTAATTTCTTTCTTGAATAGAATGCATGCAGATTTTTGGAAATCCATTTTGTGTGTTTTTTCAGCAGTATTTTTGCTGATGCATTCCACTTATATGTATGTATGTATTTTGCAATTGGAGGTCTGCAAATGAAGCTTTGCAGAACGGGAGGTTCTAGGTTTGAGACTCAACGATGGCGAGTTATTGACACAGACTGGGTAGCGAGGTCGAACAACACGATGAGAACTCTAGTGGCAGTCTGCTATGTTATGTCGTTTCCGTGTTGTTTTTTTTAGATGCCGGGGCAACGAATATCTTAAACGGCAGGTCACGGACCTCAGACGATCCTTCCGCCATCTTCCTTTTCCCATTCCCACTTGTGGTGGACTGGTCGCCCATTCTCGTGTAAACCGTACCTCTTAATCTTGAACGTCTCCGGCAATGCTGAGATTACGCGTACGTCCGCTCGCCGGCAGGTGTACGCATGTCTTGTGCGAGTACGAGCAATAGAACGATATGGGGATTACGGGATAATTACTTGCCAATAGACACACTTAGGTTGCCTGGAGGCAGCTGTTGCGGTGAAGTCTCGAGGTCAAGATCTCGCCAAAGAGGATATAACATTGCCTGATCTAAAAGACAAATCTTCGTAAAATAGTTTGTTATAAACGTCGAGTTCATCAAACATTACTGCATTCAATATTTGAAGAGGGCATATTTTGTACATGTTTTCTGAAGGGAACTCGTTACCTGATTCTGTATCTTTAGTATCACCAATGACGTAGGAGACTTGTAATTAATAACAACAAACGAAAATGCAATAGAGGAGACATCAGTACTAATTATTCTGAAAAAAGTATTGTACTACATTGCCACGTAGTATATGGGGATTAGATAACTTCAAAAATGATTAATATGCAAATGTAGTTAATAAATTATCGAATGTCAATAAAAGAAGATGAAATAGAAAAATTGATATGGAAGATTTTAAACGTTTGAACAAATATTCCATAAAAGTAATGGTTTCTATTCGATTGCTACGTAGAGCAATGCACGAATAATGATTAGAGAAAACATTTAGAAAAAACTTCATTTCTTATCATTCTGAACACTTTACTGTAAAGTGAAGTGTGGCGTATTCTTCTTGAAACCTAAAAGGAACCTATTGGCTTTTGTGTGTTGTTGATTCGTAAACGTCTTTTGTCTCTTCTGGCACAAAGTCTTCCTCACACAAACACTCAGAATCCGTGTAAGAGCAACTCGGGGTGGTTTACAGCGCCTTTGGAGGGGCGTGGCGCCGCCCCGTGGGCCCCTGTGTGCGTGGCGGTGCTGTGTGGCGGGGCGGCGTGGGCCGGGGCGGCGCCGCCAAGGGCTGCGCGGGCGGCATCGCCTTCTGATCGGTCGGAAGCGCTGGGGCCGCCGCAAAGAGGGCGTGCTGCGCCGTGACGGCGGAGTGACCTAGGCCACGGAGGCGGCGGCGGCGGCGGCAACGGCGGTCGTTGACCCGCGGCGTCGGGAGTAGGCTAGGTGCCGGCACAGGCGGCGGCGGCGGGGCGCGAGCCGAGCTCAGGCCCGGGCCCGCCGCCGCCGCCTCCACCGCCACCTTGCGTCGCGGGCGTCACCCCCGCCGGGCTGACCCCGGCGCTGACCTCGCGCGGTGTGGGTCAGTGGTGCGTGCGCGCGCGGGTGCGTGCGGCGTTGCGTCAGCGCCCCGCCCCCGCCCCGCGCAGCCGCCGCTGCTGCTGCTGGTGGTGGCGGTGGAGGCGGGGACGTCCGAGTGCGGCTTCCGTCGGCGCTGCCTTGGCGGAGCTCAAGTGCCGTCGTGGAACCGGCCACTCAGCTTATTCCCTCCGTATATGTTCCTTCTCGGGCTCCTTTTACTTCTCTTCGCCTAAACTCTCTCTCCCCCTCACCCTTTCTGTCACCCTCTCTCCCTTTCTCTCTTTCTCTCTGCCGTATTCTCTCCATCTCCTTTTCTTGCTCCCGCTCCCATTCTATCTCATCTCTCCCTCTCCCATTTTCTCTCTTTCCTTCTCTCTCTCCCTCTCCCATTTTCTCTCTTTCCTTCTCTCTCTCCCTCTTTCCTATTCTCTCCCAATCTCTCTCATTCCTTCTCTCTCTCCCTCTGTCCTATTCTCTCGCCCTCTCACTTTGTCTCTCTCCCCCTTCCCTATGCCTCTCGCATTCGCCCTCTCTCCGTCTCTTCTCCTGTCTCCCTATCTCTATTCCTCCGTCTCTTTCTCGACACGCGCAAACATTATCTTACTTTCTTCTTGCTTTCTCCGTTGAAACGACTCTCGCTACAGCTTTCGGCTGTACTCTCACCTGTGTGGTTCTTTCCTGCTTGCTCCATCGGCGCATTTCATTTCATTTCATCGCTTCATGACCATGAATCCCTCGTAAATCGTGTGTTTTGACCCTGGCGTTTGAAATGATAATTTATATTCGTCATCGAGGCCATTACGGACATCATTTATTTCGATTTCTCTTTTTCGCCGTTCTTTTTTCGTCCCTATCGCTCCAACTCTCATTATCATTAAGATCTTTTCATTTTCATCCATATCTGTAAATTAACTAAATTCCATCGATGCTCTTTTTTTAAATTTCATCTTCTCTCTTTGAATCCCCTCTTTTTTTCGCTACCTCGTTACCATCCTCGTACACCTCCTTCTCAATCCTCCTCTTGTAATAACGTTGGGAGGGGGGGGGTCCTTTCCATGCAATTATCTTCACCCTTTCTAACACCTACTTATTTTCACTCTTCTTCACGTTTGCCTTCACTCTGTCTCTCGTTCTCAGCTTGTGTATCGTCCAACCGGTCTTTCGCTCCAGTACCAGCTCGCGGCATCGCCTTCACTTTGTCGCTCTCGCTTTCCATCTGCTTCGATTCCTGCCTTTGCCTTTCGGCTGCATCATTTGTCTGCTACCATGGTGGAAATAACAAGGCGTAACGCTTCGGAGGATGCACAGTAGCAGCCAATCACGTTTGAACCCGGTGACCAAGCCAAAATGGCGGGTGCGCGTGTTATTCTTCTCCCGTATGCGAAAACGTGAGGATCGTAGTATTTGGACGAGGAGCGTAGACAAGTGCTTGGAAGTTGTTGCTCCGTGCTTGGGAGTTGATCCAGACATTTATGTTGGTTTTACGGTACATTCATCACCTTACTTTTATGCAGATTACCAAGCTGTCATTCAGCACAACAAACATCATCTGCAAATAACATATATTATGTAAATTAGACATGAACCCTACATACGAACTACCCCTCGTACTGTAATACTAAAATGTCTATAAACACAACAAAGTTAATAGCTTTCAAAGAATTCATCCCGCTAAATCTAAAATAGTAATTAATGTTCTTATCATATATAATTCTCTTAAATTAAAATTTTTATTTATTTTGAATGTAATTAGATAAAGTTACTTACTTCATAGGCTTCTTTTTCATTACAAACTGCAAATTAAAATGCTTAATCATAAATCCAGATAAATTGACAGTTCTGAAGCTATTCAGTGACAGTGAATTACAACAAGCCAAAAATTCGCAGTACGTAACTGTTTAATATCATTTAATATTTAGATTATTTCAAATTAGAATATACATTTCTACATAAACTTTATTTTTGGATAGACTGGAAATATTCAAACAATTGTAATAAATCAACTAATACAACCAATACAGAATTTAGATTAGAATTCGTTGGAATAAAACTTCCTTTTATTCTGTCAAATATCTGAGGGAATTTTTAGTGTTGCTCTGAATTAAATTTTTAACCAATTAGGATTTTTTAATTTTTCTTTTTTAAATTTTGGTTTTTACTTTTCAATTCGTAAATTCTTTGTGGAAAGACGAGAAATATCTAAACAATTTTTTGCATTAATTTTTGAGAGAATTAAATTTAAAAGTTAGCATTAAATAAGACGCTTGTTTTTGTTCTAATAAATATCTCAAAGAATTTTGTAGTGATGCCATGGATTAAATTTTTAATCAGTTTTCTTTCTAATTTAATAATATTTGTTCACACAGGTTTTTTGCAGACAATGTCAGACATATATAAACTGGAAACAAATTCCCGTATGTCACTAATGTACTCATTTTTAATTAATAATGGGTCTGGACTAAATTAAACGGGTAATTTCAATAACATAACGTTATTTTAAATAGCTTTCAACCGTCCGCGCCTCCATAGATAATTTAAATTTGTTGCTGGAGCATAACCTTCTTGTTTCACAGTCGGCAGTATGCATCTCTACACCTTGTTGTTTTCACCACTACCTAAGATTTCACTTGAGCTCCAGTTACATCACCTCGGTCAATTTTCAATGATCCTTCATGCAGACGGCGCCGCCTGGTGTAGCTGGATCATCCACTTCTGAACCCCGCAGCTTGTGAGCGCTTTACCCAGGAGGCCAACGCAGGGTTCACGTTGTCTCTCACGCCAGGGTATTTCCTTGCCCTGTGTTAGGAATGTACAGATGCTAACGACGGTCGTATGATTGATGAACCCCTTCTTCCGGCGACCGTCTTTTATCTCCGCCGCGAGCCAGTTGCCTTTGATTCATCTAGTAATTAACTAGCGTGTTTACAACAGACAGGAACGTACGCGATAACTTGATGCTTCCTATACATTTGCTGAATGTATTTTGCGAGTTAGCGCAGCATATGTTAAATGGACCATTTAGTAAAACGTATTTCAACAATCCCGTTGGAGTAAATATGAAGCAAAAGGATGAGTCCCGACAGTAGGAATTGGAAGGCGGAAATATAAATGAGTTACAAGATGACAATTGAAAGTACAGAGTGCGAGAATCAGAAGGGAACCCAGCTGAAGCGGGGAGACAATGGTGCGGGTCGAGAACGTGCCTTTGAACGAGAGAATGCTATCGACCATGTAAGAATGTAGATCTCTCCCGAAAATGACTAAAACACTAACGCTGTGGGTAATAAGTGCTCACCTTTACACAATACGTTTCTGTACTAATATTAAATATTACAGTAAAATTATTACAATTAATCTTCTATTAATCTCAATTTTTTCTCACCATTTCTAGTGCTATCGGAGCATGAACTGATATCCCTGCAGTGCGTCTGACCGGGACTAGGGTTCGAGTCCCGAAGGTGGCAGGATTTTCGACACTTGCTACATACGTAGCTCATTCTGAATGCATGTCGTAGGGAGAAGAATTCTAGCGCCCGGTTGCTCTGATCCATAGTTTTCCGTGGTTTCTTCGAATAAAACCAGGCGAATGCTGGAGTAGTACCCCAAGAAACGGGCCACTAACCGGGGCTGATCTTTTCTTCTTCTTCTTTGCCATATCCTCCCCCTTACTTACATTTACACGCACTATACTACTACACATGTCGCGAGACCAATCGGAAGCTTAGTGTGTGATTCGACTCGTGCTGTGCCTCAGTAATGGGAGATACCTGGATGGAGAAAACACAAGCCCACGTAGGTCAGTGCCGGATATCACCATACTGCGGGGGCAGAACATCTCGACCTTCCGTGATTCACGCCAGAGAATACATTCAAAACACTAGCGGGACTACAAAACATTCACAACACTAGCTGGACTATTAACCTTGACAGTTGACAAGCCCGAAAACATGAATAAATCAATCGTTCTCTTCCTTCGGCTCATCATCTACTCTATGATGAGAGGAGTGAAACATCCTTATCTCATGCACTCCACCACTTCAGTTATTTTTATTTTTCACCATCTCTCTTACTCTTTCTGTCGTTCTGAGGTTCTTCATCGCTCCAGCTTTCTTTGTCGTTTTCTTTTGAGGAGAGACTTGTGGCTCGGTCGTTCTGCTTCTACCTCTCAACATTCGGTCGATTTATATAAAATTTATTTGAAACAAAGTGAGTGTGTAATCGGTTTTCGGTCTTATTACTCGATAAAATTGTTTCTGAGTTATTTTCTTAATTTACTTATTTATTCGCATTCATCACTCTAAATATGGAAAGTTTTGATCAGCCTCTCTTTGATGTCCCTCTTATCTCTAAGAGTAGCATACATATATTATCCTGGACAGTAACAAACGTTATGTTATAGGAAATTTACTTTTGCGATATCTGCGCATCACATTCTTCACAGTCCTTTTATGCTCAAGACTTTTAATTGCGTTTTGTCATGCCAAAGAAATGTAGATGAACAAAAGTGGTAGATACATTGCTTATAAAATAATTCTGAAAGTCTCAACTATATATTTGGTATCAAACATCATCTAGGAGATAATTTAGTCTTCCCGAAAGAAGTCGCAACACGATAACTAAACAAGTTTAAGAGTACGTACGTTACGAGTACGTATATTAGATTTGGTAGTGAATGAGTAACGAGAAAACAATACTTATCAAGTGTAAATATTATTAGAGTAAGCATAATTGATGTTAATCTATGAGAAATAAAAAGAAAACGTGTAAATTGAAACAAAAGACTGATAAAATAACTATTTTAGAAAATCTATTTCATTAATCTTTATTCACAATCTAAATGTGACACGGGAATTATGTATTTAAAATCTTTGCTGACGGCATTTAATTCATATCTGTTCAAAGGCAAGGTTCGACCAACACGTCACTGGGTTTTTATGTCTATTAGGCCAAGGGAAGTCGTTTCGAAGTCATGCAAGCAAGTTGCTTCAGACAGAGATGTAGTCGCAAAATAATGAGCTTTTAAATTCTCAAGACTGAAGCGTAAAATTGTCATAAGATAGTTCATTGCTTACCATTAGGATTGAACTCTGGCAGCTGTGGACCGGCAAAGATGGGTCCGGGCATCAATTGATGTCGCTGCAGTGCCTCTAATAGGTAGGTCCTAGGGTTCGAGTCCCAACGATGGCAGAATTTTCGCTACTAGCTGCATAGTTTGGTCGAATTCAGCCGCTGTCAGGTGTTTAGCAGCCGTGTTTTTCTCCGATCAACGCCAGGCGAATGTCGGAGCAGTACCCTAAGAAACGGGTGACGAATCGCGCGTGATCTTTCCTTCCTCTTTTTCTTCTCCTCGCCCCTTACTTACACACATTTACACTTATATGCACTGCACTATTACACTTGTAGGGAGGCCAGACGAGATCTAAATCTTGTCGTAGGTAGGGCGACATCCTACTGGCGGGAGACACCTGGACGTTCGTCGGCGCCGGATCTCACCTTCCAGCGGAGAACGATTACTGCCACCTCCCACGTTGAAAACATGCACCAAACGTTCGGGACGAATGACCTTAGCAGTTGACGCTCACGGAATCACTAATCAGTAAAACAATCAATTAGCTGCTATGGTTTTCCTTGAATGTATTTCAATATTCCTTCCAACTGAGTTGAAAATCACCGTATAAACTTATCTACATGTGATACCATCGAATGTCAATGTACAGGTATAAACAGGGAGTGGAGAAAGAGAAGGGAAATAAAAATGTAAAGAAGAACCAAAAAGAGAAGACAATGGAAGGAAAATGGGATGATCGAGATCTATTAGGTACATGCTTAAAGGGGTAAACACATGGCCTCTAAATGTGTCAACAACTACATCGAGAGCAACTGAAATACTTTAGTGTACCATAATTTAATCTCATCTTACGTAGCTTTTAACAGTCACAGTTGTACCACAGGGCGTCAAGTATAAGAACTCCGGTAAGAACTATTGTGAAAAATAAGCGTTGATGTTATTTTCTGTGAAAACCAAAATAAATCAAATATGAATGTCTTCATCTACTGTAAGTTGATCTCAGGACTATTCCGACCTATTGTTTGGTTAGTATTTGAACACATTTAAGTAGTTCATTTGAAATTTGTTGAGAACCCTTACTTTTTAGAACATCCATGTCCATTGCTTGATTGTGGCCCTCGTGTTTTTTCATGAACCATAGTTTGCATCCACGGTCCTACCATAACTTTCTTTAATAACAATGTTAACCCTTTCAAAATAAGGCGCATATATTACCCTATAGAGCGCCTCGTATGCAGTCGGAAGATTAATAAGATGAGGGAGGGAATGTACTGTCTCTTGCTACCAGTAGCGGTAGCTCAGTGCATCAACTGATGTCACTGCAGCGCCTCTGATCGGGAGCTCCTAGGTTCGAGTCCTGACGGCGGCAGATTTTCGACACTTGCTTTTCAGCTAGGTCGAATTCAGTCGCTGTGTGGTGGAGAATTCTAGCGACCGGTTGTTCTGATCAGTGGTTTCTCCGATAAATACCAGGCGAATGCTGGAGCAGTACCCTAACAAACGGGCCACGGACAGCACGCGATCTTTCCTTCTTCTTCCTTTCTCTATCCTCTCCCCTTACACAGATACACACTTACACTAACATGTACTACACTACTACATATTCCGGGAGACCGGTCGGGAGCTTAGAGCTTGTCCCGGCTGAGGCGGTACCTTGCTGGTGGGAGAGTCCTGGTTGGGGAAAACCCCGCTAGCCAACGGTAGGTTGGCGCCAAATCTTGCTATTCAGCGGGGGAAGATCACCGCCATATCCCGAGTAAAAATATGCACTATACTTATGGGAATAATGATCTAAGCCGCCCGGAATCACTAAACAATCAACCATTTTTGTCTCTTGCTGGACAATAATAGATCGGGCGAGTTTAAGCCGGCTATAGCATAAGCGTTCCACCGCTGGTGTCGAGTATCAATCTTCAGACCTTAGACAAATCCTGTGGCATTTGTGGTGAAAAAAGCTCTCGGCAAGAATCGTGTTTATGTCGATTTCTATTCCCGTATCTGCATCATCATTTATCTCATCATTATTATCGCTCTCAATTGTTTAAAAAATTCCGCACAATTATAAATCAACACTTGCACAAATGTCACACATTACAAATATAAAACAAGAACGTATTGTATTGTCATCTCATTAGATCTCTTATGGAACTCGATGACCTTAGACGGCTTAGGTAGCTTCGCACATCAATTGATGTACTGCAGGGCCTCTGACCGGAAGGCCCTTGGATTCGAGTCCCGAATGACACAGGATTTTCGATTTTATCAAGATAGCTTGAACGAATGAAGCCGCTACCTGAAGAATTCCTGCGCCCGTCTCCAGCGATATCGTTGGTTTTCCGTGTTTTTTATGGATCGGCACCGGACGAATACCGGAGCAGTACCCGAACAAAATGGCCACGGACCGCGCGCTGTCTTTCCTTCCTCTTGTTTGTTCTATCATCACTCCTTACACACACACACACACACACACAAATACACTACACTACCACACACACGGGGGCTTAGAGCTTGTTGTGGGCTTTGCTGGGGTGATGCCCTCTTGTAGAATATACGTGGTTGGGTAAAAACCCCGCAAGTCGTCTGGTAGGTCGATACCGGATCTCACCATTTAGTGGGGGAAGATCACGGCCACGCCCAGCGATTTAAAAAAACGTACTAGACTTACCGAACCTATGACTGCAGTTGACGCGCCCGTAATCAGAAATCAATCAAACGATCAATGACCTCATCAGTCAGCGGGCCTCTAAATCCCGGTGTACAAGTGAATAAAAGACAAAGAGAAATCCGAAAAATGCAGTGCGCCTAGACGCGAGCCGGGTCTTCGCCGTGGGTTCCCAGGTGCGGGACGGCGTCGGTGGCTGCGCGGCGGGACGGCGAGGTGGCTGAACCGGGTGGGAACGGCTGGAACCGGCCGCGGGGGCGGCGGGGGCGGTGGGCGACGCTCCGCGAGCACGTGTCCGCCGGTACCCCAGCCCCCCCCCCAATCCCCGCATCCCGAGTGTGATGCATCTCGTCGCGTCATCCCCAGACTGAGGGAAACGCGCGGGCGAGAGGTCTGTCTCGTGGGTGTCTTATCTCGCGCCGAACGGGCGATCGCGCGGGAGGGGCGATTTGAATTTTAAAATGGCTTCCACAATGCGGAGCGGTACGAGCGCCTTAGACCTGTTCGAAGCTGAAATTCCGTCATCGCTGACGCCTGGCTCTCCAGCCCGTCACACCAGCTTCGTCGCTGCTTCTATTCTTCTAGTGCTCCCAGTTGGCGAATATTAAAAAAAACAACAAAAAGGCTGCGGTAGCTCAGAAACAACACCATTGTCTGCGCAGCATTGTTGATCGAGAGGGTACGTGACTCAGATCATCAACTGATGTAACTGCAGTGCCTCTGACCAGATACTAGGGACCGAGTCCTGACAGTGGCAGGATTTTCGGAAGTCTCTAGTCAGCTAGGTCGAATTCAGCCGCTGCCTGGAGGACAATTCTAGTGGCCGGCTGCTCTGACCGGCAGTTTTCCCTCACTTTCCGATCAACACCAGGCGAATGCCAGCGAAGTACCCTAACAAATGGGCCACGAACGCGGGCAATTTATCCTTCCTATTCCTTGTCCTAAACTCACACCTTACACACACACACACACACACACATGCGCTATGCTACCACTCACGCCAAGAGACCAGTTGGGAGCTCAGAGCTTGTCTCTGCTGGGGTGATGCCACGCTGGTGGGAGATGCCGATGTAGGTCGGCGCCGGATCTCACCATTCTGCGGGGAAGATCCGCGCCACATTCCACGACAAAAATATGCGCTACACTTACGGGACCAGTGACCTTATCAGTTGTCGCTCCCGAACTCAGCCAATCAATTAATCAGTTAATCGAGAGATCCTAGAGTTATGTCCCGACGGGGGCGAAGTTTCGACGTACTCTGGTTTCGGCCGTTTCTCTGGTTTCTCCTAATAATACCATTCGAATGCCGCAGCAGCACCTTCACAAACTGACTGTGTTTCCTCATCTTTTGTCCCACCCTGTCCCTTTACACACGAACACACTTACATGTTCTACACTTTCACGCATGATGATAGCTTAGAGATTGTGCCGGCTGAGGTAGTGCCCCGCTGGGAGGAGATAGTAGAGTTGTCACGCCGGCATGCCGGCGTGTAAATCGACGCCGAATTGCACTTCCAGTTGGGTGGGAACACTACCGCCTCCCGGGATAAATCATTCACTACACATACTGGACTAACAACCTGAGTAGTTTACGTGCCCGGAAACAGTAAATTCTTTCCTATCGGAGGGCTAATGAAGAACAATTAGAAAATGATAAATGATGATTTGGATGGTTATTTATATTTTTGGTAGCTTGCCGTTTCTTCCCGCGCGATCATAAAGTTGAAATGTATATGTTTTTGTGTAATTTAAAACCCATAAACGTGGTCCAGAGGTCCAGAATCATGACCGTCTCCGCCATTTAGAATAGCAAATGATGCGATAACCACTTGGGATTTTCAGACACTTTTCTCTCTCCGTAGTGGCAGGGATGGACGGCGTCTAATGTCGGTGATCTGTACAAACACGTGATCTACTCCTGGCGATATCCTGAAATATTTTCGATTTTATGTCTCTGTGCCTTTTTTATCGCGTTCCAGGCGTTAAATTGAATTTTAAAGATTCTGACCATCTACGAATGCCATCAGAACGGAAACAAAACGCTCAACGAAGTCGCGCGGGAATATGGGAAGGGGGGAGGGCGCATTCTGGTCCGAGAACCATCATGATCAGGAACACCAAAATCAGAAACATTCTATTTAATTCATTCAGGAAGTACCCCAGAAGTAAAAAATAAAATCCTCATAACAGTTTAGAATCCATATTTTCCTTTATTGTATTGTATCAAGTGCGTCATTATTAGTAGTAAATCCTCAGTAGCAATTTCCTGTGGAAATGTCACCGTACGTTTTTTTTAAGCTTAAAACTTCTTTTAAATATATTAGGCGCTTTTGAGCCAAGCAAACTCAGAAAATTCCAATAAATAATTCTATTTTATTAAAATTAATAAAAATATTTAAAAAATAGTCAAGTCGTAGTCGTATCGACATGGATCACTTCGTAAATACAGTCCTGATGAAAAAATGTAAAATTAAAATTGAACTACTAGTTCACTGGAATTAACACAACTCTACTTTAAACAAAATAGATATCATTAACCTATAATTACGAGTAGTACTGTAATTTCCAGAGGCGCTCATCAAAATGCAAACCTCAAGACTCCCCTTCACACGAAGTTTGTACAACTAACATTAACTTGCAAAGAATATATGTGGGTTGCCTTAGCGAAATTCACTTTGCATATCACCAACTAACATTTCATTTGGACTTGACGCGACATTTTTACTTCAGGTAATAGTTAATCTGTAGGTGCCACTTCAAACCGATGAGTCAGTTTGAAACGGAAGAGAAACATGGATACCCTTAGCAGTCATCAAAGTATATCTTTTATCTAAAAAGTTACGAGCAAGTGCAACTAGCTCTGTGACTCATCTTCATTGTTTTGTTTGCTGACATTATCTTTTTCTAAGTCCAATGTCCTCGTCTGATTGCTCTTCATCCTCGAATGCTTTTGTCCTCTCTTTTCACCTTCGAGCAATATGTTTTTGCGTTTCTCGTTTCGTATTTTATCCTTTGTTTTATATCATGTTTCATAGATGTAGTAGATAAATAAGTTATGTTTACATGCATTGCAAAGATAAAATATTGTTTTTAATTGGTACGAGTAATTGCAATTTTGAATAAAATATTGCTTTAGGAGTAATTGCCATTTTATATTTTATTTACAATATACCTATGGTATGTTACATAATAGAAATTACCAGTTAAATGAAGGATGACAGTTGTTTAAAAATCCAGGAAATATGAGGAATTTTACGAAATAATTAACAACTACCTTCCTGCAACGGTGCACGTTATGCGATTATGATAACGGCCCATTAATGTACTAATGGAGGGTCATCGGCGAGATAACTAACGGTCCCCATCTAATACCCGTAATTTCTTATCAACTGCTTTTATCCAGCAACGCATTTATTTTATTCAAAAATCCAAGGTCATTTTCTGCAAAGTAGGAACTGAATTCACAAGACCAGATCGTGTACGTGTAACACGTTCCGGGATACACGCTAATGACCTTAGCAGCGGCAATGCATCTGTCCGGTGGAAAGAAAGGTCAACGCGGTACTTCGTTATAGCCGCGACCCGCTCGTGCTAGCTCCCCACGTCCTGCTTTCTCCGAGGAATAGTAACGAGCTCGGGACCTTATCTAACTTTCTCTGGAAAATCCCTTTTGCTGGGGCCGGATCCGCCAAAACTGGTTTGAATCATTCCGCTTGGCCGCGCATTTTCGCTACTTTCTCCCGTGGCTGCCTGCCTCTTGAAAGCGGATCTCCGAGAACCGAGAACGGACTCTTCTAAATGCATGCGTGCTTCTGGGAAGCTGACGTTCTCCAGTTGAGGGATTCCACACGTGATGGTGATAGTTCCCTGACAGCATGAACCATTTGATACAAATACAACTGAACGGCATCAGGATTCTCAGTTCTGTAGGTAATAATAAAATGAAATATTCCATTCCAATGAAGGGAATTTCCGAGCCTGATGCCAGAAGATGCAATTTTACGTCTTCCTATAATGCAATCAGTACGGTCTCTTGGATCATATGAGTTATCATGAGCTTGAACTGATAGGTTTTTTTATAGTAAGTGGAGTGGATAATAGGTAACAATTTATTGTAATACTTAAGTACTTATTTATGAATATAAATTTAGGTGATAATTTCTGCATAAATGTATTGTTTTGAGTTTGTAATGTTATGTTATTAATCTGTTTCAAACATTACTTGTAGACATTGTTACATTTGTTTGAAACAAATTTTTGTAATGTAACTGACGCAAACCACATAAAACTGATAATCACATTGGATTTTTCTAGCTCAGCTCTTATATCACCAAGTTAAAAACTAAGCAAATAATGTAACGCGTGGAGTAGTAATCGGCACAGGAGCTAAGAAAGTAAGATTGCCATTAAAAAATAATTTTCTTGGAATGAAAACTTGTTTTTGTATGAAATGTAGAGACGGATAAGAGCCTTGGTTTTGGAAGCTCCTGCAATTTACAGACTAAGATAACGATAAAGACAGCCATAAAATGAAATGAAATCGATATTTTAAAATCAACTGTCTGCGAATAATCCCCACTGTTGCAACCTAATATTTCGTTGACAGGAAATAAAAAGACAATTTTGACGCATGTTGGCGTATTTATAAATGTTTAAACATCTAAAAGTAAAACATTCACTGCCTGTATCAAATTCATTGATAACCACTTCTCAGTTCAATTACTAGATAACTGTCAACAGATGACACGAAAAAAATTAGAATTATGAAGCCTGTGAAAGGTGTCATTGTAGTGGCCGTATTTCTGTCGTTTTCTGTTATGATGAGTACCATTTGCTCAATGTTGAAATATATACAAATTGTAAATGTGCAGGAGTGAAAAAAGAACATTTGTGTTTCGAAATACTATATTCCTGTCGCTGTAGAGACCTGCCGGGCGGCAGGAATATCCTAGCAACAGCGCGCGGCGGCAGCAAGGCCGGGGCTCGCTTTGCATCGCTCGATGGGCCGCGGCGCGCGAGGCGCGGGGCCACGTGGGGCGACGCGCGCCGGGCGACGCGACGCGGCGGCGGCGGCCGGGAAACCCGCGGGCGAGGCCGCCGGATCTCCGGGAGCGACCACGCCCGCTTCCGGCACGCCCGCCCCCCAATTACCACTGCCACTAATGCCCCTGCTGCCGCCAATGTCCCCACCGCCACCAACGTTACCACCGCCACCAATGTCCCCACCGTCGCCAATGTCCCCACCACCGCCAATGTCCACCACCGCCAACACTCCATCGCCGCCAATGTCCTCTCCGCCATGAGTGTCCCCGCCGCCGCCACAACCAATGCCTTCCTCGCAGTCACCGCTTCTGTCTTGAACCATTTTCAACCCTCTATCATCAATGTCTCAACATTGGTATGAGTGCCAATTGCGCGTGGTTTGTTTCTTTGTTATTACGTTGCGTGAACGGCACTCTACTTTGTTTTCTGAATGATTACGCTTGTCAGTGATCTACAAGTCGAAATATTCAACTATGATTACTGTCTCTCAATTACACTACTCCCACCTCCAGTCTACCGTTGCCGCTGACGCCTCTGACGTCGCCGACATCATAGCCGCCAATGTCGTAAGCGTCATCGGCACCATCGTCACCTCCGGTACCGCCATTGTCTCAATCACCATAATCACTGTCATTCCCACTACCATTCCCACTCCTACTGCCGATGCCACTACCACTACCACACCTACTACTACTACCACCCTTAACAGCACAACCATAACCACACCAACACTTCTGTTATTGTCATAGATAAATCTTGCACCTACGTCTAATAGTAACCAACTTCTCATAATTCGTTCAGTAGTTGATTGCAAAAACTTGGATTACGGCAAAACCTCTAAGCACCCGTTTATCCGTGACAATGCTATTTGGCTCAAACTTCGGGAGATATAAAATTTGATGGTCCCCGATTGATCTAGGTGATATTGAGAACCCTTGAATTAGAAATGGATATGTTTTGAGGGTGTACTTTAGATGAAGCCCTCAACGATATTTTCAAAATTTTCTAAAAAATGGTTATAAATTTTCCCCTTAATTTTTCCTCAGAGCAAAGTATGTTTACAAAATATATCAAAAAAATTGCTGAATTTTCTTAACTTCAGAAAATTATAAAAGTTAAAGAGTTCGACGTCTTCCTTCAGCTACAATATTGGAAATTCAGATTTTTATGTAAAAATCTGTTCTTGAAACAATATTTAAATAAGGTCCAGAACATTTATTTTTCAAAATATGAGTAATTTTTGAGTTACTTTAAACTGATTTTCTTTTATTCTTCTGCATGGAAAAATTTATATTTAAACACCTTTCATATTTTATTCTCTTTTTATAATGTTTCTTTTCAAACCTTATTTGATTTCTTGGATGCATGTTATTGAGGATGTGTTTTCATTTAGGAACTTGAAATCCATTTTTTCGTATACTAGGTACAAATGAAAAATCACACTTTTAAAAAATTGTTAAGTAAGAAAATATGTTTGGAAAATAGTATTGCGTTTTTTATTAGAAAAACTTTCCTAAATATTCACAAGGTAGACGAATTGTTGAATAAACACTTTTTTCTCCGGGCATAAATAACTCCAATCATTTTACAACTATTTTCGTAGAAAATGACAACTTTTGAGACAACACATACAATTTTTAAACCTCTCGGGTGCCTCATGAACAGCGTTCTAGTTTTTCATGAGTGATCCTCGGTTTGATTCTTGGTCGGAGTAAAACTTAAGTTGTAGATTTCCATTACAATCGTCACAGTTTCTGTAAGTGTGTGACGAAAGAAAAGGTCAGGCAGTCCAAGAATATCAGGTACGGTGAAGGAAATACCTCATACTCGCCACAAGTCTCTCTTACTCCCAGGCGTGGATAAATTATAAACAGCATCCAGGTCTGGAAACAACTCTAGTTGGCAAAAGGATTAACTGCACCATAAAATACCAAATTAGTTTTTAAATTTTCCGTGTATTTACGTGTGTGCATTGCGGCAGTCGTGGCTCCAGGAAGCAAATGAATGCGACGCGGCAGCGCGGTGGCGGTAGTGGAGGTGAAGAGTGTTTCTGTTGGTGTTTGAGTTTCTATTGGCGTGGGCGTTGGCGTTGGCTTTGGCGTAGGCGTAGGCGTTGGCGTGGGCGTGGGCGTTGGCGTGGGCGTGGGCGTGGGCGTTGGCGTTGGCGTTGGCGTTGGCGTAGGCGTTGCGTTGGCGCTGGCGTGGCGCTGGCGTGGCGTTGGCGTTGGCGCTGGCGCTGGCGTTGGCGTTGGCGTTGGCGCTGGCGCTGGCGTTGGCGCTGGCGCTGGCGTTGGCGCTGGCGCTTTGGGGCTGGCGCTGGCGTTGGCGCTGGCGTGGCGTTGGCGCTTGGCGTTGGCGTTGGCGCTGGCGTTGGCGTTGGCGTTCGGTGTCGGCGTCGGCGTCGGCGTCGGCGTGGGCGCTGGCGCTGGCGTTGGCGCTGGTGCGTGGCGCTGGCGCTGGCGCTGGCGCTGGCGCTGGCGCTGGCGCTGGCGTGGCGCTTGGCGCTGGCGCTGGCGCTGGCGCTGGCGCTGGCGCTGGCGCTGGCGTTTGGGGCTGGCGCTGGCGCTGGTGCTGGCGCTGGCGCTGGCGCTGGCGTGGCGTGGCGCTTGGCGCTGGCGCTGGCGCTGGCGCTGGCGCTGGCGCTGGCGCTTTGGGGCTTGGCGTTGGCGTGGCGCTGGCGCAGGCGCTGGCGCTGGCGTGGCGTTGGCGCTGGCGTTGGCGCTGGCGCTGGCGCTGGCGCTGGCGCTGGCGCTGGCGCTGGCGCTGGCGTTGGCGCTGGCGTTGGCGCTGGCGCTGGCGCTGGCGCGTGGCGCTGGCGCTGGCGCTGGCGCTGGCGTGGCGCTGGCGCTGGCGTTGGCGCTGGCGTGGCGTTGGCGCTGGCGCTGGCGTGGCGCTGGCGCTGGCGCTGGCGTCTGGCGCTGGCGCTGGCGTTGGCGCTGGCGTGGCGGCGTGGCGTGGCGTTGGCGTGGCGTGGCGTGGCGTGGCGTGGCGCTGGCGCTGGCGCTTGGCGCTGGCGTGGCGCTGGCGCTGGCGCTGGCGTGGCGCTGGCGCTGGCGCGTGGCGTGGCGTTGGCGCGTTGGCGCTGGCGCTGGCGTTGGCGTGCGCTGGCGCTGGCGCTGGGGCGCTGGCGTTGGCGCTGGCGCTGGCGCTGGCGCTGGCGTGGCGCTGGCGTGGCGTTGGCGTTGGCGTTGGCGCTGGCTGCGCTGGCGTGGCGTTGGCGCTGGCGCTGGCGTCTGGCGCTGGCGCTGGCGCTGGCGCTGGCGTGGCGTTGGCGTGGCGTGGCGTGGCGTGGCGCTGGCGTGGCGTGGCGCTGGCGTGGCGCTGGCGCTGGCGTGGCGCTGGCGCTGGCGCTGGCGTGGCGCTGCTGGCGCTGGCGCTGGCGCTGGCGCTGGCGCTGGCGCTGGCGCTGGCGCTGGCGTGGCGCTGGCTGGCGCTGGCGCTGGCGCTGGCGCTGGCGTTGGCGCTGGCGTTGGCGCTGGCGTCTGGCGCTGGCGCTGGCGCGGGCGTTGGCGCTGGCGCTGGCGCTGCGCTGCGCGGCGCTGGCGCTGGCGCTGGCGCTGGCGCTGGCGCTGGCGCTGGCGCTGGCGCTGGCGCTGGCGCTGGCGCTGGCGCTGGCGCTGGCGCTGGCGCTGGCGCTGGCGCTGGCGCTGGCGCTGGCGCTGGCGCTGGCGTTGGCGTCTGGCGTGGCGCTGGCGGCGCTGGCGCTGGCGCTGGCGTGGCGCTGGCGCTGGCGCGCTGGCGCTGGCGCTGGCGTTGGCGCTTGGCGTGGCGCTGGCGTGGCGCTTTGGGGCTGGCGTGGCGCGTTGGCGTGGCGCTGGCGCTGGCGTGGCGTGGCGTGGCGCTGGCGCTGGCGTGGCGTGGCGTGGCGCTGGCGCTGGCGTGGCGTGGCGTGGCGCTGGCGTGGCGCTGGCGCTGGCGCTGGCGCTGGCGTGGCGCTGGCGTGCGTGGCGTGGCGTGGCGTTGGCGTGGCGCTGGCGTTGGCGTTGGCGTTGGCGTTGGCGTTGGCGATGGCGTCGGCGGTTGGAGGCGGCTGCAGGCGGATGTGGCGAGCGAGTGCTGTCGCTAGGGGCAGATCCTCTCTGCTCCGGGAAAAGGCTGTCCTCTGCCCCCAGTCCCCCGCCCTCCTGCCCCCCGCGCTTCCACTCCGCTTGTCAACGTCCAACTACTCTCTCCGTCTATTAATTGATGTTTTGTGTTTCTGAACGCGCGATGTTCGTCCCTCGCAGGAGCGTGAGATCCACCCGGCTTCATCCAACACCGGTGGCGGGGTTTCCCTACCAGTTATCTCCTCCAGCGGGGCACCGCCCCAGCCGGGGATAGCTCTAAGCACCCGACGTGAGTGATGGAGTAGTGCATTTACGTAGAAGTGGGTATCAGTAAAGGGTGAGGATAGGACACGGAAGAGGTACTTCCATAACATTCGCCTGGTGTTGATCGGACAAGTTCTGTTCAGAGCAGTCGGCCACTGGATTTCCCGTCGGTGCAGTGGTTGAATTCAACTGTAGTACACTATTTTTTTCAAAAATCTACCTCCGTTGAATCTCGATCCCTAGGACCTCCCGGTCAAAGACGCTGCAGTGACATTGCCAATGCAAGTACTGAGTCATTTAAGCCGGTCTCTTTGATCGAAATCTCGGGTTGTGGTAATCCCAAAATGCAATTACTTAGTAATAATAATAATAATAATAATAATAATAATAATAATAATAATAATAATAATAAATATAATAATAAGTAAGGAATTCGAATCATTAATCGAAAATCCAGAAAAGTGCTTACAAGGCATCATGTTGCCCACCCTCATCCTGATATTCGTAGACTTTATGTGTCCCCTAAGGAAGGAGGAAGAGGCCTAAGACAAATTGAAGTTTCCTGGCCTAACGCAATAGTCGGGATGGCAAAGTATGTAGTCAGTCATTAACACGACCCCCTAATGAGGTAGGTTAATAAATAAACGTGGATAAGACTGAAAGAAACAATGCGAAGAAGACTGCAAGACACGGAAAATAACGTTTACTTTATTTTAGGTATTTAATGCCACCTTTTAAAACATAGATCTGAACATATCCTGAATTTGGCTGAAAATTAATCAACATTCTGAAGTTAATGTCAACTGGGAGAGATTATGGCAGTAATGAAATAAGCATACCCAAATTTAAAGCATTCTTAAAACGTACATCTCGTAAATCGTGTGTAAGTAAATGACGGTTACGTTGTCCAATTACCTACAATAGTAATTACTTAAAAAGTGTTATTAGAAGTTAAAACCCTGATTTTGACAGAGTGTATTTGTTTTATTACTGAAATTAATACTTCTGTTATTCTTACATTTCACTTGACTCACAATGTGAACAATACTGTCCTACAATATTTTGAGGTAATGCCTGACAGAAAACTAAAAATTGTACAGTATGATATCCCATTTTTATACGTATCGTTTCTTTAACGGAACTTCATTTGTTCCTTAAATCCATATAGTTTTAAGCACCATTGAAATAATGCCAAATTACGATTGCAATAAATCATTTCCATCTTTGACATGAATGGTCTTACATTTATAACTCACTTCTAACCAAAATCTGCGAATATATAAATCTGCTTTCTCGAAAAGAAAAAGCGACACATATCAGGCAAAGAGAGCGTTCGATATATGTAACATTTAATCACTAAACGAAGAAGTTTAGTATTTGAAATATTATGTGGATTGATACAAGCATCAACTACAGCTCTACCATGCAACTCGAATAATATATGACCATCAAAAATTTATCTCAGAAAAGGTCAGAACTTTAAAGCAACGGTATCATCATCAGTGAGAAAATAATACTCATATAAGAAAATTGAACTATGCGTATATGTCATGAAAAATATTTCTTTTCATCACTAATAGATTCATCCAAAAGAAAGTAGAATATTCATTTACTTTTAAAATTATTCGTTGCACGTGTATTTACTTGCTTTATAGTTGGTACATTTATATTTGGAATTGATACGAATCAAAAAGGGTATAAATGATTTATTTTGGCAAGTTTATTTTGTGATCATTTTCGAACCCAAATTTAGCCTCTTCTCGATCACGTTCGGTGTAATTGAACCCAAGTTCTTTTTGTTCATAGGTCATTCACCTTCCTTGGGGACTTCCCACCTTTCTTGCAATCGCTGCTCTTCCACTAAATCGATCTGCTTCTCTTCAAGAGCCGTACTGGATCCTATAGACCTTTTTATATCTTGGCTATTAACAAACATATTTAAGTAAATATCAAATTACCAAATATCATATTATCAATAGATTTGCTGAATTTAAACAGCGCGTATCTGACCAAAAGAATACAGACTGGGAGAGAAATTCTATTTTAAATAGTCAGGTCATTTGACCTCACAGTATTTAATATTCTTGTTGTTTACGAACAGATTCAAACGCATTCTGTCTCATAGATTTCTTGTTAGGATACAGAAAAAGGTAATAAATCAGAAGGAAAAACGTTGACTTCTCTTCGTATGAAAGATGCTAAATGTCCTGGGTTTGATTATCGCTAGGATGTGCATTTTCATTCCTTGTTTTCTGTTTTTGGGCTTGCTTGGCCTTTTGTTGACTTGCAGCAGCCATACCCACTCATGAAATAGTCCATAGAGTTTGAAATAATCAAGAAACTTTAAATCAGTAATTCTTACGGTAATTTTTGCCAATTAAACTTGGAAATGCAGTCTCCATGTGACTACAATTAATCGCAAATCAAAAGGAAACAACGTCTGTGTAAGAGGAACACACAATTATATTAATTTAATCCAAATATAATAGTTACTGTTAAACATAATAGTTATTTACGAAATGACTATGAGTAGAGTTCATTTTATCCTGGTAAATGTGACTCCTGGAATAAGCAGTTAAATGAAAGATGTGTATTTGTTGTTTACGAATCATACCTATTACGAAATTTTTGTTAGAAGATAATAGGAGGCCATTAATATTTTAACACTAATTTTCTTATAGTACTTATGACGATGAACACTTACAAGTGAGTACTTATTATAATAATACTGATGAATACTTAATACTGAATACTTATTACAAAACTTTTAATTTCGAAAATTTTCACTGTAGTTAATCACCATGAATAATGGGAAGGGCTCAGTGCATGAAGGTCTTAACTCAATTTTTAGTTTTGTCGTCAAAACGACTTTTCTATCAGTTTCCTATTAGAAGCTTTGCTACATTTGAAGAAAATCACAATATTTGACATATAAAAAAGAAATAATTTCCAGTAACATCAAAAAAGTTCCATGCAAGTTTACTAAATCTCAAATACCTCCTTTGGCCACATTCTGAGTTAAAACCATCTTGCACTAAGCCCTTAAATATAATATGTACGTCTACATTACGTGTACTGCGCGCGTTCCCAATTTAAGAAAAATCCTTAAGTAAACGCACGTGGAACGTGCATTTGTGTAGAGATTTCAACGCAGGGGTAGACGAGAAGCCGGGGGCCAGGGCGATGCAGTCACCGCCTGGGCTGCTCGTCACTGGATGCGGCGAATGCTCGCGGTTTACTGAGGTGACGGAGACGGAGAGCACGGCGATCCACTTGCAGACGCGAATTCAGAGCTCTAGGTTGAGATATATGTGGGACCACAAAAATTCTGGCAAAATATTAATGCAGATTAGTATAATAAGCGTCAAGTTTAATGCATGGAAATCAAGAATTGGTCTAGTCAGCTTCCATACGACTAATCTGGAGATGGATAGGCCATCGAAAGTGACGTATTAATTAAATCAAAATCTGACTAAAGATATAGACGATTGCTGCCAAAATTATGAACAAATAAAATATGTCAAAATGTTCCTCCCATTTTTTGAATTGTTTAGGAAGCCCATAATTTTGTAAATAATTAGCAAAAAACATTCTCTCAGTGCCTTTTGTGTTGTCGATCTTTTGTTGTCGATCAGTTCGTCCCAAGCATACTCTTTTCCCAGTTACTGAAATAAATTATTGCATTCCTTCTCACCTTCCAAATGATTGCCTCTTGTATTAATACTATGGTAATTATTGTTCATTAGAGCTGCCTTAGCTATTAAAATGACTTAATTGTCATAAAATAATAGGAAAGCTTTCTTTGATAACTTCCCTGTTTGACGGAGCGTTAAGAAGTAGAACGCAATTCAAACAGCCTAGACAAGTGTAACAGTGTTGTAAGCCGCGAGTATGTTGGAAACAATGCTTCTTAAAGTACTTTTTCAAACACTTTTGATAATTTAAATTGAATAGTTAAACAGGAAACTGTGTCGTAAAAACATTACCATCGCACAACAATATTCACATCTTTACAGAGCTTTTGAACTATTTTTATTCGTGTATAAAATAAAAAGAATCATGTCAGTACTGGCATAGGACCACATTAGGTCATATCATGAAGCTTTGTTCTCTTCTTGTGAGAGGTTCCTTCCCATGTGAAAGTTTTTGTCGCTCTTTTTCCGTGAACAAATGCGTTGGCGCGCCATCCTAAGGCAAATGAGTCGCCAGGAATGCTTGTGCGAGGGTCAAGGTTGTTTTAGAATATGGATTTGTGTGTTTGTATTTCTTCCGTGACGCAATGTTTCTAATAGGCTTCCGTCTCCTTTCTGAGCTAAGCGCGAGAGTAAATATTGGATAATCGACAACCCACGTTTACAAGAGAACATATTTAGAAGACAAGATACATTCAAAGGTTTTAAATGTGTATAACTACATGGAAGTAAAATTATCATACTCTTCAGTACTCAGTAATTGAAGAATAGGTTAGGAGGTTTTTTTATCTTAGATAATATTACATTTTTTTTAAAAATTTTTTACTTAATAAACTAATCTCCTTTTTTATATTACAAATTATTACTGATCTTATATATTAAGTACTATCATTCTTTTATTCTTAGGCTAAAAGATGTACATATTTTGAGACGTCAAAGAATCATTAGTATTGTCTTAGTGTTTTCAACACACTACTTTTAGCGTCACAAAAAGTCATCAAGTCAAAAGGAGCTAAACAACACCTCTTGTGGAGTTGATTGTACAGGCTTTGAGGTAGGTTGGCACTCTTCCGTGAGAGTCTGCAGTAATAAATTAGTGAAAAAAATGAGTTATTTTTCAATGATATATTCACACAATAGATGCAAACAAGTTAATCATCGCGAGGTAGTGTACATCAGCCTCACATTGGCAGCTACAGCAGAATTTAAAGTTTCAAAGTTGAGAATTTATAAATCGGTCTTTAATTATATTTAATCTACGTTTTACCTCCTTTTAACAAAAAGTATTCTCCTGAGTGTTTAAAGCATTGAGTAGATAACCTTATTTAAGTGTTTCAAGTTTCAAAGAGAACTTGATACTGCGATAGACGAGTAAGGCAAATATGCAGTCTATCGCGTCTGTGGTGGACACTTTAGGTACAAAATATGAAAAATGAGAATTGAAAAATTCCCACTAGCTTCAAACTTGCAGAAGGTGGAGCTTATACCCCCACAGAAGAGAGATGAAAACGAAGATTATTTTCTTCCTTTCCTTTATTTTATATTTTAAAAAATCGAAAATATCTTATTAATATTGATATTGCAGTAATGTAATATAAAGGGTAAGTTTCTGGTCTCAGACATGTTTGGAAGGTAGAATTTCGATTGGTCATTAAAGAGTCGAGTGTCTGACTTTTTCTCTGATCAGTACCGGGTGACATCCGAACCAGTACCGCAAAAACGGGCAACGGACTTCGCAGGATCTTCCTTCCTCATCGTCACCCTTTCTCTCTCCCATTGACATGCACTACTCTACCACACACGTCAGCAGACCTTTGAACTTTGAACACGATTAAGGCGGTGCCTCGCGGAGGAAGATATCTGGAGTGAAAAGCTCTCAGAAACGGACATGTAGACTGGCACCGGATCTCTAGTCCCGCGGGAGAGGAACACCGCAACCTCCCAGCAACAACGTGCACTACACTCACGGAGACGTCTGACCAAAGTAGTTGACGCTCGCGGAAACACTATCTCACTCACGAAAATTCTACCTCACTCACCTTCCGGAGCCTCCCACTAAACGATTGATTGATGATCCCGGGTATATCAACTGCTAAGGTCATTAGTACCGTAAATGTGAAGCATGTATTTTCCTGGAAAGGTGGTGGTATCTTCCCCCATTGGATGGTGAAACCCAACGCCGAACTACCGTCCGCTAACGGGGATTCCCCTAAATAGGTATCTCACACCATCGAGGAACCGCCCCAGCCGGAGCATGCTCTCAGCTCCCAGCCTTTCTTTCGGCATGTCTGGTAGTCTACTGCATGAAAGTTCAAATATGTGTAAGTAAAGAGTGATGTTAGGTCGAGAAAGAGGAAGGAAAGATCGCGCGCGGTCCGTGACCCGTTTATTAGGGTACTACTCCGGTGTTCGCCTGTTGTTGATTGGAGAAACCATGGAAACAACCGATCAGAGCAGCCGGACGCTGGAATTTTCCTCCAGGCAGCGGCTAAATCGACCTAAATCGAAAATCCTGGAATCGTCGAAAATCCTGGAAATTCAGGATTCGAAACCAGGACCTCCCGGTCAGAAGTACTGCCCTGACATCAGTTCATGCCCTGAGCCACCTCTCCCGGTCCCAAGAAACGAGTGCTTAGATTTCTTCGATGAGTATTTCCCACAATTCCTACGATCCGCGTGGTGGGCGAGCGACGCGCCTCCGGCCAGCTGCGCGGGACGTCGTGCTCTGGGATCAAAACAACTCCCGCGCTGCGTGCGGTCGGCGCGACGACGTGTTTCCATTCAGGAACAGGCCACTTCTCGTAACGTACTCACGCGGCCCCGGCCGGAGGGGTCACCCTTATCAAGGGGCCCACGAAAGGAGTGAGGTGGCGGCCTTAGGGGTCGCTCACCACTAGGATTTGGGTCGAGAGTTCCAAAAAATGAACAGAAAGTCTCTCTCTGTCTCTCTTTCTTTCTCTCTCTTCTCTCTCTCTCTCTCTCTCTCTCTCTCTCTCTCTCTCTCTCTCTCTCTCTTGGTGGAAACTGGAGGCTCCAGTCGGAGTGTTGCATCTTCGTAACGTTCCTTTCACAAAGAAGTGTGGCTCTGTTCTCCAAACTATTCTGTTTGTAACTCTGGCCTAGTACTTTCTTAGTTAGAGGTGAAAAAATTGAATGAAAATTACTGGACAATTTTTCATGTTTCACAATTCTATTTTTTTCTTTCCTCTGATCCTTACCTGATAATTTGGAAATGACCCGGTCTGATAGCTGACGGGTCAACATTGTCCCTGTCACGACCCGGTGTCGCCCGGCGACGCCCCCGCTCGGTCCGACTGCAGGAACGGCGGCGGCAGGGACGGGGCAGCCGGTTAATCGGGCGGTTAATTGCGGTTTAACTCCTCGGAGCCGATGTTTTCGGCGCGGCGAGTAGCGTGCTGCTGCGCCAGGTGAGCGGGGTGAATGACCGCTGCTCGGGGGGCCTCTGCTCCGGTTGTGGGGTAGGCCGCCGCCGCCACCGCCGCCGCCGCCGCCGCCCGCTGTCCCCGGCCCGGGTCACACCCGGGTTGCCTTGCCCAGATCCTGACCCCCTCGCGCGAGCCGTATGCGTCGCTGGGGGTTAAGGGCGGCTCCCTCCCCCGCTCTTTCCACCCAGCGAAGCGCATGCAACGCGGTTCTGGGATGCGCATTCCTGCTCTGGGGTCCTTAGCCTTGGGCACAGGATAATGGTGTTTAACCGGAAGCTCTGGGATGGCTGCGGATGCAACGATATTGAAAGTTACGATCGTTTCTGGCAAGACCGCCTTCGAGGATTCTGCAATGAAGACTGGCACCACAAGAATCTTTCTATTATGGTGCATTAACGTCTGGTCAATAACCTCTCAGAAAGTAGGGGAATGAACCCGGGTGGTAGGTTTGAACTTTGATGAAATTACCCTAGTAGTTTGTTTCCAATGTGATAATTTTTCCAAATTACTAAATGTTTGGTGGAAGCACGTTCAATAATCTTCTTTATCGCGCATTAAAGTCTCCAGGAGCTTGCTTGTAACCATTTACTTCCCAGCTCGCTGGTGACTGGAGCTTACATAAAGGTTGCATCGACTTCAGGTGGGGAATCCCCTTAAGCTCTGCTGTTGTTCATATAGCTTCGTAGCACACTCTACCTTGAATAGCTCTACTAAAACATTACTCGATTTTCGATATTTCAATGGTGTTTTCTCTCGTGATGATTTTTTTAACATTTGTCAGAATGCAACGAAAGTGGTGTTGTTGTTCTTCTAAATTATGTATAATCTACCCTACTTAAAGGGGCTAGTCCTTTATCTCCGCTGGATTACCGAAACTATTTCTCAACAAACAAAATTCTATAAAACTAATCCTTGCAGTGGTGAACTGCGGGGAACGGTTCATGGTGTTTTAGCCCCTTCCAGAAGACGATGAAACACTTTCACAAATATTTTTTTATTAATTTTGGTAGAAAAAAGCTATACAATATTTCAATTACATAAATTATAAATCAACAAATGAAAATAATTTTAACTGCCGCTAAATGAAAGATTTTAATTCGAGAACATCACGTGTACTGAACATTATACCCCAGGAAAATATTGGTTGCCCACTTCGGAAATCTAATCGAATAGTAACATGAAAAATCTGGTTTTGTTACAATATTTAGAAATTATGATTGTATTTTGATGGTTCATCTTAACGTCCTTTGTCGTGAAGATTAGTATCTAAAAAATATAATATAATAATATATAAATATAATAATATTATTTCCTCTCTGTTTGCTAAATCGAAATTCTACCCTATCGCTATAAATTGATGAAACGAATATTCATGACCCTTCATTAAATTTTTCATTTGGTTTCCCGTAATCCTCGCTCCCAACGTTTCAATACTTCATTTCCATGCGTTGTGTTGTTGATCACACACACCAAAATATTTTGGAAGTTTGCCAGCACGCGTTAACGCCCATTTCAAACACTGACTCTGGCGATGTTGCGCACGTGAGGTCACATGAGCGGGAGATGGCGGGCACTACTCATGCCTGGCGGCGGTCACAGTGCTCCCAACATTTTGGGACATTGGCTTCCGGTCCTCTGCACCCGACACCGGGCGAAGTCTGAACTGGTCTGGAACTGAAAAAAGAACAGCGGTCTGTGTAATCATGTCATGTTTTTAAATGCAATTGCACATGCAATACCAAAATTACTTTGGTATATGGTATTTAATGATAAAAGTAAGTAAGTGTAAAGTTACCATATAAAAATTAAATTATAAACCATTCCAAAAACATAATAAGTACATAAAAATGTTATTTTAATATTGTGGAGCGGTGAAAACAAAACATTAACCTCCCGTAGTTCACGTTACTTCAAGTTCTATTATTTATAAGAGTATCTGATAATGAGCAGGCGAAGAAATCTGAGGTAATTTGCATTCGAGGATGTGACCAATTCAAACAAGATTAACATTCGTTGAACAGCGGATACTTTTACACAACGTGTATCATCACGTATCTGAATCAATCGTTTATGTCACTGAAAATAGATCCATTTTCTATTGAAATTCTCAGCCACGCCACTGACGGCGTCTTCCTCCGATAGTGCACGTGGCATTGCATGCTGGCTCAGAATCTACAAATGGCGGCAATGGTTCAATAACTTTCAAATGCTAATGTGAACAGATTAATTAGTAATAACTGATATATAGTATATTATAGTATATAGTAGACAGCATATAGTAACAACTGGTTTTATCAATTAATTTCCAATGTCAATTAATTCAATATCAATTAATTTCCAATTCCAGGGAAAACTTTACGAGATTGAATAGTCTTTGCGTTGAGGGGTATCAAAAACATTTAGTAATATTAATTCGTTTTAAATTAATGGATATGTAAGTATGTATACTTACATGGTATTATGGTAAAACACCATAATTTTGAATTAATTTTGAAAATTTAAAAACACCTTCCACCTAAACACCATACCCAATTGAGTCACTTTCAAAATCTAAACATACAACCTCATCAAATTATTTAAAGGAATTTTGTATGGTCTCATTGTTTTATTTACACTATTGAATGTCTACAAATTTACATTCTGAATCTCCGCGAATTACATTTGGGCGCCAGCAGAGGACTAATTTGTGGCGTTCTCCAATTCTTTTAAAATAAAAGACTAATTCTCGCACACATATCTATCGGTTGTTGGATGAAATATCCCCCAATTGCAATTGTTCTTATATTCTTTCTTTGCGAGTAATTTTTTGTTTTTGTCAAATTTTACTTTAACACAAAATGATTTGATGCTCCTCTTCTTCCTTCTATTCTTCTCCAACGTTAGAGTGATACATTGCGTCTATCGAAAATCATCTAATCCTTACTTTCCTTTACTATCAAGACCGCTAATGTACTATGGTCATTTTTGGACGTCTGTCGCGTTGAATCCGCAACATGGTAAGACTGGGAATCTCCGACAGTGGTATGCAAACAGCTAGTGGTAAAGCAACTTCGGGTGTAAAGTGGGATAGAACGGGGGAAAACACAGGTAATCTAAAGTCAAAGTGGCTATTAAATATTAATGGTAATGAACGAATGCATCTCAGACTGTGTAGTTTTGGACTTACATTAACACATGCATTGATAACATTAATTCCACTGATTTCAGCGGTGTAAATTCAAATACGATTCTCATTGTAGGTGCAGCTCAATGCAGTCTACACTGGCAAATCCTTTTTAAGGCCTTCGATTTGCCCATTAAAGACGTTTAAAGAGCTTCCTATTAAGTTCTTTTTTAAGAAAATTTCTGAGTGAATATTTCAGGATGATAATATGCCAAAATCTTTGTAATTTTTGTATGATGCTCGGTGACGCATAGACTTGGATCCCCTGCGATAAGGTTTGCTGCACCCAGGCGAGTCACCAGCCTCAAATGATTGAGGGGATCATTTAATAGACAAAATTCAGATTTTCATATACCTCAGACACTAAAAATAATTTGGGGAAATCCGTCCCCCTGGTAGAAGGTGCCAAGGGCTGCATCACACCGTTTATGACGAACATTAGTTACTTCATGCTTTTTTTTACGTGGGGAGACTTGAATTATCAGGCCCGCTCTACTGTCTGACCACGCAAATTTCGCTACGCTTCTTTTACCATCGAGCGGAGGAATGAGGTATTGTCTTGGGCGACGAAACAGGCGATTTGAATTTAGCCCAGAGGTTTCTTTTAAGGTTGAGGATCTTTTACATCCAGCAAATCTACTACATGAGAAAGCCGGCTTTATTTCCCCCTCCAAAGGAAGGCGTACAAAGGATTTATTCGCCCTTAAAAATCCACGACTTCGATCGGGTTTGAACCCGCAAACTTGGGAACAACAGCCCCGGTTGACGACCGTTGACGAACAGTTGCTGCGTCGGCCCTGGCTGGCTCGTGGGCGCGCACGCACGCTCTCCGGGCCACGGCCGAAACAAAACACGGCCGCGCCGCGCCGCGCAGCGCCGTGCCTTCTTCGACGCCGCGCCCAGGCGGGCATTCCACGGGCGGGTCCACGTGTGGCGCTGCCGCCGCCGTCGCCGTCGACGACGACGTCGCTGCCGCCCCCGGCCTGAAAACATCGCCCCGCCGCGCCGCGCCGCACCGCGCCACGCTACGCCGGAAGCGCGCCTCCGGGCCCCGGGCGACGGAGGAGGCGGTAGTGGAGGTGGTGGAGGAGGCGACGACGGTGACAGTGATGATAGAGGCAGTAACGGTGACGGTGGTGGTGGCGGCGGCAGTGACGGAGGTGGTGATGGTGGCGGCGGCGAAGGAGGTGATGGCGGTGGTGACAGCGATGGCGGAGATGAGGGGGCTTTGGAGAAGGAGACGAAGGCGGGGTGGTAGTGGTGAAGTGGGGGGGCCGGCGTGGTGGCATTGGGGAAGATGGAGGTAGGGATATGGCGGCGGAGGAAACGGAGAAGAGACTGCGTTGTCGAAGACGATGGAGGCGGTGGTCTCTTGGCAATAGGCACACCCCGGTCTGGAGGGAGGATCTTTGCCTCGTAAAGCGAGTGGTGATGGATACCACGACGACGACGGTGCTGGATGCGGCGGCGGAGGATGGGTCAATGAAGACGGAGGTGGCATAGGAGACGGATGAGGTGGAGGAGACGACGTTGTTGAAGGCGATGTAGCGGTGGTTTGTGGCTACGAAGTCCGCCCTACGTCTGAAGGGATCGTTTATGCCGCAAAGCAGGAGATGCGTTTATCCTTGCGCGTTCAAATCGAGTATTTTTTTTATGTAGGAATATAAATAATTCAGAAGACTGCAATGTGATACTATAAAATATCAAAGATCATTCAGAAAAAATAACTGAATTAGAGTACTCTGATTCTTACTTCTGAGAATTTTATAAAAAATCAAATTACTCAGTGATTTCAAGAATTCTTTTGCTACAGCAAATAGAGCTTATTATCATTCTAGTGCAATTATCTTTGAATTTTACTTACCTTACAACCTTTTGAAGACAAGAATTTCATAAAGAAGAACCTAATTTGTCTGATTTTTTCATTGGACCTCTATCTTTGAAATATCAAACTTCATTGTCAAAATCATAATAATTAACCATACATTTACTCATTACCTTTCGTATTCTGGAGAGCTAAAGGAAGAGAGACAGATTTATTTGCAATTGCTCCCAAGACAAATGATAATCAAGAAAATTATTCTGTTTATTCTATTGAAAGTCTCAAGAAGAATGATGCAGCATCTGGGAAAACGAACTGTCAAAACAAAATAAGAATGAAGTATTATTTTGTTCCAGACAGAATGGAATGAACGTCGGTTTTTCCTTTCCTACGAGGCGTTTTACTGCAGTGATAAGTATGAAAGGAGCTTTATTTATGAGAAACACCTGTAACTACGAAAATATCCTTTTCTTCGTAAAGAAATTAAATGCTACGTACATAAGAATTCGTAAAATCTTTTTTTTAATACTGTATTTTTATGTCAACTTAACACAAAGAAAAAGATGAATAAAAAGTCAGTCGGAACGACGGGCATCCGTTATGTATTTTAAGAGTGTGCTCAGTTTGTTAAGAATTATCGAAACAAATATTATCGTACCTAAAGATGGTGTACGAAAAACTATAGTACCTGTATCGAATATCTTTCGTATCTATCATACAAAAAGATCTCTCATACAAAAAAATTATATTTCTAATATAATTATTCCTTATAAGAAGTTGGTATTATGAAACGTAAATATTGTCTATATCATAAGGGCATTCATTGGTTATGAGCCTGGACTATCGTCTCGGTTTACAAATTTCGACTGCTTACAATATTTTTGCTATATGTCGGCATAATAACATTAATATCTTTCGCCGTAATGTAGATTTTCTTTCAGTCCGAAACCAAAACTACTCAGCTGGCTAGCAATCGCTCACGGGGAGTTGACGCCGCGCTATGAATGACTCGTCGGGGCAGGCGACGGGAGCGTTTCTCAAGAGCGCACGCAGCGCTCTATTGGGCATCGGCGGGAACTACCGGTTTGCGCGCTCGGGCCCTCGCGGTGCGCTCCACGCCATCCCCCGCCTCCCCCCTCCCCCCTTCGGCTCCGGGAGCGACCACCGCCCCAGCGGCCGTTGCTTCGTGCCCCGGCCGCAGCTCTCAGGGTCTCACGCTTTCGCTGCTTCCTTTTGTTGTTTTTTAATTTTTTTTGGTTTTATTTCGTTTTGTGGTTTCGTTTACCAGTTTACAAACTACTTTTTAATTGTTTGATAGACATAACGTAATGGAATTTTTAAATAATAAAATTGTTTATTTAATATTAAAAACAGTTAAAATTTTCTGGTATAAAGAGGATTTGTTCAAGTATTGTTGTGCTTCGGTATCCCAATCCCTCAAGTTGAATTATGAATAAATATAGCAACGAATGTTTTTGGCAGTATTTGATAACAAAAAATATTCGATTTCGTGTAATAGAAACTTTGGAATCGGCAAATGAGCTGAACTGTGAGTTTTCCGTAATCGTGCACCATGAAAATGTTTCAATTCGCAAATGCCAGAATAATTAGAACATTATTATTATTATTATTATTATTATTATTATTATTATTATTCATTAAAGAAATATGTCTCTACTAAAACCCGAAAGAAAAACGTATGCAGATTCTAAAGTTACATTAATCTTAGAAGCAAAATGAAGGCCATCTCAGCATTGGGATGAAAGAATGAAAGGAAACTCTTCGGAAAAATCATTTCAAGATGGGGGTCATGGACCCAGAAGCTAAAGTACAATAATTGTTATATGAATCTTTAGACTTATAGAAATAAAGAGTATCAAAAGTTAAATGCATTAATATAATTTTAAAATGAATATGATCTAAATGAAAATGCTTTCATTTTAGATAACAAGTATATTATCTAATCATTGAATGTAAGCTCTGCAGTATTACTTTGGCAGTTAAATTTGCGTTTTCATTTTAATTGTAATGTTTTACTGACCTTAATACTATTTTCATTTTAATCCATATCTCATTTCAACGTGTCGCAAAATAACGTAGTACATGAGATTTCTACTAGAGATATGTTGACACTAACATCGCCTGAATATGATTCCCGTTCATTTTACAATTATTTATTTATTTATTTATTTAAACAAATTAACGGGTGATACCCTTTACATAAAAATACAAATACATGGAATAACAGGAAATCTGGTCAGGAATTAAGGTAGGAATTCAGGAAGTCAGGAATTATAGGTATCTGTATTGGACGAAAATATTTAAAATTATTGTTCACCTTATTTAACTTCCCCCAGAGCAAAGCAGCCCCAGCCTCGTCATGTGAGGTAGTGTAGGATGTCTAAGTGTGTGTGTATGTGTATGTGAGAGAGGGATTAGGACAACGAAGAAGGAACCATTGCGCGTGGTCTGTGGCGCTATTGCTCTGGCATTCGCCACATATTGATCGGTGAAACCACGGAAAATGACTGACCAGTGCAACCCCACTAGCCGAGGGTAAGTCGGCGTCGGATCTCGCCATCCAGCGGAGGAAGATCAACGCCATCTCCCGCGAAAAAAACATGCACTACACTAATGGGACAAACGACCAAAGCAGTTGACGCGCCCGGAAACACGAAAAAATCAATCAATCGTCCAGTCAGCGACTGAATACAATCTAGGTATCAAGCCAATGTCGAAAATTCTTCTATCATCGGGTCACGAACTCTAGAACCTCCCTCAGTCAGAATCGATTCAGTGTTAGCGGCGATACTGGCTCTGAAGTGCGTGAAGTATCGATAACGTGAAGCTATCGTTTCCACTTCCACTGCCTCTGGCGACGCAGAGTTTGTGCGTACGCTGGCCGCTGGTCATCGATAGCGCCTGTGAAAACGCGTAGCCGATGCTGCTGCGATTGTGAACGACGGCTTGATACGGACGCAACAAACACAATGAACAATACGGCGAGATTTGGCGAAGATGATGTTGGAGCAGATGAAGTGCAATGGCTTATTCCTTATTGAAAAAACTATGCTTCCAAAGGCATTGAGAGATGTTTAATTAGACACTCAGGAAGTTAAGTGAATACAAAATCAATGAAACGGTTTCGATTTGACTGAGTAATTTTTGATTGTGTTAATCCGCCTATCATACACCACCAACTGAATTCTCATTAGCAACGAGTCAGTGCTTACTACAAAACAGAGTTCCTGCAACATGAAAGCGTCAAGAAATATGCTGCCTACCTTTAAATATTTGCTTTTTATTGGTTGGGTAATGGAACAGCAAGGTTCTTTATATACTTGATATGGAATGAATTGTTGTATTGTGTACCCATATGTACTGTAAGGTTAGTTTTTATTGAATGTCATCACTGCAGTAAACTACGCAGCCTGACCACATTCACAAATATATGTAACTTCTCTGACCACTTTTAAAAATATATCGTCCTTGCGTAAGAGGCGTGAAGTATCGAACGGAAAAGGTGGCTTAGGTCACCAACTGATGTCGCTGCAGTATCTCAGACCTGGAGGTCAAAGGGTTCGAGTTGCAAGGGTTGCAGAATTTTCGTCACTAGCTTCCTTTCCTTTCTCCTCCTTGTCCTCACCCCTTACACACACACACACACACACACTCACACACACACACACACACACACACACACTAACATGCACTACACTACCACCCATGCCGGGAGACCGGTCGGGGACTTATAACTTGTCCCGGCTGGGGCGGTGCCCCGCTCGTGGGAGACACCTAGTCGTGGAAAACCCTGCTAGTGGACGTTACATCGGCGCCTGATCTCACCATCCAGTGAGGGAAGATCACCGCACCTCCCGATGAAAAACATGCACTACACTTACGGGAGTAATGACTTCAGTAGTTGACGTGTCCGGTACCACTAACAATCAATGAAACGCGATAAAAGGATACACTATACTTACGGGGCTAAGGACTTTGGCAGTTGACGCGCCCGGAAACATTAATTAATCAATCAACAAATATGTATAGTATCTTTACCCACTTGTACAAATATCTATCGTCGAGAGGCGTGAAGTATCGACAGCCAGCACCTTCCAGCCGTGGTAGGGGGCGCGAGTACGCCGGCCGCTGTCCATTGATGCGGCTGCGGAGCCGCGCCCGCCGTGTCGCCGGTGCTGCTGCGGCGGCGGCGCAGCGCTTTCCGCGAACGCGGAGGACCGGTCGCCTGGAAGGGCGCCTTATACGCGCGTGTTCGCGGACACGCCAGGAAGACGCCATCGCCGCCGCAGCGCAGCGCGGCCTTTTCTTGCACATCGCCCTCTCCCCGGCGGGAGCGCCTGCAGGCCTCGTGGCGTCCGCGCCTCGTTCTCGCCACAGTTGTCATATTCTCGTCCGTTTGTCACCCTTTGTCTGACAATATAATCATGGACGGTTTATGCGTAATTACGCAGTGTCATTTACTCTTAAGATCGTCGGTTCTTATTCTGGATAGTTTTACTCATTGTAACGTTCACTTTTGTCTCCGTCTTGAGACGATGTAACTGCAGACCTCTGCCTGTGTTCCTAGTGCCAGATGTTGCTAGCTCTCCACGCATAATAATATTTATTTTGACGTACTGCGACCCACCCCTCCGCCGGCTAGCTCAGAATGGGTTTTCAAGGTGGGCGCAAAATAAAAAAATACAATTAGAATAGCGGGGATCAGGGTCATGTGGGCCGTTGTGGATTGAATGCATTTACACAGAAACTCAAGTCGAATCACTTTCCACTTACTTAAGTATATTCTAATTAAATTGCTGTTACAGTCAATGAACATAAAACACTTTACATATACAAGAATTTTGTCTTGCTGAAAAAAAAACAACTTACACTCTCAATAATTAACTACACTGTTTCCTTTCTCTCATTTAAATCAATTTCAAAGAATACTTAAAACTTTGCCTAATCATTCCAGTCGTAAATTCCCTAGTTGCAACTTTACAATTAGCTAAGTTTTTCTTGAAAGAAAAGATTGATTCTATTTTTCAGAATATCGGTATAAAGAACCTGTACTAATACTTTCTTTCCGAAACAAATTATTCCTTCTAATATCTACAAATTGTTCAAGTTGGCACGACCTTACTGTGTCTTTTCACGGCGTAGAGAAATCTACGGCGTCGACTCTTCCAGTCGCTCGGTGTCCTTGTCCTTGCAGCTCGGTCGGGAGCAAAGCCGCCCCTCTGCAGAACCGCACGGTCGCCCCTTTCCAGTACCGTTGTTCAACTCACGATGTGGCCTCCGTCTCGTTTTCCGTTGATACTCTTTTCGTATTCTTTTATAGAATGTAACTAGCTTTTAATTCCATATTTAAAAGAATCTACAATACGACAACTGAGTCTATCGTATAAGAAGAATAAATATAAAAATAAAAAAACTGCAAAGAAAAGAAATGAATGGCCTCGTTAGTTTCATGCTATTCACACTCCTCTCTCTTACAAAGATTTTAAATGCGTCACTTATACTTTCATCCTTTTCCTGATGAATTGTTTTAATGCCTTGTAATATGATAATTACCTCCTCGAATGTCTTGAAGAGTTTTTATCGTAGATGCAGTCCTGAAGTCCGTAGCAGTACGAGGTGCCGCCTTCTCGTGATCGGTAGGTCCTCACTCTCCAGCTGTTACTTCAGAAAAGAAAGCTTTCTTTCTCCCGACTCTCGGTGTCGCATACTCTACCGAGACGCTCCTTACGGATATAGTTCGTAGTTTTCATTTTCGGATTGTATTCATGCGCGTTGGCGCGCGTTCAAACAGCTCATCTTATTCTTGAATATTGATGTGCTCCGTTTTCCGAGACCTCGGCAAACGGATGGTCACAGTACTTTGAAACTGTAAGCAGGAGAAACAGTTTGAGCTGTAATTATTGGAATGATATGCATTTTGAAAAAAATGCATAAATTGCACTGATATCTTTAAAATATGGGAACAGGAGAAACAATTGATCGTCTTAACTTGCGATAAATTGAAAGGAAATATACAATATTCTGTGTTAAATGCGACAAAAGTGGAGTGTTTATATTCAATCTAATGTGACTGTAACGGCTAGCAATTTTGATAGTAAAAGCCATGTGCTCATACACAATACGAGATCTCGAGTCTTGAACGGAAACTTTTTGTTGCTCTCTGTTCTTAGTGTAGGTGGAGGCTAAGTTAAAAAGCTGTTGGTGGAAGGTTAGACGTGGTTGAGGATAGGGCAAAGTAGGTGGGAGAGGCAAAGAAGAGAGAAAAAGCGGACGCATTAAAGAAAAGGGAAGGTTCAGAGGGCGGATTGATTGATTATTTCGTGTCTTCGAGCGTGGCAACGGCGATGGTAATTGATTTCGTAAGTACAGTGCATGTTTGTATCGCTGGAGGTGGCAGTGTTCTTCCTCCAATAAATGGTGATATCCAGCGCCAACCTACAAATCACCTTGGGGGGATTTCCCCATTCACTACCCAAAGCAGAGCAACGTCCTAGCCGGGACAAGCTTTAAGCTGCCGTCTGGTCTCTCGATATGAGGTGGTCGTGTAAGTGCAAGTCTGTGAAAGTAAGGGGCGAGGATAAGGATAAGGATGAGGAAGGAAACATAGCGCGCGGTTCGTAGCCCATATCTCCAGCATTTGCCTGGTGCTGATCGAAAAAAACAACAACAAAAAACTACCATTCAGAACAACCGGTCGCTAGAATTCTACTACAGTCGTCGGATGAATTCGACTAAAGTATATAGCTCGTATTGAAAATCATTCCACCGCCGGGTCTCGAAGCTAGGACCTTCCAATCAGAGGCCGGGAGAGATAGGAGATATCCTCTCCCCATTACACACACACTTACACTAACATGCAATACACTATCACATATTCCGTGAGACCGGTCGGGAGCTTAGAGCTTGGCCCGGCTGGGGCGGTGCTTCGCTGGTGGGAGAGTCCTGGTTAGGGGGACACCCCACTAGCCGACGGTAGGTCGGCGCCGGATCTCGCCATCCAGCGGGGAAAGATCACCGCCATATCCCGAGAAAAAAACATGCACTACACTAACGGGTCTAATGACCAAAGCAGTTGACGCGCCCGGAAACACGAAAAAAAACAAACCAAACAAAACCAATCCAACCAGAGGCACTCCCGTATCAACTTATGTTGATGTCCTGAGCCACCTCATCCGGTGTGTAGAAGGCGAAGGCAGTGAGTTGGGAGGCGCGGTGACCGAGGAGGAGGAAGCATTAAGAAGGCGGAGACGAGAGGGAAAGGTGAGAGAAGAGGCGGAAGCGTGTCGGCGGAGGCGAGCGCGGCCGCGGCGGACGGCTGAGCGGGCGTGCGAGCGCCTCCAAATGGAGAGCGCCGCCGTAGGAGTCAGCGCATTGTGGTGCGCTGGCGGATGGCAGGGCGCAGCTGCCGTCCACCAGCTCGCGATACAACTCGGCAAGCTAACCGAGATCTCGCTAGGAACGGAGGATGAAAATTCAATCCTTCAAATGCTTTACTGAACTGTGTTTCTTGTACACCTGCTGTACATTTTTCTCTTTCCTGTGTGAACGACCAAATTTTGACAAACTTTGCTTAAGAACTTCTTTTTTCCAAAATGGATTATCGTCGTTCGGGAACGAGGCAAATGTTTTAAAAAACAAACGACTATCTCGTTCAATATTTCAAGAACGTTATCAATTTATTAATATTTATAATGTATGCCCCACTTTTTTGTCTCCCTAAAACAGTAGCTTCTCTTAAACAAGTTTATAAATAGTCCTATCTGAGCGAAGCGCAAATCATGTTACCGAATGAAGGTTGGAGCGGTTTAGAGGAAACACAATATTATCGCCTAATGAATAGCAATTAGCTGTTGATAAATGTGCTCCTTTAATTATTTTTATATTCAGTTTAACGACATCACAATATAGCAATATTGACAATATGTACAAGAGAGAATCAGTTTTATTCGTAGCACTAACTGCTGTAAAAAGAAAGGCGTTAATCGAGTAAATGATTGATTAATTGGTGTTACTGAGCGTGTCAACTACAATTAACATATCTTCCATAAGTGTAGTGCATGTTAAATCCTGGGATGATGATATTATACTCTTCCACTGGTACGGAAAATCACTGATATACACGTAGGTGTTGGGAGTTTTCCTCTCTAGGTGTCTCCACATCTGGGCATCACCCTACCCGTACCCGCCCAAGGCTCCTGACTGACCCCCCCCGACATCCGTGGTAGTGTGCATGTAACTGTTAGGGGGGAGGGACTGAAACAGGGTGAGAGAGGAAAAAATGTAAGTTGTTCGTGGCACGTTTTAGTTACTGCTCCGGCCTGGCATTAATCAGAAAAACCACGTAAAACTACAAGCAGAGAACCCGATCGCAGTAATTCTCCTGGACAGCGTGATTGAATTTAATCCACCTACACAGCTAGTGTCGAAAATACGCCACCATCAGAACCGGATGTGTAGGACCTCGCAGTCAACAACGCAGCAAAGACCGATTCTTATCATAATTCACAATTGTTATCCTGTACCGTCATACATTTTGTCCGAGAGTAAACCGACTTCATCCCGCGGTCAACGTTTCTAAGCCTTTTACCTACCTCCCCAAAAAGGCATATCTCAACTGTATCCCGCTCTCTCTTTTAACTCTTAGTACGAGGATTGATTTCTAGATAGCCCATGGTTGCTTAGAACCACATTATCGATTATAACTTATCTACTTCTGTTTTTATGAAAAAATTGCATGTCCTTTTAGAACACTGCTAACGTTGAAAATCACCGCTTAGAAGTTTGTGGAAACAAAACATGAAATCTCCCATCACGAGCATCTTCTTACCTCGCTGACACAATTCTAAAGATTTTAACATGCTCACCTGTATTCAAGATATTGTTTGGATTGGTGAGAGAACATTTATACTTATGAATGAAAACTTATCTAAAATGTTGACTTCATCCAAAACACCGGAAGAACGAAACGGGATGCAGTCGGTCTATGACTTTTCAGGTAAAGAAATGTGAAAGGGGATTCGCTGGGAAGGGGAGAGGAGGGTGAAGGAAGAGGAGGTGAAGGAAAAGAAGGGTGAGGGAAAATGAAGTGAGGGAAGAGAGGGTGAGGTGAAGAAGAGGGGGTGAAGGAAGAGGAGGGTAAGGGAAGAGGAGGGTGAGGAAAGAGGGGGTGAGGGAAGAGGAAGGTGAGGGAAGAGGACGGTGAGTGAAGAAGAGGGGAAGGAAGAGGAGGGTAAGGGAAGAGGAGGGTGAGGTAAGAGGGGAGGGAAGAGGAGGGTGAGTGAAGAAGAGGGTGAGTGAAGAAGAGGGTGAGTGAAGAAGAGGGTGAAGGAAGAGGAGGGTAAGGGAAGAGGAGGGTAAGGGAAGAGTAGGGTGAGGGAATAGGAGGGTGAAGGAAGAGGAGGTGAGGGAAGAGGAGGGTGAGGGAAGAGCAGGGTGAGTGAAGAGGAGGATAAGGGAAGAGAAGGGCAAAGAAAAATCTTCCTGCGGGATGCAGTCGGGCGATTCCCTTTACTCCAGGGTGTGAGACGTGTGTGCGTCGTTTGGGCAGGCGCTAGCGCCGTGTGATGGACAGCGCCGCGACAGCGCAGGGGGCGTGGCGGCCGCGAACGGAAGAATGGCGCGGTGGGCAGGACGCACGCGTTTTTTCACCACGAGCAAAATCATGAGATCTGCGAGAGTCCAGCCACCTTTCAAGTCACACTCTATCTGCATACACGCCTCTCCTTTCTGGTAGCATGGTTGAGCCATGTGCGTGCGTATATAATTTCAAATTATGGAAATCGCGAAAGAATATTGAACAGATTCTTCATTTAAGGGACAATTTTCGACGAATGAATCGATTCGAAAAAGAAATTGATCTGAAAATTACAATAATGTAGTGTTATATTACGGTAATTGTGGTACGACCTGACGGACTTAATTTGGGAGAGGATTTTGAACATCGCCGAAAATGATCAATAAAATACTCTTAAAATATTTTTAAAATGCCCTCAAATCCAAGAAAAATGACGAAAAAAATGGTCAAAAACAGTTCCGATGAACAACTCAAACTGTTGGATACGTTACTGATGAAATTGACGCGTCTTCCATTCGTTCGAGTGAACTCAGCTTGCAAACTTTTGGTTTGAAGTGTTTTTTATCCGGAAATCTCTGTCTTTAGTTATCCCGAACGAACGTCGCTGATATATATCACATAAAATTACATACTTACAAAAGCTCTCAAAACAATTTCTAATCGACCAAATCGAATAGGCTACTGAGTCATTGTGTGAAGATCATTTTTTATTAACTCGTAAATATCATTTGGAGCAAGTACCATTAAAATGACATTAAAATCGATGAAATCCGCAAACAATACATTAAAAATGACAGAAAATACTAAAAAATGACTTATTAGTCGAAATTTACAAAAAATACAAAATAATGACCTACAGAAATGGGTCATTTCCTTTTGTCATAACATAAAATGAATTTCTAAACTAAAGGACATTGTTTTAAAGTGAAAAAAATACATTTCATTAAAATACGCTCCCAACTTATCATTAAGGAAACGATGACAGAGGATCTAAATGAAAAGGAACATGGGGCTCAGGACACTGTGCCCAATGATCAACTTGTTGGAGTGGTCGCTGCCATTCCTTTCGTTTAAGGTTTTGTAACAATTTTTATTAAGGAATATTTGTTTTTGCCGACCTGCATGGCTGAGGTAGCTACAAGCGTTTACCATGTATCAACTCAGAGCTTAGGTTCGCGGGTTCGAGTCCCGCCTTGGTATGGTTGTTTGTCCCTTGTAATTCAGGTATGTGTTGTCGCGGAGGGCCTCGCGTTCTGCCCCAGATCAGAGGACCCTGCAAGTGTGTTGTTCTCGTGTGTATGGTCAAATAGGTGTACCATTGGCACATAAAGAGTAATTCGATGTCGGGATAAAAGCCATAAAATTGTTTTAACGGAGATCTGTCAATTCTGAAATGATTTTGTGAATGATTCGCATTTCAGAGTTCTGCGAGTTTACATATTAAATAATACTAATGAAATATACTTCATTTATAACGATAGATAAATGCCTGAAATGAATCATCGATACCTTACCGCTGCAGTGCCTCAGGCCGGGAGGTCCCAGGATCGAGTCCCAGCGGTGGTGAATTTTCAAATCTAGCTACGTATGTAGGTCCACTTCAGCTACGGGGCACCGCGATTTTTCTTTTCTCATTTTTGCCCCCTCCTGCCGATTATACACACATTGATCTACCTATCAATTGATTGATTGGTTGATTTGTGATTCAGGGAGCGTCAACTACTGAGGTCTTTAGTCCTGTAAGTGTACTGAATGTTTTTTATCGCGGGATGCGGCGGTGATCTTCCCTTACTAGCTGGCGAAACCAGCGCCGGCCTACGTCAGCTTACAGGGATTATCCCCAAGCAGATATCTCCCAACAGCGGAACACCGCCCCAGCCGGGACAAGTTCTAAGCACTCGGCTGGTTTCCCTACAAGTGTGGTAGTCCAGTACATGTGAGTGTACGTGTGAGTAAGAAAGGTCCGTGGCTCATTTGTTAGGGTATTGCTCCGGCATTCGCCTGGTGTTGATCTGAGAAACCACGGAAAACTACCGATCAGAGCAGCCGGTCGCTAGAATTCTCCTCCAGACAGCGACTGAACTCGACCTAGATATCTAGCTAGTGTCGAAAATCCAGTTGGCATTGAGACTCAAGCCCCAGGGCCTTATAGTCAGAGGCACTGCAGTGACATCAGTTGATACCCCCTTTACTGGTTTATACACGTGCATTTACACTTTACACTACCACACATGTCCGGGCGGTCAGGAATTTAGAGCTTGTTCGCGCTGGGGCAATGCCTCGCTGTTAGGAGATACTTGGGTGGGGAAACCTCGATGTAGATAGGCGGTAAATATCACCGTCCAGCGGGGAAGGACAACCTTACCTCGTGTAAATCATGTATTACATTTATGGGGCTCATAGCAATAGCAGTTGGCGCGCTCGGAAAGCGAAATAATGAATCTCTCTCTCTCTCTCTCTTTCTCTCTCTCACTCTCTTTCCCTCTCTCTCTCTCACTCTCTTTCCCTCTCTCTCTCTCACTCTCTCTCTCTCTCTCTCTCTCTCATTAATAGTGCTACACCCTGGCCTTCAAGGCCATCGGGGTCGGAGTGTATTGGGCTGAGATCACCCTGCCTTAAGACTAAAAGTGAATGAATGGAACGACCGCACTCGGACCTATTTGAAACCTCGGAACTATTTGAAATCTCAATATTTATTAAAAATTTTATGACAATTTATTTATTTAATTAATCTGATATTTCCATATAATTTACCTTTTATACCATTGTTAATATTTATATTTTTGTATTTTTTGCCCAGCTCTGCTCATCATCTTAATTTATTAGCAAATATTTTATTAGCATTGCCTTGAATATTTTCTTACTCGTGGGCATCAACATACGACGTTCTATATCTTTCCTTGTCGCATGCAGAAGGGGTGTCTGTACAGATCAGCAATGTGGAAGTTCTGATAGTTAATACAATTCCTTGGTTGATGGCTATGAACTATCAATTATCAGCCTTGTTTCAAATAATAAACAAAATATTTATTCATGAATTAAACATTAACATTCTTAATGAGTCCCTTATACGATTACTGTTTTGATAATTATCTTTCCTCTACAATTAATTTAAATGTTCGTGACTTCTGTAAAATCTTTGCGTGATTTTGAAGACTTCTCAGTTGAATCCCGAATGGAAAATAGCCGATGTTCACCATGTCTTCTCTCTTCCGTCACCGCGTTGATGTAGTATGTGTTTTAATTTTGCTTAAGGTGATGTTACCGGGTGTCAGTTCCAAACGAAAATGTCAACCGCAATTTTGCCAATATAATCCCGGGTTATTGAATAACTATTAAATTTATTTCGCGTCTGCGAAACTTCTCTGTACTAAGTCTTGGGTGGGCTCCTCGTCGCGACGTCCTATTATTAAAAATAATGAATCAGAAATCGACGGCTTCTTCTCCATTTTAAGAGCGACGCCGATTTGTCTGTTTTGTAATTTTAAATGACAATTAAAATGACATCCACATTATTTAAACTCATACTATTCAATCTGAAAATAATGATTATAAATTCGTGCTAGTTATCTCCACTCCGGCGTTTGAAGATATAACAGACAGGCGGTATCATCCCTTACGCGTCCCAGGTAATAAAAAACCGCAACGAACCAACTCCGATGTTCACGGCTCGGCACTAGCAGTCAAAAGAGCGAACTCGCCTTTCTATGCCTTACCACGCCTCCCATACTGTTTCTTTATATTGTGACGTACTAGGATGAAAAAACACAGACGACTGCTCTGATTGATATTTACAATATATTTACAGTATATTTACAGTTAATGTACAATGATTACAATACAAAAAACTAACCCCTTGGCAACCTTTCAGTTCTCTTAGCCGCGAAACCCCGCGACCGTCCCTAGGCCTCGCCCAGAACCACTGCTTCGAAAGCAGCAAAAAGCAACGCGAGGTGCGAAGCTGTCGGACATAGAGTCCCGTAACTATACCAGTTACATGGCCTGTCGCCAAACCGATCTTCGACCCGAAGATCACGTGCAATGAATGCACTGGAGATACCTCTCGTCTTTCGACACCCAGCGTATCCCACGAGGCGCCTGTCGGTGCGGCCTTATATATCCGTTGGCTCGCCCCCACCCTACAAGCAGCGGGCGTCATACGGCTCGCTGGCCAGCCCTTCCAGGGCTGCAACCGACATCTCTTAGCCTCGCATCCGCGCGCGTCCTTTCAGGAATTTCCAGCCTGGATTCCTACGGGTTTTCCAGCCCTGGTCGTGACCCGAAGCGTCCGGCGCGCCCGGCGCGGCCCGGCGCGGCCCGACGCCGCGGCGCCGAACCACGCGACGCTACAGACCCTCCCATGCCGGGGGGTGAGAATTTTTTTTCGCAGAAAATATGCCCAGGAAAAAATTCTGCTAAGTTACCTGGTCGTGAGACCTCTACATCCAAATTTTTTCATGAACATGAACATAATTATACCAGAATATTAAACCCTATTTAATCGAAATGTGTGAAATAAATCTCTGGGCTGTCCCCCCTCCCTTTTCACCTAAGCTATGTTGCCATTTACATTTAAACCTTACTCCTATATACATACATAAGTATTCTTGACGCATCTTGAATTACATATGATCCTGAAATACAAACATTTACTTTTACATTGAAATATTACATAATAATTCTTGACGCATCTTGCATTACATGAAATCCTGAAATATAAAATACAAAACATTTACTTGCATTGAAGTATTACATAATAATTCTTGACGCATCTTGCATTACATGAAATCCTGAAATATAAAATACAAAACATTTACTTGCATTGAAGTATTACATAATTGTGGAATTCGTTACATACATCATGTGCCGTTCTTAACTGAGTTTATTGACACATGTATGTATTTACATATAAAAATATAAAAAAAACACAACAATTTTACCCTTGAGTTTACAAAATTATTTACATAGAATTTCACCGACATTTATACATGTCATGAACGTGCGTTTTCCCCTATTCTCGCCGGTGGATCAATTCACATCATCAAACATGCGACTAAGCGCATCTGCATTAACATTTTCTGAGCCCTTTTTGTGCCTGATGCGTAAATCGAGGTGCTGGATTAAAAGAGACCAGCGTAATAATCTGGGGTTTTTGCCGGCCGTATTACGCAACCAGACCAACGGATTGTGGTCGGTTTCGACCTGAATTGTGGCCTGCCCGTCGAGATAAATCTTAAGTTTATCCAACCCCCAAATCAGCGCTAAACACTCTAGTTCTGTGGTGCCATAATTAATTTCGGCATCATTTAATTTACGGCTTAGAAAAACGACTGGTTGTTCTACTCCCTCGTCATTTACTTGGTCAGAACCACGCCTAAGCCTCTCCGAGAAGCATCTGCCTGAACTCGAAATTCCTTGGTATAATCAGGTGCATATACCGCTGTTTTCTCACTGAGAGCTTGTCGCAGCTCATTGTAAGATGTTTACATGCCTCTGTCAGACGATTTTACCTTGGCGCTCGCGTCCTCGCAGCGCATCAGTAAGCGCTGCCGCTTTCTCCGCAAACCCTGGTATCAAACGTCGATAGTATCCTACCAGACCGAGCAAAGAACGCACTTGTTTCTTTGACTCTGGTCTGGGAAAGTTCTGGATTGCTTGTATCTTGGCTTCGGCCGGCCGCAATTTCCGTTACCGACTACGTACCAAGATATTTTACGTTAGCCGCGCAAACAAACACTTGCGCGGCTGCACTGTCAATTTGGCGGATTTTAATATGCGAAAGACCGTATCGAGGTGTCGAATGTGTTCTTGCCAAGTGTTACTGAAAACCGCGATGTCATCAGGTACGGTACCGCGAATTCTTGGCATTTATTCAATAAGGTGCCCATAATACGACAACATTGATAGGGACCGTTCTTTATTCCGAAAGGTAATCTAAGCGGCCGGTACGTGCCGAAACTGGTCACGAACGCCGAATACCTTTGCGCCCTTTCGTAAGACCGATCTGCCAAAAACATTTGCAAAGGTCCAGTACACTTATAATTTTGCTGCAGCTACCTGTTCTATCCGTTCTTCGAGATTGGGTAACGGAAAGTATTCGGTCTTAATAATTTCGTTGAGGCGCCTATAATCGATACAGGGCCGTGGTTTCTTGCCCGGTGCTTCAACCAATATCATGGGAGACGTATAATCACTCTCCGCCTCCACAATGATGTTGTCGCGAAGCATTCTATCGATTTCTTCCGTAATATTTTAGCCTGCCTCGGCGATGTACGGTAGGGTACGCTTCGAACCACTTTGCTGGTATCAGTTAACTCGATATCCATGGTAGTGATATCTGTCAATCCGGGTTTCTCACTAAATATAGGACTGTACTTACAAATGACCGTTTTCAGAGCGTTGCGAAACTCAGGTTCGACCTCAGTCCCGCTCAGCATTTCTTCCGCGTCAAAGTCGCAACAATCCAATTTAAGCGCATAGCGATCTAGCGCGTCTCGTCACCTGCGTCTGTCACAGACGTAGAACTAAGCACATTCAAGTACTCTGTCCGCTGGTGGTATCTTTTAAGCATATTAATGTGATAGACGCGGGTTCCTTCCGCCCGGCATCTGGACCACATAGTTATGCTCCGAAATTTTCTCGCGAATCTCGCCCGGCCTATCCACTGAACCGCGAGCTTCCGCGTCCTGTTAGTGCGAGAACCAACACCTTAGCGCCTATCTCGAAAGTACGTGAGACCGCCTTCCGGTCATACCACACTTTACGTTTCTGTTGTTCTTCAGCCATTCTATTGTGAGCTAGGTCGCGGGAGCGTTTCAAACGATTGATTAATTTGAATACATGCTCAACTACAGAACTTTCTTCACCTTCCGCAGTTCCGCAAGCCTTTCATAAAGAAGTGTCATGGGGTACGGAGATTCTTCCGTACACCAATTCGGCAGGAGAAAACCTAATGATTCGTGCACATCGTGCGCAACGCGAACATAATAGCGGAAGTTGGCATTCCCAATCCGTCCCTTCCTCCAAACACAGAACCTTCATAAGCCGGTTCATAGTTCGATGCATTCTTTCGACTGCGTTTGATTGAGGTGATACGGCGAACTTCTCACCAGTTTAATGCCAAACCGCTCGGCGAATTCCGCTGTCAAAGCACTTGTGAAGCAGGTGCCCTGGTCGGTTTGCAATTCGCGTGGAAATCCTATTCTACTGAATAATTCTAATAATGCTTCAATTACAGTGACCGAAGTTAGGTCCCGTATCGGAATAGCCTCGGGATACTTCGAGGCTAAACACATCGCCGTTAAAATAAACTTGTTTCCGGTGACCGATTCTGGAAATGGGCCACACGCGTCGACATTCACTTTCTCGAATGCCTCGCCCGTTATAGGAACAATTTTTAAAGGCGCGCGAAGTTTTTCGCCGCCGTTTCCTACTCGCTGGCAACTGTCGCAACTACGCACATAATCGTGCTATCCTTCTGGACACGAAACAAGCCACGATACACCCGCGGTATTACTAACATAGAGAACTGCTCTCCGCGCTTACTATGCCGGACACGAAACAATAGGCCGTTTTTCATAACATAATCGTGCCGATCCGTCTCGGGTCCTTCCGCACGCTCAATCAACGGCGCGAGCTCCTTGTCTTGTCTCTGAGCCGTTTCAAATTCGGTGGGGTCCAAACGAGCCAAAGCAATGCTACCGAAATCTAATTCAGATTCCTGATCGGCTGATTCCGAGTTGCCCGGGGCGTCGACCTCGCCCTGACCAACTCTATTTTCATCCTCGGTTTCCTCCGAAACGCTTACCTGGAACGCGTCCGGCCCACGGTCGGTTCCCTTACTCTCGTCTATTGTCTGAGGCGCTTCGTCTGCCGCATTGTTCGCACCCGGGCCCCTCCGCCCTTTCGCGCTCAGCAACTGCTTGCGCCCTAGTCCGTACAGCGCAGATAGGCTGTGGTTCTAAGAAACCTTGCTTTATCTCCTTCAAAATCGTAGCAGAACGATTACTAAAAATGTAATAAGGCAAGTCGCAGTTCTTGGCGACTGCGGCTTCTGTAACAAGAGTACCGAATGGCCCTACTATCTCTACCTTGGCTACCGGTAGATTTTTCGGCGCTTCGTCCCGGGGCTGCTGAACCCATACGGACTCGCCGGTGTATTGTGTCGGCGTGACGTGCTTTGCATTGATGACGTCAATCGTCGCACCCGTATCACGGAGACAGGTGACTGTTTCGCCGCAAATTTTGGCAAGAAATGTGTGGAGACAATAACTCTGGCGCACTAGCGTCGGCCACGTGACACATCTTCTCGCTAGGTTTATTGTTATATTGAGGACAATATTTTTTTATGTGACCTGGTTTTTTACATAAGTAACACGTCCGTTCTTGCGGCTTTTCGAACTCCGCGTTACTAGCTACCTTCGGCACTGCCGTTTTGGAAGTGGACGGTGCGCTTTCCGTCACCTTCGGCCATTTCCGTTCGCCTGCCTGCTCTTTATTGCTGAACCGCGAGAATTCCTTCTATATCCGCTAGCCCGTTGTTTTCGTAGGTGTCCAGCCTTCGTGCCAAATCTTGGGACGCAGAAACCTCACCCACACATCAATGAAATGGTCACGCATAACCGCCGGCACCTTCCGCTTCATCTGGTCTGTTACAATGAGATCTAGCAATTGCTCAAATGTTTCTACCTTTAAACCTGAGATCCATTTTTTACAATAACTAGCTAATTCACGTGCATAGACGTTCCAAGTGGTCTTTGCACCTTTACGTGACTACAAACATCTGACGGCACTTTTCCGCCGTAAACTTGAACATATCTAATAGTTGTTCTTTAATTTGGTCATAATCTTGATCCGGTGTATCGGATCCTACTACGAGCCAGTTGTTCACCTCATTAGAAGTAAACCCATTAAATGGCTTACCCATTCGACCGGCGCAATGCCAAGCTGGCGAGCATGCGCCTCGAAAACACTTAAAAACAACGTAATATCGTCGCCTTCGCCTTTAAATTTGTCCATGACTTGGCTGATACGAATATTAGTTCGATTTCCCGTGTCGCTACTACCTATGGATACACGCGTGGAGCCTGATTCGTTAGTTTAAGCTTTTCAAGTTCAAATTGCCGTTCTTCGCGTATTCTTTCCTGCTCGCGTATTCTTTCCTGCTCTCTCTCTTCGCGTATTCTTTCCTGCTCTCTCTCTCTCTCTTCGCGTATTCTTTCCTGCTCTCTCTCTCTCTCTTCGCGTATTCTTTCCTGCTCGCGTATTTCTGCGACCTGTTCTTTTCTTGGTCAGCGAGTTGTTTCACGAATGATTCCTCGTACTGCTCGCTTTCCGTAATGATCGATTTAAGTTTAACCACGGTCTCGTTCCCTTCTAATGTTTCCCCCATCTCCATCGCGACCCTAACAAGCACCTCTTTCCTATAACCCGCTAAGAAAGCCATTTTGCCTGAATTGATCCCCGGCCAGAACAAAAAACACACTTACGTTCAGTTGACCTCGGTGTCGCGTGAGCGCCTCTGATCCGGTTTTCTGGCCTCCTTCCTTCCTCTCGTCCGGGATGTCTCCTTCCAGTGGTACCAATGTCAGCTCGTTCCAGTACCAATATCGGCTGCTCCAGTTCCAGTACCAATATCAGCTCGTTCCAGTACCAGTTCCAAGTTTTAGAAAAGAAAGGTTCCGAGTCGGATTGTACCGCCCCGAAACTACCGTACCGAAACACCGCACTTTCGGTTTCTCGTGGCGTGCGCGACGCTGCCGGCGCCACGTATTTACGACGCGTGTGCACGTTTAACTGCGTACACTGTCCTTACGCGTGCTGTTCTGATTAATCAGCGCGCACCGATGACTCTGATGCCGCACTGATGTCCCCGCGGACTGCTGCAGACTTCCGCGTTCCCCGTTCGTTGCGAACGTAGTAACTGCTTCCACCAGTTTTAGAAAAAAAAATGGCAGGAATTGGTGCGGGCACCCCGACGTGAGTTTACGATAACCGCTGCCACCAGTTTTAGAAAACAAAAATGGCAGGAATTGGTGCGGGCACCCCGACGTGAGTTTACGATAACCGCTGCCACCAGTTTTAGAAAAGAAAGGTTCCGAGTCTGTGACGTACTAGGATGAAAAACACAGACGACTGCTCTGATTGATATTTACAATATATTTACAGTATATTTACAGTTAATGTACAATGATTACAATACAAAAAACTAACCCCAGCAACCTTTCAGTTCTCTTAGCCGCGAAACCCGCGACCGTCCCTAGGCCTCGCCCAGAACCACTGCTTCGAAAGCAGCAAAAAGCAACGCGAGGTGCGAAGCTGTCGGACATAGAGTCCCGTAACTATACCAGTTACATGGCCTGTCGCCAAACCGATCTTCGACCCGAAGATCACGTGCAATGAATGCACTGGAGATACCTCTCGTCTTTCGACACCCAGCGTATCCCACGAGGCGCCTGTCGGTGCGGCCTTATATATCCGTTGGCTCGCCCCCACCCTACAAGCAGCGGGCGTCATACGGCTCGCTGGCCAGCCCTTCCAGGGCTGCAACCGACATCTCTTAGCCTCGCATCCGGCTTAGAGCGGGTTTCCCCGAAGCGTCCCGGCGCGTCCCGGCGCGGCCCGGCGCGGCCCGACGCCGCGGCGCCGAACCACGCGACGCTACAATATATTACAAGGGCTCCGCTTCTCTGTTCGGGTATGTCACCAAACTTTGTGAATGTTCGTTCGGCTTGTTTATTTACCCGTCCCCCCGGCCTGTATGCCCCCTTTCGCCCCCTCTGGATGCATATGATAATACATATCACCATACTATTTAATACATATCATATTGCCGTTTATGTTAATAACATAGGCAAGATCTCTGGCTTTTCACAAAAATATATACAGGTGAGTCACTCAACTTTGGCACGTCTTGTAATTTTCGAAGGGTTGAAGTTATTGCAATGCCTATTTCACGAATGTGAATGAAGGAATGAGACTAATCGATACAAGTATTCGTTTCTATTTTATCATCTGTACTTTTCGAGATATTGAGGTTAGTTTGCTTTTTCAAATGGAACTATACATATTTTTTTGTCTATCGTGATGAGCGTAAAAAGAAGAATCCAATGACATACATATTGTCATATGTTAGATAAGCATTTTGTTTAGTAGTTCTATTTTTTTCGTGTTTAACTTATATTTTAAAAGTAACAGTCCACGAACCAAGCTTGAACAGTGCTCTCCTTGCTAGTAAGTGCTCGGAGCGTTACATTATCCGTTAAATACGAGTTACAAAAATCAAATTTACTGAAGATATATACAAACAAAAAAAATTAAAATTTTAATTAGCCTTATTCCATTTCCGAAATATTTAACCGTTCAAAAATTACAGGAAATGCTAAAGTTACGTCATATGTGTATCATTGTATTCATAGAAACAATTACCTCAATAACTCGAAAAATAGAAATGATAAAATAGAAATGACAACATTTATTAATTAGCTCCATTCCATCATGAAATTCCGTGAAAACTAGATGGCAATAACTTCAACCATTCAAAAACTGTCGGAGGTGCTAAAGTTACGTGACTCCCCCTATATATACCATGTTTCTGTTCGCCCATCAAACGATGCTCCTTTCCCTTTCTTCCGCGCGCGCGCCCCTTAGCCAGGGCATTTGGGAGCAGTGTGCGCCGCGGCGCGGACGCTTCCTCGTTCCATCACAATCGGAGAGAGGGCGTCGCGAGGGCCGCCACGCCCGCCATTGTCCGGCCCGGCCCGGCCCGGCCCGGCCAGGACCAGCCTCGCCCGCCACTTGCACGCACGCGCGCACGCCAAGACGTCGCTCGGCAGCACGCGTGACCTCTTGACCCGCGCGCGCGCTCACGCACGTGCTGGCCGCTGTTGCTCGTTAGCGATTGCAGGCGCAGAATAAGGAAAATGACTCATTCTGGCATTGGCTTACACACAGACACTTGCAATGATAAATTTATTCTGTAAATAGTGGATTGAATTAGGGTCGGAAATACACAATAATAATAATAATAATAATAATAATAATAATAATAATTTTTTATTATTATTATTATTATTATTATAAAATACACAATAATAATAATAATGTGTTGTTACAATTATCATAACAATAACATTTTCTAGCCGAATACATGAAAAGGATTCATGAAAAGGGTTTTGTAAAACCGCTACTAAATTTTGTCGGTGTGTTGTATTTAAAAGAGAAGTTTTAACACAATGATTTACAAAGTGCGGAATTTACGCCCGAGTTCAATATACTACTTCATAATACATCTAACATTTTAAACATTTGTAAGAACCCCACTATACGTGACTGAAAGCAGCATGTTTGCTTACCGCGTAATGCTTTGAAGATTTCAACATGACACACCACAGTGTTTTCCATCTGAACATCATCCTATTCATTTTTCTTCATCTATCACTCGTCATTCTCCCTTCATGGTCACCCCAACGATCATCCATCCAGTGAAAGAAAAGGGCATGCGACCACAGAATTCACCTGCCTAGAAAAGCAAGGCCATGAAGAAACGAGCCTACTCACCTTTGCATCGAAACGAGCCACCTTACCTTCGAATCTACAGGATTACGTGGTTCAAGGCATGTCACTGCAGTGCCTCTCACCGGGAGGTCCTGGGTTCGAGTCCCGACGGCGACAGGATTTTCGACACTAGCTAGGTTAAATTCAGTCACTGTCTGGAGGAGAATTCTAGCGGCCGCTTGCTCTGATCGGGAGTTTTCCGTGTTTTCTCCGATCAACATCATGCGAATCCCTAAAAAACGGGCCATGGACCTCGCGCGATATTTTCTTCCTCTTCCTTGTCTTATCCTGACCCCTTAAACACACACCTACACTAACATGCACTACACTACCACGCATGCCGGGAGGCCGATCGGGGACTTAGAACTTGTCCCAGCTGGGGCAGTGCTCCGCTGGTGGGAGATACCTTGTTAAGAAAAACCCCGTTAGCCGACGGTAGGTCGGCACCAAATCTGGCCATCCAGCGGGGAAAGACCACCACCACCACCTCCCGAGCAAAAACACGCACTATACTTACGGGACTAATGACCATTGCTGTTGACGCGCCCGGAATCTCTAACAATCAATCGAGTCCTGTGCAGGATTTTCGATAGTAGCTAAATACCTAGTTCGTATTCAGCCGATCTTTTGAGGAGAATTCTAGTGACCGAGTGCGCCGATCGGTAGTTTTCCTTGGTTTCTCCGATCAACATCAGGCGAATTCTGGAGCATTATTAAAACAACTTCCTTTTACAAAAGCTCTTATACATTATGCTTGTATAATTTTCATTTTCTTCTTCCAGCCATTTCGCTCTTTACTGTTATCTTCCGTTAAATTATATTTTAGGATCATGAAAGAGCTATAGAAATCAAAACTGTTCGGTTGTAGCACATGCGATGTGCTATTATGGAAACAATGAGTAAGAAGATTACGACAGTCTCAATTAGAGAAGCATAAATTGTAGTTCATCTTTACCTGTGTGAAGGTGAATAAAGGTCACTAATAAGAAAGCTGTAAATTTGCACACAAGCTCCAGGGAAGCATGTTCTTACCCTTAAAGCGATGGAAGGTTCAATGCTTATTGCTAAGTTCAGAAATGAAGATATTCACAAATATTCGAACACAGTTTCAACGTTGGAGATGTTAGAGTGGAAACGTTCCGTGTGGTCACAAATTTGAGTAAAATGAAAGACAACCGACCGTATGTTCTCCACGGTTATACCCGTTCTGTAGAAGTGATCCGAGGTGAAGACACAGGTAGAACGATGTTGCAAAAGGCAAACAGTCCTAAACAGTGAAAAATTAAAACCAAATCGTCTTCTAGAAATAACATATTTTTCTCCCTGAATTATTTAAGCACTATAGAATAATCTACTCTTAGAAAACGATGACCGAACGAAAAAAGATCAATAGAGAGCATACGCTTAGCATATGCTTTAGAAGTATCTTACGTTTGGTCTCGCTCCCTGGGGCAGTCATGGTACTAATGGATACATCGTAAGAAATCACGTTCTACTCTTCCTCATTCCTAGTCGCTTCTCATTCCAAGGAGCATCCCCACTAATCTTCACCGCGGCGGCGTGCGGGCCTTGGCTCCCTGACGCCCAGCACGTCGCCTCGCCTTGTTGCAGTCAGGGACCCCTGACATTTAAAAGCGTCGGGTCTGGGTTCTGTCATTTGGCAGGAAACAATATTAGCTTTTAATACATTGATCATTTATTTAACGATCCTCGAATTTGAAAAGAAGGCAAGCAGACTTATGTCTTAAAGAATTATTCTATAAAATCCCAAACTCTAGGCACTAGAAAATATTGAAGAATTAAGTCACGTATGCAAAACAAAGAAACTCAAAGAACGCAAAAAATGGTTGTCAATAAATTAAGTACGTTACGTTACATTCTACTTTATTGGGATTTATTGACATTACTTTCCGTGTCATGTGTCCTGAATGTGGACCATTTTGTCCCTTGGACAGGTTCCCTTCTAAAATTGAGAGCAATTGCCTAGATATAAGAATTTGTTTGGAGTTGGTGTCAGCCTTCGTAACAGAACCCGGCTGCCGCCTTCGAATACTCACGATTCGTGTAGACTCTGAACTTTTGTTTGTGTCAGAAGACAGCAATGTGGTGGTTCCGGTATTTCAATAATTCCGTGACATCTAGACGAAAATTGTAAAATACTTTTTTTGATATGATACAAGGAAAGTATATAATATTATATATTGTATTATACATTGCACAGAATCATATATTCTGTTATTATTTATTTTTGTTATATATTCAGATGTATTTGTATGTAAAAATTTTTCGAAATACTCTACTGTTATATTGATGTAACGCAATAAAAAAAATAATCAAAAGCTATTCTAAAGGGTCAACCAGCATTCTAAAGGCTAGCTCTTATGCAACCATTCAATCAAATCGAAACTGATGAATGTGTTGTGGTCAGAGATGACGTATAAGTGCTATTATTCATTGCCAAAATAAATCAGAATTTCTACGTATATTTTTCTAAAATATACCAGATATTAAGAAAGGTTTCGACACTCAGCTGATACACAACTAACTCGGTTGATTATAAATCCGACTGTCACCTTCAATAAAAAAAAACTTGTAAGCTCATTGTTTTTTTTGCTTTATATCGTCTTAATGGCATTATCGACTATTATTTTTCTCAACATTATAGGGTTTTATTCAATACGATTGATTTCAAATGCATTGCGAATCTACTTTATCATATATCCTCTTTCCTACCACCTAGATTTTATATCATTGAAGAGATTCTTGAAGAACATTGTGGCGTTGGGAATATCGCCAGAAAATGTATCGCAACATCCTTACTCAACAAAGAATGCAGGAAGCCTGTGTCCAACGTTCCGACTTGGACTCCGGACGGGGCCTCGCTCAGTCGGGTTGCCTAATTGGCCGTGGCAGCCCTCCCACCGGCCCTGAGCCCTCCGAGGCCCTTATTCTCAGGCTGCCCTCCGAAGGAGCGAGTGCAGGAAACGGATAATTAAATGGGACTCTACTCAACCTCACGAGTCGTTCTGAGCCTCGTCAATTGGGCATGATGGCCTGTTCCGCGTTCGCTCTAGCCTTCTCATGAATTGTCTCGTATCCCTAGTGCACACGATGATGGTGTCTTCTAAGAAGCAGTTACAGAAGGTAGTTAATTCTCTGTCAAACTTCGTAGCTCTTATGATGCTTTTTAACTTTTAAAACTTTCTCTTGCGTCTCTCAAATAGTGAAGGTAAACAAAATACACATGGCGAAAACTGCGTGGATTTGTTTTATTGATATGTTGCTGTAGTCATTTTTTGTAATAGTATTGTTTTACTTTCTCATATAGTATGTACTAGCGACCTGCATGTTCTGGAACAAATGAGCACAAAATGGTTTTCTATGACGTAACATGCACTGTCCAAGAACAACAAATGAAATAGATTCCTATAGCACAGTAATATTTGTATTAAATATTTTTAAAAAGTCCTCACGAGCTCTGCAATAGTATATTAAATCGGGGAATATGAGTACAGTACTGCAATGCTTTACATTCCAAAAATATCAAAAAAGTTGATCTTTCATAATGCAACACGTAAATAGCAAATATGGTATGCGGCCTCTTCGGAGAGCCTTGCTGTCACATGGCGTCAGCTGTTGTAAGTAGAGACGCAATGAGTATGACAGTCGGTACACACAGTGTGAGATAGGCTGAATAACACAATCAGAAATGTGCATTTTCGGACAAAATAATAATTATTATTATTATATTTATTATTATTATTATTATTATTATTATTATTATTATTATTATTATTGCCTAGTACATAGTGTTAAGAGCAAAGACCTCCTACGTTATCAGGGGGATTTATCAGCCTCATACAAGAAATGAAGTGGTAGATTTATCCGTCAGATTACAGTTCAGTACACGTAGACATCAACATATTGGCATATAATACTTTTTGTTACTTTGGATTTAGTGTAGCACCTTTTACATATTATTGATGTATTTAAATTTAGCAGTTTTTCATTTTAAAATTTAATATACTGTTATTCTAGCACGTGTTTAGATAACATTACAAATCTTGAAATAACGAATATTGTCGATGATACGTGATTATTTCCGCCTCAATTTCTGATTTCCGTAGAATGGCCTTACAGTCATTACTGATAAGAACAGGATTTTTTGTTTGTTTTCCGTATGTGTTAAAATAACTAAAACAACTACTTCTTATTTTGTATTAATTTACTATTATCGCTCAGCGTTAACTCAAATCTCACACTGATGACTGACACTATTTTCTCATTTCATTCAGAGTTGAATTTTTATTAAAACACGTTCTACGATTCATTCATAATACTGATGTGTAACTGGGAGTAGATGCTTGAGAATGCACAAAATGCTGAAATGTTTAATAAGTCCTTGATAAAAGTGAGGCACATATTAACAAGTCTCTTACTCCCAGAGTATCAATGGCATCGCGGATAATCCCGAAAGACGGCACAATATCTGCATGTTCGCTTCAAGAATCACATTCACTATGACCATCTTCGGGTATTCCCGATTCGGCAAAGTGTGATGATAACCGAACCGAACGACATAACAATTAGAATGAAATTAGGGATACATAGTAAAATGAGTGATGAAGAAATTGAGACAAATCAAAGTAAAAAGAAAATCAAAGAATCTCCATTATTCTGCAAACTTTTCGTTCAAATCCAAGAATTTCAATCCGTCGCCACCAAGCGTGGTGTATTGGCCGAAACAGAGTTCCTAGATTCAGAGTTCCTTATTTCTTTACGCTACCATTTCCGGCATTTTGTATCCAGTTGTCAAAGGAATTTGAGCAGTGGGAAATGGTGTGTGAGAACCACCAATCCACTTAAATTCAACATAAATGCTCTGAAAACTCTCTGTAGTGCCGATAATTGTCACTATAATTATCCGCAAGTTTTTAATGTATCCACAAGCCTGCTTGATCTCTCCGACATTAGCATTTGCGAGAGGTAAATGCAAGAAATGTAAGAACATTTCTTGCATTCACCTCTCTCTCCTATCATTATTCCTTTCTAAACCCTATCATCGCTCACTAACTCTCTAACTAATTTCCTCACAATGACCTTGGTTTAAAGTATAACCTAATTAAATCACTGTCGGGGGGGGGGGTCGTTCACAAGAAGTTACTCTCTTCACACTTCGTTGGTAAAAAGTGGCTCGGTCAATCAACTGAAGAGCCTCATGACTGAACGTCATACTGTCTCTCAATCTAAAATTTATATATATATATATATATATATATATATATATATATATATATATATATATATGCTTGGCGGGGCAATCGGGTGGGATGATACAGAGGACGTTGAGATCACGCTGCTTTTTGTTAATAGGGTCTATATGCCAGCCTGAAACAGAGCGCACGGTGCCACGCGCTCGCGGTGTTAACAAGGCAAGTGAGGGGCGAGGGCGGCGACGCTCCGCGGGCGGTCCGGGCGCTCTCCGCGCCACCGCGCCCCGCCCCTGCCGATGGGCAACGAAGGCTGCGCGGGGGCGGGGCCGCGACAAAACACCCGATGCCGCCTCCTCCCGCCCGGTGAGCGCGCTTCTTCTCCTTCCGCCGCTCCTCCCCGCCCCGCCCCTCCACCCCCGCCCCTGCTCCGCGACGCCCTCTTTCCGCGCGGCCCCGCCGCTGCTGCCGCCGCCGCGGGCAGAGCGAGCGGGCGGGGAGCCGTTTTTTGACGGGACTCCGATTCGGGTTCGATGACCCCCGCCGGCCGATGAAACATAAGCGGCGGCGGCTGGCGGCACCGCCCGTGGCTCACCGGGTAACTCGACCCCTGGGGGACCCGGGCCCCGGGTTCGCTCCCCGGCCGCCCCACGGCGGATCCTCGCGCAGCATGGTATTAATGATAATAGTATTAAAACGATAATTAATGCTACATTTCAGATAGCTCTAACGACAACTACTGATCTCTTACCTTAGAATTTTAAAAAAAATCCTCGTATAGCAATCGTCTCTAAAGTTCAAAAGTTTAACATTCCTGAACATGCCGAAAAACCCATCCTACATTGAATGTACGAAGCCGGGAATGAGCACTGAAGTACCCCTATTTCTGGAATCAGAGTAATAACGCTCCAGAGTAAATTTAATGCTCTATTAATATAATAATAATAATAATAATAATAATAATAATAATAACAACAACAATGAAGATTGTAACTATGATGATAATGATATGATAATCGAGTAGAATGTTCATAAATTGATCTTCAAGAACAAACCTTCTTTGATATATATTTCCTTCACCAGCGTTGTTTGACAATTCGAACTTCGTCTTTTTCTTAAGATCTGGAAACAACGTGGGTTTTGCCATCTTCTTCCAATTACTTAGAATCCACTGTACAGTAAACGTTGATTAATTGAATTCCTGAAACGAAAAAAATGTTTCGTTTCAAAATGTTTATCACTTACCAATTTATATAATTAAAGGAAATAAAATTGAAATAATTCTTATGAGAACCACTTCGCATCATTATACGAAATTATATTCGCTCAAATTTGTCACAACAAAATGTGAAATTATAACATTAGGGCATGAATAAACACTTCAATAAAATCTAGTAAAGTAAATATTTAGAATTTAAAAATGTTTCAGATAAAAGTAAGCAAATTTTTAAAATATTTCATATATTTCAATTAACTCTTGTAGGCTAAATGAGAATTGAATGAAAATTAAGCTGGAAAATTGTATTAGAGAAATTTCATTGCTTAACTAGGAACCAGATTTCAATCTCCATTATCAGAATTCTCAATACTAGCAAAATTCTTTTTGATATCCTTTATCAGAAATCGTGCTTGCTTCTAATTATTATCGATTAGAGAAGAGAAAATATGTAAGTAATGTGTAATTAATATGTATAAATGTGTAATTAAAGAGGTTTTCGACTTACGGTTTGGCGTTAAGCCAAATGCTAAACATACCTACAAATGCAACAAAAATCGGATCTTCTCGTTGCTGTGAAATGACACGATGTACAAAGGGGATGGACAGATAACACTTCAAATATTATATAATCGCATATTAGAACAGGCGTAAAACGCTCCACACTGAAACGGAAATATCATTGAAAAGGTGTAATAGGTGCAAGCAAGAAAGAAATTACTGCCTGAAAGAACAAGACGCATGTAAAGAAGGATGAATGTGGAAAATATGCAAATAAGAAAGCTGCCCAAACAAATATTAAATTATCAACGTATTAAAAGATATCTAGGTCGCGTGCAGCGCAAAGCTCCAACACGTCGCAGCCCACACAGAAGAACGTGCACCGTTTATTCTTAGCTTTTCCAGATCTCGTCCTGGCTGCTTCCTGGTCGCCTTTGGCTGCCCGATACCGCCGCCGCCGCCGCCGATAGCGTCAGTCGCGGGGCGCGCTCAAACGGCCGCAGGTTCCCCAGGCGCTGCTTCGCCCCGCTGGAGGGGGAGGGGGAGGGGGAGGGGGAGGGGGAGTTGGCTTCACGGCGAGATGGAAGCAGACGGAAGCAGAGGATTCATAAGGTTTCTGACCCTGCGCTGGGCGGGCACTTGGTGACCGGTCTGACGCTTTGCCTGGCGGTCGGGAGACAGGTGACCAAACAGCATTTCGCCCCCTTGGTACCGAAGCCGGAAACGTAGCGTACTATACTCGTGGAGTGGGACGAAAAGCATTTTTATTATTTAACTTGCCATTTTCGTCTGCAATCTCGTTTCAGCAATAAATCAATTATGGATATTTTTTTACTATAGTGGATTATTAACGTGAATATTAAATTGATTAATCACTTAAACGTCTATAAAAATTTTTAATTCTTGATGTAGCAAGTAATGATTTGAAAAAAAAATAGTTTTTTCATTACATCTACAACCCTAGTTCAAATGGCGAAAAGTAATTATGTAATAAAATCATATTATATCTGTCTTTATTGACGTTCAGGACTCTCCTGAATTCTGTTAAAACGTTTCTTCCACAAATAACTGCAAGAAGCTGATGTATATGCACGTGAAGTGCATAAAGTTTAGAAACTATGAGATTTTGACTTTGTCTTAGTTTCAATAAAATTCATAGAGCAAGCGTCCTTTCAATAACAGAATTAAATCATATAATGTAATTAAACAATATTTTAGTCAAGTAATAATTATCGTACAAACTTTAATTTTTGTAATGTAGTGATTATTATGTAACTTGAATGACGAATTCGCAAATTCAGAAAGCAATCGCTCATCTCCTCAACTAGCAAATGGCCAGTCTCGTTACTTCTGTAAACAGCACCTCAGAAACCGGAAAACCTCTCCGACCACATGCAGGAGGAAGGCTTGCCGTACGACAGACGGACAGGCCGCACGCTGGAAAACGATCATGCGCGTAATCCTAGCGGCCGCAGACAGGTGAAGCCGGCGGCGCCGCAAAAAGAGGGTGATACGCCCCCGGAGCACGCAGGCCGCTCGCGGTGCTTGCCCGCTGCAACATCCGCGCGTCGCGTCCGCCATCTTGGCAGCCGTCCAAGAGGCGGCGCAGGCGGTGGCGCCCGCGCCGGGCCCCCGAAAGCCTGAGCTCGCCAGCCCCCGCGCGGGAGACTGCGACGCGCGAGCAAGGCAGTAACCTTTGCCACTGGCCTGGCAGGAACAGTATACACTTACATGGGTAGGCTTTTACAAAGCGAAGAAATTGAAGCCTAATTAAATACCAAGGGTAGGGACAGTGAAGTAAGTATGAACCTTAAACAAAATGACGTCAAATAAATTTGATCATTTGTGTAATTGTAGAAAAGTTAGTAAAAGTAATCACTTTATTATATTTATTCTGACTGAATATGTAAGCTAATTATGAATTTATATATATATATATATATATATATATATATATATATATATATATATATATATATATGCATTGCGGGGGCTATAATTAACTTTTCGTGGTTATTAACATTTCGCTTTACAAACCTCCATTAGTATTCCACTAGTATAGTGTTCTCTGAAAGATGAGATTTAGCAGGAGATTGTTCTTGCATGTGCCGATCTGAACAAAAGCGAATCGAAATGGGAATCAGGCATACCCATGGAGTTGCTTCCAGCTGTGCAGCATGCTATTCCGCCCTCTCAAACTAGCCAACACTCTGGTGGGAGCTATATAAAGCGAATTTCGTAGTATTACTGGCCGTATGTCCACAGAAACTATGCAATTTGTGTTTGGGAATGTATATTCTTTCTTTTTTCACTTTCTCGCCTTACAAATACTTTTCTATGTAGTAGCACATTAAAGTGCTTCAATCTAAGTTATTATTCGTTATTTTTCTTACCCAAGTCCTCGAAAATGCACACGTTATGTTTCCCGTTCGCGCGGTCATTCATTTTGGAAACAGAGAATGTTAACTAAGGAAAGTTTTATTATAACCCCATGATATTTTTGAAATATTAAATTCTCAAACTCGCCAGGTTTTTTTCTCTCCAAAAAGGACATTCCATAATAATTTATGTTTCTGTTATACTTCTTTGTAACTGTTCGAATACTGAAATTTATTTCCGACCTATCAGTTGAAATGGAACTTCAGAACCATTGTCTTGCGAATTAAATGTCTCTTTTTCTTACATCAAGATTTATATATCTTCTGAACTTTACCCGAGACGAGAGTTTTTGTTTCAAACTATCGAATAATAAAATATTGTTTTGAATTTGTATCAACTGAACGCAATTCACCACGTCCCTGAATATGAATAACGGAATAATGTCCATATACTTGTGTAAAACTTGTTTACATATTTTTGTAGATACATATGTTTTCTCTTATGATGCTTTTCTACAACTTCATTAGAAACCACAGGTACAAGTAGTTCTTTTATTTACAAGTAGAACTGCCCGCTTTATTAATTGCTATTTATTAATATTAGATACAATTTTACCGGCTGAGGTGGTCCAGGGTCTCAACTGATGCCCCTACAGTGCCTCTTACCGAGAGATCCTACTCTTAAAATCCCAACGGTGATCTGATTGGTAGTTTGCTGAGTTGATTTCGATCAACACGAATGCCGGAGCATACCCTAATAAAGAGGCCAGAACCGCGAGCGATCTTTTCTTCCTCTGCCTTCTCCTATCCTTATTCATTACACAAACTTGCATGCACTTCTCAAACTATATATCGGTAAAGCTGTTGGGCTTAGAGCTCGTGCCCCGCTAGTGGGAGATCCCTGGATGGGGATACCTTCGCAAGCTGATCGGCGCCGGATCTCGCCAACCAGCGACGGAAGAACACCGACACCTCCTGTAATAAAATATGCACCGCTAACGGAAATAATCGATCTATTAGAAGTTACGTTCTATTACAAAAATTTAAATATGTAAATTAGAGATTCATTTGAAGTTTATTTACTTCGTAATTTTTCGTTATTTTCAAAAGAAAAATTAGCAATATAAGTAACTATCTGAAGAAGAAGAAGAAGAAGAAGAAGAAGAAGAAGAAGAAGAAGAAGAAAAGGTCTTTGTTTGAATGTTTTCACATCAATGGATTACTAAATTTTTAGAACGAGTGTTAACTTCCTTAGATATACGTAGTTGTATATTCCTATAAGTTTTACTCGTAAATATGTAAATATTACTACTTACGTAAATATTATTAGTGTATTGAATTGAAAATATTAATTTGCAAAACATTTAATAAATATTTTTGTGTGCAATTTTTACCATTTATTTAAATAAGCGCTCAGCATTAAACTCGTGTACATTGCAATGCATTTTGTTAATTTTTACAGATAACCAGAAATGCGATCATATGATTTTGTGTGGCTGTAATTGAAAAAGTATAATAAGTATTCAATTACACATTTATACATCTCCCAAAAATTCTGATAAAATATAAAGGAAAGGCGTGTTGTGATTCTTGAATGCCCTGAAGTATTTTTAGCGTAAGAGCAGTACCGAGGAAACCCTCCTCGAAAAGCACCGGCGGCGGCCGCGCCCGCTCGCGAAGAGTCACGTGTGGGTCGCGCGGTGCGGGAGGGCGCGGAGCGGGGCGGGGCGGGGCGGGCTACGTGCAGGCTGTCGCCTGCTTGTCGTGCGGCGCACTGAACCGGGAAGTTGAGCGATGACGAAGGCCTTGCCCGCCCCTCGACTGCTCAAGCGCACTACAGACCCAGCGCGCGCTAACACATTAGCACATTGCGCGGCCACTGCCGTAGCGGCCACTGCCACCGCCACCATGGACGCTCCCACCCACCGCCGCGCCACCGTCGCTCCGCCCTTGCCCCTCCCTCGCCGCCCTCGCCGCCCTCGCCGCCCTCGCCGCCCTCGCCGCCCTCGCCGCCCTCGCCGCCCTCGCCGCCCTCGCCGCCCTCGCCGCCCTCGCCGCCCTCGCCGCCCTCGCCGCCCTCGCCGCCCTCGCCGCCCTCGCCGCCCTCGCCGCCCTCGCCGCCCTCGCCGCCCTCGCCGCCCTCGCCGCCTCTCGCCGCCCTCGCCGCCCTCGCCGCCCTCGCCGCCCTCGCCGCCCTCGCCGCCCTCGCCGCCCTCGCCGCCCTCGCCGCCCTCGCCGCCCTCGCCATCCCATTCGCCCCCGCCGCCGCCCTCGCCGCCCTCGCCGCCCTCGCCGCCCCGCCGCCCCGCCCCCGCCCCCTTCCCCCTTGCCGTCCTTTCCAACGGTCAACGCCGCTGCGATTGGGAATGCCGAGCACGTCGCTGCCATCTCGCTGACAATAACGATCTGTCTTATTTTGCACATCTTCGTTGGGTCTCTGTACAATGGCCTTCTGCGTCAATACTACACTCATCACCCCAACCACCACCCTCCATGGACATCCCCCCATAAACATCTTCCCAATCCCACCATTATCACTATCATCATCATCATCATCATCATCATCATCATAGTCATATCCGCCATCACCATAATGACCTCCGCCATCACCTCCGCTATCGCTTTCATCCTCAGTTTCACCACCACCGTCACCTTCTAAGATCTCCTCTGAACCTTTTAACTTTCATTCATGGACGCAGCCAAGAGAAGAAGGGAGTTGCTGCCCTAATACACTTACGAATATCTTTGCTCTAATTCAGAAAACATACATTCATCTGAATAATTTGATTGATAATATATTTATGCTGAATTATTCGAATTATGGAACTTTGTGGTTTTCACAAGTTAAATTTATTATGCCCATACTTATATTGATTTCCTTTAGTTCGAAAAACATTCATCAGTTTGAGGCATCTCTTTCGGATTGGCTCCCAGCATAGTTTGATCATGTTTTCAAGCAGCCATTAGATGTCATGCTTTCTCAGTTCCAATCACGCGTCCATCAGCATGCACGGCCACATCCAAAGTTTTATTTCTTGGGCCATCTTCCCACTCTTCGAAACGACCCCGCTTCCCGCCGGGTTTGTCCCCGCCTCCTGGCGCGCCGCTCCCACAACGCACTTGTCCTCATCACCGTCACCGCCTCCGCACACACGGGCGGCGAGCGCTTCCTGGTTCCTTCCATCTCGGCGGCAGTGGCAGCCTCGACGTCCTGTTGCCGGTCCAGCACCCACATGCATATACATTGACCCGGGTCCGTACGCGCATTTTACGAACAATGCTCTGCCCTGTTACAGTCCGGAAAGTAACATACGAGCAGGAATTCCACGCCGCGTTTCACAACAGACCGACGTGGAGGTGCCTACTCTATGTGTGTCTGCTTTACTGTAGGTCATGCCTTCGGAATAGTCCTGTTTTTGCCCATTATAGTTCAGTGTTACTGAAACGTTGATGAATAGGGAAATAGTAATACTTCAAGAGATATAACTTTTCTTACATCTTTATATCGTGAAATAAATAGTATAACTTTAATTATTAGTATTTAGGCATTCTATTAGTATATACCGTAACTTATAAAAGAGGAAGTCATGAGATCTCTGTTGCATATCCACAGACATTCCGAAATATTTTAGGTGAATTGCGCAGTTTTATAATTCATTATTTACCCAAATATCACGTATTGCATGTTGGATGATAGAAATGAAAAACATTACAGACATCCTGTACAAAATACTAAAAAGGAAAAAGACAACTTCAAATGAAAAAGTGAAAAGAATCTCTAACGATGAAAGACAAGAAGTGATAGCAATTGATATATTGCAAACCTCTTAAACTGTTTTTATTCATTATTAATGCAGATTCTGAATATAATATAGTATAATTACTCAACGGTTGCACAGTATTTTACACATATATTTAGAATTTTGACTTACGTGGGTGGAAATATGGATGTCTTTTTGTCGTCCGTTCTTACGACTTGCTGTTTTCAAACGTCACCATCCTAGCTGAGTCAACATTTCGAACTCAATGTTACAAAAAAATAGCATTATCATGGGAATGAGCAATCCCTGAAACTGTAGCAAATCATGATGAAGATCATAAAGTAAAGAAAGTTTCTGCATCGTCTGTCTATAAAAATTATTTGGGGACTCCTCACCTTCAAGATTGTCTCAATGTTACAAGTTTACATCATCTTCTCACCGACGAGGTCCGTAAATCCATGTTTGTCTATGTACTTACTTTTACTGAATATGTGGCTCACGAACCCGACGGAGCTTTGACCAGTTCAATGGTACGCAAACCTATTGCACCTATATTTTCCTTGTCGCAGTAACCCGCAGACCCATTGTATCACTCATATTTAACTTTTTACTCACTATCGTTGCCGGGATAGGGATGGGAATTACTGGGAGAATCCGGGTGTCAGATGGTGTACAGTGAATACACACCATTCCATATCACTGTTAAAACCACCCATGCCTTCCTTAGGATCCAAACCAAGTCCCTTGGTGTAACTTAGAGCAGTTCTCTAAGTAATTGGGTCCCCAGGCCAGCTACATTTTGTGTTAAATGGCCCTTCACTGAAGCATTGGCCAGTAAAAAGCATACATAAATATTAATAATGCGCCGCATTTTAATATCATATTAATTTCCATTAAATAATATTTTGACTGCATTTATTGAATTCCATATTTTTGGTTTGTTGCAAACATTGTCATCAACGTGTTTTTACGAAACCCAAACCTTCTAATCTCTTTTATGTATAAACCTTAGGTTACAAACAGATTGGAAACGAAACAAAACAATCAACAATAAGGATACAATTCCTGTGTAATGAAGCCAAATCAACATTTTGTTTTACTTTTCTTTTTCCCCGTGATCAAAGTAAGGTGTTTTGAAATATTTTAAAAATTAATTTGAAAATTAATAAAAGAATTCATAGTAATGAATCAATACCAAAAATTTTTTTTTTCCCTTAACGTGTTAAATGTTTAAAATTCGTGCGTAACGAAACCGAACCAATATTAATTTGACTTTCCTTTTTGCCCCGTGGTTCCAACTCAAGTATGTTGAAGTGTTTTAATAAATTTGAAGTTGTTTAAATAAAATAATTTGAAAAGAAATAAAAAAGAATCCAAACAAACATTACATTGTGGGCCCGGTGGCCGAGATCGCTAAGGCAGTAGTGTCGTAGTGATCTCGGACCGAAGGGTCGCGGGTTCGAGTCCCGCCTCGGGCATGTTGTATTTGTGTTCGTCCTTTCACCCCTCATCATCACCATTTCGTTTCACCCTCATAGTTACCATAACGTTAATGCCAATAGTGGTCGCTAATGACCTAGCTGTTGATGCGACCTTAAATAACAAAAAAACATTTGTTTTACTTTTTCTTTACCCAGTGTTTCAAACTCAGGTATTTTGAAAAATAATTAGAACAGTAATAAACCAATTCGTACACAAGGAAACCAAATCAAGTGTCGTTTTTATTTTCTTTTTACCCGTGTTTCAAACTCAGGTGTTTTGAAAATTGAATTGAACAGTAATACGCCAATTCGCGCATAAGGAAAGCAAATCAAATGTGATTTTTCTTTTCTTTTCACCCCATGGTGAAAGCTCAGGTGTTTGTAGGCGAGGCAGGTGATCGCGGCGACCGCAGCAGCTGTGCCGGTGGCGTCGCCGCCGGAGTGGCGGCACGAGACGTGAAGAGGCCGCTCCGTTTGTTTATTCTGAGCGCCGGCCATTTGGCGCGCGTTTGGCCTCACGGCGGGCGGGCTTCGCAAACGACGCGGAGCGCGCGCTGCTCGCCGCACGTGACGGGGCCCAACGGCAGAATCAACCTGCCGGCGCTCGAGGGGCGCGCTCGCTGACTTGCATTTCGGACCCCCTCGCCGCCGCCTGTTGCCGCTTGTGTCTGTTCTTGTTCCGAGGTAGGGGTCGTGAAAATGGGTTTCCATTCAAGAGACGAGTTGGGTGCAGACCGCTCTTCGAAAGCTCAAGTTGTTTGGTGATATTTAAGTCGTGCCTGTCCATAAGTAGACTCGAGTATTTAGAGTGGTGTAGTTGTAACATTTTATGTAGTTTGCTTTCAATCGTTGAACTTGTATTCAGCTGTCGAAATGTCTTAAACGGGAAGGTTTAAAATTGTAAAGTTAATAATAACGGATTTTAGATGAATACTTATAACCTATTCCAATGTTTGGAATTAAACAAACGTAATTTTCTTGTGTGAGCTCTTCAAGCACAGCAAAAGAGTATTGTGAAACAACTTTACTACACGTTCGTCTAAAAGTGGTCTCCATCACATAAGGAGATGCGTGTGCTCTTCAGGTCGCATAAGGTGTTACACCGTCTCTGAAGCTGACAGAGTTGAGGAAATGGTACTGTGTATAGGATTTTAGCAGTGGAAAAGGAGGAAGGAGAGATTGAGAATTTTAATTTTAAAGGTTCGATTTAGATATGATCTTCAGAATGTCAGTTAAAATAAGAATGAAGAAGCAAATTTTAAATGTTTTCTGATAAAGAAAATTTTTTTTGTAACGAAAACTACTGCAGTTCTTTCAACATGCAATTCTTGACATTGCTCTTGATACGAATGACTTTGACATTGTACTATGTGAAACGAAGTGAAAGGTGAAACAACTGTAGTGTTTAACAAACAATTTCTTCTTATAACTTCTTTGACCTGAATATTATTTATGAAGTTAAAGCGCATACGTCCTTCTGAAGTTTTTCGATTGTATATTTTTTATGTAAATTAGGTGTGACCAAATGGAAATGAAATATTGAATTTTTAAAAATAATTCAAAATTGCATTAATATTACTCACGTTCATGTTTATTTTCTAAAAATGTAATATTCTTGAACTGATGTGTTCTTCACATTTATAATTCGTTGTTTATTTTAATATTTTTGCCGCATTAACAAAATATAAGCTAGTGTTTAAAATCTCAGAAATGTACCTCAAATTGCCAATAGAAAGTTTATCTTAAGACTAACCACTTAATTTAATGTTGAAGGACCGCCATAATATTTACGTTCTTGCGTAAACTGTTTCTAACGGAAGCGTTGTCGAAGAAAATTATCGTCTCGTCTACAAAAAAATTAAGTTCAATTATTCACTTTTGAGCAGTTTTGTCTTGTAATAAAATTCAAGACAAAATCTCTACGGGTTGTTTAAAATTTCAATGGTTTGCTACGACAGGAAACGGAAACTAAAGAAATGTATTCCTTAATTTCGTGTGGAATGCGGTATTGCAAATAAGTGACTCATGTACAGGGTCACTGACAGTGAATGAATCAGTTTGCATTCACTGAATTCGGCAAAATTGAAATTGTGCCTGTTTTGATTATTCCAAATGTCTTCCAGACAATGAATTAGCTTAATAAGCAGGGTTGACGACCTCTCTCGTGGAGTTAATTCAACATGCATATTCAAAAAAGAATAAAAATCGAGTAAATCTTTCCTCTTGATTCCGTGACTTATGAACTTCGTATTGAGAAGCGTTACACTCGGTTTATTAATACTAATTATTCATACTTAACAATACAGCACTTACTTCTCATTCTTGTTTTTCGGAAGCCTTGAAACTGCCGAAATGACTTCATGTATTTATTACACAATTTAGTGCTGTGGTAAGATAATTTATTGTTTATTCACAGAAAAAATACAAATCGAAAATTTATAAATTTAATAAAAAAATTTTTTTTTTAAAGGTATCCATCAGTGTCCTCATTGTAAGATATTATTATCTCTATTACACTTTTGTGTTTATCAGGCATAAAAAGAAAACCCTGGATAAATTAATTTTAAATAAATTGTAAATGGGTTGAGATATTACTTCCAAATTCATAATAATATTTTTTCGGCAATAATTTGCAGATAATTAATTAAGACTACTGTAGATATATAATTAAATGTGAAATATAATTATTAATATTAATCTACAAGCATAATATAACTACTGTAATTCAAGATATTGTTATTACTGTCTGAAAACAGAAACAAGCAACACATTCACTGTCAACCGAAGCTTGACAAGCCAGGAACGTGCTGGTTGAATATTGGTCCTTGTTTCTTTGTTCGCACAGTGGATCACTGCATTTCTACTATTGGCGCGTCAAACCTGAATGGGCCTATTTACGGAATGGTGTTAAATTAACCACTTTTTGTATCACGTTCGAATATAAACAGTGTATCGAAATATTGATAGGCACATACCGGTTTTCTCGCCTATCAATTTCCAGGAGGCATTTGTGATTAATCTTAAAAAAAATATTTTTAATTACTTGGATTTTATTGACATTTGTGGTGGCTGCGCTTGTCCATATTGGCCATGCATAAAGCATTAGTGACCTAATTATTGTTTTGTATATTGTTGAACAGTTTGCGTATATGACAGGGGATTTGTTTTTGCTGATTAGTGGCTGGAGTTGGAATAATATATTTCTTGATGTTTAATTTTGATATCTATATGGATTTTCCAAGTTCATTTTGTGTCCAGATGAAGTCCTAAGTATTTTACGAGTTGTGATGGTGGGGTTCAGGTGATGGATCAAGAGTGGCTGGCGATCCTCGCTCATATATGAGCCTCTGAAGGAAGGGAAAACACAACAACAGCCACCAAATTTACAATAATATTTTTATCACCAATAATTTGCAAATAATTGGCAATTGGTAATTGAGGCCTCCTCCGTCGCAAGCACTTTGCAGTAACTCATCAGTGATCATCAGCAACTCATCTGCTGCAGAATCTACATTTACATACTTTTCTGCCTTTCAACATACTATTTTCAAGATTTGGCCAAATAACCGCAAATCTAATACAATACACAACTTTTTCATTCACATTTTAACGTGTTTCATACATAACGTTTTTCGAACTTTTCTAAAATTTTGAAACAAAATTGAATTTATCGAATTTCATGAAAAATGTAAAAATTGAAGATTTTCCCAAATTCTTTTGGATTTAAAAAATGGGCATTTTTCCACACACTTAGCTGAACTGAATTTCGACGACCGGAAGTGCTTCATATGAATACGCGGCTGTAAACTGTGTCTGCTTGTGCTAACCTGCTGCAATTATAATTAGATATTTGTCTACTTCGACAGAAGTGCTGAACGATTGAGATCACAGGTCGCTAAGAGTATTATTTTTAAGTGTCGAAATGTCAGTGATATCTCATTTCCTGATCTCTCTCCTCAAGTTCAGAGAAATGTTGTATATCGCAGTCGTGTAGTATGTACAAGATAATTATTAAATTAATTAATTCTTAAAATGTACCTCCTCGTATAATAAAGTTCAATCAAGTGGGCCAATTAATTTTTATTTTGAAATAAATTACTTCATAATTTTAAATGTAATTTCATGTAATGTAAAATTGTTTATTAATATTTTATCAAAGAGAGTGTATTTTGATATTACATATCATACAGTTGTACACCTTACATATTGTCAGTTAGTCATTTGAATGAATGCTCCCGGGCTGCCATTGGCCGCCACCGCTGGTGACATACCTCACGCGCGCGCGCGTCCCCCGGGTTGCCGACCGAATATACCTGTTTGCATTTTTCCATCAAAAGGAAGTTTTCAAGTAAAAAGGACTTTTTCATAAAAATAAAACAAATAAACCTTCAAAATTTCTCGCGTACCCCTTCTACAGCCATTGCGCCCCACCTGTGGGTCGCATCCCATAGTTTGAGGACCGAGATCAGCGGTCTTCAACTTGAGTTCCGCGGAATCCTGTATTTTCCTGGAACGATAACAGCAGTTTCGCAAGGGATCACTATTTGCTCAACCAAACTACACGTAAAATGAAAATCATTTATTAAGGGATTTTTTTTTCAAGTTGGAGTGTCTTATTAAAATTTTAGATAAATTATAATATTGAAGTAAAAAATTCAATATTAATGTAAATGGATATAAAAAGGCAGTTAACATGAAAAATTGACCAAACAATTATAAAGAAATATAGGAATAAAAACAAAATATAAAATATAAAGATTATTTTTCCTTTTTTAGATTTTGTTTACATTTTTAGACATAAATGAATTTATAGGAATTTTGTTCACAGCTGATGATGCGGAAAATTACATCACGCAAAATGTGTTTCAGAATATGTGAAAAATTAAACATTTTTAGAAAATTGTCTACTTTGTTCGAAAAGAAGAAAGAGGATACCAGAGTGTGAAATTATTAATATTATTTGACACTCACTCTATTTTATATATTTTTGACTGGAATAATTTTGCGAATTTCAGTAAAAAGAATTCCCTGATAAAGTAATTTATCTGCTACTTAAACATGAGCTTTTTTTAAATTTATTAATTTTTGAAGAGATTACATAGATCAGTAAAAATAACTATACATATGTATTTACAGACTTATATGCTAACCTTAAATATAATCTTACATACTAACAAGGGGGAGGAAATCCCTTTTTGGGTCCTCAGTCCGGATCTAAATCTGCAAATTTTTTTTAGGAATATGTGATATGGATATTTGTTTTTGATTCGTGTTTGGTAATTGGGGTTTTTGGCTAGTTTGAATGGTGATAGGGCTGGGATTTGAGGTAGGTTATGATAAAAGGTGGCGAGATATGTGATGTATTATTCAATGGGTTCCAAATTAAATTCGATGTGAAGTTGGTTGTTGGTTATATACCATGGAGCATGAGCAACTATTCTTAAGAATTTATTTTGCAGGACTTGCATTTTATGGATGTTAGTTTTAGCAGAATTGATCCAAATTGGGCTGGCGTACAACATTAATGGTCTTAAAATTGTCTTGGAAATTTAAACATGAGCTGGAAGGGTTCGTGAAGGTGTGTGCCGGCAGCGAAGGCGGCGGCGTCGGTGACAGTGGCCCTGGCCGGCGCGGCGCGGCGCGAGGCGCGAGCCGTCGGCGGCCACTGGGCCCCGGGGTCGTCGACCCGCGCTGCCCCAGTGCGCCGCGGGCGCCGCCCGGGAACTGGGACAGCGCCCGCCGCGCCGCGCCGCAGCCACAGCCGCGCGCTCCCGCGCTGCCATTGGCCGCCGCCGCCGGTGACGTACCTCGAGCGCGCGCGCGCGCCGGCCGGGTTGCCGACCCGCGCAGGGGCGCCTGCCATCGCCACGTCGAGCGCTGCCTGGCTAAAAATAAATGAAAATTAATTAGACAGGTTTTTTTACAAATAAAATATCGGAATGGTCGGCTCTTATCTTTTCGAGTCCTGACAAGTTATTTGTATTAATGCAACATCACTAACGTAAAATTGTATATTACACCCTTATAACCATTTTTTCTGTCTCTACACTGACGTAAACAATTGAAAATGCGTATCCTGGAATCTTGACCTTTTTAAATACCTTTCATTTTAATTATGTTTTTCATTCTTTTCTCTGTTATATGTGGTGGAGACCTTTACTTTTCAGCCTCCCAAAGCCCCTTCGACGTTGCATACGTCGACGTTGTGGTCTCGACGCCTCCTCCACTGTCCGTCCATTGTTGAAGTATTCGCTCCCCTTTATCAACAATATACCAAGCTGGCCCTCCGTTGGCCATCCATCATTCATCAAATCGCATCGGAGAATCCGACATCAAACCTTTTCCTTCGTGTTTCATCTTCTTTATTCAGCTGGCCCGAAACGTCTCCAGCTTCCGAGTTTGAATGTAGAGGATCGTGAACTCTGGAACTTCAGCTGTGCTTTGGTGACCACTTGCGCAAACTGCGCCAGCGGTTCGGCCACTGGTTTAAACATAACACTTGTTTGTCTCCGCAGGTTCAATCGCGGACTTACCACCTCATACTGGCTCAGCCGGTTCCGCCATTGATGCTGCTTTAGCCACTGTGCGCACCACTCCGCCTCCACCGCCGCTGCCGCCCCCTCCACGCGGTTTCGCCTTCCGCGAGCCACCGCCGCCGCCTCCATCGCCTCCGAGGACGGGGAACGACCCCGCGGAGCCGAGCCACGCCACGCCGCGCCGCGCCGCGGATGTGGGATTCGCAACATTTTAGTGGTTTGTTTGGAGAGGAAAAAGTGTGCACATGCCAGCTCGTCCGTCGTGCCGTCTCCGGACACGTGTTAGCGGAGCCGTTAACGTGACTATTTGTAGGACCGCAAATTTGTCTGCAGTTTGCACGTTGAGAGCTAGTTGCACAACTGGAGATGCTTGTTGCGATGTTCAGTGGTGGAGAGCAGAATGAAAATAATGATGTCTTTTCTTGTGGCGATTTGGACTTTGTTTTATTGATACACTGAATGTAAATTTTTTTCTTAAATTTCGTATCCACAATCATTAATATGTAAATATGTAGGTAAGTATAAATCGCTGATTTCTCCCACAGTTTTAGTGAAGCTAGAGATTGTTTCTTAACGCAATCCACTTAACAGGGTCAGTTCTTTAAATTTCTTCATGCTACAAATATTACACGTAAAGTTCCCCCAAAATTAAAATATCGGTTTCAAATTCAAGGAGCCACGACATCAGCCATATCGATTGGGGAATATCAGTTTTGAAGAAAATCGGCTGAGCCGTTTAGCCGCTAGGGTTTTTCACAGACTACGACGGACCGGTCGGACGGACGGTCGGACGGACGGTCGGACGGACGGTCGGACGGACGGTCGGACGGACGGTCGGACGGACGGTCGGACGGACGGTCGGACGGACGGTCGGACGGACGGTCGGACGGACGGTCGGACGGACGGACGGACGGACGGACGAAGCGGTCGGACGGACGGTCGGACGGACGGTCGGACGGACGGTCGGTCGGACGGACGGACGGACGGACTAACAGACGGTCGGACGGACTGACAGACGGACTAACAGACGGACTAACGCACGGACTAACGGACGGACGAAGGACGGACGAACGGACGGGCTAACGGACGGGCTAACGGACGGGCTAACGGACGGGCTAACGGACGGTCTAACGAACGGACGGACGATTTGCCCTCATTCAATTTTTCGATAGCAAAGACTCACAAAACATGGATTCTGGCTACACCACATGTTAGAGGATTTTTTCTAAATTCAGCAACTGGATTTATGTACTATTTTCTTACGAGGGCCGGGCAAGAGCTTTTATGCCAAACATTCGCAGTTTTCTTCGCGCAGCATTACATAACTTTCTCTCTACTGGATTTGCGGTAGCGAGAAAGTAAAATCCAATTTATAAGTTAGTTTTATATTAGTATTTGTATTATTTTATTAACATTCAAATTGATTTAACAATATTTTCTTAGTATTGATCATCAAGGGCAATAATTGTGATTCAGAAAAAATACATATTTAACAATATCGCAATCATTATCTTATTTTGTTTGAACGAGTTGAAGCATAATTTCATACTAAAACCGTCAATGGTTTATTCAAGAAGTCTTTGGGGGATGTACATTTCATATTTCACAACTAAATGCGCTGTTTATTTACCAAATGTGGGCTATACATCGTTTTCCTTCATATCAATATCGTATAATAGCTACTGAAAACACAAAGTTGCTTCTCATTGAAGAAGCAGAAACTTCCTACGTTTGGATTTTCCTTGTTTGGCGTGTAAGACACTCAGTTTCGCAAACACGGTGAATTCAGCAATGTTGTTACCTCCATTGTGTTTTTAGACGAATAAATAGTGCAAGTGCTTATCTTTATATGTAGTATGTAATGTGTCGTTTGTAATTTGGTACATCTTCTCTAAAGTAACGAAAAATGTTTAAACTAAATATATTATATATATTTAGTTGTTTATATATATATATATATATATATATATATATATATATAATATAAATTCGTGTCCGCATTAAATGCAGATAAAAATAAATTGCTATTACAATGCTTGACTGAATAAGATTTCATTGTACTCCTATATATTATTTTTTTGTATTTTATGATCGCATATTTATTATTCAATTTTATTGTAATCTAGTTGTTTTCTTACTCGGTCATCCTCTAAAATTCCAGCTCAAAACGGGATTCATGAATCTACAATTCATTCTTCATTAAAGACTTCTTGTGTAAATGTCAAACGATCAAAAAAGGTTCTGCGTTTGTAGTAAACAAGGTTCTCTTTGCTATAAGGCAAGTGTGCATTTCCTTCATAAACCTGTACTTGCTACAATAATATCATTTAGTTATACTTATTAACAATTTTTTTTGCTGGTCCTGTAAACTATACATTCCTAGTGAAAGTTTTTTCCGAGCATTTTTCGTCACGTCACAAATTCTTAAAAGCGAAACGGAGGAGCATATTCTGAATTCCTATTTTTATATGTACAGTCCACTCCGGTTATTGTGCACTCGGATATAGTGAAAGTTACTAGTGATAGTTACTAGTTCCTTTTAACTTACATTACAATTAGCATAAGAAGATTCGGTTATAGTGAACCTGAACCTCGTCTATCGTGAACGTAGGAAACACAATGTCCTAGAAATAAGATCCCACCTGGAAAAGAATATACCGCTTCAGTGCCATAAATTCCATCACAAGGCATTTTGAAAAAAAATATAGTCAGCCGAAGGTCATAATTGAAGAAGCATCTCCTGAGGTGAAGGTAGCATGGGGATCTTACTGATGACCTTATGCCACTCAGTTTCACTGCGACAATAAGGCCGTGTCCTGCGTGGGCTACAATAGGCGGCGGCGAAGCGCAATTGCTTTCTTCAGTTACATGCTTAGTGTTACTTAACACACCGAGTGGCAAAGCGCACCGAGCTCTACGTAGGCACGCCTCTACCACAGCTTGGCGATATACACTGAGCCGCGCGGAAAAGCGATCAGTTTTATTAGCCGCTTGGGCATCCCCCTACCAAAAGCATCCTATATGTTATTAGGCGAGTAAAAGGCCTTCGGAGAGTGGGAAGGTGTTTCAATAGTGCAAGAGGTATTCAAGGGTGCCAAGACGATACTTACGCACTGAAGACAATGAGAAATCAAATATGGAGAGAGCACGAACACTGAAAAGATTCTAGAGAAATTACTAAAGAGAAATGTACGAAACAAAAATCGAAAATAATTGATATTTTTAAGAATAAATAAAACTTTTTTCTGTTCGTGCTGTTTACGCATTTTGCTATATCTCTATATTAATAAAAACTATCATTATGGAGAAATTTTATTTAATTCTGTCAACATCGGATATAGTGCACCTCTGATGTAGTGAGCCAAAAAGGTTGGTCCCCAGAAATTAACTATAGCGGAATTCAACTGTATTTTTAATATATGACAAATTTAACAACGATTATTCGCCTAGATATTTCACACCTAGATTAAATAATTGACAAAATAGATAAATTAAGGGTTTGTATTTTGACAAAGTCAACTATAGTTTTCTTTGCAGCATATCGGGAAACCTTAATGATGATATAAAAAAACTAAGGGCTCCCAATAAACTAAAATTTATGTGGATATATTAAGTATATTAAGATTTGAAAATTTATAATCGTATTTCATTTTATTTTTTGGAATTATGGCGTTCTGGTATTATTGTATAATGCTATCCGTCATCCATTTCATAGAAAAATACAATGTGATACCTCTGTTAATACAAAACGCGCTGCATATAATGTACAAGTGAATAATCATTGACCGGAGCGGTAGCTCATGAACTGATGCCACTGCAGCGCCTCGGACCGGGAGGTCCTAGGTTCGAGTCCTGACAGCGGGAGGATTTTCGACACTAGCTTTTCAGCTAGGTCAAATTCAGTCGCTGTCTGGAGGAGAATTCTACTGGCCGGCTGCTCTGATCGGTAGTTTTCCGTGGTTTCTCCGATCAACACCAGGCGAATGTCGGAGCAGTACCCTACCAAACGGGTCACGGACCGCGCGCGATCTGTCCTTCCCCTTCCTTGTCCTATCCTCTCCCCTTACACACTCACTTACACTAACATGCACTAAACTACCACATATTCCGGGAGACCGATCGGGAGTTTAGAGCTTGTCCCGGCTGGGGCGGTGCCCTGCAGGTGGGGGAGTCCTGGTTAGGGGGAAACCCCACTAGCCGACGGTAGGTCGGTGCCGGATCTCTCCATCCAGCGAGGGAAAATCACCGCCATCTCCCGAGAGAAAAAAACATGCACTACACTAACGGGACTAATGACCGATGCAGTTGACGCGCCCGGAAACACGAAAATATCAATCAATAATCAGTGCAAAATGTTATGTTCTTGAAACTTCTTGGAATACTGAGGCAACTAATTCCTGTTATTTATAAAAACCCAATGATATTCATTTCGCCTAAAATGTCTAATGCCATTATTTATCTCTAAACGCTTCATGTCTTTCTAAAACATGAATGGATTCAATATTTAAATATTTATGTTCAATTTTTGAAGATGCTGTTTCGAAGTCAGATGTTTCCTTATGCTTAGGATAAAGCGTCTTGAAGCGCGCTGGCCAATTCTCTTTCACAAGTCTTCAAAAGGTAAAGTCTGTGAACATTTGTAACTCTGATGGAGATGAAGACTCGCGGAGCTTGCTTATAAAGATATCCGGCATAAAGTGAATTTGAAAGGATAGCGAATAATAATAATAATAATAATAATAATAATAATAATAATAATAATAATAATAATAATAATAATAATAATTTTGACGGCAGCAGGATTTTCGACACTAACTTCAATTAGGTCGAATTCAGTCGCCGTCGAATTCAGTCTGGAGGAGAATTCTAGCGGCCGGCTGCTCTGATCGGTAGTTTCCCGTGGTTTCTCCGATCAACACCAGGCGAATGCCGGAGCAGTACCCTAACAAACGGGCCGCGGACCGCGCGCGATCTGTCCTTTCTCTTCCTTGTCCTATCCTCTGCCCTTACACACACACACACACACACACACACACATTAACATGCACTACGCTACCACATATTCCGGGAAATCGGTCGGGAGCTGAGAGCTTGTCCCGACTGGACGGTCCACCGCTGGTGGGTGAGTCCTGGTTAGGGGGAAACCCCACTAGCCGACGGTAGGTCGGCGTCGGATCTCGACATCCAGTGTAGGTGGATCACCGCCATCGCCCGAGGAAAAACATTCAATACATTAACAGGACTAATGACCTAAGCTGTTGACGCGCCCGGAATCACTAACTAACCCTCGCGATAAAAACATGAACTATGCTAATGGGACTTTCGAGACTGAAATCACTAATAAATCATATATATATGCATTTTTCACTACCAGGAACAATATGCTTTTGAATGATTTACCACCGGCACAAGCCAGACTTCTAAATCCGGCTTGTTTTTGTATATGGCCCTTTAGCAGCCGTATTTTCGGTACATGTTCGAACTGTCCTTACTGACAGACACAGTAAATAGGACATGGAAAACATAGGGTGGCCAGGGGGAGTACCCGTTATTTGAATGGATGTATTTTTCGAGCCGTATGCTAATATCTGCCCCGAGAAGTTGGCAACGATTCATGCCGCCCCACTTCACGCCTCTTCCTGGCTCTCCGCCTGTGGAGGCGAGCGGCCCACGCCTTGGGTGAGTGATGCGTCTTCCCACTCCAGCGGTCAAGCGTTCTGGCGAGAAACCGCGATGAAACGTCAAGAGTTGTCCGCAGGGGCTATTGTTGCAAGAATCTTTATTAATAAAGCTGAATTAGGGGGACAGACGCTTATCCATATGTAGAGGTGTGAGTCTATATACTTGTGTTGTCACAGCTGTGCTCGAAGCTGCATATGTAGTAGGTATTCCTTGTGCATTGCGAATTTTAGCATTATAAAGCCACAGAAGCCACATATACATGGCTGAAAACATGTTCCTGGAAATTACAATTTCTGCCAAGGTATGTACTTTTATCTCCATTGAATAGATCGTATGAGAATATTCACATTTCACTTTTCTCCTAAATATCGCGGAGTAATAGTTACTACCCATCATCAAATGCCATATTTAGCAAAAACACTGCTTACATGTGTTGGCAATTTCGCCGGGATAGTAAATTAAAATCTGAAATATAAAGAGAATATGTGATTATTTGCCTGCAAATAGCCTTGACTTCCTTATCCTAAAGCGCATTTTAACTATACTTAATATTCCCTATTGTTAGGCTGATGATATACGAAGGTACTCACTGGAAGTTGATACGGATATAATGTTCTACTGCTAAAATGTATAGTATATGTTAAGAACGAACCAGAACTTGTACTATTTCTGGAATATTTATTTTAAAAATATAGGCAATAACCAAGGTAAGAATGAGTAAGTTGTACATCATATACAATGGGAGTAATTTTAAAATTTTGAAAAATAATGGGTAATCATACGGATGTGTCAAACTTCTAGTAAATATTTAAAATAAACTTATCAACTTTTAACTTTGTATACATTATGAATAATGATGCCTGGTATTTCTAAGCATGATAGTCTTTTTTAAACAAAGATTAAGGTAAAATGAGTACAGACTTCGGGATCTTTTCTGAATCAGGATTTGTAAATTTAAGTTAAAAGTATAATCTTTTCTGCTGCAAAACTGTTTCTATACAGTTAGAGACTACACTGATCGTCAAAAGGAAAAATAATGTTTACTTTAACAAAATCAAGATATAGTATAATCAATTAGTTTACATTTGCATTGTATAGTTTTTAAAAAAGACACTATATGCCAGTAACAAATAATGTAATTCAGCTTCCCGGTCAATGACCCCCATCTCAATCCGGTTTTTGTCCAGTTTCCCTTATCCATTGAGCAAATGCTGAGATGTCCCCTTGATTTGCTTCTGGACGTAAATGTAGCTTCACTATGCGCACGTTTTGTTGAATTTCCTTTTGCTTGTAATGGTAGTAGAGCTTAGGGGTTTGTTTCTATTTTGTTAACAATACAGAAAAATCAAATCTGTTTGTTCCTTTACCGTTAAAAATAGGTTTTCTATAATTCGGCAACGAAAATATCTAGTTTTTTAAATGTTAATCTCTCGCTTTTTTAAATTTATTATTATTACTATTATTTTTCATCTTTCAACTAGTAATAGTTAAATTGTTGGGAAGGGATTCTGAAACTCAAGAAAGCGTGCGCAGATGATTTTCTCCCCCATACGTCACATACAGTTTTTGACTAAATGAAAAAATAAAATTCTAAAATTCATGTTCATTTACTGTTTTATGGTTTCGTTTCTTTGCATTTCAAAGCTTCAATATATTGTGCACGACCTAAATGCCTTCTGAGATTTTTGGAGAATTACTACTCGAAATCTTCTACAAACGTTATGTTTGGAACTATGGAAGAATTTGTGCTAGCACAAACTCTTTTTTCTAAAAAAAATTCTATTATTTATGTGTAATTATGTTAATTTTGTCCACAGGTGTACACGGTTTTGGAACCGAGGAGCCGAAAGCAGCTTTAAGGTAACTTTTTGCGCTGATTATAAAACCGCAGTCCGTTTCTAGCTATTGTGACGTCGTGGGAACACAATAGCAATCATAGACACGAGCTTCAGATATTTACATATTTATTAATTAGTAATTACACATAAATAGGTTGGTCCGTTATGTACAGCTCTGATCGACCCTACATCCGGATCACAGGAGCGATCCATAAAAGATGCAAATGCCTGACTCGTGGCCCTCGCCACTCCTCAGCGAGCTTATGCTCACAGCGTAGAGCCCCGGCGACCGCATCACCCGTGGAAAAAATGTTCCACAGCGGTGTCCTAACACATGGGTTACCCTACGAGCATAGCTCGTCTCCGCACCGCCCTAGGCACAAGGTTTTCACTCAGCTCAAAACCCACCCCCGCGCTTTGCACTCTCGCTTTCCAGACCACGTGCCACGCAACGTCACCTTGCATTCGCGCGGCACTTCATGCCACGTTACTGCCGCGCCGCCAATTTCATTCAATTTTGATTCAATTTTTTAAATTTTACTCTCAACTGAGTGTTTCAAATCGGAGTGATGTATTATTTCATTTTAATCGATCATTTCTTTTGCCTTAAAGAAAAAATTGGGAATTAATATAGCTAAATTTGTGACAATAACTGTCAAGTAACTTCTCCCAATGACTCGTATGAGCCAGGTATCTAGTGACGTACCGCCTCTCTGGAGAGATTTGCACAACCCTTACTTTTAAATCTCGCGCCAATTTCCCTAGACGCAGTGCCCGCGAGCTCTCGTGAGCGTGTTACCTTGCCCGCGACCTTGACATGCCTGGCGTACATCCTCCGATGGATTTTCGGGAGCAGCGACGATGGCGGAGCGATTAAATCATAAGGAATGAATATTCCTAATAAGAAAGTCGTTTTGTGTTTCTCGGAATTAATATTTTATACAGAATTTTCATTATATTTTCTTACCTAAAACTTATTTTTCGTCAATAATCTCTATGTGACTATAGTGGTAGTGTCTCACGAAAGAAACGTTTTTCAAAGAGGAGAAAATGAGAAAACTTTTTTTATTTTGTTTTAACTGGAAGAATAATATTTTCAGATTTTTTATTCTATTTATTGACCATTGTTTGCGAACTGATTAGATATTCTGGAGTAGTTCACATCATGACATTGAATAGAAAATCGTGTATTCTGGTCACCAATTTTGTTTTTTCAGATTATTGATTTTTTTACGCGAAACAGCAAAATAATTTCTTCGTGCCTTTAATTTTGAAGGATGATTTCATCCGTTTATGCTGAAATTGCATATACGTTTTATTTATTCATCGTAAAGTTAATAAAAATAGGACAGGGACACCACGAAACATTGATTTGATGGTGTATTTAGCATTGCTCAATATACAAAATATTGAGACGAAACATTGATTTGATGGTGTATTTAGAATTGCTCAATATACAAAATATTTCATTTCTTATTCTAGTTATGAATTTATGACTTGGGTAATATATTTTATCGATTAAATATATTTTTGCGATTCATTGACGATGGAGGACGATGGCTTATTGTAAGGTAGGGCGTAATGTGAGTCAGCAATCATGAATAATTAAGATGTAATGCCAGATCTCATTTTTAAATTCTGTCACAAACTAATTTGCTAAGTCTCTTATTCCCTTTTTAAATTTCGCAGAAAACGAAGTGAATAGTTCGCCACAGACCCTGACCTTCTGCGGGAAAATGGACCGTATCGCTATTTCCTCCTCCGCAGCGACCCGAAGAAAGTGAGGGAAATTCCGAGTCGTGACGCCCTCCTGCAATCTGCAGCGCTGATCGCCCCAGTGCGACTGGGTCGCCCACTTACTCAGGTGCCCATTCGCCCATTCGCCCACGCGGTAACTGTTGGCTGCGGTTAGAAAGCACGCACGCGCACTTGGGAGTGGTGGACGCGGGAAGGTCAGGGCCCCTCCTCGCCCGCTCTGTGCCGACAGACTGCTCAGTGATAACACGAGCTGCATAGCCAGGTCACATTCAGTCTCTGTCAGGAGCAGGGTTCTAGAAGCCAGCTGCTCTGGTTGTAATTTTCCTTAGTTCCTCCGTTCAATACTAGGCGTATGCCAAAGCAGTCCCCTAACGAAACGGGCTATACCCCTCGTGTACCTTTCTTTTCCTTACTCTTCTAACCTCTTTCTTTACAATTGCATTTAACTCACTATGCTTCCACACATGTTGGGAGCTTAGAGCTTGACCCCGTTGAGGGGAGATACCTGGGGATGAAATCCTCCGCAAATGGAAGCCCTCTCTGGATGGGGAGGAACATGGCCACCTGGAAGCATAAAAACATTCACTACACTAACGTTACTAATGACCACCGCAGTTGACATTCCCGGAATCATTACTCAATCAAAAACACTTCGTGTGGTGAATATGTACCGTGTAGCCGTGTCCGTGTATGTATCGTAAAGGATTTAATTGACATTCTGTTACAAATATGTTGTATTTACATTTCTGCCAGCATTTTACACAGATGTGAAGAAAGACAGGATTTTCAATCACGTTTTTACTCATTAACTTGCAGTTCACATTAATATTCTAAATTAGTTTCGACACTACTTTGTTTGCTTTTGTACTGTTCAAGGAATTTATGATATGTGTCGAGCGCAAATTGAGATTTGTGATCCAAATCTACGATGAAACAAACAGGAAACCAAATGATACCAATCGTTGTAAATGAGATGTTCGGAGATACAAATGGTACAGAGTCGTGGATACTATTTATACATACCCTTATTATGCATAATAGTCGGAGTGTCTTGTGAAAAAAAAATCCATGGGGTAAATGTAAGACGAGGAAACATGGCAAATTTATTTATTGTTTGCTTATATAAACTGTTTTACCAAACATTACCAGCATTTCTTTTCGTGAAGAAGAGGTTGATTTTATACGATTACCATCACATTTTCTAATGTAACGACCCGGTAAGTACTTCTAATCCATTGAACTGACTGCTATATCTCAACGGCATTATTATTCCCTCGAAGCATAGTTTACCTCCAGATCCTTGAGTTCAAGCCACGACGGTAGCGGATTTACAAAAACCAATTACGTAAGTGGAGTCGAATTCAATAGTAAATGCACTGAATAACTTGATATAATCTCCATTGACATATTCTTTTGATTTTTCAAAAATTAAACAAATGAATTTTCCAAAAATATTTTGTACGTAGTTGATATTTACATTAAGAACGCGTTCGATTCTTGATTATATTTGAGAATGCAAGTGCTTCAAATGATGAATGATGAACTTTCTCTAAAACCCAGCTTTTCTGTGAAAATGAGCTCAAAATTGTAAATTATCAGAAAAGCTTGAACAACATTTTATCAAACAGGGGTCCAAAGTTTTTCTTGAAACTTTTGATACGGATATGCTAAAGACGGTGAATAATATGACATAAACGCCAGTTTGAATTTTCAAAAACAACACAAAGGTATTTTTTTAATTAGTTCACACGTCCTTAATATTTACATTACCGGCATTTTGTGTTTATTATTGCATTTTTGAGCACAAGTGCTTCAAATTATTTCAATGAAAGTTCTCAAAAACTCAAAAGTTTTCTGTGAAAATTATTTCAAAATTGCGTGTATTCAGAAACACTCAAACGACTTTTTCTAAAAAATAGCACCAAGTCTTTTAAAAATTTTTGTTTAGAACCATATGTAATAATATTTGTCTTGTTATATTCTAAAATTCATCTTTCAATTCTTCTAATAAGGTGAAATAACGTGAAAAAGTCGAAAGGTAACAGCTGGGGAGAAGTTGGGGGGTTACCGAAAAGCGTACCAGGACTGAGGAGATTAGAAAACAAATTTCTGCGATATATTTTGCGCCGTTCTGTATTACCACTACACAATGGCGCACACAGAATTAAACATGTTCCGATAGAAGGTGAAAATTTATACTCATAATTACTTCCTATTAGAATTAGAATTTTATAGTATTCGATTCATCTAAGAATAAATTTTTATTATTCTCTTCATCTCATGGAATGTGGAATATAAAAATCTCGAATTATCCGAAGTTCTCGAAAATATTTTAAATGCATAAAATGTTTTATGAAAGGAAATTGTGAGCTTTAACTTGGCGTAATATTATTCTGGAAAACAAAACAGTTCAGCATTAACCAATAATCTGAGGGAGAATCAAACTTCTGTCGGTAGAGGAACATTCTTGCTTTAAAATTACTTCAATTAGAAGCATTGTAATTATTTTTAAAAAATGTTAGAATTATAACCATATTAGCCAGCTTCGTGCTGATTATTTAAGAATTTGTAAATGGTGGCTTTTTCGAACATTGAACGGCACACTAGTGGAAGGCTGTCGACCCCGGCTCAAAATAATGATGTATCTTTCAGTTCTTGGGAATGTTTTTAAAGGGGAAAGCGCTCGTTGTCCACGAACTTTAACTTAGTGTGATATTTGTCCGGGAAGTAAAACGTCGTTTTATTAAACAATAGTTTGAATTTCTCCCAGTAAAGAAACATACTTGCATCAGAAAGAGCAATACTGCTATTTGTATTTAAGAGTATTTTGCTGTTACTCGAAGTTATTGTGACAAACACAGGCATTTCTTGTAGTACCTACATCCTAGCATTTGAAGTACAAGTACGTCAAATGAATTATTACGAAGTTTTTTGAAAACGTATGCATTTTTTCTGTAAAAATGAGAGTAAAATTGCGCATTTTCAGAAACATTCAAATGCCATTTCTTCAATTTTTTTTTCAAATCTTCAAATACTTCAATTTCTTCAATGTAAATTTGTATATAGAACCAATTTTACCCTTCTCAAATATATTTTTGAAGCTATATTATGATTCTGCTGTAAGAGAATGTACGTATGCTAAATTATACGTATATTAGGCACCGAGAAGTAGAGTGCGATAAAGTAGGAGGCACGAAGTAAACCTTGATCCCCAAGCTTTTATATTTTTGAAAAATTGGCCTTTTTTTTCCCTTAAATAGAGGATTAACTTACTGTTTAACTTCTCTAACAATCACTTAGTCAAAGTGGTAAAAGCCAGCAATTTTTTTCACCACTTTGTAACACTTAATGTTTTCAAATAACTTTCAAATGAAATACTTGCAATCACATAATAGTTAAGGGCCATTCTTTCATCTTTCTTAGTAGTTAAGAAAACATGCCTCATTTTTAATAACAAATTCCTGTACAAATAACAAAATCGCCTGTAAATAGAATAATGCAGTCTCCTCATTCTTCGTGCTTTTCTGTGAAGTAGTATGTTCGATATCACGGCAGTCGTTCTACAGACCCATGCGTCAGAAGCATTGCAGAAGACTGTTTTGTTTCATCCCCGTTTACACTATTTAATCATTGTGTCATAAGACTTTTGATTTCTTTCGATCATTTGACTGAAGGATCTTGTATTTTCATTCGGTATGATAATGTTTGATAACATACGTTATCAAAATTTATTACAAAATTGAAGGCATTGGTCCATTTTCACTATCACACTTTTTATATAATGTGGATGAGAATTCTCACCGGAAAATATCCTAAGGAAAAGCAAACAATTGTATTTTTGAAATTGCTCTTAAAATTAAAGAATAATTTGGCCATTTCCCTACTTGTAACTAATATAAAAACAAGTTTAATCTGTACGACACTCGCGAAAGCTACGAGGGTAAGGAGATAAATATTTGCACTTCCGTCCGTAGGTTGGCTGTACCACTTCGTGCACTGCCCTGCCTTACCTTACCTTTGCTTTGCTTACCTTACCTTTGCTTATGGTAAGTTTCAGCGTTATCACAAATATTCACTTGATTTTTTGCGATGTAAACGTGCTTCACCACTGTCTCCGTAATCAGTGTTTTCTGAATGTATACCAAAAGCTGAAGTCCTCAGACTTTCAGAGCAAAGTGGGTAAAATGTTTTTTCTTGGCAAAGAGTTTAACACTGGAGTGAGCCATTCAAAAGCAGTCAAACGTGCAGGATGAGAAAAGAGCATCATACCAAGCCTCCTTCAGTATTGATCTCAATATTGAGAAAGTTCGCGCCCTGATTCTGAATAACCGTTGAGTGGCAACTGATGAATTGGTAAACCATATGCACTTTAGTGAATTTCTGCAAATGAGAACGCCGAGATGGGTTGCCGAAAGACGTTCTTTTGTTTGCAAGGCAACTTGCATCTAAATTTCGTCGCCCAAGCTCTTGTAAATCTGCATTTTGTTGTGCCAGAGCACCCTGGATACAATTCTGTTCTTATGATGTCTAATTACCATCTGTTTTATCCACTTAAAGATGCTTCTGAAGGTATCGGAGAGATGAAGATGGGGCTACAATGGACCAAGAGTACTGAAATCATTATTCCTACGTCATATTGTAAATTGTGTATTGTTGTAGTAATTAGTTAAAAATATTGACTGCTTAACTTACCCTCATAAAAATACGCTGTGTACACAAATACTTACAAATCCGGTTTTTGTGTGGTAAAAAGATATTGCAACATCCTCTAAGTTTTCATTCGTATTAAAAAACGTGATAAATTGTTATATCTTCGCAGCGTCCGGAAACTGATCCACACACACGAATTCTCCTTAGCATCCTGGCACCTTTTTCTTTCCTTATGCTCTTTCTATGCTCTCCGTTATGGTCCGTTCAGGGCAGTAGACAATTTCCTGACAGGTTCTGAAAGCCGAAGCAGCGCCAAAGATTGTCTTCCTGTGCGAAATGTATTCTTTCGCCAGCCATAGAAACTGGAGCACCAGCTATTATTACCCCAAAGCGTGAGTTCAGTGCATGTTGTTGTTGGTTAGGAATAGTTTTCACGAGTGATTTACATCGTTCCAACGTCGTCACTAACACTATTGTAAAAATTGATTCAAATCACGTCGAAAAGGAAATGAGTTACTTTTATTAGGTTTTTCATTAAACTCGCCATAGACTCAAGTTCAAGCACCGAGTAAAGCATATATTTCTTATAATAAAATTTTAAAGTGTAATCTTCTTGCATTCAGCTACGTAAGTACATTGATTTCATGAGAACATTTTCCAGGAGGCGGAATAACAAGAATAATAGTAAAACGGCTCAAACACAACGTAGTCAAACCGGTTTCGGTGACTCGGGACATCAAGAGATGTCTCTGTAGTGCTGGGAGGACCTAGGGTTCGAGTCGATGGTGGCAGATTTTCGACAACAGCCAGAGAACTATGTCGAATTGAATCGCCGTCTGGAGAAGAATTCTAGCTGCCAGCTGCCTATACAGTAATTTTACGTGGTTTTCTCCTATCAATACCGATGAATGGATACACAGCAACCAAGTCAGGATCAGTATCCGTTGCGCCTCTATTGACCATAAATATCAACACAAAGGAAATGTATCTTTTAGTTGGATTATTATAAAGATGAATGAATTCAAGAGATTGTATGGCTGAAATCATTAATAAAAGTGTGTTCGGAATAAAAGTGTGTTAATAATTCGGCCCCACAAACGGGGTAGCGGAATAAGCTCTGCCCTCAGAGGATACAAATTTTTATGTTGAAAATCGGAATTGAAGTTGTGACCGCCCGTTTTCTTAGATTCCGAAAACGTGTCACATACCGCCCTAAGGAAGCGAGGGAAAAGAATATTTTGAACGCGCCAACGCGGATGGATATTTGGAATGATAATTAGAATTTAAAACAAGAGAGACCGCCACCTTAGACCAAGGGCGAGACCGGAGGTCGGTTGAAAGAAAAAGTTCTTTCTGAAGGTAGCAGCTGAACTGGGCGGACGTATGGAAAACGGTACCCCAGGAAGTGACATTGCAGCGGATTTCAGATTTGCAACTTTTTCTGAGGAAAACTCTTCTAGAAGACCAGAAGAGGTAATTATTCTATTATAAATTGATTTAAACATAATCTTAGAAGAAAGATAATAAGAAACGTTATGAATTTATAATGGAAGAATTAGGGAGTGGAGTTTTGAATAGATGGCAGTAATTAATAGCTTGCATTCATTTCTCTTTCCAGTTTTTTTTCTCTCTCTCACATGCTTTTCGTATATTTAAATACTCTCTTGAAGTTGGTGTTCATATAAAAAGGGGTGATCTCTGGATTCATTTTCACTCTGAATATCCAGGTGGTCATTAACTGTAATCGAAAATAAAGTAAAATTCATATGAGAGTATTCAAGCATATAAAACTTGAACGAGAAGAAGAAGGCGATTTCTGAGGGAGCAACGGCGTTCTCAACCCGAGGCCACGACGCTTCAAGGCCGAAGCAGCTCGGTGGAAAGGTGTAGAAGGAAGCAAAGTGGACTGCTCTACGCGGCCGAGAACACAGTAAGGTCGTTCCAAATAAAATGTTTTGTAGGGATAGGAGTGATTCAGTTTAATAAGAAAGCTCATTCTGTATCTATCACGTAGAAAGAAAAAGGGAGGGTAACAGATTTACCACGCTTAAAAGATAAGAAAAGTAAAAGTACATTTGTTATTATAAAAGTTAGTTGAAATATTAATTTTTGATTTTCAAAGAAGAGTTTCCTTTTTGTTGTAAAGTAATGTTAAGGGAAAAGTATTAATTTTTGATTTTCAATGTGTGTTTCTTTCAAATTTTGTAAAGTAATATTTTAACGATTCTTTCGAATTTCTGAAAGTGTGTTTGTTAAACAATTGGGTTGTAGATGAAAGTAGGAAATTGTGTATTGTGTTATTAGTGTTTTTTCAGTCAAGAGTATTCTGTATTTGATTGTTTCTTATGTGCCATTGTATGTATTTGTCAAAGCAGCCAATATTTTTAGAATATATTCTGAATTTAGTGAAAAGTGATTCTCACCCGAGTTGTTTGTAATTTTTGCATCCAATCCATAAACGATCTTCACGACCCTGCCCCCCCCTATTTTTTTATTTATTGTGTCCACACTGGGACGTCTATACTGAGCTAGTCGGCCATCTGGTGAATGGTGTTCGCCACCCCCCCAAGACGTCTCAGGTCGGGTGCTGGCCTTACGGCTTGTACCGCACACGACTGTGGCTCGCAAAGTGTAAAAATACAACAAGTTTATCGACGGATTTAAATCAATTTACCCCAAGTACTTCGTACACATGAAAAAAGGTGTTTCTTAGCTTCTTATATAAGTTTAAATTTTTTACCACATTACGCCTATGAATATTGTCTTTAATTAGCCTTGCAACTTTCAATAGATTATAAAGATGTTCCGAGAATTTTTTCAGGAGTTTATATCCGATGTTGAACTTTACAATCAACAAAAAAGGGGAAAATAGAAAAAAATACATTTTTCCCTTCATTTTTAACACTAACATATTTTTATCAATTGACGTTTCGAATCTAGTTGGGGTCTTTTTCAAACCTCTGGAGTCTAGGTTTGCTGAAAACACTTAATAAACACTCCTTAGGCATTTTTTAAATGACTACAGCATTTTTTTATAAAAAACTACAGACATTAAATGATTTTTTTATTGTTTTCAATTAACCTAGATTTTTTAAAAAGATCCCAACTAGGGTTGAAACAGTGAAAAAAGAAATAAATTGATACAAAAATGTTAGTGTCTGCATTAAGCTCAGAAAACCATTATAATTCTCTCAATAACTATAACTTCATTATCTGTGCACGTCTTCTAGAATTCAGTGGGAAATATAGTTATTCAAATTATCGTTTCCATGTTGTTCCGGCAGGAAGCCTTTCCTTCTTTCCTTGACAAAGGACATCATGAACAAGAGCCCAAAATTTATTGCTTATTTATCCTTGAAAATAGACTTTATTACATGAGAGCTTTTTTATTTTTTTTTATTTTTTAAATTCAAAATTCATGTAGTATATGACTTAGTGTAGGGATCACAGAATGTTGAAAATGTGCACAGAATTCACTTCTCCCCATAGAACGTCATACGCAGTTTTAACTATTTTTGACGTAAAATAAATAAAAATAAATAAATAAATAAATAAATTTCGCCCTTGCATACCGTCTAGGGGTTGAACGACCAGTAAATAAAGCGCTCAGCTGGTCGAGGGAGCCGACCACGGCGTGACTTTTGACAGTGACTAGATATGTCGAATTCTGTCGCTGTCTGGAGGAGAATTCTAGCAGCCGGCTGCTCTGGTCGGAAGTTTCCCGTGGTTTCTCCTATCAATACCAGGTGAATGCGGAACAGAACTGTAACAAACAGGCCACGGACTGCGTGCGATCTTGCCTTCCTCTTTTTTTCCTATTCTCGCCCCTTACTTACACACACATACACTATCATGTACTACACGAACACACATGCCGGAAGATCTGGCGGGAGCTTAGAGCTTGTCCGTGCTGGGGCGGTGCCCCGCTGGTGGTAGATACCAGGGTAAAAAAAACGCTAGCCAACGGTACGTCGACGCCGGATCTCACCATCCAGTGGGATCACTGCCACTTCTCGAGGAAAAATATGCACTATTCTTACGGGTCTAAACAGTTGACACGACCGGAATCAATCAATTAATGAAAAACCGAGGGGGCAGTGTCCCCCGCCCAGGAAGCCGCTTCGTCAGTGCGTGGGCGGGTGTTGGGCGTGCGAGCGTCGGCGCTTCCCCGCCAGGGGTCGAGCCCAGGGGCACCACCCGCCGCAGCCAAGGCCAGCGCCGACCCCGCAGGTATTTGCGCCGCTGACACAAACATCCGCGCGCAGCGCTCTCTCGCGTGCACGGGCACGTGACGCTCACGCACACGAACCCTCACCCTGCCGTCCGTTCAGCCCTCCCCCGTCCTTCCGGGTGGCGCAGTCTCCTGTCCCCCAGTCAGCCGCCCTGCAGTCTAATCACCACGCAACCGCCCTGGTGCACTCTCCTTCCCCGCCCACTATTCATGTCTCCTGTCCATTTCTCTTCCTAATCCATCTCCTTTCCAACATGTCCATTCCACCCAAACTGCCTTTTTCAATCTGTCATCCCTGCTAACCCTGGCAAACGTGTCCACTCGCATAACCATGATCTGAGCATTCAACTTGCCAAAACTACCCTCCCCCATCAACGCTGTTCTGCCCGCTCAATCTGTCAACCCTGCCCTCCTCGCCCAACCCTGTTCTACTTGCCAACTCCCCTTCCTACCTGCGCTGCTCGGCCATTCTGCCAACCCAATCTAATCTTGCACTACCTGGTAAACCCTTCCCAACCTGCGAACCCTGACCTCCTCGCCCAACCCTGTTCTACTTGCCAACTCCCCTTCACTACCTAACTCTGCGCTGCTCGGCCATTCTGCCAACCCAATCTAATCTTGCACTACCTGTAAACCCTTCCCAACCTGCGAACCCTGACCTCCTCGCCCAACCCTGTTCTACTTGCCAACTCCCCTTCTCTACCTAACTCTGCGCTGCTCGGCCATTCTGCCAACCCAATCTAATCTTGCACTACCTGTAAACCCTTCCCAACCTGCGAACCCTGACCTCCTCGCCCAACCCTGTTCTCTGCCAACTCCCTTCTCTACCTAACTCTGCGCTGCTCGGCCATTCTGCCAACCCAATCTAATCTTGCACTACCTGTAAACCGTTCCCAACCTGCGAACCCTGACCTCCTCGCCCAACCCTGTTCTACTTGCCAACTCCCCTTCACTACCTAACTCTGCGCTGCTCGGCCATTCTGCCAACCCTGTAAACCCTTCCCAACCTGCGAACCCTGACCTCCCCGCCCAACCCTGTTCTACTTGCCAACTCCCCTTCACTACCTAACTCTGCCTGCTCGCCATCAATCTAATCTTGCACTACCTGTAAACCGTTCCCAACCTGCGAACCCTGACCTCCCCGCCCAACCTCTCCCTCCCCACCCATCTGCCCCTCCCAACCAACTGCGCAATACCCCGTCCTCGTCGCTCCTGCGGCCATTTCACCCAAACCCCCTTTCCCCCGTCACTCCACCAACGTCACACATCTCGCCCTTGGGCGTTCCACGCCGCCCCACCTCTGTCGGCTCCGCTAGCTTCTGCGCCCCCGGCCCCGCACGCGCCCATTCGCCCGCCCGCCCGCCCACCCGCTCGGGTCGTTTGCCGGTTGTCAACCTCTGCGAAGAGACAGACGCAAGAGGCGGCGACGGCGGCGGCGGTGGTTGGCTTCGACGATTAGCAAGCGGTGGGCGCAGCCGGCGGCGGCGGCGTGGCGGCGATGGCCGCAGTTCAGCGGGGAACCGTTACACAGTGTCAGTAGGAGCAACGCAAACACGGAACACCTTCCCTTACCTCCCCTTCGCCTGCAGTCGGTAACACACCTCTAACACACAGGCAGCGCGTCGCGGATGGGAGGGGCGCGGCGGGGCGGGGCGGGGCGAGGGGGCGGCTCATAAAAAGACGGACGTTTTAACTGCGCATAATGGCGCTTCTTAGAAGCGGCGGCGCGTGACCCAAGTGGCAAACACGGCGGCGGCGGTGACGGGCCTCGCGTCGAGCCCCGCTCGCACTAGGGCAGTCGGGCCGCGCGACGCCCTCGGCCTTGCAGCTAGGCGCAGGAGGCGCCGGAGGTCGAGGTGCCGGCCCACACGGCCCGGAGAAGAGCGTTCGGGAGAGATGTCTGCTCTGCCACGGGGTGGAATGAGGAGACGGACTTATTTTACCTGCTCTCCTACCTGACGTGTCCTGTTTTAAGAATTTATTTTTTTCAAGTAGAGATTTTTCCTTTCCTTTTCAACAAAAGGTCTTTTTTTATCCATTTTTATTAAAAAAAAATAATATGAAATTAAAAAAATTGAAAAGGTTTTTTTTTTGGAAAATATATTTAAAAAAATATGATTTAGCGTTGAGTATGTCGATTTCGAAAATATTATATCTCATACATATAACACAAAATGTTTAATTAATCAAGAGGCATATTTCATTAAAAACGTTTCTTCATTCGTCCTTCCCTTTATTTTTATTTATGTATTATTAATTTCAAGTACAAATAATTGTGACAAGTCAAAATAGTTGTGACAGTAGTTTAAATTAAGGAGCAACTGAAAAGCTATGTAATCATTTGCTTTAATGCAAGAGACTGTAGGTCGTATAATACTCATTTGAAGAATACCCAAGTCACTTTATGAATGTATGTAATCATACTAATACAAAACATACATATATAAACTGCAGGTAAATGTATTTTGAAAATGTAATGTATGAATGTGTGCACATATTTGGCTCAAACACAAATGCAAGGCCGTGGTATTAGTACAGAGTTCTGTGTTACAAATGTATTTCTCATTGCAGACAACGATAATCAACATGACCCTGTGTTTCGCTTTCTTCAAATAATTTAAGAATAATAACAAAAATGACATGATATCTTAGCCTATACTTATTTTTTCTTACGACTTCATGCCATTTAATACCTCTTACACGAACCCTTGTGACGTAAGGTTTATTTGTAACCTCGAAATAATAGAACTATGTTCCTAGAAGTAGCTAGAAAGTTACTGTGAAGTCTTCTTGTTAACAGTAATTGGACCGTATACACTCTCTGCTTTGAAAAACATAAGTCTCATGCTTAATGATAACCAGGAAGTGACGAACTCATCATACATAGAGGTGTCTTCAAATTCTTGACTAATGAAGGACACTCGGTGAATATAGACATTTTATACGAAAAACAAAGCAAAAGTATGCCAAATCAATAAACCTGCCTTAGCAAATAAAATATTAAATGTAGAAATTATTAAATTGGACATTTATTTATGCTTGCATTGAGCTCTTAACGAACTACTTCATAAAACTTAAATAGCACAAATAATAATAATAATAATAATAATAATAATAATAATAATAATAATAATAATAATAATAATAATAATAATAATAATAATAACAATAATAATAATTAATAGCACTTGTGATTGTCTACATAGATCTAACAAGAAACTTCTAATGTTATTCTCTCGTAATCAGTAAATAATATCTTGATTTTATTACGCGTTACGATGAAATATCGTATCTTTATATATAAAAAAGTCTGATAAAATTCCGGCCGAAATTAAATCTTCTTGGACTTCCAAAATCATATTGCATATTTACTCACTCACAGAAGGTCCCAGACAAAAACAAAAGAAGTAATTTGGGGGCAGGAGGAACGGATAAAACCGATGGCGAATACGCAAGGGGAAATTGTTAACGAAATGCGTTCTCCCAGTTGCAAATCGGAAACAAATTATCACCAACGTAGCCCAATGACAGAGGCGATTTCACAGGCCTCAGCAATGTACTTGCGTTGTACCTGCAACAACTGAAGTCGTTTGTAGACGTCGTTTGCCGTTTAATAGGCCGTTTGGTGTACTCGGCAAAACCGCGGTACGCACAGTGCGTACGTCCCAATTCTGAGCACGCACCGTTCCGCATCGCCACGCAACTCGCGTGATCTGCGTGCGGAGGAAAGTTATGCGGATGAGTCTTTTGAACTGGCTTGTTGGTTATTTCATTCACTGCAAGTTGTGCTCAAGGGAATTACATTGATGACTGGCACTCATTCGACTTATCATTCGAGGATATATCATACTAGCTGGTGAACCCGGCGTTGCTCAGGTTTATAGTAAGCAGGGACAGGAAGAGGAATTCCATTTTTTCATACCCTGCGGTGGGGCCTACTATCTCTTCTCTTGTATCCCTTCTCCGCCCTGCTCCTCCCTGCAAGGCTACGCTCCGTTAGCCCTGTCTTGATCTGTTTTTGTGGACCTTTCATTGATCTGTCAAATCGTGACCTTGAAGGGACTGACCGTTTTAAGCGAAGTTTAACATGCCAGAGTTCTCGCACGGAGACGCTAGAAGATAGATATGGAATATGAATGTATATGTCAAAACGTAATTGACGAATCATAATCATAAAAGTAAATGAAAGTATCAATATTGAACGTAATTGCCAGTATTTTAAACTATTTTGAAGACAACAAATATATATAAGTTTAAACTACAAAAAATTAATCATAGCATTGAAGCATGAGAACAATACTGATCCATCAACATGTACTACATTACGTGTACACACTAAATTGACAATGTTCTGAACAAAACCATATGAGCTTCATTATTTTATCTGAAGTGATGTGTATGAAGGAACTTGAAATGTGAATAACAGAAACCAATTTATGCATTGGGAGCAATTACAATGCAAAATAATAGCACAGATTAGCCTCAATATGTAAGTGATTATTGCTTAATTACATACTATTGCACTAATCTTCTGCACATAATGAAGAAAAAAATCAGCTGGGTGAAACCAAAACATACAAACATTTTACATTTTACCAATTTGAACATGAGAACTTTGTAAATAGTCAAATTGTGAGTGCTATTGAAAAGCTATCCTGCTACGTAGAGAATTATTTACATTTGCATCCCTCCTTGCAGTATTATTTTCAACAGTGCGAGTGAGCACTTCAATAAGTCGCACTTCTCTTAATAGCCGATTCAAAACGTTTATAGACTGCTCATCTATTCGCACTTGTATATTTGGTTTTAACAACTTGACACTCGCATTTTTTCAAGAAATTCAATATTTACAAATTTCTGTAAAAGAAGAGGTTGTTTAGAATGTACACGATATCTATATATAATACATTGCAGATTACTGTATATTCTGTGCTATATAGTGGCGAATTAATTAACAAGCCTATTCACACCTCGCGTTGTGTTGCTAATGTGACAAATTCCATTTATTCCTCTCGTTGGGCTGTCCATCTAACAATTTGACTCCTTCCACTATTATTATATACGCTAATATATTGGGCGCCAGTGTAAGAAAATCGTCTCCTCCCTCTATTAAATACGTTAATAGCCCGTTTGCTAGCTAACTTTTCGTAATTCTGAAGATTTATGGGGTCGTGGATTTGTGATGGGCCCTTTACAGGGTTCGAAACGTAATACTCGTGCAACGCGCACGTGGGTCAGCGGAAAACTACCATAAATCACAACACCTCATTGAAAGGGGTTTATCTATAAACACGATTGTGTTCATCTTGATTTATTCTATCATGACTAACTGATTCTCTCGTTCTTAAAACACCGACAAGGAACACATAACCAAAAACAAAGTACCCTTCAATGGCATACATAAAAAAATCACTTGACATAAAAACAAAGAAAAAACATTCAGTCTGCAACTTTAAAAAAACAATCTCATTCACACCGAATGCGCATTCTGCAATACCAACGTATCGACTTTTAATTTGTACCAATTTAACATGACTTGATCTTGGACAGAAATGTGTTTTTGCAGCAACCAAAATGAATCAATCGTGTCACTTCCCTGTCTACTGGTTCGGCGTCGCGGCACGCAGCGCAGGCCACGTTCGTCGCCAGCTACCAATTTGCACACCCTCAGTGCGCAATTACTGCAAAGCTCTAGCTACCCTATTTACCCACCCGATCATTTCACAGCGCGAAGCTTACACAATTCAGGAAAAGCGCGAAATATTCTGCGTAAACGCAACACAAAGTTCCTGCTGAATGTCTAAAATCACGGCGCGTAGAGCACTATGTCCTTTTACAAAACAAAACTTCGCTTGCACTTCCCTTCGATATTCAGACGAGATTGCGTAAAATTCGTGTTATTAAACACGATACAAAATGTCCGCCTACTACTGCTTCAGGCCGCGGTCACAAAACAAACTATTATCCCGCATTGCCACTATTTACTAATTATGCGCTACTATTTGCCAATACTGCACTTTTTTTATAAAGTTCGTGCGCCATTAAGATAAAAATAAACTGTTTTTCAAACTATAAATTCCGAACAATCATAAAAATGCAGCGTCTAACACGGACCTCCCGTTCACACACTGTTCGAAACTTTCTCTCCTTGGGCATTGTTGTCCTCAGCTTATATGTTTTTGTCTTATCATGACGTCAGGATAATGTGTCTCTTGTTTCATGTCTTTTCTAAATAACAATTTTAACACTTAAAAATTTTGATTTCGCCTCCTAGGCGTCCTCCAAAATCAAAATTAAGTGTTAAAATTGTTATTTAGAAAAGACATGAAACAAGAGACACATTATCCTGACGTCATGATAAGACGACGAGCGGCGAATTGTAATATTTTATTTAAATAAGGCGCTGAGAGGCGAAGAAGACAGTATGACAATTATCAGAAAAATTTCGGACATAATGTAGAGGAAATGATAAGGCAGGTAAACGTTAATAAATGAAAAGAAATACTTTTCGTTATGATGTTCGGCGCATTAAGCGGGTGATCTGCTTTTGTTGGCTTTTGTTGGCCTAGGCGTCCTCCAAAATTGTGTCTAGTCTAAAAATGTTCTATACTTTTTGCTGTTATGTTCTGTCAAATCGTAACCCGATCCCTTTAAGCGTTCTCTTACTATTTATGAAAAACACTATTCGTAATTTGCTTCTCGGTAACAATGGCGTCTACATGCTCTTTTTTATTAAGTTGAGGTGCACGATTACTAAAATTCTCGAATTAAGCAAACCTCTGGTCCGATTTTGTTGATTGTTATTTCAAATGATTCCTAAAATTGTGCTGTATCAAATGTTCACGTTATGCTTCTCATTCCTCCGCGCATTCATTTAATTTAGAAAAAATGTTCGTGCGCGGCGTTGCCGTCATTTGCCTCTTCGGTTATAATTTATTTCATTTGTAGGGATTTTTTTTTCATTTAAGGGAAATACTTATATGGTTGATGATTATAAATCATTACAATATATATTGCACTGTCTCAACCTACCTCAATTTCTGTACAAATTCAAACTCCAATGTTTTCTAGCCACTTTGTACATAAGACGGATTAAGGATAATGCATGTACTTTGTCATCTTTACCACTTTAGTTACCGATTTCTTCCAAATATTCCACCAATGTTCAGAATTAACAAATCAACACCGTTCATACAGGGACATTACATAACCTTATTCAAAGTCCAATGAATCTCGTAATAATTCTGGCGATTGATGAAAGCAGTAGTAGATCTCAGACGTCATCCTCTGGTGGCGCATAGCTAAACTATTGACATTGATGCACTCTTGAATCTGTGATGTAAAGCTATGTCAAAAATGTCCAGAAAATAAATTATTTCGTAAATATATTACGGTTTATGGTTGTAAATCATAGCCTATAGTACTCCAGATCTTTAAAGAAAGTTAGCACTAAGTTTTATCGGCATTGGTTCAGTAGATTCAGAGATTACCGCGTTGTAAGACAACGCACTTCTGTCTTTATAGTATATTAGTATACATTATTTTATTTTAATTGTGTTGTATAACTTCTGACTTTTAATTGTTTAAAAGTAAACTGCATGCGAATATAAAAACGTGATACCACAGAATTCGAGGACTACGATTTCATTAGTTTTAATAGATAAATGAATTGTAGCAATAAAAGTAAAAATATTGAAGTTTTATTAAGAACTAATTTCTTTCACGGCTCTCTCATTAAATATTCCCCCGCGCGCCGTATTGTCGTGTTGCAAAACTTAGGGTTCATATCAAGCCACCGTCATGTGATTAATGTGTGTGTGACTGTACAAGGGTTGATTAAAACTTATGTTAGCAAGAGCCTAAGGTTCGCGCTAATTGAAGCTCTTAATAATGTTTTACAGAATTTTATATTAGTTTATAAATATTTAGAATTGTTTAATATTTTTAAATGGCAAATATTATAATTTATTTTCATTTCAATTTCATTAGGCTATAATAATAATAATAATAATAATAATAATAATAATAATAATAATATTCATCTTCCATGACGGATTAAGCGTATTGCCTGTTCCAGCCTCTTTCTATCTCATTCGTGTCATTCTCTTATTTTTTCCCTTTTTATTTGGTCTCTTAATGTACAAGCTCTTTACTCCTCGCAGTAATAATAATAATAATAATAATAATAATAATAATAATAATAATAATAATAATAATAATAATGGTTTAGTGAAGCTTAAGTTTCTGAGATTAATTCGTCCCTGCGAGTGTGAGAGTGTTTGATGCAATCGAGGACGGCTGGGTCCTACGCAGCCCAGGAGAAAATTCGTCCATGGCAGTGACATCCCATGTAGCGTTCGCAGCAGCTGTGCAGCGGCGCACCTGGAGCGCGGGCGGGAGGACGCGCGGGCATAACTTTCCATAAATACATACGCGCCCCTGCAAACAGTAAACAACGTAGGTCGTGCACCCGCCTTACGTAAGGCTCACGACCGCGCCGCTCCATAGGCGACCGTCTGTCAGTCTTCGAGCACTTCCGGGTCCCTTTCCCGGGAATTGCGGCGAAAAGAAGACATTTTACATTTCATTGACCGCCATTAGATGGATGGGTTTTTGGGACACAAATATCGTTCGATTAAGTAACCAAAGGCGTTTGTTCGCAAAGACGTTCCTTTACGGCAGGGCGTCAGTGCCTGATTTGTGCGCTCATGAAGATGATTTTAAATATTTTATTATAGCTCAGGTGTTTCAATGAACTCAATATTTCTTCTTGTTTGTCAATATATGTTTACAAATAAAAGTATGCAAAGTTTTTTATGACAATCATTTATTCAGTAATTTCACAACGTTTCGTAACTCATTTTGTTACATCTTCAGGTGCTAAACTAATGGGACACAGAAACTTTTACTCTACATATCAATTCTTATATACAAAACATTTTTATATATAATTGTTTTGTTGTGTTGTTCTTTGGTTGTTTTTTTTTAATTTCACAATTTTCTTATCAGATTATTAACAATTCTCGTACATGATCATACGAAAATGATACATGATGGAGTTGGTGAGTCAACTGTGACATCCGCATATTCGCAATACCTATATCATGTTCCCATTACGTCAGTAATAGCTCGTGGCAATCCTTATAAAGGTGAGAAAAGCTTCCATACAAATTAAGCATTCTGAAAAAGCTAAGACAAAAGAGCATTATTTCCTTCCTTTTATTCTACATGTAATTGTGTGAGTGGAATAGACCAAAGAAAAAAAATAACACTGACGAATCCCAGAACCATAAACTTCCTGAAATTTCATCTTCTTCCCATTGCGAAAACTCTTCCTTAAGTTCAACTACCTCCTGAAACGGCATGTCGTAATACTACCACAGAACGATGACACGTGACTTCCCTATCCAAAATGGCGGAGCGGGTGCACGTGGCCAGCCGCGGACGCAGGGCCAACGCAAGGGCGGTTCCCTCGTGCGCGCCTACGTGCAACCGAATTGCTCGCGGAAGCACGTGGCTCACCCGCCCACGCGCCGCCCACCACTTAGCAGCTGACGTCAGCATTCAGCAGCCACCGCCGCGGCGGCGGCGACGGCCCCGATGTAGGCCACGGAGGGTCCGGGGTCGGCGCCCGCAGCCCTTCCGCGTGACACGGCCCGCCCCCTTCACGCCCCCTCGCCCTCGCGGGCGAACGTTGTTCCGCCCTCGCGTGGCCTGACACGCCACCTACGCACCCCCACCGCACGGCGCCGCGCAGCGTTGGCGACTCCTTCCGGAGATTTTGGTCCGTGCACAGTGGACGCAGGTTTAGCCCACATTGGGCACCGAGGAAGGTGGCTCAGGGCATCAACTGATGACTGTGATTCCGATCGAGAGGTACTAGAGTTTCCCTCCCGACAGTGGGTGGCAGGATTTTAGACACTAGCGAAATAGTTGGGTCTCTTGACGCCCTCGGAATCACTAATCAATTAACCAAAGCCGCGTTTCGTGATTCGAATAAAATAATTGTTCGAGTAAAGGAGTTGGGTGGTTGTTAGTGATTCCGGGCACGTCAACTACTGAGCTCATTAGTTCCGTAAATGTAGTTCATGTTTTTTCCTCGGGTGGAGGCGGTGGTGATCATCCTTCGCTGCCTGACGAGTTTTGGCGCCGACCTACCGTCGGATAGCGAGTTTTTTCCTAACCAGGTATCTCCCACCAGCGGAGCACCGCCCCTGCCAAGACAAGCTGTAAGTCCCCGACTGGTCTACGAGAGCTTGGAAATTATCCCATCTGGGCGGGAAGGGGAAATCCCCGTAAGCCGACGTGTTGGTCGGCGCCGGATCGCACGAAAGAACATCTTCGCCTTCCGGCTGTAGCAAGCACTGCGCGCACCGGACTAATGACATTAGTAGTCGACGCGGCCGAGAAAATATACTTACTTACTCACCCCATCTCATCTCACTGCACCATGCAGCATTAGCAACACGTTCTGAAGTCTCCATTTTATTGCAATGGATGATGCGACGTTGAATAAATTGAAGACAAGTTTACCTGACAGAAAATTAACGTTAAAATACATGATAAAATGTCATTTTTACGCATGTCCGCTTTAGCACAATGTCAGTGCATGTTGGATAATTCAAATCATTAGAATGTGCATTTCTTAACTTACTAAATATTTAAAATAATCTACCTTCTTCCTTTGATACTCCAAATTTAAATATATTTTGATAACTTGAGAATTAAAATAAAACGTGATTAACACTAGAAACATTATCTTAAATTCACGGTCACCGGGTAATTAATTCCATTTTATAAGTCCATGTTACATTGCTTTTTACTTTCTCACATATTTACATTGTATAGGTATGCTATTGTAATGCTGCGGAAAGAACGGCGATTCTTCGTCACAGAGTCGTGTTGTGGGATCCTATACCGAAAATGTGGATAATTTTTGTTGCACCAAATGTGGAGGTTTAGAGAAGCGATATGTGGTCATAGGATGATGTGGTGGTGAGAGTCAGTGTCAGAAAGAGGTGTGGTAGAGAGGATTCTGGAAAACATGTGTTGGTAAGACAGTACTGTAGACATTTGTAAAATGTGTTAGCATGCCCTGATGAGGGAAAAATAAAGCTAAGAAATGTAGGCAAGCTATTGCAGTGTGATCTAACTGATCAACCCCCATGAGAAAGTCAAGGGTTTAACTGAAATGTATTAAAAACGTAAATGTAAATTGATGAAGTATATTTTCAAATATCCAAAATTATTCCAATGAGTAATTCTAAGTCTCTCCGTATTGTTTGTATCTTACATCATTAAAAAATCACTTAGTTGCAGAATTCATCGACATGACCAAAATCTTCGATCTGGTCGAAGGGCTAATATATCGAGTCTGGCACGAAGGGCTAATATATAAACTATCATCAATTAGAACCCCAATATACCTGTCTAAAATCATTAAATGCTTCCTCACAAACATAACTTTTCCTGTCGTAGTATAAAATCACACCTCAAATCCACGCCCTATAAGATCAAGGCTCCCTCAAGGATGCTTCCTATACCCACTACTATTCAACCTCTACACAGCGGACATTCCTACCTCCAGGTTAAACCAAATAGTCCAATTTGCGGATGACACTGCAATCTATATGTCTCATCCGTCATTAAACTTCATTGCAAATGAAATCTAAATACATACTTGTATGTTAGAAAATTTGTTCTCAAAATGGAAGATTAAAATCAATTCTACCAAATCCGCTAAATATATTCACAATCCAGGCATATTCCCCTCCATTCAATTCGAGGCATATTCCCCCTCCCATTCAATTAAGAATAAATAATAATTTAGTCAAATAATAATAATAAATAAATAATAATTAAATATTTAATTAATAATAGTATATTGCATGGACTCCAAATAATAAAGCACTTAAATACTTAGGAATCCATCTGGATACCACCTTCAACTAGAAAACTCACATGGACAACGAAGTTACGCAAACCAAAATCCAAATTATTTAACAGAAACCACTCATTAATAAAACTACAAAAGTGCCTGTAAACAATACCATTATCATATATAAATTCACCATCAGACATCACTTTCTGTATGCCTACGCAATATGGACAAATGCTGCCAAAATTTGATATACAAAAATTGCAAGTCGCCCCAAACAAATTCTTAAGATCCATCATCCAAACCTCCAACAAGCAAGTATACACCGAATTAAACAGCAAACCATTCACTCCCATATTGCCTATCTTGTCAATAACTTTTACTCGAATCTACACTTGAGCAACCAAAGCAGAAATCTCAAACTGGGTTAATATACAGAACGCAAAACTAATAAAAAACAGATATCCGTTACATGCATTCTTGAACTTATTCAACAATATAAAATAAATTAGTTCAGGTGCTCAGTGAGTCCCCTCGTCAAATGTAGATTACTTTTAGAAGTCAATTAATTTATTAGTAGATTGAGTTAGATTGTAAACCAGTAAATCCAAATGTAAAGTTGAACAAAACGTTGTGAAAGTTTAACTGAACTTCGTAATTTCATCCAAAATACAAATGAATTAAAAACTGTTTGTATCAATACTGTCTCAATATCTGGAATGACGTAGGTAATTCACTCTGAGGCAATTTTCTTCCCAATATATTCGAAGTTTTTGAATCTTAAAATTATTCTAAGTGAATTCTTTAAAAGAAACTCTTTAATTTTATTAATTCTTAACAAATAAGTGACCGTACGTAATTATCAATTTTTTAAAATCTGTATGTTATTAAACTTTTGACCTAGAGTTTACATTGAACAGTAGTTATTCAATCAAAATATTTAACACAAAGATATTTCAGCAAATTAGCGTACTAGTCGTGATGCATGTTGAACCTTCGTCACGCGACGTTACATGGCCAACTGTGAATGAAGGAAATTAATAAGATGCGTCGAACGATTCCATTTTCAGATTACCCACGCCGTTGAAATATAATTTTAAATGAGTTATTTCGTTCAGTCAATATTGTAGCCAGAATATCTCTTTCGTGAGGAGTTTGGTCAGTGATCTTTTGGCGTAAGAGTTGAAGATTAACTGAATATTTTACAAAATGTTCTAAAAACACTGTTACGTGACAGTGACATGTTTTTATCCAAACTGGAAGTCAAAGACACGACGATGCTTTTCAGGTTGACAATAGAAAATTAGTCCGTTTAATTTGTAGCTTCCAAAAGGCACAACGTTTTGAACTTTTCTTTCTTTTACATTCGGAAAAGGCCTTGCCTTTTACTCTTCGTCTGGTTACATGCTTATTCAGAGTCATTGCAAAATTTCAATGTAATGTTGCAAATTCACGAGACGAATCAGTGACCTATTTCGCAACGCGGTAGTTGAGCTGACGTTTCGGTTGCTAATGCTGGGTGATTCACAACCCGAGATTCGTGGAGCCTTCCGGTCATTTGCCCGCCCAATGTTTGTTCGCTCTCTCTCTCTCCTCTCTCTCTCTCTCTCTCTCTCTCTCTCTCTCTCTCTCTCTCTCTCTCTCCCTCTCTCTCTCTCTATTTCATGGCCAAGACCGTAGGGATAAAAAGAATTGTGTTTTGTAATAATATTTTAATATTTCGTTTCAGAATATTTTGTTTTCTGAATAGTGTACCGTAGTTTACTAACGTGTAATATCATGTATGCATGCGCATTACAAGAAATGTTTTTTTCCCTCATATTGACGGGAGGTCGGGAAGTACGGGTGATTCTTATATTCACGAGAGATTTGGATTGACATGGAATGGTTAATAATTATAATAATAATAATAATAATAATAATAATATAATAAATAATATATAAAAGATCCATCTTTCTACTATAATAATAATAATAAATATGTTAGTAATAATTTTTATTAATTAAAAAATTTTTTAAAAGGTAATTATCATATTAAATTCATTAGTTGAACATTCTTAAATAATTGTAATTATCTTTACCTTTTAAACCCTTTCCTCATGAAATTACAAATTAACGATAAAGATTTTCTCCACTTCAACTTCAGTACATAAAAATCACCTCATTTTTTCCATAAAAACGGAATAAATGTTTCATAGTTTTGATACGTCTTCTCTTCTTCATTGGTCAGTCTTTACAACTGCTGTACACTAACGCCACGACATTTCTTTGAATAACCACTCTCTATTTCTTAAGTACAGGACGCAGATTTTTGCTGAGAAATTAGAGAAAAATTAGGCTGCCAGATGACGCGTACGATGTGTTGGCATTATGCATGCAAAAATTTCCTCTCTCTACTTCCTTAGAGGATGTCGGAGAACTCCATGAATGAACGTGTAGATGACGACGCTATGACCTACATACATAAATCGCACGCATGTGGCCGTTGCTTAGCGTCTTTCTGCGAAAGGGAAAAGGGGGACAATGTTTTTTTTTGTTTTTGAAGAAATGTTTGCCATGTTATGGTGCCTGTGGGCAACCTTGTGGTTTGACAACAGACAGTTGTTTTAAAATTTATCAATATTCTTAGTTCGTTTTTTTTTTACTCTCTCGCTTTACCAAGTGCTTCGTAAGAAGAGATAGTTACGTAATGTTGCGCCGGAAGACGGCGAATTTTTCAAATATAATTTATTTTGAAGTATATATTTCAACTTTTTATCGTAATTTGATGATCTTCCATTACAAAAAATAAGAATGGACACCACTGTTCAGCATCGATAATTTGGACGTCGAAAATACGGACTTTCTGTATTCCATATTCAATTCTGGCGGAAAAACATATCTAGACATGGATTTTGTGGTATGTATGTACACATTGTTTTGTATTGTATTTTTTTGTATTGTGCCTAAATGTTTAAGCAATTTGTTTAAAAGCGTCGACACGACTTAATCCTTTCAGACCCACTGTACTGAAAAGAGTACATCAAATTTAGAACATAAAGAACTGATTATGAGTGAATCAGAATGATTGAAACAAGTACATTATCATAGAATATAAATCAGAAACTCGTATGAACACTTTAAATATTAAAGAAATATTCAAATCGTCTTTAGGAAATCATAAAAAATCATAAAATAAAAAACAAATCAGGTCTTATTATTAGTCAGTCTTAAATTATAACTGGTAGTCATCTGATAGTCTATACATGCAGTAGACTGTACATACAGTCCCTTATTTGTTTATTATTACAGTAATGAAAACGCAACTACATTAATGGTTTCATTCTGCTGCTCCAATTCTGTATCCTTTGAATAAATTTTGAACATCTTTGAAAGTTTTTTATGTTTAAGATGTCTATCGATCTTTTTATTTGTTCGTTCAAAAAATCCAGACAATTTGGTAATACAGAAGGATTCCGGTTCAAATTAATCCGGATTATCTATTTTTTACTGTATTTCATTTCGCGATGAAAATTTATGTTAATGAAACATCATATGAGAGTTAATGAAAACATTAATATTAATACAACATTCCAACATTAAATAGGAATTTGTCAAACATTTACAGATTAACATTGCACAATGGACATTGCACAACATGCTGAAACGAATTTTTAAGAATTTACTTTCTAGTCAATAACATTTCTCAATCCCAACGGATACCTTAAGTTGCCTAAATTATTGCGAGTATTGACTTCCTATAGTAAGATAATACTTGAATATTTGGTTATTATGTATGTATTTAATCCTTCGGTCATTTTTAATTTTGAATGATATTCCTATTTTTGTACTATTGTCTCAGTGTTAAATAGTACCACTATAGCGTCTTTATTACATACAGGCTAAACTAGAACACGCTTGCTCTAAAAGCATCGTTCTTTAAAGTAAATGGAATCCTTAGCCGTGACCCAGCAAACGAGCGACCTTGACGCATGACAATGCAGATGACGAACGATCAAGGAAAATGTCCCCCCTCGCCGCATCGTTCTCTTTCCGTCCCCACGCAACACGACGCAGCGAACGCATGTCTCCCGCTTGGCCTGTTGCAATAACGGGCGGGCGGGCGGGCGGCTGAGTAGCATCCTGGGCGTTGCGAAAAGACGCGGCGCGACGCGGAGATTCCCACCGCGAGCCGCCGGACAAGAACGAATCCGTTGATTTCCTCTTACGCGCGTCGCTGCGGCACGCAGGTGGACGGCGACCCGCCCGCCCCTCCTCCGCCTCCCCCCCCCCCCCCCCCTTCCCTTCTCTTCCTTCTCTCCTTCTATCTTCCCCCTCCATCCTCCTTCCACCCTTTTTCTTGATCTCTCCTTCTCTCTCCCTCCTCCTTGTTCCATCCTACCCCTACCTCCCCCTTCCACAGCGTCATCCAATGTGACAGTTCTCTTACAAAGTCGTTCCCTCTTCCCTGCATTTGTCGAACGCCCTAACCCCCTCCTCCGGCCCCGCCCGTCGTCTCACGCACCGCGGGCCAGGCGCCTTCCATGAATCCGTGTGCCTTCCGGGGTCCTTCTCCGGAAGGGACAAACCGTGGGCGTCGCCGCCGCAGCGGTCGGTGGAGTATGTGGGTCACGGGTACGAACGGCCGGCGCTGGCGGCGGCGAACACTGTTGCCGGGGCGCAGGAATTTCCGTTGTCCGCCGTAAATCTCGAGGTGTCTAACCCTTGCTTGCCCGTTGCGCACTTTCCCCCTTTGTGCGGACTCGTTTGGCCCACCGCCCTCGCCCCACCGCCGCCGCCGCAGTCTTGGGTTTCCCACATGGCGCTGAATAAGAGTTAGGCCGACTCGGCCCGGTAACACCTGCCTGTAGGACCGGTGGCCGGGGAGGCGCGCGTCATGAGGTTCCTGTAATGTTTCACAACGCGGTGGATCCACGCTGTTCTCTGGGGTTGTACCGTACACATCTAGTCCGTTGGGGGCAGCCCCTCGGTCCTAAAGGGGAGAAAGCGGAAGAGAGAGCACAGGAGGGTCAATGCCCGATTTATTGGTTCTGGTCTAGTATTTACTTAAAAGAAACCACAGAACTCTTCTTTGAGAAAAGAGCCTTTGCTTTGCCGGTTTTTTGAATTGAACATGCTAAATCAGTTGGTACCTTTCTCTGCGCTTTTTCTCTTACGAGAGAAATGCGATGCCCATTCACTTTCCGCAACTTGGGGAACTACCGTGTTTTACGGACGATAAGATGCACTCCTTCGAAAACTTGCCTCCAAAATTCAAATGTATCTTTTACTCGAAATTAATATAAATGTCCGATGTTTGATTTAAGTTTCCCTCCAGTCTTAAAAATGGTCATGCATTCGATTTCTCTTGATTTCTTGATGGATAAACCATTTAAAGAATATATGACAGGCAAATGGAATTAATGGATGATGGATGAAACTCAACATGAATTCAAATCGAAGGGTGCTGCAAAACGACCTACATACAATCAAACAAGTGTGTCAGTAGACAAAACAGTTGCGTTCTAAAGTGAGAGAAGACTATTGTCAATTCATTCAAGAAGTGCGGGATAAGTAATGCTCCCGATGGCATCTTATATATAGATGTCAAAGATGACGACGAGGAAGAAGAAGAAAAAAAAGTTCAGATGACGATTTTCAAGGATTTTAAAGGTAAATTCGTTTTTTATACAAAGAATTTTTAGTCTGACTTTGTAATCTAATAATACAAATTGTTAAAATGTTATATTTTTTAAAAATACTTAAAAATGAAGGTGTGTCTTATTGACCAAAGTGTCTTAAAGTCCGTAAAATAAGGTGAGTTGAGTGAAAGCTGACGCTTCAACTTTGCAAAAGTAATTACAGATATAATTGAAATTTGCTTCATTCTTCTCAAGCTTGTTTGGTTTCTTTGTTTGCGATTATTCAATTCGTAAGAAATATATTTCCCAATAGATGGACCAAAATTGCATCACTTCTGCAAAGGACATTCTTTGGTGCCTTTGAGTTTTTCTCGTCGGCAAACAGATGAGCTACAACAAAGTGACCTTTGCAGCTGAGAGGGAACTAACATATCAATTACACCAGAAGAGACTTCTGAGATAAGTGCAATTTCATTAGATAGAACCCCTTTTATATTGAACTCGAGTGAAGGAAGTTTATTATCGTGTTACGCTGTATATTTTAATATAGTAAACGCTATCACAACATTAAGTAAATCACTAAATATTTAATTCACATTTTCTAACGTTGTCAATTACCATAATCAAAGTTTTTTTCAACCCCTCTAATAGATGTGTCAAGGTACAGTTTTGTAATGTTAAATTTGGTTGCCTGTATTTATGATAAATCCCAAAAAATGAATGTTGGAACCACAAATTAGAATGCCAAATGAATTCAAACACAATAAAAATCATGTACCAGGAAAAAAATATTACTTTCACTGCAAAATGAGCCTGTTTATATGTATTTTTAAATATGAAATATATCAAAATATCATTGCAATAGCAATATTCAGAATTTTCTTAAAAGCTGTTCATGACACCTGCTGATATTCTCTCTCGTTCCGCCACATAGGTCAATTTTATTCAGAAAGAAAAGATGATCCCCATTATGATGAGAGGAACGATGCAGACAGTAAGGAAAAAAAATGCATGATATGACAATTTCAAAATGTAAATTGGGTTTACAATATTTCATTCATACTTTATCAACAATTTTTTCATGTGTGCATAATCATCGGTAAGATGCCAAAACCTCGCGCCTCAGAAGGCAAATATTTTCAGGAAACAAGAAAATCGCATTGTTAGGCAACTTATTATTAAAATGTCATAAGTTACGCGGTTTTGATTATTCACTCGTACGGTGGAAAATAATTTTGAGATATAGATTTTTCCATCTCGTGCAGTGCATTTTATTTAACATCTGGGATTAGGCAACTGAAAATTGCCTTTTTTGATATGCAAGACTTTGCTATCTTAACGGCAATGCAAGGTCCCCCTTCATTTTTTTAAAGTTATAAGAACATAATTTCTAAAGAATATTCTAGAGAACGCTTTGGGCCCGGCGAGTAGGGACCACAAAATGTTTATACTACAAGTCAATAAGATAAATGTATAAATCATACAAGTCATAATATAAATATTTTCCGTAGTATGACATTTTAAAATTTAATAAATCATAATTTATTTTTGAATTCATTGTCATTAAAAATGTTCAATATTTTCATATTATTAGAGATACCCTTAGATGAGTGATGCATAGGGCCTCTTAACATATTAACCTTTCCTCTGAGCACATGCTGCGAGCGTTTCATCAGAGCCACACTGACATGGAAGAGAGGTGGCGCGGCGGGGCGAACGCAGGTACAAGGCGCGCACGGTGCGGGGTTTGTCCTGCCCCGGAGGGCCGGGCGAGCCCGACTTTTGTGCAGTACTTCCTTGGAACGCCGCCTGCCGCGCAAGGCCATATATCAACGTGGATCTCGCGAGACAGCGTGAGACGTGGACCCAGGGCCTCCTGGCGCCGGGGCTTATTAGAAAGTCGTCGCCGTCCAGGCGGCTCTGGAACGATCCAGACGCCACCACCACTTGCCTGATAGGCGAGAGAGGCTGTGTAGAAAGTTTGTAACTCAATGAAGTAATTAAAGGTGTTGTCATTGCAAACCATATTATGGGATTCTAAATATGGTTGGAAATGACATCTATTTATTTTATTTTAAATGCCAACGGCAAGTTACCCCAAAACCAATATTTTATAACTCAAACTTATTTTAGGTTTCTCAATACTTTCCTGTATCACATGGTGCTTTGAAATCTTCAAGCCGCTCTATCATGATATTAGAATTAATATTATTTGGATCGTACTAAAAAATTCACTCCCATTCAATTAATATGTGTGTACCTGAAGAGGACGTAAAGCATTTGCCCGACACACCGTGTCCGTGTACTTATTGTATGTTTATTTGTGCAATGCTACGTGAACTTGCATTTAAGTACTTTTGTTTCGTATGTTTTAAATGAGTACTTCATTACTAGCTAAGTACTGATTAGATTCGCATTACATGTGGCCATAAGTGTTTATTTACATTTTTTCATTTATTTTTCGTCTATAACCTTTAAAAGCTATGTGACGTACTAAAGGGGAGAAGTGCTATCAGAGTACGTTTTCTTGACCTCTGGAATCCTTAACCTAGCTCTTATACTATATACTATAAGTTGGATTATGAATACAGGTAACAACGAGGGTTATTAGAAAGATTTTCTAACTAGTAAATATTCCCGTGTAATAAAAACAATTTTCAATTGCAAATTAACTATTGATTTTGGCATTCATCCCTTCATATAGCGTCATTCGTGAAGGGAATGATGTACCGCCGCAAGAACATGGCGATCGATTGTTTAAATAAGCACTAACTATATAACTGAACTACTACGGTATTTCAGTTTATTTCTAGGGGGAAACTGAAAAACTATGTAACTAAGGCACATTTTATTCATTCTGGTTTATTGCACATTTCCATTAAATTGTCTATGCAAGAAATTTGTTAAATAATTTGGTTTTAATCTTGTTAGTTATGGCTCTAAATGTGAAATATTTTTCTTTATTTATGTCTATCTTAGACTTGCATATTTTTGACTTATTTTTTGAAAGAATCAACTAATATGTTTAACTAATCAATTTACTGTGGATGTCTGTTTATTTGGTCTTCTTTTTAATAATCTGTGGGACGTGTAAAAGGACCTGCAAGAAACTGGATTCGAGATCTCTCCAGAAAACAGAGTATTTTGCTAATTAATAAAACCTGAAAAGTCTCGGAATGTGAACATTCAATAAACTGCCTGTGAACAATCCGAAGGACACAAAATACATGATTTTTCTATATTCACAACAAAGAATGTTTGAATAACGAAAATCCCACGGACGTAGCATGAAGCTGCGTGGTAGTGGATGAAAAAATCCTGAAAACCCAATATCATTTATCAATGAACAGTTTCATTTAAACGTACGAAATAAAACAGTATCTGGAGAATATGAAAAACTGCTTATATTATTGTTACATAAAACTAAGTAGTGCAATTCAATAATAGTAAGTAATACCTAATAAATGAAAAAGAATAATGTTATCTAATTATTCATTGTACATCAATAAGTGATCTGTTCCTATTAGACTTTTTATAAAATAATGTTTATTGAGGTATTTTCCTTATTACAGAACCAGTTTTGCATTAACTATTCAAAAGAAAATGTCCCCTGTAATCATATAATAATGTTTTCTTATTAAAATAAAAAGAAGAAATCTTAAATACCTCCAATATGGTCTGCAATTGGTAAAATTGCAAATTATGTAGAGATATGATGAATAAACATGTTTGCTTTACCTTTCCTTGAATTAATCGCAAAGGATTTTTATTTTTTGAAAATATCCAATGGACTTGTTCATCGTTCGCATTTTTATGACATATTTCAAATTTATTCTCTTTTTGGCGACTACTATAACTTCACTCAATAAGTCATTGCTAACTTGCCAACGAGGCATCAAACTCTATAAACACATAAAGCAAGGTCGCATCGTACTATTAGTGTGGGATAATTTAAAAAAGGACATTCCCACGAAATTAATTGTAGATAAGAAATTAACTCTTAGCAAATACACATGAGAATAAGTAACCTAATTTCTGAGGAAGAGTTGTAAAGCTTCAGTTCTGGTGTTGGATCTGGATTCTTTGGATGACTTCAAGAAACTCGCCTCCGTCAGGTAAACAATGAGTCTCTGTCGGTAGTCTGCAAAGGTGAACGGTGCCTGAATGAAGCTCCCCGCACACACACAAGAGATGTTTTATGTGTATATATTGTGACGTTTGGGGCATCGCCACAAACCCCACAACGCCCACGCATCGTCGGCGGAGACGTGGAGAGCGAAGGTATAACAGAACGTCGGTTACTGATCGAAAAAGGCGCTATCCGTTAGTTGTGGCCTGAAGCGCGGCGGCGGTGCTCTTCCGCAATATGAGCAGCGCGGTAGGGTTGCACCGTGACCTCACTGCAACATTTAAACGGCGGAGCAGCGAGGAAAAGGGCACTTCTTGTGTGAGACGGCGAGGTGAGAAGTCGAGTAAGGTAGCGGAATAGTTGAGGGAGAGAAGCGGTAGTTCTGGAGGTGTTAGGGAGTGGGAAATGATAGAGTAGCGAGGCTACGTGGTGTAAGGAGAACATTATAGGAGATTGCAGTAAGAACTGTGAAATTTAAAACGAATCAGAACAGTGGCTGTGGTTGCGGAACTCTGAGGGTTTTTGTAAAGCATTGGTGAGGTGACATGCTAACTAGCACACGCGGAGAGACTGGGCAATACGCGTACTCGTGTCGCAAGAAGGCGGGCGAAGGTAGACGAGACGTGGATCTGGTGGTGGGCGTTAAGAAGACTGGACCGTGGATCTGGTGGTGGGCGTTGAGAAGACTGGTCCCTGGATCTGGTGGCAGGCGCAAAGGAGACCGCGTGACCTTCAGAGCAGCATTGAAGCGGGCTATGTTGCAGGAACGCGAGTGGCGGCACGGCTGAATTTCCAAATTTGCACAAAACTGAGGTGGGAGACAGGAACTAGAAAGGTAGTGTTGGCACCAGAAACCAGAATACTAAAATTTGCATGTTCGCCTTAAAATTGAGTAACGGCGAAGTATTTCATGACCTCGTACGCCGGTAGTACATTTCATTCCGAAGCTGTATTGAAGATAATTAATTTCTGTTTCTCATTTTGTATGTAATTGACGAGGAAATTTCGTATTGTGAATAGAAGACTGTAATAATGTGTGTTGGTAAATTAATTTAGAAAGTGAAAAAGAAATTAATTAAATTTCATTCACTAGTATTGGTCAAGCAAGAACTCCGTGCACGGGTGTTATCAGGAAAATTATCACTAGCTAGGCGGAGTGAAACCATAAGCAAATATTTCTTTTGGAAATTTCTCTAAGAGGTCTTACCATCAGTGGTTTGCATGCGTTCAAACGCGCAGTCAGCAATTGGGTATTTTTTTGTTCTCTTATTTTGTGACAGTGTAAAGGGTTGATTTGTGCAATAATTTAAAAATATATTACTGTTTTACCTAATTCTGTTTCTGGGTGTGTCTTTCTTACACCCTTAATATCCTACCCCCTGAGATATTCAAAGCTCGAAAGAGCATTCTTTCCGACGACTGCCACACTGGTGGTGGTGTTAGAATACGCCAATATATATATATATATATATATATATATATATATATATATATATATTGAAACGCACCGCGTTTCCACCCAAAGAAACGGCGAGACATCAAGCACGAACACGGCAGAACGGTTGCAAGAGGGCGCTCGCTAGCCACGAAAAACGGTTACGGGCGGCGAGGCGTCGTCGGTTGGCCGACCGTGGGAACGAGGCCGCGAGGAGTCAGTGTCTGGCTGGCCGCCGGCGAGGAAGGACGTATCTGGGGCTGCTCCGCGCGATCGAAAAGCAAACTAGTATCGCGAACGAACGAGTGCAGAAAGATTAATTGACGGACAATTTGTGCGTGATAACAATCAATAGTCGATCGGACATATTGCCAAAGTGATAGCTGCTATTTGGAGTAACACAGATCAAAGGACGTCGAGTGGATCGGAGAATTGGAAAGGAGACGTACTTCGGAAGCGCAGCGCCTCATCTCGGCTGGTCCCAAGTGAAACGACCCCGGCAAGCAGCGAAGGAGCGCGAGGCAACCCGAGGGTCCCCGAAGCCGCCGACGCTCGTAGTGGAAGAAGTAACGGTAAATATTTCTTCGATCGATAAGATCGAGAGACTAACAGTGATTCTGGGTTATATGAAAGAAAAGGGTAGAGACCACCATAGATTTTGTATCATTAGTGATTTGTATAGAATTAATAAATAGTTCAGTTTATTTTGTTCACGGAACAGTGGTGTTTGATTAATAACCCCGAGCCCATTCACGAGAAAGAACACCTGTCCCTTACAAATAAATTTACTGAGAACAAGCCGGCGTACCCGGTACGTCACAATATATATATATATATATATATATATATATATATATATTGAAATAAACTGAATATATTGATGATTTATACCAACGTAATCCGTTCCGAATTTGTATAAATGAGCGCCAGGAAAAGATTACGCTAATACTATTATACACGTCAACCTTCAACTCTAATTATAATAACTTAGCTTGCGGCTACCTGGGTCGATGGGTTTCATAGAAATAATCACTATTGTATGCTAATAGATGATTATCCGATCTGCCATCTATACAGAGTGGTCGAGGAACCTGAAAAGCAAATATATTTCTATCTTGCTACTTCGTTGCTAGAATTGGCTCAATGAGAATCATGTATTTATTTCACAAAACATGGAAATTTATTAAACAATTTTGGTATTTTATAATTTTACCCAATATGAAAAAAAACTTGGTCATGACCGGTTCCAAACTTATAATGTCGTATTCGTCTTCGCGCGCGTTTGGACCATCTTTATTCATCTCCGAGGTCGCCATTCTCAGGTCCAGATACCATCTTCTCTCTTCTTTTCTCGGAAGCACACTTCAATCACCGTTCATCAGATCAAAAAACTATCTGCTGCTAGCATTCCAGTACAATTACTGATAACTTCGACTAAGCCCTCAATGTCCTTCTCACTCGTTCACTTGAAATATTTTAAGTTTTACTGTCACACTTAGTATTCAAATTCGATGTTCTATCAATATCTATTCCCTTGTAGATGCTTACAAGTCCCCAAAAAACTCCTAACATTAATTGGAACACGATCCGTTCAAGACCACGGCATCAGTCAGAATGAATGCCTCTCGTATTCTTTCAGCCCTGCAAAGCTCGGTCTATTTTTTTCGATTGTTTATTTGCAGATAACACTTGATGTACTTTCGTACCTAGCCAATCCCTAAATTTCTTGCAAAACAAACTAGCTGTCTTCACGACTGTCACTGCTTTTTCGGCCAATCCCTGAATTCTATACCAAATGATCTAGCCGTCTCCGCGATTGTCACTGCATGAAGATGTTGACCTTGACGATTTTTGCTGGTCTGGCTCTTCTCGATACGTATTACCTCACCTGCTCACAGACGTGCAGAATCTGCAACTAAAGACAGACAGAAAGCCAGAGAAAGATTTAATTTTTGAAAGTTTTAATGTTTCTTACGAAGCTCCCTGTATATCTGTATTTCTCTGTCTTAACTGGTGTCACTGCAGTGCCTGTGATCAGGAGGTTATGGGATTCAAGTTCGGACGGTGGCAGGATTTTCGACACTAACGTGCCAGCAAGGTCGAATTCAGTCGCTGTCTGGAGGAGAATTTTAGCGGCCGATCGCTCTGATCGGTATTTTTCTGTGGTTTCTCCGATGGATACCAGACAAATACCGGAGCAATAAACCGGAGCAAATACCTGACCCTAATAAACGGGCCACGGGCCGCATCTTTCCTTCCCATTTCTTGTTCTATCCTCACCCTTTATACTCACGCACACACACACACACACACACACACACACACATACGTACGTGCACTACACTACCACTCATGCCGGGAGACCGGTAGGGTAGAGCTTGCCCCGGCTGGGGCGGTGCCCTGACGGGAGATCCCTGGTTAGGGAAAACCCCGCTAGCTGCCGGTAGGTTGGCGCCGGATCTCTCCATCCCGCGGGACGTAATCACCCCCACCTCCCGAGCGAAAAGCATGCACTACACTTACAGTACGCGCACCAGGATATCTGATTGCATTATAACAACCCGAGAGACTCCAGTAATCTACTGAAGATGAATTCAAGAGAACAAAATAATATACGTATAAAATAAAATCATGACTGTGGGGTAGAAAACTTTCAAAATGCACTTTATGTTTGACGCGCAAATATGAATTTGAAAAAAGTTTCATAAGAGTTTACCGCGATCATAAGGGATAAACAAGGGAAGGTAAATCAGGAAGGGTTGTTAGCATCAGGTGGGTAGGTCACCACGTCGAGAGTATCTACTATCCACCAGTCCTGTTGCTATCGCATTTCACTCGCCACCTGCTCCCTTGCAAAGGGTAAAGTGCTCCTCTTGTCCTTTTGGATGAGTGTGTTCGCTCAGGTCGAAAACAACACTTAATGTCCAACTCTCTCGCCCACCGTTCGTCTGAGTCGGGGCTTAGGTACTCTGGAAAGTATCTCTCTGCCTCTAGTTGCGTGGCAATTTTATGTGATTATTTCGTTAATAAGTGTGGAAGTAAAATTCGATCGAATTTACCACTTATAATTATTCTAAAATACTTAACATTTTGTAATTATGAGGAAAATACATTACAATATTGTAATGTTACAACTCCATCCAAAATGTTAAAAGTTCAGTTAACGCAAAATCATTCGGCGTATAATTTTTTTCACTGTTCTTCAAGGCGAAAAACTGTGTAAATAATATAGATTAACATATGTGATTATAAAAACATATACTTATTACTGAATTTTCAGAAGAAACTTTCAATCTCTCAACTTAATATTTTGTACTGAGCAATCTAAGATGTATCAGGAGATGTTACAATTTTATCACGATACCTGTATTTTTAGTAAAATCTGAATTGGTCGTCATGCAGATACTGGAAAGTAAGTCACGACTCTATATTTACTACGCATTCATGTACTAAATTTTCAGTTATACTAAAAACGTCTTTGAACCATACGTGTTTAATATGTTAAATTAATGTAAGATAGTACATACTTTCTAGAAACCTTGGGTCTAATGAATACATATAATTCAATAAATAAAAAATACAGAAAAACTATATACAAAATGAAAATTAGTAATAACATATAAGAGACTCGTACAAGAAAGTAAAAATTAAACTTCAATTAGTATATGATAAAATTGATAGATTTTTAAAACGAACTTAATGAAAATGTGTTGTGTTTAAGAAATATGGTGATGGATGCAGCCATATACCTTTAAAATATCCTAACTGAAACGTATTGACCATCTGATAACGGAGGGAAAATATTCCGCACCTGTGGTTTCTCAAAATAATATATCCTTATCTCCTGTTGAAATTGCTCACACTTTATTAATGTGTCTTTTATTCGTCTAAAATAATTACATGTCAATGTGAAATTTACCTGTCCCGTAATTGAACTTCTACTAAAAAAAATTGTTGGTGTGTATGTACCCCTCTTGGTTATGTACAATATAGCTAGTTCACATCTTAGAATTTTGGACTACAGTTTACATTTCCATAACTATCATCATTCAATCATGAACTGACACATCAAATCATCAAGATAATTTTGGTGACAACTAGGTGAGATAACAAGGTAATAGGAATGAAGGTGCACATTCGGAGTTGTTCTAGAAAACACGATATAGAGTGACAACAAGATGTATATTCTTGTTTTCTTTGAGAAAAGACAGCCATACAAAACATGTGTGAAAAAAGTAAGCATTGAATCCCTTGAAGGAAATAAATCAAATTTAAAGCAGATTTAGTAATTCATTTTTCTTTCACTTTTAAGTAACTTCTAATTGTGTGATTTTTTGACAATTTTTATATTAGTGAATAAAAAGATGGTTCAAATATTAGAATTATAATGTATTGGAGCTTATTATTATGTAATGTTTGACTGAAAGAAACTTACACACATCGTTAAAGATCTCAGTAGTTAGAATATTAATCCTTAAATAGATATACACACATTTTTTTGTTTTAATCCAGAGGTAAATTGGTAATGTACAGAACAATAATAGGTTGACTATCAGAGGAGTGAGCACACACTAGAATTAGAAAGAGACATTCCGATTTACTTCGTTCTTGAAGAAAAGAAGTGAGAAAATGTGAGAATGAAAAACAAGACGGGCATTAAAAATATTAACCAAGGATGGGTAAGATTCATCAATATTGAGCACACTTGAGGAAGGACGAAAACAATCGAGTTAGTGTCAAGGTTTAAAATTAATACGTCTGAGCGACTTCTTGGTGTAAATATTTTTCATCGTATGATACGCTTTAGAGATTTGTTTGTTTGCACGGTTGCTTCTTATTGTAAATATTATCGCCAACTAAGATGCTTTGGAGAGGAGTTAATTAAGTTTAGTGTTTCCCTGTTCAGAATTCATTTACTGCGCTGCTTTAGTTGGAGAGGATTTTCGGAGCCAACATATAATAAATAAGAAAGCAAGAACATTGTTCTTATAGCTTCAATTTAATAAGTTTTCACTTCCCTTATTCCATGAGTAATCATGTTTTGATAAAGAGTATATTAACTAAACTTTTAGATGCCGAATATGCTTGGAATATCTTATGAGTGTGCCATTTTAACTCAAACAATGATCATGCAATCTATTCAAAGGCTTCAAGCTTGAGATGACAGTTCAATATTTACTTGCCCATTCCCATTCTTAGACTATTTTTCACAAGCAACAGAAAGTACCATAATCTTTTCTAGAAATGTTCACTTTAACTCATCTATATTGTAAGCTTTTTTGTCTACCTTCTATTATAATCTCATTCTCAGATTTGTCCATTCTCATTTACACAAATCGACAGATATAAGAGTATTCTCGTGCACTCACATCAAGTTTTTGACTGAATATTTTCGACGAAAGTTGCAAGATACAGCTCACTCCCGTAGTTATTTTCAGACAGACTCCAGCGAGTAACAAACTCCGGCGCCGAAAAAGCAACACAACGTATTTTCCGCAGGAGCACACTCATTATGTGAAAGCTCTCGGGCCGAAAGAAAACACAGCTCTCGAAAAGTACTCAACCGTGGCGTCGCGTCTTGGGGGCATTACTCATAGAAAAGATATTCGGGCCAGCAACACGAGGCGTCCTTCATGGGCAACACACAGGCGGGCGTTGAGAGTCCAGGGCGTTGTTTGCCGTTCTCGAAGCCTTGGCCGCGACCGCCACCGCCTCCGCGTGCGGGGGCGGGGACGTCGCGGGCCACGGGCTAACAAGTGGCGCTGATGGGCGGCGCGGCGGCGGGGAGCCACTCAATAAACGCCGGCGCTCAAAGACGCCGCGCGAAAGGGGCAGGCGGGCGCCGGGGGCGGGGCGCTAATCCGCATCGCGTCCCTCGTCTCCGCGCGCGCCCTCTCAAGACAGCTGTCCTCGCCGCCGCCACCGCTCCATCTGCTGACCGCTGACGGATGGCCCGTGGCCGGCATTGTCCGGCGGGTCCGCCGGCCCCTGCTAGGCCGCTGCCCAGTGGTCGCCAGCCGCGAGCCCTGTGGCCGGGCGGGCGGCGGGCCCGCAGCTGCGGCTGACCACACGCGCGCCGCCGCCGCCGCCGCAGGTGGTCGCTCACTCGCGCGCCCACGGCCGTGTCCGCTTGGCGGAGCGTTTGCCCGCCCGTCTCCAGAGTACTCGGTCCTATCCCTGCGGGAAGAAACTTACCTTTGTCTCAACATCGTCATAGCCATCACCGTAGTCATCCTTGTCATTTTTATTGTCCTTATCATAATCGATCGATTGATTAGTGCTTCCAGGCGCGTAAACTGACAATAGCATTGATCCCGTAAGGGTAGTGCATGTTTTATCAATGCCCTACACGTCGGATTGCGGGATTTTTCCCATATCAGGTATGGGTGGGGCACTGCCCCAGCTGGTGAAGCCTGCCCCTGCCGACTATTTTCCCGACATGTTAGATGGTGTAGTGCATTTGAGTATGTGCGTGAAAGTAAGTGGTGAGGATAGGGCAAGGAAGAGGAAGAAATGACCGCGCGCAGTCTGTGGCCCGTTTGTTAGGGTATTCGTCTGGTGTTGATCGGAGAAACCACAGAACTCTATCGATCAGAGCAGTCGGCCTCTAAAATTCTCTTCCAAATAGGAGCTGATTATATCGCTTGTGTAGAAAATCCTGCCACCTTCTGAACTCGAACATAAAGACCTCCTGGTTAGAAGCACTGCAATGTCAGCAATTAATATCAGGAGGCATCTAAGCCGGTTAATCATAATTGAGATCATCATCATCTACAATTCCAGCTTTGTCATTCCTAATTTCATTTTCAGGGAGGGAACTTTAATTAAACCTAGTGGGTGGGAAGAAACTGAAATGTAAGTACCTTGCTAGTTAGTGGCATGTGGAATGTAAACAACTTCTTTGCTTCCATTTCAACTGATGATTTCATTTAAATATTTTTCTATTTAAAGAGGGTGTGAATAGAAATTTATTTGCTTAACTGAAAAATATGTTAAAAAGAATTGTGAATTGTTGCGACAAAAAAGGCCGTAGAAAAATGCTGTCATCTAGGAAAATAGGCTCCAAAAGGAACGTCGGAAGCAATGATTTTGACTGCAGATAGAGGACCGTGAATGGGTCACTCCATTCACAAGGTTGAAAGTGGTTCTATCTGGGCAATCGGAGGAAGGGTTTGAACAGCCGCCAACGTTGCGAAATCCATGAAGAATAGAATGGATGTCTAACTGACCTGACAGATGTGAAGTCGTATCTGATAACTGAAGAGTTCCAGATGTCCTTCGACTGGACGTTTTGTCACGTAATGTGTATATGGTTATAACAAAGAGGATAGTCTCGTCTACTAGGGGATCTTCAAATCAGTTTCGCCTAACATACATTCACATAAATGGAACTCCCAAGGTAAAACTAATACTGATAATTCGCAAAATTTGGAGAAGTAGGAAAATTCCAGAACTTTTGGACTTCAAAATTGTAAAAAGGAGAACAAAACTATATCTCTAATTAACGAGCCATCAGTGAGACCAATTACACAATGTACGAAATATATTTCTTTCTCTATTTTCTGAACACATGTTCAATACAATATTCATAATTGGTCACATAGAAGAGAAACGAATGTATTTCGTCTCATCTACTTGTTTGTCCACTCAAGTCACAAGAAAATCCTACTTTATCTCACAAATACTTTATGAGCTAACTACTGAAGTCTATCAGTTTATGCGTCATAAAGGAAGCGACAATATTTTATATTATCACTGATAAATTACTGGCAGAATAATGAAGTTTAGCAGTGTACACGGTTAGTCATGCGTTTTACCGGCTGAAAGATAATGAAGTATGAATCGCAACAGTAATTGTTGCGAGGTTTGATAAAAAGCAATAATTTCTGATGAACAAATCGAATCGCTGACTGTCTAAGTGATTACGTCACATACTATCACTTTAAAATGAAAAATATTATCTTATTTGTTGTTAAAAGAGCATTGCACATTATATTAATGAGAGAATATCGTAGTAAAAGTTTAACTAATAATCATGATGGATATAATAGAAATACATATCTATCTACCAACTCAAAATAAATATATTATTCTTTAAATACTTCACTACCAGTATTTTATCAGAAATAACAATACGAAAACTATTAGTCAGCATTCTGTGCGGAAGAATGAGATTTTTATGATTCATGTAACACCAATTCATTATTCGAGTGAGCATTTGTATCGAAAAGTTTTCTGATTACACAAATATTGAGTCAATGTAAGTTTCAGCCCTTTTTTCATTATAGAAAGGTAGGACAATGATAAAACTTACTCCCAAACAAAACAAACAAGAAAAATGATAGAACTTATCTTACAACAAAAATCTCTGAAAATGTGCCAACGTACAAATTTGCGATTCTTGTTGTGAAGAATGGACTATTTTTATGGGATTTATTTAAGTTCTTTGAGATTTATATCTAATTATGCGTACTCTAAAATAATAGAGATTATCACATAATTCATGTCAGTCTAAAATAATAGAGTATCATAGTTCATATTACAGGAGACATACTAGAAATTTGGACAGTCAAAGTCCAAGTCATTCTGGATCCAATTAGTAAACAGAATGGAGCACACGGTTTGTATGAAGTCGTGAAATGAGAGACGCGCTCTTGTTTGCTCTCCCATTGTTTTCTGTCAGACCGTACCGTTTTGGACAGGAAATACTGGTTTCTGTAAAATATTATAGTATATACACTCTGTCCACCAACCTTACTTGGTGGATTGCTTGGACAATTTCATGGTTTAGTATGTTTCTAATGAAGAAACTCAAAGTTCACTTTATGCCCTAAATCTTGAGTTCTTAATTTTTCGTAATTTATTTATCGTAAAACACTGTAAGAAAATGTATGGGACATGTAGAGGAGAAGCATACACTGGGAATATTTTCTTGAGCTTCTGCATTCCTAATTCATTCTTTTACAATACATTGCTGAATTTTGAATTAGTTATCAACGAGCGTGGTGAGCAACGTTTTAAAACAAGAAATTTACGCTTCAAGGAAATGGATTATATATTTTCATCAGCAAACGAACGAGAGATTTCATCTTATGAATTTGCTGACAAAATAACAACCTTCGCTCCAGCTTTACTCTTCCTGCAAGTATATTACAGCAAAAAGAGATTTCAATAAAACATGCGCATAGTGAAGATGTTTATGACCAGAAGCAAATCAAGAGGCCATGCCAGCATTTACCCGTTGAATTAAGGAAAACTGGACAAGAACCCTGATTCCTACGTTTAAGTTTGTTGTGTCTGAGAACAATTCTTTTGAACACCTGTCACATGAGATAATATTTGAAATAACTTAGGACTGACATTTATTTAACATTATCATTTATTTTAGAAATTACTTTTCCTGGTTCATGTCATAAACTGTCTAAAAATTAATGTTTAACTTACATATACTACTCGTACTTTGATGCTGTTGATATAATGCATGATACTACAAATTTCGTTGTTATGTAATGTAACACTAATAGATTAACGAAGTTGATCTATTAGTGTTTAGTGAAGGTCTATCTATTAGTGAAGATTTTGTGAAGTCAAAGTCCGTCAAAGTCTTTAACGTATATTTAAAATGATAAATAATTTAGAATGAAGCGTAAGCACTCAATTCCATTAGCCTACTGTTTCTATAGTACTATAAACGCCAAAAATAATTCATATTATTTTGGAAATAATGTAATCCTGGCTCCCTTGCATATATCCAACTTTAAGCAGATTATGTTACTGTTATCACTATTATTGGCGATATGTCAGAGGTCGTAAATCAAATAAGAAAGTCATATTACTACACCTTGAATAAGGAATATAAATACAACTGTTAGTATCACAAGCGCTCAATGAAATTAAAATAAGTTTCAATGGATGGAGGGAGTATATTGTTCTTGAATCTTCAAAACTATTCATAATTCAGTGATAGTGAGCACAATCTCCACGCAAGTTTCAAGGCATATTTAAAAATTTGTAAGTTTCTAACTGTAGCTTATAACTTGATATTATTCGTCTCTGATGATGTGAGAGGTGCAAACGTGCACGCGGCGCAAGAAGCCGGCAGTTATTGTCGTGACTAGTGAGACATGTAGTCGGTCTCAGGGCAGGCGGTACTACGCACGGCGAAACATTAGGTAGTATGTTGCGGTGTGGTAGCTGTTGTTAATATCTCTCCTAGCAGTGTGGTCTATTTAGTTAGTCAACTGTATACAGTGCATTGGTTATTTGTGACTACGGTCTAAATTGTGAATAAACCTGCTGTTATTACAACCAACTCTCGTCTGTGTACTGATTACACCCGTATGACGTCACAATAGGTGTGTTCGTTCCAAGTTTAACAAATTGTCAATTTGTACAGATATATGGTATTAGTAAATTCACAAACCTTCAATTAAGAGATATTCAGGGTACAATTCCTTTTAAGTTTCAAAACAGCTTAAAAACTATCAACGTTTCCCACTGTAGTTCACCTCTTTCTATTATCTTCCCCTTACAAGATGAGGAATGCTCAATCAAGTTTCATAAAGAGTTAATCTGTTCATTGTGTTCGTATCTTCAAAACCCTCTTAATTCAATGATCTTTAGAGCACCTCAGAGCATCAGATTTTCTCCTTGTAAGTTTCAAACAACTTCAAAAATGAAGTTTCCAACTTTATCACTTAATCACTTGACCACTTAATGTTACACAATTATCTCAGCAAAATGAGTGCTGGATTAAGTTTAACGAAGCAACAATCAGTAGAGATAGTGATTGTTATTCGAATCTTGAGAAACGTCTTAAATTGAGAATACAATCTCTTTGTAAGTTTAAAAACACCTTCAAAACTCATTAGTAGTTGACCAATTCATATTATCCACCTCTTTCATTTTTCAGAAATACTCAATCAAGCTAAATAAAGTGTTTATCTGTTCATAAAGTTCATTGTTTTCATATCTTAAAAACCCTATTAATTCAATGATCGTCAGAGCACACCAGATTACCAGAGATTCTCCTTGTAAGTTTCAAAACATCTTCAATCACCAAGAGTCCAACTGCACTTGACCATTTCGTACTATCCCCCTCTCACAGCTTTAGAATTGCTAAATCAAGTTAAATGAAGCAACAATCTGTAGAGAGGGTGAATGCTTTTCGTATCTTGAAAAACTTTTTAATTCAGTGATATTGAGAGCACAATCCCATTGAAAGTTTCAAAACTGTTCCAAAACCCACCAGTAGTTGACCAATTCGTATTATCTATCCCTTTCAGGTTCAGGAACACACAATCAAGTTTAATAAAGTATTAGTCTGTTGAGAACGTTTATGTCAATATCTTCAAAACCCTTTTAATTCAGTGATCTTCAAAATACATCAGAGTACCAGAGGTTCTCCTTGTAAGTTTCAAAACATCTTCAAAAACTAAGGTTCCACCGTACTTGATACTTCATACCATCCACTTCTCACAACTTTAGGAGTGCTGAAGCAACAATCTGTAGAGATGGTGAATGTTATTGGTATCTTGAAAAACCTCTTAATACAGTGATATTGAGAGCAGAATCTCTTTGTAAGTTTCAAACCCCACTAGTTGTTGACCACTTGGTATTATCCACCTCTCACGGGATCAGTGTCGAGAGTCCTTCAGCCGGCGGAGGAAAGGCGGAGCGCGGGCGGGGCTGTGAAGGGAGCAGCCGCGGGCGCCGCTGCGACAGCTGACGGCGGAGGCGCGAGGCGCGAGGCGGCGGCGCGGCGGGCGCGAGCGTATTACAAACTCGATCGCCCTCGAGAGCTCTTATTTTCCAGTAAATCAGCGCGCAGCTGGCCAGCTCGACGCCCGTACAAAGCGCCAACACGCACGCCGGCGGCGCGAACTGACCGCCGCCCGTCACCGCCTCCGCCGCCGCCACAACCACCGCCGCCGCCGCCGCGGTCAGTCTGTCGCTTTCAAGCGACGGCCACCAATCCGGCGACAGCTCCCATCTGTCTTAGTCGCCAATTGGTGTCCTTAGCGCTGTCCCAGGAAGTCGTATGTCCGTGGAGACCTATGAGAGGCGTACGTAAGTGCTTATTCAGTTTTATAATTGTGGTACATATTCTAATTGTGTATTTCTTTATTGTAATTTTATTTTGCGCACCTTGGAGAACTTAAGAGATTCAGCATCCTGTCACAAGCCATTGACACACATTCACATATACGTGAATGTTTTACTGAAATTGTATAGAAATGAAAATTGGTCAATACCTCAAATGAATGCATTAAAATAACTATAATGCAAAAATGCAATTTAAATTCAGCATAAATGAAAAATGATTTGTAAGAAAGGCAATTCGACTGGATAGAATATATTTTACTCCTCCCGTACCAAACATTGGTTTCCCCACTGACCTTAATGCATGTTTTGTAATATTTGCTATTGTACTGTAGTAGTAAATGTATGTGCTAGATTATATTAAAATATGAGAGCGCGTATTGATTATTATTACAATGAAACACAAACGTCGCTTATAAGTGCAATGTCTGTTTTCGAAAATACTGAATTCTAATGCTGCGTTATAATTATTTTAATTTGGACACATTACGTGCAATCTTTTAGAAAAGATTTGTATTTGTCTACGTTCATTAGTATATTGTGGAATCCTAGTTGATATGGCTACTTATACTTTCATTTTGTTTCCTTAAATCATATTTGTAGATGCAAACTCAGCAAAAAAGGATGTAAAGTGAATTTTTCGTTTAAAGTAAAGAATGAAATTGAAATTAAATGAAATAATAGCGTAATGTATACAGTGTATGCACGCAAATAGGAGCTAATCTAATAAACTTGCGTCGACATGGCGGCTAGCACTTACAGCATAATTAGCAATTTGTTTAGTTGGTAATAAAAGCAATTATATGTTCCAAGAATTTGGTGGTATTTGGTGGCAGGTTTTTTGATGTTTTTTCACCGATATTCTGGGTCATGTACCACCTTGCTCCATTATCATTCTCGATTGATTGATTGGTTTTTTCGTGCTTCCGGGCGCGTCAACTGCTCTGGTCATTAGTCCCGTTAGTGTAGTGCATGTTTTTTCTCGGGAGATAGCGGTGATCTTCCCGGTGATGGCGAGATCCGGCGCCGACCTACCGTCGGCTAGCGGGTTTCCCCCTAACCAGGGGGCAACGCCCCAGCCGAGACAAGCTCTAAGCTCCTGACCGGTCTCTCGGGATATGTGATAGTGTAGTGCATGTTAGTATGTGTGTGTGTAAGGAGAGAGGATAGGACAAGAATTGGGAAGGACAGATCGCGCGCGGCCTGGCCCGTTTGGTATGGTGCGGGTCCGGCATTCGCCTGGTGATGATCGGAGAAACCACGGAAAACTACCGATCAGAGCAGCCGGCCGCTAGAATCCTCCTCCAGACAGCGACTGAATTCGATCTAGCTGAAAAGCTAGTGTCGAAAATCCTGCCGCTGTCAGGACTCGAACCTAGGACCTCCCGGTCAGAGGCGCTGCAGTGACATCAGTTGATGCACTGAGCTACCGCTCCCGGTTTATCATTCTCGTCATCAGTTAACATTATCTACTGATCGTTTCGTTCATTATCTCAATTGAAAGCGATCTAGGCTTTTGTGGTGGGCGTCATAACTCGGATTGCTTGCGACTGTCCAAGCGTAATTAGTTTGAGATATGATTTTGCAACCTCTCGGTCATTGCACAATGACTTTGTTCTTGGCGTATTATGGAGGACAGGCTGTGACTTGGATCGAACAGCTAAATGAAATCTCGGAACTTCAATAACAAAAGCAGATGACTTTACTTGACAAGAAAGTAGCCAAGGAATCGAAGTGAATTCGCGTCAGGTTCAAAGGCAACACTGACATAGAAAACATTGACTACTTAAAGTGTGTTGAACAACCTACTACATAGTAAGTACGTAATGTAGTTGTTAGAATATAGATGTCAGAGTTGTAGCACCATTCCAAGGCAATAAGAGAATATTTTGTTAGTACTGCAATGTCCCGCTCTGCACATGAGCAGCTTTTGCTAATATAGGTCACTAGTGGATTATATTTCATAATTCATTCATTCATTCAATCAATCATTTAGCTTAGGGTGAGCAATAAATACGAAACAATTATTTTAAATTTTCTCTTATTATACACTCGTATTCATTCCTAAGAATACTGTTTGAAATGCAGTAAGTTTGTCTTAATGAATTGAACTACTACACTATTATCTCTTCATGTTGGATAAAAACGTCTCCAGCTAACGTTGAAATCAGCAAGTGCAAATTAAAACCACGAAGTACTCTTAAAATTTTATTTTCTTCTCATCCCTTTAACAGCCGCGCCTCATTATCATTGAGGTAGCTCTTTAGCGCTACAGATCTCATCAACCCACAGCTCTCGCCCACGGCGCCTTCAACGCTTCTTTTCCACAACGCCGCCGCACCTTCTCCTCCCAGCCGCCCCCGCGCAGGCCCCGCGCCGCCCGCACCCGGCGCAGCCTGCGGTGACAATCGCGAGTGACCGCCCCCCGCCCACACCTTTCGCGGCAGCGGTCAGCGCGCGCCGCCCCCACCCCCGCCACCGCCTAAAGAGCGGCCGCCCTGCCAAGCGAGGCGGCGACATGGCGAGCGGGCGACGCCACGCGGCGCGGCGCGGAGGCTGCGGGCAGGTGGCAACACGCACGCCGCGCGCCCCCTCCCGCCCACGCCCCCTCCCGCCAAGACCCCTCCCCTCCCGCCCACGCTCTCGCCCCCACCCCAACCCTCGCTCCCGCTTCTGCTCTCGCCGCCGCCCACGCCCCCGCTCCCGCCCACCCACGCCCCCGTCCCGCCCACGCCCCTCCCGCCCACACCCCCTCCTCCCGCCCACGCCCACATCCCCTCCCCTCCGCCCACGAACACGATCCCGCACCGACCGGCTCCTCGGACACACTATATAAATACATGAGAAAATATCAACGTGAATACATAAATTAAATGAATAAATAAGTGAATAAATAAAATGAATGAAGAAATAACCGAATAAATAAAACATACATAAATGCCTGAATTAACGAATGGATGCCGGCTTGGGCAGAAGACGTAGTTAGCGCGCGTACCACCTCACTGCGATGAGTCGCAATTTTCGCCGTGGTCGTGGATGTAATTGTGTGTTGGAGATGGATTGTGTTGGAGAGAGGCTCGCGTTTTGCGGATCCATGATCCGGGTGAGATACCCAGAGCAAGTGTGTCGGGGTCCAGTGTATAGCTTCAGATAAACTTCAACGATGCGTTGAGAATAACTGGTTTTAGTTACATGAAATCCTAAGAAAAAAGTAAATAAAAAATTGATTAAATATAAATGAAGTAGAATTTTTACCTTTAATTACAGTCAAATTTCAGAAGAACATGACTTTAAAAAAACAGAAACTTTATTTGTCCTTCAGCAGAAGACCATTCTTCATGGCTGGTCTATTTATCCGACTCTTGTAATCACTATTCATTGTACCATTCAACCGTAGGGGTGAGTGCACCTAGTGGATTTTGATCCCCTTCGTCGCACTGTGCACCTCCACAAGTACGAAGGCCGCACGAAGCGCTGCTTCCCCGTTACCCCACTTCGTGGTGTAACGCCCTCTTCCCCCTCCCACTGTTACACTCGACGCGTGTGCCTGCACTTCTGCCTTCGGCGTTCTCTCCGCCACAAACAGAACCAGGTGCACCTTCACCTCTCAGCTGTGAGCTTAGCCGGCGCGCACCTACCCTGGCAAAAGACGGCGAAGTATCTTGGCGTGAAGCTAGACAGCGGTCTCCGCTGGCACGCTCACGCAAGATACCTTAGCCAGAAAATAACTGCCCGAACCGCTCTCCTACGCCCGCTTCTACGAGCCCCCGAACTCCATCCTGCCCTCAAACGCCGCTTATTCACCGCTTGCGTACGGTCCATTTGGACGTTCGCCTGCGAGGTATTCGCGGCGGCACCTCCCTCCACCCTCCGTCCGATTCGCTCGGCGGAAAACCGTGCAGCGCGTCTCGCGGCGCTTCCGCACCTCCCCACCCCACCCAACAGATACCCTAGAAACACCGACGTGTTTGGAATTTTGGGCGTAAAAAACCAATTCTTGCCGGAGCTTCAAAGGCGCTCGGCTACGGCGCTTGCAAAGGCGCTGGGGCCGAAGGCGCCGCGCATCCTGCGCGACACCGGCCGAGAGGCGAACAGCGACACACATCGGTCCTATCTACGGAAAGGACCGAAACACGTCGCCTTCACCTTCCGTGCGCTGCCTCACGACACGCTTGCTACCTTGTGCGAGCAAGAGGAGGCAGCCGAACGCGGAGGGGAAGACTCGCCCTCGACCGAGGCACGCGTGGGCAACGCGACGATGCGCCTCTCCTGCCACACCTCCCAATGGGCCTGAGCGCCACGGACACTTTGAGCCAAGTCAGTGCCGTGGCGAACAGAAGAACAGGAACTAGTGCAGTGCTGTGGGAATGAATGGTTATGTATATAAAGAATGAATGGTTATGTATACAACGAATGAATGGTCATGTATATAACGAATGAATGAATGATGCGTGAATGAAAAATAAATTTAAAAAAAGAATCAATTAGCAAACCATACAAAAACATTAGTTAGAATTAAGAAAAAAAATAACAATATTTCTAGTGTAAGTTAAGTATGCCAAAGTGCTACTACAAAATTATTAAATTAGATTTAAGCTAGAATTAAGTTAGCTTTAGTTAGTATTACCTTTTTTTTACCTCTCCCTCTTAGCTGCTTAAGCCGCAAGGCAGCAGCGCAAATTGTATTGCCATAGTAAAATAAATTCCCACCTTCTCAGGGTTACTGTGGAGGGGAAACAACACTCACCTCTCACATAGCACGTTGCCTGCGCTGACTCACCCTCTCACGTCTCTCCTCCCTTTTCTTTCTTCTCTCCCTCCCTCCTTTCTCTCTTCTCTCACTCTTTCTTCTTCTCACTCTTTCTCTTTCTTATTCTTTCCTCTCCTCCCTCCTCTCTCTTCTCCATCTTCTCTCCCTTCCTCTTTCCTCTTTCTTCTCCCTCTTCTCTCTCCTTCTCTTTCCTCTCTTCCCTCTCCCCTTTCTCTTCCCTCCCTCTCAGTTCCTCTCTCATGTGACTCCTCAATCTCCTTCTCTCATATCTCCCTTCTCACCTCTTCCTCATTTCTTTTCATTCTCTTCTCTCCCATCTCTCCTCTCCCGCTTTTTTCTTCTTCCTCTCTCTCTTCATTTCTTTAAGAAAGAATATTCAGCGCGTTCATGATACTTGGCAGTTTTACCCGTCCGTGTTGGCATATCTCGCCTTTAACCGTATCCCGAAGGCGTCTACAGACATCCAGATTTGCCCGTCCGACTTCAGTACAGCGACTCGTGTTCTCACCTCGACGGCGACAACCACTCGTCTTCGCACCACATAGGGCTGTGCCTTCTCTGTCACCCAATCCATTCGTTGCTCAGTTTTATCCTGATGAGCTCCTGTACTATTATTAAATTTCTTTCGTTCTCTTCATTGTCTTTCAGTCATGATTACAAATGGCAATGTAATATCCATGCAGAGGAACTGTAGAGGAAAGTACTTGGGCAGGGAGACGCTTTCAAAACCTCCAGGCTACGGTCTAGCACGTACAGGTATCCCGAAGAAAGTCAGAAGTCGACTGATTTCGTTCGTTTGTGACAGTTTCATTCGCTGGGGGGAGGGGGGCGGGAAGCAAAGCACAGGTACTGGTTTGGTAGGATGGTAACGATCCATTCTAAACTAACACTATCCCAAGATGAATCATCCTGTAATCATTATATTTTGATTCCTGAATTCAGTTTCCGATACTTGCAATTTATACAGATAATCAGATACTTGCAATTTATGCAGTTTTGCTAAAAATATTCAACAGGCCAAAAGGAAAGACCAAACAGTGCCTAAAGAATAAAAATAACATTTAGTTCAGATATGATAACTTTATCAAGTGATATGTACTTGACGGGATGTTGACGACCACTAATCAGAGCACAGATACTAAAATTACAAGGTAATTATGCAATGAATGATAATTTACAATATAGTACGAGATACGTAATGGTTTGTTTTGACTCCCATGTCACAACTTCAAAATAAAAACATTTGTCAGTCGATACGAACAACAGAAGGTATGTGTTTTGAATGACTGTGGCACTTAGATCAGCCAGTAATCAGTTGAGGTATGAAAACTGTCGTGGGGCGTTCTCGTTGCTATTACACAAACAGTAAATGACGTGCAAACTACATGCTGTCTAAAGTTTTCCTAGAATAGATTGCAAAAGATGTAGGAACTGTTGAAGGGTCAATGTACATTTACTCGTGCACTAAATAATATTTTTCTGAAATGTATTGTAAAATACAATGAAGGTAGAAAATACAATGAAGATCTTAATATTCATAAGAAGAGTGAGAAAAAGTTTACAGGGATGAACGAATGCTTAGGAAACGTTACCTTCATGAAGTCTCTACAGTTTAAACGATGCGTCACGGGCTAAACATGGCCCTTCCCCATCCTAATGTCAACATTGGCCTAGGGACTCACCTCTTCGTCTTACATCAGATTCCGGAAGACCTGCGAGTATGGGAAGCGAGAGGCCAGAGTCTACCTGAGCCATTGCGCTACGGGCGAGAAACAGACCGAGAGAGTGAGAGAGAAAGAGAGAGAGGGGAGGGGAAGTCAGAGAGTGGAAAAGGGAGAGAAAAGTTTACTAAAATAGAAGCATCTCGCTCACTCTACCTTTAAGGTTCTTTGGAGGGAAATGGTGAGTGAATGAGAGTGCCAACGATAGAAAAACATACCAAGATTGAAACACCCCTCTCTCTCTCTCTCTCTCTCTCTCTCTCTCTCTCTCTCTCTCTCTCTCTCCTCTCTCCCTCCCTCTCTCTCCTCTCTCTTTTTTCTTTCTCTCTCTCTTCCACACATCCTCTCACCCTCTCAAAATCTGTCTCTCCTTCTATCTCCCTCTCCCTCCCTCTCTATCCCTCTCTCTATCTCTCTCTCCCTCTCTCCCTGTCTCTCTCTCTCTCTGACTCAATTTTTCTTTTTTCCTCTCTTAGCTTGGTTGATTTTCTTGCCAAAGACGTACAACTCCATGTAATCTGTATTCGTGTGAATCACCCTAAGATTTTCCCATTCTGCAGTCCTCGGAGGCTGCAGTGCCTGCCCATCGCGGCCGTCCTCAACCCATTCAGCTGAGCGTCCGCCGGGCCGTCGCCGGACAGCCGCCAGGCGGCGTCGTCCCCGCGGCCGCAGCCGCCTCGAGGGTCTCCGCGGGCCACGCCCACCCCATTGGAGTGGCCGCTGGCCGCGGAGGGTTCGGACGCAGGGGGCGGGAGGGAGGGGCGCGGGGTAAAGCCGGAAATGTCACCTTACTGTTCGTGGAAGCGCCCGATTTTTAGAAGCGAGAGATGGCCTTTTAACGAGTGTTCTGTGTGCGCGCTGGAGGCGCAGTGTCGGCGGAACCTTTGAACTCGCGTTCAATCCCTCACAAAAGAAACTGGCTGTGAACTCGTTGGAATCTTAAGGACTTACTAAACATTTGGAACTACGGTCGTTGTGACTCACCTTTTCACTTCGTTTTAAATGTGTGCTTGAATTTGAAGGAGATGAAAGAATTGGACATTTTTATAAATGGATTGTTTATGTGCGTGTGTTTTATGTCAACTTTTTCGATTGATTGACAGGAAACTCGCCAGTGAATGAATAGTTGAGAATGAATGTACTGACAAACTTTTCTTATAATTCAATGGTTACATTCCTTCTATTGTTGAATTGGATCATACTTTCTAAGAAAACATATTAAAGAACATATGCAATTCCAAACCAGTTTGTATTTTATAAAAGTCATGTGAATTTTTTCCGTCTCCATATTGACGGGCAATAGCACAAGAACACTATATTAAATATTTAGAAGTAATTATTTACAATAAATTAAATTTTAAACATTGCATATAGTAAATAAGTTTCACTTTTTCAGCAGCAGGCCCACAAAAATACCTCGCATGCCCAAACGTTGAACCGGAATGGCTCTCTATAATAAGTCTACTTTTATTTCATTTTTATATAATTTCATGTCTCCCTAACAGTTATCCTTTCTCTTCCTTAATTTTTAAGAAGAAAAGTTTTGTAGGTGCGCCAGAAAATGGTTAATTTGCGGCAGAAAAACTCGTATTGCCGGACCTTAGAAACAAAAATGTATCTATAAAGATACATCTTCTTCCAATGTACAAGAAATTACTTCGTCCATCACGCTGTGCACTCATCATCAATTTTTGTGGGCCCCTAATACCGAAAAATAAATTAACTCCAAAACGCCTATCTGCCCACCTGTCTATCTGTGTTCAACGCTACTCTAAACCGTTAAGTCGATTTTATCCAAAATTGTTATTCCCTGATCGAACAGAACGATCTCCAAGCTTTGGGATCAAACGGTACTTTGATTTTGGAGGTTACTTTACATGAAGCCGAAATGTTTTTATTGAAAGTCTTCGGATGGCTTAAACTACGCTTAAGAGAATGGTGCATTTTGTTGAAATCGCTAATTGATGAGCTTAAACGGTGAGCAGGAAGGGGATTTAAGTGAGTGCCTGAACAGTGTATGTGAACATACAAACAGCCCGACTGACGCATGGACGGACAGACGTACGTACGAAAAGACGCCATGAGAGACGCACGAATGGACGGGTAAACGAACGGACGAAATGATGCATGGACGGACCAATAGACGGAAGGAAAGACGGACAGTTGGAAAGGAAGATGAAAAGGCGGATACACGGAAGGAGAGTCTCATAAGAGGAGGGACACTTGCTGTGTATAACAGCATGGCTGTGTACGATATAATAGCATTTGTGCCCACGTGGTGGGCACCCTGTACCGGCCAACATAGTTGCGGCCCACTATGGCCGCTGCAGAGTGGCGCCGGAGGCGCGGCCAGTCGAGAAATGAGGAGTACGGGAAGACGCCACCAGGAGCAGGGCAAGCGGCGGCGCTTGTCTGGTCACCGGGCCGTGTCGGCTAAGCGGTCACAGGAGGGGCAGTTCCCCTCGATGCCTCGCCACGGAGGCGGGAAGTAAGAGACTCGCTCAGATGCCTCGGGGCGTATTTATAGGGCCTCGCCCGGGGCAGTAGTCAATAGAACATTTCTGGAACAGCAAGCGAATGCCTAGCAATAGTAGTAAGTTTGGTTTTGAAGTGCGTGTGTTACGGTGATTATATTCTTCTGGTGGGCTGGAACTAGGCTTGTATTTCGGACTTGATTTGGATTGTGGCTTTACTGAAATAAACTTATAGTGAAAGAACTGTTGTTGTTTTACTTTGTACATAACAAGTCTCCTCACAGACGGATGAACAGACGAAAACACGCAGTTAACCGGATAAGTATATTCTAGTACCAAAAAGAAGTCCGAGAATTATGAGTAGAGATTGAAAAAAAGTGTACTATGAAACGTTAAAAAGATGTACATAAATATGTAATGAAAACAGTCAGAATACGTAATATGTAAAATCGGATATAATATGTAATATTAAGATACCCTAATTATAAATGCATTTACATAATACGAAATTACATTTATAAAACATTCCTAAACAAATTTTAAATATAATACAAACGTTTTAAAAATAATTTGGACGGCACAAGTCGATGCACGCTTTGCACCATACATTTTCCCGGCAGTTGTAATTCATTGCTAATCCAAAACCGTAGTCCATGGTCACCGGGCCGTGTCGGATAAGCGGTCACAGGAGGGGCAGTTTCCCTCCTGTTCCAGCCCAACTAGACGCAACAGAAGCTATCGCACCAACTGGCCGTACACGATGGCAATCGCCAAAGTCTCTCGAAAATTAGAGTTAAAGGTCACGAAACGCGGCGTCAGTGATACTTTTCACAACTAAAGGTAAAAATGATCTGTGACTGACGCGCACCTCCCGCGACTGAGATAACAGATGCAAGCGCACCGGACATTTGAGAACATCCGACCGCGTCTTAAGACGGCTCCTCACATTCGGCATTCGCCGAGCAGCGAGCTAGTGCTCGTCCAATCCCGAGCACGTGTTCGGCGAATGTTCGCTGCCTTTGATCGACACGCGGTCGGTAGGGCGAACACTGCATGTTCGTCATTCAGCAACTCATCCACGCTACTCGGGATTCGGCGAATGTTGCTCGCTGTTCGCCGAATAGAAAGTGTGAAGCCGCCTTTACGTAACGCACCTGGAGTAGAGAGCACGCAATAATAGTGAAAGAAAAATAGTTATTTTTTAAAAATACTCGTACTTTTCATAAAAATGTAGTAAAATTGAAGAAAATTGATAGAATAAAAATTATTTTGTGAAGAAGCAAAATATGAAAAATATATAATATGTACTAATATGTAAAATATGTAAAAAATGGATATTGTGTTAGGGCAGCGACGATTCGCCAAGATTATAATTTTATAACGGTAAGTAGAATGACAAAAAATTGTAATTCCATAAAAATCCGTTCTGAGTACAAGAAGTATGGTCACGTCCGATGAAGCAAGCCGTCGCTGGGCTGCCCTGCTCCGGCCACCCCTGGGGTCTCGCGCAGCGCGCGGCGAACAAGGCACGATGGGAGGGGAGGGGTGGGGTCGGCGGGCAGCGGGGGCGGAAGGGCACCGGGCCAAGGAAGCGCGAGGGTAGCCCTACTGACCTCTCCTGTGACGCAACAACGCTCGAACCCCCAGGCGGTCCCGTTACTCGCCCCTCCCACACCCTCTCTCCCCTTTATGGCAACGCACCCGCGCCCGCGCGTGCCACCGACTCACAGCACTGGGCCCGAACAAGTGGAAATGCGATCACAAGGGAAATATGTAAAATCAGAGTATTCTTGACTTCCAAACAAGAAACCGGCTGCTCTAAAACGCGACGAGCGGGATCCACGGGGCTGCACGGATGCCAGATTTGCAAGAAACTTGACTGTCGTGGACTGCCGTCGCTGGACCCTCCTGGTCGTGGATTATACGGACATCTTCATAGCAAACCAAGGAAGATCTCTGATGTGAAGACATGAAATATTTTCTGATCTTCAACGTAACTTATTTTCCTGTTACGATTGTTTTGAACACGTTCAACCATATTTCAACAAAACACTTGAGACGAACTAATATATAGTACTATTGAATTTGATATCAATAATGCATTAATTTTGTATTGTCATAAAGATATAACACACCATTTTGGATATAATTTGCTATCTTTGCCCTTACACCCTTCAATTAGTAAATTTACCGTTACCTAAATTAATCGCGCATTAATAGGTTTAGGAGAGAGGAATTCTTAAATCCTGAATTTTAAAAGGATACTTTTATAAATTATGTTGCATCTCTAGTGCTATAGTAATATCTTCACAGCAAAATGATCTCATGACATAGGGTCTAAATAGTGAAAAAATGCTAAAATAACGCAGCTTCTTTGCTAAACGTGTTCGTGGTCACATGTAGTCATCGAGTAATTTGTATGTGTCCACCCGTCATTCCATCCATCCCCAATCCACCTGCCCTTCTGGCTGCCAACCATCCGACCATCCATTTATCTGTCCGTCCGTCCATCCGTCCGTCTGTCTTTCCATCCGTCAGGTCAACCGTTTGAACCGTTTGAGGTCATTCGATGCATCTCGATCTGCTGATCGGAAACTGGCCATTTTTTGCTAAATTAAAATCTCTCAAATTAACAAAGAGAATTTGAATCTAATTTGATAAACCTCGAATTAAAAAGGAAATAATATTAAAACAGTTTAGACTGGCGAAGGCGCCACGTTAAGCCAATTATATTTTATGTTTCATCATAGAACTGACATTTTCAACTCAAAGCAGATCATATTTCTTCGATCAAAAAAATCCTTGGAATTGGTCAAACGCTTAGAGTTTTAAAAGCCCAAGAAGTCGTAGAGATTGAAATTCAACTGTGCAATATAGGTCAATTACATAAAAGTAAATTACATCATGGATGTAACAAAAACAATTTTATTTTTGCTAAGAAAAAGAGGATTATTAAAACAAACGTGCTTCCTAGAAAAAACACCGAACATAAATGTCATTGAGATCAACTAGTACTTGAACGATACTCTCGTTCGCTCGTTGAAATTCTTGCGTGGACGTAGAGCCAGTCTTTGGGCCAGTGTGGGTGGTTGCGGGGGCGGTAGCTGTCCCTCTGCTTGCACGCCTTGCTCGCGACTCCGGGGCCCCGGTGCGCCTCCACGTCCAACAACAAACACCGCCGGGTGGGTTATTTACAACGCTTATGGTGAAACGGCCGGCCGTGCCCCTCCGTTAAGCGGGCATAAATTACGAAAGACGACAAGATCCTGTTTGCTTGCCCAGGCGGTGGCAACACGAGATCAAAATCGTCCCTACAATTAGCATGGACTCTCCGTCGGTGCTCGGGTTTGAGCTGTGTTTTATTGTGCGAATAAAATTGTGAGGGCATGTGGCTTGTGTTGTTCGTGTGTTAATTTGGACAGGGGTCAGTTTAGATTTGAATCTCGTGTCTTCATTCTGGCGTTTCTCCGGGCTGTCTAATTTTCTTTGAGCATAACGGCTTACTGAGATTTGCTACATGTCCTAAAAATCAAGTTTTAAGGATTACAACTCACACTTGCATCATACCTGCTCATACATGTATTTAAGACAAAAATATTTCTAAAATATTGTGTACTTCTGGTTTTTGTAGAAAAATATATTAGAAACTGAACACAGCATTGAATCTCTTCGCATGAAGTCATATTTCAAGTTGCATAGAACTACAATAATTAATATTTATATTTCATTAGGAATATTCGGAGGTAGGGAGTAGTAGTACTCTAAAACCAATGACGATTTTTCAATATTCTTCTAATTTTTATTATTAAATTTTCATCACAGTTTTGAAAACAAGTTACCTCGACTGAATAAAATCAAATAATTTTGGTGGATGTTGTCTTCAAAGAACAGACAGTAGATTGTGAGAAATTAAAAATGTAACTAATTTCTGATAATTTGGGAATAATAAACATATTGAATAGTTGTGAAGAAATATTTCATCAAGCACACATAATATTTTAGTACCCACCACACTCTGTCTTACGTAAACAAGCAACATGCCGACAACGTATCCAGAACAGAAAGGTATTAATGTGTATCTATTTCGGTAGTTTACCACAACATCTCGACAAGAAAAAGTCGTATTGTGAGTCATCAAGCTCACAAGCTCGGAGCCTACCACTTTCCGCAAGGAACACAATATTTATTGTAGACGCAGACACATACATACAAGTTTAAATGTAATAACAATAAACACAGGAGACCTTATTTAAAAAGAAGCTTCCTGTCGGTACGGTAGGTGGCTGGCGATCTTGAAAAATCCTTTCCCCTCTCTCGACTGTGAATGACGCATCAAAGCGCAGTCGGCCGCGTTTTCGGAAGCGACAAGGTCGTCTTGTTTTGAGGCTGAGGGATATTTTTGAAAAACAAATATTTCACGAGAAACAAGCTCCCGAGCGCCGCTGCGGGTCTCTGGGGCCGGTGGCTCCGCGCAGGTGGCTTTTCCGCTTTGGACCCGGTCGCCGCGACGCCCTTCCGCGCTGCACACGGAAGCGGCGGCTGCAGACGCGACGGAGTCGCGATGAGATTGTGACGGCTGCTTTAACAGACTAGTGGGAGGAGCCACGTGAAAAAGGAAAATCTGCACCGGTTGTGATTGATTGTTTCCGGGTGCGTCCACTTCTAATGTCGTTAGTTTCGTAGGTGTATTGAATATATTCATCGCTGGAGGTGGCGGTGATCTTCTCCTGCTAGATGGTAAGATCCGGCAACGACCTGACATTGATTAGTGGAGTTTTCCTCCACCAGAAATCTCTAACCAGAGGGACACCACCCCAGCGGCATAAGCTCTAACCTCCCGACCGGTCTTGTAGCATGTGTGGTTGTGTAGTGCATGTAAGTACGAGTACAAGTGTGTGTAAGTAAGGAAGTGAGTGTCAGAATAAGCAAAGGAAGAGGAAGGAAAGATCGCGCGTGGTCCGTGTCCAGTTTGCTATAGTACTGTTCCGGCATTCGTCTGGAACTGATCGGAGAAACCATGGGAAACTACCGATCAGAGCAGCAGGTCGCTAGCGTTCTCCTTCTGACAGCGAATGAATTTGACCTATCAAGCTAGTGACGAAAGTCCTGCCACCGAGAGTACTCGAACCTAGGACCTCCCGATCAGAGGCTCTGCAGTGTCATCATTTGATGCCCTGAGCCACCTCTCCCTGTTCTTTGTGACAATATAGTGGCACGAACTGAGTGAAAAAGAAAAGTATATACTTGATTTTGTTGATTAATTGTTTTCGAGCACGTCAACCCCTAAGGTCAGTAGTCCCGCTCGTGCAGTAAATGACTTATCCCTGAAGGTGGAGATGATGACTTTCCACTGGATGGTGAGATCCGGCGTAGACCTGCTAGTCAGCTTGCCCGGTAGCGGAGCACCGCCCTACCGGGAGAGAATAGAACAAGGGAAAGAAGGTAAGATCGCGAGGACCCTGCCCTGTTTGTAAGGGTACTGCATCGGCATTCGCCTGGAGAATCCTCAGTAAACAATCGATCAGTACAGCCAGCCGCTAGAATTATTTTTCAGGCATCGGCTAAATTCATTTGATTGAGTAGTGATTTCGGGATCGTAAACGCTAAAGTCGTTAACTCCGTAAATGTAGTTCATGTGTTGATCGTGGGAGGTGGCGGTGATTTTCCGCCGCGGAAAGTTGTACCGATTTTGTATAATCGGAAAAGTATTAAATAATAGCTTTTCTCGAGAAGAATTTATAGTTTATCGGAGGCTCAAACGTCTTTAAAAATCAATTTAGAAACATCTTCGTCAATTTAAAAAAATTCTTTACCTCTTTTACTAAGTGAGCTAAAGCACATGTGATAGCACACTCAATATTTCTGTTGAAATTGAAATGAATACTAAAAGGGGTGGTCATTTCAACAAAACAGGCGAATAGGTCAAAAGAGCAAAAGGTCAAAAGAGCTCGACATCGGCAGTCTGCTTCACTTGGGCGAGGTACTCCTCAAAGAAGTGAGAAGACGAAAAGGCGTTGGTTGGAAATGGATTAACTGCAGAAGACTGCATCGACAGACTCAAACGAAATTGAAGTGCGTTGCTACTGCTAGTTTGTAAGATAATTTCAGGATTTTGCAGTTATAAGGAGGCTCTGTAATGAGTTCTTGAAATCAGTATTTTTCATTTATTTGTTTTTTTTATGACAAGTTCTGAAATATTCTATGAATACTGCAGTAATATTGTTTCAATATGGATAATATGGTAATATGGTTAAGGTGGCAATTCGAACCTTTGACGTCCGCTTGATACTCCCAGAGCTGCCGAAGTTTTCGACTTCCTTGGGGAAATCAAGTTCTCCCGATATGAGATATGAGAATAGAAGCTTTACCCACCGCTCGTTCCTCAGGATGGGAGTGGTTGGGAAAGGAAATATTGCGCGCGGGTCGCAGTCCGCTGTTGAAAGTGCTGTTCTCGCAGTAATTCCTCTCGATCCGCTGTGACTGATTTCGAAAGCTCTCCGCTGGTAATTCTTAAATTTGGGACCTCCCTGTCTATTGATATAACTATATTACTTATTTCCAATACGAGCAGAAATAGGGAGAAACCTATGCAACTTCCGACTACATAAGTGGTGTTTATGGTTTTGTTAGATACCCAGAGTCACGGTAAAAATCCAAAAACATTGGTATCATTTATTTCTGGTGCGTGCAGAAATTGAAATAAAACTTTAAACTATGCAGCCTCCGCCCTCAGCCATGTGAGAAGTCTCTATGGTTTTCTTACATACTCATAAACTCGGGAGTTATACGGGAACATCCATTTTAGGGGATGTTTTTTCTCCATACCCCCGATAACAATATCCAGTTGGTTTATCGCTATTCGTGCGATCAGTTTGAATTTGTTGGTCGTACAATACTGGACACAGTCCAACAGACGTCACCGGTTTTGGGAGTGTACGTACCACTTGTAACTTTGTGTTTGGTTTTGGTGAGTGTTTGTACCATATGTGTTTGGAACTTTGAGGGCTTTACAGATGTGCCAGTGAAGGTGTCTCACATTTCATGGGAAGTTGCATCAGATGTTCAGTGTCTGTGATAACTGCGTACCTTGCATAGTTTTCTTGGCAATGGTTTGTGCTACGCTTGTAATGCCTGTTTCCCATTTTTCGGTCAGATTTAATGACCAGTCTCATTAGTGAGTCATCTTGATGACTGACTTCATATTTTTCAATCCCGAGTATTGCGCTGTGCCAGGAAGTTCCAATATTTCTATGACCTCTTCCTATTTCCTTTGGTGACTCCTAAAATATATGTGGATCAGCTCGTGCATTACCTGATGTATAAAATATTATATTGTAAGCAGTTTTCTGGTTTTTCAGTTCATGATTCGAATTTATTGCTCAATCCAGTCAACTAGTCCGAAACTGTTTTTGGTACTTGTACCGCCAAACTACCTATTGCAGATATTTTATTCTTGGAGTGGAGAGAGGACTGAAGGATAAGTCTCACTTTTCTGTAACACTCCCTGCAAATTCTCTCTTTCAATGTGTCGTTCGAAGTGTTCTCACATTCTTCAATGTCCAGAAATTTTAAAGTTTTACCTGGCTCAAGATCTTGAATCACAGTGCTCTCTGACGTCATGTTGCTTCTCTTTAAATTGACTTTTGAACATTTGTCAGGACCAACTTTCTTGCGAATGCCATTGCTAAAATTGCTGATGACACACATTTGGGAGAGAATCCCTTCATTCCGAGCGAACACTTTAAGATCATCCTTGTAAAGCAAATATGATACTGGTCTTTCATCATCATGGCGCTTGTAACCAAAGTCACGGTGTGACAAATCTCTAGATAGTGGAATCAAATTAATGCAAAACAGCAGAGGGATTATTTCATTTCTTTGAAAAATTTTCCTGTTAATCTGATACATGCTTTAGGTACGTTTTCGTTTTCTCATGTCATTCAATAAGACTTTATTTAGTACCAAAATTTCATTACAGGCGTAGAAACCTTTACGACATCCTTTCTGTTCATTTGGTAACAGTGTTTCTTTAGATGTCTGCACATTTTGTTAGATGTAGTGCGACCCACCCCTCCGCCGGCTAGCTCAGAATGGGTTTTCAAGGTGGGCGCAAAATAAAAAAATACGATTAGAATAGCGGGGATCAGGGTCATGTGGGCCGTTGTGGATTGAATGCATTTACACAGAAACTCAAGTCGAATCACTTTCCACTTACTTAAGTATATTCTAATTAAATTGCTGTTACAGTCAATGAACATAAAACACTTTACATATACAAGAATTTTGTCTTGCTGAAAAAAAGAAAACAACTTACACTCTCAATAATTAACTACACTGTTTCCTTTCTCTCATTTAAATCAATTTCAAAGAATACTTAAAACTTTGCCTAATCATTCCAGTCGTAAATTCCCTAGTTGCAACTTTACAATTAGCTAAGTTTTTCTTGAAAGAAAAGATTGATTCTATTGTTTACAGAATATCGGTATAAAGAACCTGTACTAATACTTTCTTTCCGAAACAAATTATTCCTTCTAATATCTACAAATTGTTCAAGTTGGCACGACCTTACTGTGTCTTTTCATGGCGTAGAGAAATCTACGGCGTCGACTCTTCCAGTCGCTCGATGTCCTTGTCCTTGCAGCTCGGTCGGAGCAAGCCGCCCCTCTGCAGAACCGCACGGTCGCCCCTTTCCAGTACCGTTGTTCAACTCACGATGTGGCCTCCGTCTCGTTTTCCGTTGATACTCTTTTCGTATTCTTTTATAGAATGTAACTAGCTTTTAATTCCATATTTAAAAGAATCTACAATACGACAACTGAGTCTATCGTATAAGAAGAATAAATATAAATTTAAAAAAAACTGCAAAGAAAAGAAATGAATGGCCTCGTTAGTTTCATGCTATTCACACTCCTCTCTCTTACAAAGATTTTAAATGCGTCACTTATACTTTCATCCTTTTCCTGATGAATTGTTTTAATGCCTTGTAATATGATAATTACCTCCTCGAATGTCTTGAAGAGTTTTTATCGTAGATGCAGTCCTGAAGTCCGTAGCAGTACGAGGTGCCGCCTTCTCGTGATCGGTAGGTCCTCACTCTCCAGCTGTTACTTCAGAAAAGAAAGCTTTCTTTCTCCCGACTCTCGGTGGCGGCTGCTCCACCGAGACGCTCCCTTACGGATATAGTTCGTAGTTTTCATTTTCGGATTGTATTCATGCGCGTTGGCGCGCGTTCAAACAGCTCATCTTATTCTTGAATATTGATGTGCTCCGTTTTCCGAGACCTCGGCAAACGGATGGTCACAGTAGCTCTAGTTATAACTTTACTGTTTAGTTATTACTGGCAGGCAAGTGATTGTCGTGTAGTTCCCCACCAAAGAAATGTCTCAGCTTTCGGTAACCGATGCGTGAGACCGCGTGTTAGCCACTTCGGTAGTTCCTTTGCGTTTTCTAAAATTTTATTAATAGCCCTTGCTGGATGAGAATATAATGCAGTTCATTTTTAATTCAATAATTCTGAATCTTATCAATCTCGAGATATTTCCAGTTTCCAACTTCAGATTGGAGCGAAGATACGTCGTTGTTGTGGGATCTGCTTTCTTTCCAGATTTCTGCCCAAATTTTATTATTATTATTATAATTATTATTATTATTATTATTATTATTAAATGTATGCCTTATTTTTATTTTTATCTTTATTATTAATGCCAGACACCCGTGCGTTGAAATTCTCACCAATGCGAAGGCAGCATTGGGTACACAATTTGTTATTAAGGTAGGATAGGAATTGAAAAGAATTTAATGTTGTTCTGAAGGGGGAGACTAAGAAACTAATGTGAAGGCATCCTGGTTAGTGATGTAAGGGTAATTCTTAACGATTAAGATGAGACTTTGTTTTGTCTTATAATTCTCCTTAGAAAATATATTTTTTATCGTCAGTAGGTCTAATATTTGTGAGAACTACTAGTACTATCGATCATTCCAGTTCCTTGTTTCTGTTAAGTATGTGTTCACATGTGCATATGCTCTGCGAATACTTGAACGAGATGGAACATTGTATGTATTAACAAAAACCAATCCTCATTCTACAGATCTCTAGTTTCTTTCAAAAATAAAGCCGACATCCGATAGCACAAATGGTGAACTAGGAAGTTAAGACAACAAAAAATTTAAGTTACACAAAGTGATTATAGAATGCATGTATGTTCGTTCATTAGCCATATAATGCCAGACATTATTTTGGCAAATAGAATTAATAATACATTAATTGATTGTATTAGCGCATGAAATATATATAATTAGACTTTGCGATTTATTTATGACTGAATTGTAGTCTAATTTCCAATCGTATGTGGTTTCACCAAGGACACTTTAAAATAAACGACAAAGTAACGGATTTTGTATGCAGGTTGGTGCTAATATTCAGATAATCTGATTCACACCCTGCTGTGATCGTTCTAATAGCGTACGGTCGTTTCCGGTGGTGCGATTCATAGTTACACGTGCCGCGGAGTGCGATGATCGCTGTTTCTGAGTTCAGTACAAACATCTGTTTGTTTGTTTGTTTGGTTGGTTGGTTGGTTGGTTGGTTGGTTGGTAGTGATTCCGTGCGCGGCAACCAATGAGATCATTGGTCCCATAAGCGTAGTGCATGTTTTTCATCGGAAGTTGGCGGTATTCTTCCCCCGCTGGATGGCGAGATCCGGCGTCGGCCTACCGTTGACTAGCTGAGTTTCCCTCAACCAGATATCTCCCACCAGCGCGGCACCGCCTCAGCCGGGACAAGCTCTAAGCTCCCGACAGGTCTCCTGATATGTGTGGCAGTGTAAAATAGGTTTAAAAAATCAAAGGCCATTAAATTTCTCGAAAATTAAAAATATTAGACGATTTATCTACGGCATATTAATTTCCCCGTTATTCGCTATTGTAGAGCGGAAACTGCTTTTCGATATCGTGAATCGTTTAGAAGTTATGGGGTGGTCCATAGTTGGTGGGACACCTGCATAGTGTCCAAGTTGTAAAGATAGTATCTAAGACACAATACAACAGATTTGAGAGAAAATTATAAACTGTCTGATCTGTGGTTTCCAAAGTTTATTTCGATCAGTAACAGGTGGATGTCAAAACAGTATCATACTATTTGAAAATTAAGCGCCTAGTGTTTGGTAATGATTCTGAGGCGCCCATGCGGCCTATAGAAGTGATTGAGAGTTCCTTTCGAATCTCCCTACGGCCTGCGGAGGGATGGGGGGGCGGAGGGGGGCTCCTTTACTTAATGTTTGGTACCGATTGTAAAATTTCAGACGACCTAGAGATGCGGTTGGGGATTCATTTGAAAGCTTAAGTTGTGTTGTATGTTGTGTTTTGTCTCATTTCCTCACAGAATGACCGCCTTAGAGGGCTTGTATACCTAGTATTAAACAACGAGCCGCACGGCTCGCATCATTCTTTTCTCATCTCCTTCCATTCCATTCTAAAAATACCACAGAAGACAGCCACAAAAATAATTCCACAGAAGGCATAATTTAAGCTGTAGGAGCGTAGAAAGAAGAAGAATAATGAGACGATTCGATTCAGTAGCTCAGTATTTTTCCAGTGTTAGCTGAAATTATAATATAACTTAAGATAATAATAATAATAATAATAATAATAATAATAATAATAATAATAATAATAATATAATGTGAGCGAGTTTCACCAGTGATTAAAATAAATATACTCAACGAACTTCCAAATCTGCCGCAAATCATGAAGAGGCGAGATAAAGGAACGTTCACAGTAATGTTATGCTCTTAACAAGGCGTAATATATAAAAAAACTATGTTTCTCCGCTGAACTGAGTAATTGGGTTGCTAATATGCCTTCATCAAGGACTGATCTCGAAATTTTCTGCCGCCAACGCATTTCTAATCTAATTGAGTGACTCACCAGAAACATTACCATACTGGTGAGTACTGAAACTTCGAAATGTTCGAAAGCATTCGAGGTCAATCGTTTCTGGATCTCCGGTTATGCTTAATGCGACAATTCTCAATACTTTGTTTAGGTGATGGTATGTGCAACGCAGGCTGTCTCGCAAACGCATTTGCCTTGTACTCAAGGTATTCAGGTTCTGTTGTCCACTTGTCTTCTGAAGATTTTTATACATTTTTCTTATGGTTAAAATCTGAATGATAAATTCGTATAGAGCATGGTTTGGATAATACTTCCTGTTGACCTTAACTTTTTAATAGGTGTACGATTGCCAATATGAATGACTACTGAGGAAACAACTAGTTGTCTTGGCATTTACGAAACTAGCATTTTTTGGTGTCGGAGTAAAGTATATCTGCAATCCTCTCATAAATATCAAACTAATTTTAAGATTGCTAATTACATTTATTTACCTTATTCACTATTTTTACTTTTCCTTAATCCAAAAACGTTCAACAAATAGCTCTCATCCTTTCTAGCTATAATTGGACACCATACATTTCACGTGTCATACATCATACATTATGGACGGTAGCATTATTAGAAGTGAAGGTTGCACTGGTTGTTTTGCAGAAAACCTCTACCACACCTCTATGTATAGACTAATAGTTCTACAAGGCCCTCTATTTGGAGGGTGGATAGTAAGACTTGAGCAAGTTTAGGGTTCTAGAGAACAAATGATTTCGATTACATTGTGTAATCCTCATTTTTGTAAAGGTTGAAAATTTTACAGTTTGAGCAAAGATTACATTTTATTTATTTTCTCGTTGCATTGAATAAATACTGTCTGTTTGTGACTGTGGAACGCCAAATACTAGCTGAATGTGACGAGACAACGCTTTAAACCGTTTTCAAAATATTTTCAAATGTTAAAAGTTAATGCTACGCAAATTCTAAATAAAAAGAAACTTTAAACATTCAGATTTCCGGTTCTTTCACTCGGATGTAATAAGTAAAAGTAATATATTAAGAATTAAAATTAAATAATAAAAAATGTGTGATCGTAACTCTTCTTCTTGAATGTACTTTCGGGCTACGGTCACCACTAACGCTAAAATACGGTGCTGGAAACCTAATATGAACGCTTCCAGAAGACTTGTCCTGAAGAGTATATTCTGTAAGTGTATTTATTATCAGGTGCTTTATTAAAGAAAATTTGTTCAATTACAAGCTTCCATTTGACAACATATCGTTCAATTCTTAAAGATTTATATTGAAATATTATTTTGTAGTTGAAATTATCCTACAAAAAGAGATTATCCTTAGCACTATCGTGTATACTACATGTAACCAAATTATCCTATAACACGATAACTATTCTACGAGGTGACAACGCTGACGATGAAACTTTTCCTTTTGAGTGATCCAAGCTTTTCACCGCATTCTGCAAACAGTGGAGTCCGTGCGTTACAACGGACAGCTCTCTGTTTCATTCACAGCCTAGATGCCGTCGACCGTCTCATTGTCGTCACATTTAGCTGTCATCACAACCTGCTTGTGGCGTTGACCGACGCGACTGCGCTGGGGCACCGTTCGAAATACTGTGGTTGCAGTGTTGGTTTTCGTCAAGCGAGTTCACTTTGTTTATACTAAATAAAACGCCTATTGTAAATAAGGTCTTATGTAGATCTGAGATATCACCAATCATAGCAGCCGGCCCCTATAATTCTCCCCCGGCCAGCGGCCACAATGAACCTGTGCTACACACAATTGTCGAAAATTCACCGACGTCGGAGCTTAAACCCTCAGCGATCACAGAGCAGAAGTGACGGCCGGCAGTGCTGCCACCTCAGCCGGTGTGGCTCCCTCGGAGGCGACGGTGCGGCACGGCGCTGTGGACATTTACGCACAGAATGCCAAGGCCCGCGGTGGCGGAGGCTGCGTGACGCACAGGCGACACACCGCAGTCACTGCCACGCCTTCATTGCCCCCTCGCCCCCCCTCTCTCTCTCTCTCTGACGCTCACGCTATCATCTTCACCCTCGCCATCCCCCACTCCCTCGCCCACACCATCGTTGTCGTCCTATTCCTCACCCTTGTACGTGTCCTCGACCGTTTCCTTGACCCTCGCCTTCGCCTTTGCCCTCATTCACACGCTTGTCAACGCCCTCGTCCCTTGCCCTGGCCCTCACTCTTGCTCTCGCTCTCGCTTTCGCCCTCGCCGTCGTACGTACGCCGATGCTTCCCATACACGCAGAGTCGACTATTCTACTTACGAAAGAGGTTCAAATCTCTGTTCATGATTGTGGAAATTGTGGTGGGCAAACTGGGTTGGTGATAGAGGTTCTGATTTACTCTGACCTCTGTAAGAATTGTTTCTTGTTGTCTGAGTTCAGTCGCTCACTTTTTGCTGAGTCAAGTTGTGACACAAGTTAAGTGATTTCCCCTGACGATCATTTTATCATCCTTCACATGATTTCATAATCACCAGCCCATCAAATTATTCGTCCAGGTATGGTCATACGCCTTAGGCACTAGCATCAGAACAAGTAGTACAATTCACTTGTGATGTGCGTTAGGAGTTTTAACCTAAGTTGAACAATGCGAGTGATGAAATTGAATAGAAGCACGTACCAAAATAGATTACTAAAACGTAAATGTACTTTTAGTTGCTAAAATAGTCATTGGAATTTTGTATTAATTATGTTAACAAACTTAAAAACAAAATGTAATACGCAATTAAAAATGAGTGTTGTATTACCATCGCGACTAATGAGAGAGCAGAGACAGCAAGGAGAACAGGGGTAGCTACAGAGCCGACTTTACTTGTTTATCAAGCACCACAGCCACAAACATCTTTAAAATGTACTTGTGTGAAATACAATGTAATGACAAAACAAAAGTAAAAAATCTGCATGATATTATTTATCTCTAGGATTTTCTCAATTTCATTACTTTATCTGTCGATCTCTAGCGCCATCTTTACAAAGCATTAAGATACTTGATAGCCAAATTATATAATGAGATAACACATCCCAGGTAACCATAATCCTTAGAGAGCTTTGTACAAATTGCTATACTCATTTAATTCTATGGCACACTTTTTTTAATACCACTTAACATTTTACATTAAAGTGTTGCAAAACAATCGATGAGACTTTATACTTACTGCCATCGCTACTTTTGTGGTCACACCATTTGTCATCATACATTCCAATACAATGGAGGAACCGCTCATATCCACCAGTTCTCACAACCGCTACCACTGAGCTGTGAAGAGCAATAGCATCACAACTTCCATTACCATCATCACGTTGATCTCATTATAATATATGCCATTTTTCTAATTTTAACTTTCATTTTGTTGATATTATGGTTGTATATGCTCCTTGACCATTTTCAACCAGATTCTCGCACGTGCTTCCGGGAGGAGCGCTCCATTTCTCCTCCCAAACCTTTCTATAGCAAATTACACTTAGCTGCTGGTTCCGAGCCTTTGAATTACAATGGATCCTTTGGATTAGTTTGGATTACAATGGAGAAATTTATCAAAGAACTGGAATAGAAAAATAATTGTAGAAGTGGAATAGAATAATAATAATAATAACATTGAATGCAAACAGTATGGCATAAGAATAAAAAGATGTGGAGGATACTAAAATCCCCTTACAGTATTATCCAAATAGATGAAGAAGTAGAGGATGTGTAATGAATACGTGTAACGTGAATTGAAAACTTAGAAAGAAATGCGAGAGAGAATGTGAATCAGGAAGTCATCCGCAGAGGACTCTATGAACATTTTTGTTATTAATTTGTTGTTTATTTGTTGTTAACATATTTGTTAAGATCTTCAGTCCCTAGCAATTTTGGTCTTACCTGAGTTAATTAGTTCGATAAATGTGTGATGGTAATACGAGTAATATGATATGAATAATGGGGCAAAGTTAGAATGAGACACATAGGAAGCAGGAAAATCCCAGAAAACCTACCACGAGACCGTTTTGCCAATTAGACAGTGCGTATGAATCAATGAGGATTTAAACTCCGGTTCCATGGGTGGAAGAGTCTCGGACTGACTGCTTCAACATGGGTCGTCCTCAACGATGTGGAGTCTGTGAAAAGCGCTGGGAACTATAAAAACCCCGCTTGCAGCCACAACTTATCCCCCCTCGCATTCGCAGAAATGTCTCCAACCATGCTCTCGCCTCCCACGCGTCGAGAAGCCTTTTGTAGAACGTGTGCGACCCGCAGCTATGCCATTGCGTTTCCGGAACGGAGTCGCTCCACACGACGGCTCCGTGAGTCAGTGGGCTGTGGAGTAACACGCGCTTCTAGTGGCGCTGTGTAATGCCAGGCGCTAGCAGTGGATGCAACTCTGATGCAAATGGAATTACGTAGCAGGTCTCCAGCTTATGCGATAACAATCTAACAGGGTTTCTGGGGAGCGACTTACCATATGTGATTTGGTATTTACCAGTATGTTGAGATGAAGGGGAAATCTAAAGATGGAATGAAATACAATGCTCGAGAGGTATTTATTATTATATTTTACGAGGGAAAATTATAATTAATTGATTGTGCTATTTGACCCTAATTATATACATATCAACACTCAGTAATAATATTTCAGCGTCATCATTATAAAAATATGGAAGTGCACATTCAAACGATGAAATGGAATCGCTAAAATTCTATTGATATTGCCATGTAGATAAGTCATCTCTAATTAGCATCCTGCATATTCTTAAGCGTATATAGTTCACTTACATAAGTGCAATAATTTTGAACATTGTAATCAGTTTATTAAAAATTAGTAAAATATTGAATACATGATGTTTTGGCTTTCACTCCGCGTGCCAATTACAAAGTGGAATTATCGATACCTTATTGCAACAACCTCCTAGTGACCTAAGTGGTAAAATGGTTGCCTCCGAAGCTGTCGACACCACTTTGGCTAGTTTGATCAATACAATTTAAATTTACATGAATAGTATGTAGTACTACCTTCTAATTCCCAGAGCAAATTTATAAATATTATATTCCCAATAAGCATATACATCCTAAACGAACCAAAAAAGCAAGTTTGGACATTTCTGAAAATAAGATGTTGATTTAATCGAGATGGATTAATTGAATGATTATATCGTGTTTCCGGACGCATCAACTGCTATGGTCATTATTACCATAAGTGTAATGCATATTTTATTGAAGAAGATGGCGGTGTTCTTACCGTGTTGAGGGGCAAGACCCGGCACAGACCTTCACGTCGGCTTGAGGAATTTTCTCTATCCAGGTATCACCCACCAGCGTTGCACCACCCCAGCCGGGAAAAGCTCTAAGCTTCCGCCTTGTCTCCTTCATGAGTGGTAGTGTAGTGCATGTAAGTGTAAGTACGTGTAACAAAAAGGTGAGGATAGGACAAGGAATGGGAAGGAAAGCTCGCGCACGGTCCGTGGCCGTTTACTCTGACATTGGCTAATGTTGATCGGAGAAACCTCTGAAAACTACTAATCAGGGCAGTCAGCCGCTAGAATTCGACCTAGCTGTCAAGTGTCGAAAATACTGCCGTCGTTGGGACACGAACCCTACCAAATCACCTCTCTGCCAAAGGCCCTGCAGATTGATTAAGACTTGAACGTTCCTGGCAAAGCCATATTCATATCTCGTAGGTTCCATTCTTCATTGTTTTTTATTCAATGCTACATTGTTTGTTTTCAATTTATTTGCTCATTTTAGTTTTGCCATTTGATTCAGAATTCACACGATTTACATTTTTTCTCGCATAGAAACTTCAGACGGCGGTTTCATTATACTACTTTGCAGGTAGGAATGGTTAGGTAAGCAATATTTTTGGCCTAGTTTTTGACAAATGTATTCAGAATACCTTGTGTATTTTAGAGGAGTTTTATTTTCAAGTGACATTTATACCTTATTATAGAAGTAGATTAGATAGATAGTGTTAACACTTACGACAAAACAACGACATCTATTTCTGTAATGATACCAGTGTCGTGAACACCACTCCATTTCCTACCATATATACCTTTTTAATACACTTAAATGTAATATGAACTAACATTAATAGAAAAATGTAAGAATTAAAACTTCGAATACAGTCTCAGAAATTCAGATGAAGTTTCTGTGGTGTGATGTATCTACTGTGGCTGAATGAATCTCATGCCAACATGAATGACTACGCTCGACCAAGCGTCCCCATCTCTGCTTGGATTGGCAAGCAGGATACCGAGCTCGTAAGTGATTCCCTATTTACCGAAATGAGAAAAAAATAATGTCAACTGCGATGATTCAGTATTGGTATCCTTCTGTAATACTAACTGTGATTATTAACGTAATTTCTGAATACTAAGTATCGAATGTCCGGGTGCCTTAGCCGAACAAACGGTACATTATTGCAAAAAGTTACGCACGTTTAAGTACTATGACTACTGATGAATACGACTCCTTTCAGTCTACTCTGCCATACTGATTGTTCTCAGATGGTACTACTTCTGCTGGGATATATAAACGCACAGTCCAATTAGGTATCGTTGAAGGACTCCCGAGACACACTTTTTACTTTGTCACACTTACTTCGTAAAAGGAGAAAGTATTGTATTCGTGAGAGAATTTTAGACAGAAAATTTTGAAAATTGAAAAATTTTAATTTTTCAAAACTACAAAATTCAAGATAGATAGTTTTCTTATTTTGTCACATTGGTACACATCAATATTTTTGGCAGAAATTTAAATTTTAACTAAGATATGGAATTGTTAAACCTATAATATAATAATTCAAATGTCTGTCTAAAATATTGAAGTGTACCAATGTGAAAAAAATACAAATAAAACAGAGACAGGCTCATAATAACAAAAAATAGAGATTTTTTCCTTGAACAAAACCTTCACTACAAAACCAGCTCTTTGAAAAAGGCCGTGAACAATTTTTTTGAAGAAACTAGTAGTTTTTTCCGTAATTAGTGCTTGAAATTAATGCAAATTAAAAGATAAAATATTCTCTCAAAAACCGCTCCGAAATTTAGAAAAAAAAATACTTCTATGTGGATATATCAAGAAACGCTTAAAACAAAGGCGCAGATCTTATTGTCGTTGAACTCTTCAAACTTTTGAAAGTTATAAATTTAGAAATAATGCCACAAAGCATGTGCTGTTTTAACACGACTCGTTCTCCTATTGCGTCAGCGTGGGGCGCCGTCGATTCCATCTGCGCACGCGGCATATGCGTAATCGAGTAATGGCTACTTTCATGTAGGAAACGACCCTACAATAAGGCCTGCAGATAGTACAGTCGCAAAGGAGTAAGCGATAATATTATAACACGTATAATATGTACAATAGTATAACACATGCTCTTTTGTCAAACCCTTCCTCCAAGGAAGGGTTATTTTAAAGACTATCTCGACAAAAACATGGATTAGGTGAAAAATAAGATAAAAATGTGAAACATGCGAGGAATAGATTTGTTGCATGCTGCTATTCACCCACGAACTTTTTATACCCCACATCCCCATACCCATATAAATCCTTCTAACTGCAAGTTTGATATTCATTTGGGATAAATTGTTGGACATTATTATGTTGTTTTCAATAAATAACTATTTCAGCAAAGTATCTCGAGACGATTTTGGTTATAGTCCCGCAATATCAAATTTACTAATCTTGAAGTGAATTTAGTCTTCCTTCTCGTTATCTACTGATAATGTACATCTTGTATTACGGTTTATTAAAAATGCCTTTAAACACATCCGCAGAAAATATTGTATTTTTCTTCACAACAACCCATTAACATTATTAGTTCTGATTTTGCCTTGACTTAAAAACATCAAGGTTGTGACCTTAAACTTAACCTCATTTCCTGAAACAATTATTAGAAGTCTTTGAGGACATTAACAAAGAAATATACACATGTGTCTTGAATCCTCATTTCCTTTTCCTCTCTTAAGAAATAGCTGACCCGGTTCGGTATTCAGCCAAACATTGTGAAGACTTGTTTTCAGTGAATGGAAAACACAGAGGCGAAGCACACTCGAATTTGGGCAACATAAAAATGAATGACTCTCAGAGCAGACGTGACTCGGTTTAGAGTGACGTCACTCTCCATTTCATTACGTGTTGCCAACGTGTTAGTGTTGAGAAAGAGTTGACGTTTTAGTTTTGTCAATTCCTATAAGGTCCTGATTAACATTTTCTTTTCTATTTATTGACATATCAATGTGGCGTCATTGAAGTGTTTACTTCTAAGTGGCCAGTACAATTTAAAATATAGCGCTTTGAAAAATACTTGGAATTTTCCATTCCGTATCTCTGTGGACTCTAAATGATACATTGAGTCAAAATTCTTTTAAGTACTACTATGTAAGTCTCGTAATGATATCGCAATTCTCCGAAGCTAATCTTCACTTTTCGGTTTGGACATGCTCTGGCAATAAGGAAAACAACAATTATGTATGCGTATGTTTCTGGGAATGGAATATTAGTCCGCTCACAGGTGTCACAAACACAATGTTCGTATAAGTGTGTGTTCCAAAACAGCCGTTTTTTAGAATAAAAGCCATAACCTTTTACTGAATAAAAAAGCATATTTACCGTTAGTGTTACGCCCAAAGGAGATTACATGGAATGCATATCAATTTAAAAAAATAATAATAAATATTTTTACTTAGCTATTAGAGAAAATTCGTCACCTGGGTCTCGATTCTAGGACGAGTAGGTCTTGCAAACTCCAAACCGCTCTTTGCTAGATATGACGAAAACTTTTGAAAGAAAAGTTTGGAACTGTTTTTTAAAATAATTGTTTAAATATTGCGCAAATTTCACGCAAAATTACGCAATAATTATATTTTTTAAAATTGTTCATGAACTTATTGGAAAATCTATCTTTGAACAATAGCTTTAATAAAAAAGTATCCATCTTCAATAATGTACTTGTAGGAAGACACCAAAAAATGATTAAACATTCGCAATTTTCGAAAATTCATATATATCAACGTAAATAAGACCTGCGCCGCGTTCTTTACACTATCAGAGAACAAAGTTAAATAAAAAAAATTGGAGCCATTTTGGAGAAACTTTAGGAAATGTTGGGACATCATGTAAACTACCCTCCCCCCTCAAAAAAATTATAATCAGTTTCAAACTCGCAAGGGTCTTGAGATCGTTTATATCAACTGGGAAATATCAATTTTGGTGCAAATCGTTTCAAAGGTTCAGGCACTAATGTTTGACCACCAGCTGATTGAATGACAGGCGGTCAGACAAAGAGAGGTTTTGCCATGAATCGATTTGTTTAGTATCGAGAACCCACATAACGTCGATTCAGACTACAGAGTGTGTTAGAGGTAGTAATTTACTAAATGTAGAAACAAGGTTTATCCACTGTTTCGTTATCATGACCCGTCAACGAGTTTTTCTGTCGAAAAATCTCCATTTTTTTCGCAGAATTGCAATACTTTAACTTTACTACGTAAACGTAGCAAGGCGAGAAGGTTGAAAGGTCAATACACTTAATAAAATCCAGCAAACAGTTAAAATTATATACATCGTCATTTGGCAACGAAAAACTGTCATCATACCCTTGAGAAAACTATTACATCTCAATACGTTAACCCCGTGAAGGGAAAGGAATGTAATGCCAAATGAGATAATTTTTTATGAGAAGCATTTGTTCAGCTTGTGCTACTCTCTATATGTCCTCAGATTATACAAGCAGAAGGGGCCATCTTTGATAATAACACTCCCGTAGATTGGAACAAACCACCCGCAAAAGAACTAGAGACTCTCTTTTCCTTTTAATGAAGTCAAATTTTAAAAATATGCTTAATTCTATTTAAATCATCACTAATAATCTCTCTCTCTCTCTCTCTCTCTCTCTCTCTCTCTCTCTCTCTCTCTTTCTTTCAATTTCTCTTTCTCTCTGTCTCTCTCTATCTGTACTTACCTCTCTCTCTCGCCCTAAATATATATATATATATATATATATATATATATATATATATATATGTATGTATATATATATGTATATATATGTATGTATGTATATATATATGTATGTATGTATATATATATATATATATATATATATATATATATGTGTGTGTGTGTGTGTGTGTGTGTGTGTGTGTGTGTGTGAGTGTGGGTATCTGATCATCTAGCTAGCTATCTACGTCCTGAAACCAAGCAACGCTGTCTCTCCCTCCGGAGCACGGGGCGGCGGCGTTGGCGTTGGTGGACGCCGCCCCGCCCCTCTCCACCGGCGCGGCGCAGCGGGGCTGCGCTGCGCTGCACGTGGCACATGCCACGTGCGACGCCAGGTGCGCCCTCGATCGCTCGCCCCGCGGAGGAAGGTGATCTCCACTTGCGTGCGGCCCTCCGCCCCAATAACGCCATCTGCCTTTGGCTCCGCGCGTGTCCTATCGATTTTCCCGGGCCTGGAGGATCCTGGCGCTCTTTTATTCAGGGTTCCGTTGCTTCTTTCATCGCCCTGATTCTTCATTCATCTTTGACATTCGCATGCGACTTCTCCGCAGCATCTGTAGTTAACGGTACTTCGAATGCCTATTCAATAATAGTATATTGATGTGAATGCTTTTTAATAATTATTCAGAATATTTTAATATTGATTACTTCGTTCATATTTGTATTTCTTACATTCAAGCGAAATACTTCAACGACATTCGATTCACATTTACAGTTTGTAGACAATTGGTTGCAATTAATTTTCAAGTGACATTTTCATTATTAGATCGTAGCCAAACTTTGTAACGTACATCGAACAGAATTTGAATGTCCCAATATTCTATCATAAACATGCATATGTTGTCTTCGATTAAAGATTTCGTTTTTTGACAGGGAACATTTTCACTATTTTTCCAACTGAAATTTTTGGTCCTTCTAATCCAACATTAAGTGCATATTTTAATTCTTGATGCGTCGACCGATCACTTGTCTGCCAACACTATATAAAATTTTGCCTTTCGTAATCTCTTCAATTATGTGTAGTCATTTAGTCTACCGGCATATTTTGGCTGCTTAGCAGAATGGCGATCTCAAGGAGGTCACTTACAAAACGAGTTCGAACTTGTCAAGAGTTTCAGCGATGCAGTTCGTATATAGTTTGGGATTGACTAATGTGCTACCCTTCATGTTGTCTGCGGGCAAGTCCAAAATGGAGAAGAAAATATGCAAATATCTGATGACACAATTATTAAAAATATAGACACTGGTGACTCCTACAAATATCTGGGAATGCTACAGTTGTTGGGAATTTTAGATTCAGAACTTAGGAGCATAATTGTACAGAACATGCTAATGAGAGTAAATAACGTCTGGGGAAGATAATGTGATTCAGAGAGCTAAGATCTTGAGATGTGTGCAAGAGGCAGAAGAGTGGAAGGAAAAACTCGAACACGGAAGACCACATCTTATTTTTTTCTCTTCTTGATGGATTTGTTAGTGATTTCGGGCGCGTTAACTTCTAATATCATTAGTCCCGCAAGTGTAGTTCATATTTTCTCGCTGAAGTGGCTGTAATCTTCCCCTTTTGGATGGCGTGATCCGGTGGTGGCCTACGTTGACTTACAGGGATTTTTCCCTAGCAGATATCTCCCACCAAATGGGCACCGCCCCCACCGGGACAAGCTATGAGCTCCCGACTGGTCTCCTGGCAAGTGTGGTAGAGTGGTGCGTGTGAGTGACAGGGTGTGTAAGAAGGGAGGACGATACCACATGGAAGAGGAAAGAAAAAATCGCGCGCGGTCCGTGGCTTGTTTGTTAGGGTACTGCTCTGGCATTCGCCTGGTGTTGATCAGAGAAACTATGGAAAACTATCGATTAGAGCAGCCGCCCGATAGAATTCTCCTACTGGGAGCGGTGGCTTAGTTCAACTGATGTGACAGCAGCGCCTCTGTCCGAGAGGTCCTAGGTTCGAGTCCCGGCGGTGGCAGGATTTTCGGCAATAGCTTTTCAGCTAGGTCGTATTCAGTCGCTGTCTGAAGGAGAATTCTAGCAGCTGTCTGTTCTGATCGGTAGTTTTCCATGGTATCTCCGAACAACACCAGGCGAATGCCGGAGCAAGTACCCTAAGAAACGGGCCACGGACTGCGCGCGTCTTTTCTTCCTCTTCCTTGTCCTATACTCACCCCTTACACACACACTTACACTAACATGCACTACACTAACACATATGCCGGGAGATCGGTCGGGAACTTAGAACTCGTTCCGGCTGGGGCTGTGCCCTGCTGGTGAGAGATTCCTGTTTGGGGAAGACCACTGACACCGCCCAAGCAAATACACGCACTACACTTACGGGACTAATGACTATAGTAGTTGACGCGCCTGGAATCAGTAACATTCAATCAATCATAGAATTTTCCTTCAGACAGCTGCTGAATTCGATTTACCTATCCAGCTGGTGTCAATAATTCTGCCACCGTCGAATTTCGAATCTTAAAACCTCCCGGTCAGAGGCACTGTAGTGACCTGGACCACCTTTGCCGTTTTTTCTCTTTCTGTTGTTCGTCCGTGGAAAAATCCGAAAGAAAGCTTGCAATTTCAAGCCTTCGCCTCGTGACCCAATGACCCCGTTGTATATCACTCGCGCCGTCCGACTGCTTTATTTCCCCTCCTGCGCCTTTCCCCTCCCCTCGCCACCTGGCGCGCTCTGCGCATGTCCAGGCGCATGCGTGCGCGTGCGGACTCGCCCGCCGCCTCAATTGAAGAGTGGCCTTTAATTGCGCGCCACTAATTACCACGTCGCTCGTAGCAGCTGGCGAGCGCCACTGCGTCGAGAGGGCGAGCAGGCGCTCGTGGGTGCTCCGAAGGGCGGGGGGAGGAGGTTGAGGAAGCGGACGAGTGAATGGGGAGGAGCAGGCGGGCGAGCGAAATGAGAGAAGGCGGGGAGAGGGGCAGGCGAGTGGGAACGGCCCCAGGGGGGGTAGGTTAGTGAAAGTCAAATGAAGGGTGAGAGGACGGGCGAGCGAGAGAATGACCGGGTCTCTGGCGAGTTGTTAGGTTAGTGGTTGGGTGAGTGAGTGGGCAAACGGGGAAGGAAATGGGCGATTGTGTGGGCAGGTAAGTGAACGAGAGAGAGAGAGAGAGAGAGAGAGAGACTATGAAGCGATGGGCGAGCGGGGTTGCGACAGAATTACCGGAGTCGGGGTATTTGGTTTAGTGTGTGGCTGAATGAGTGGCAGAATAGGCAGATGGGGGAGGATTTGTGTGGGTGAGCGACTGGGGAGGTACGTGAGCAGGAGAGAGGGGAGATGAGAAGACGGGTGAGTGGGCGTGCGCGAGAACGAATTGTGTCCAGAGCGCGTCATGGGTTAGGGTACTGCTCCGGCATTCGCCTGGCGTTAATCGGAGAAACCATGAAAAACTACCGATCAGAGCCGCCGACCTCTAGAATTCTCCTCGAGACAGCGACTAAATTCGACCTTGTTATCTACCTAAAGTCGAAAATCGTGCCACTGTCGGGAGTCGAACCTAGGACCTCCCGATCAGAAGGACTGCACTGACATCAGTTGATGCCCTGAGCCATTTCTCACGGTAGAAACAAGTAGGAGGAAGAGTGGGCGGGCGAGTAGTTGGGTGAGTGGGCGGGTGAATTGGCGGGTACGTTGGCGAGTGTGAGGGTAGGCGTCCGAGACTGCGGATGAAAAGCCTGGCGAGTGAGCGGGGGAGTGGGCGGATGGCCAGCACAGACGGGAAGGTACCGCTGGGTGGGCGAGCAGGCAGCCTCCAAGGCGCCGGGTGCGAATTCAATTCCGCAACAGTTTGCGCGCGTGAGGTCGTGCGAGGGGAGGAGAAAAATAATTTCGCGAAGGCGCCTCGGAAACTTCTCGAAATTGAGACGTGACAAAAGAAGTTGGAATCGGAAGCGCGTGCTCGAAATTTGGGATACCGTCCGCATTGTGTGCGCCGCATTAAGGCTTGATTTGGGTTTTTGTGCGTGCGACTGGAAGGTTCCAAACGCCGCCACTGCCAGCGGAAATTTAGATTGGTGCTCTCGAGAGGAGAAAAAGATGGAACGGTAGTTTACAGGTAGAGGGTTTAAAACGCTATTCGTGTTTTTGGGGGGGAGTGCTGGAATTTCATTTTTTTTTGAGGTTTAAGATGAAAAATCTTTTTCGTGTAACAGTTTATAATTATATGTTGTGAATGCATTTCCTTCTACGCTTGTTGAGAAGTAAAAAATATAATTATGATAAAATGAAAGAACCTTCTCGGCATTAATATATTGTAAGTTAGCCTAAATTTTGCGAGCGTTATACGTTTTACTTTAAGCTAAACAATTCTTTCAAACGATGTAAAAAAACAAATAAAACGTTGATCAATAAACATTCACATCGCTTAAACTTCCTTCCAAAAAATGACAAAGTCAAAAACTATTAATCACTCAAAAATAATATACCTCAAATACCCCCACCACCTTTACCACCATAGAAGGAACTTAAATTTACAAAATATGATACACTTTCTTAATTAAATGTATGGTAAAGATAATACTCCCAATATTGTGTACAAAAGCCTGAAGTTACTCTCTCAAGTGTACAGATGGTGACAATGTTGAGAAAAAATTGCAATGTATAGTTTTGAAAATAAATTGAACCAAATCTACAATAATTATTATGTAGTGAAAATTACAAAGAATACAATGCCCGTTTGTTTAGTTGAAACGTAACTAATCAGAGAGAGCCAAATTTTCGTTAATTTTTCCTGGTCTGGCAGTAGTTGTGAAACGAATTGTGACGAAGAAAGTGATTCAGATCTTAACGTAAGATACAAAATTACTACGAAATAATAAAGAAACGGATTTTGTACTTTCAAATTATTGAGAATGATATTCCGTCATTTCATAAATAATTTCATTCGCTCTTTGAAGTATGAACCTATTTGTTCATACATTTTTACATCATTTAACATTCAATTTGAAATACATTGATCTCAAAGAAATTTTCTCAATTATGATACCGTAATATGTCATTATTTCCTAAAAACTTGTTGCACATGTAATATACAGAATCGTGTCAGAATCTGAACTCAATCTCAGATGGGTCAAACAGCCGTCAGTATCACAATGGTTCCTAATAATTTTGAGCCGGAAAGAGTAGTGAAAGAGTGTTCAAACGTGTGTCAAAAGCATTATCCTACCTCCAGAGAGCCCCGGAAAAGATATTGTTCCGTTACTCTTCAATAACCCGGAAACATTCTGCTCCCATAAACTTCGCTGTTGCAGACTCACATCACAATGAGCCGGAGATCGGGAAGAGGATAGGGCTTTGTACACTGGCATGGGAACGTAAATGCAGCATATACATAGCTCTACATACCAATGGATTCGCGGTGCTCCAGACCAATCCGATGGCAAGTTGCCCCGTAAAAAAATGCTAAGGAAAAAAGAGGCCGTGAAGAGCCGCTTGATGATCCAGGTGGCAGCGGCTGCACCAGCTGAGCGCCGGGGGGGGGGGGGGGCCCCAGGTGGCGGGAGGGGTCGCCACAGGGAGGCGGCGGCCGGGGCTGTGTTGATGTGAGCTCGCTAGTGGTGGGGGCAGTGCTTGCAGGAGTGCCGTAGTCGCCGGTGGCGGAGGTTGGGTCGGTGGCAGCGACAACGGGGGTGGCGACGACGACGAGGAGAGAAGAGGCGGTGGTGGTGGCAACAGTAGTGTTAGATGCGGTATCTGGGGGCAAAAGAGTGACTGAGGGGATGCTGGCGGCAGTGGTGGAGGTAGTGGGGTTGGGAACGAACAGTGGGATAGACATGGATTTACCCATAAACGGTTACGTGGCGATGGCGGTGGCGGCATACACGAAGGCAGTGGCAGTGACTCTCAGGGATGAGGACGCAAGAGGACGATGTCGGGAGGGGTCGCAGAAGGTGGTCAGTTGCGAGGACAGGCTAGCGCTGGCATGGACTGTGACTAATTGGTTGATTATTAGTCATTCCGGGTGCGTCATCTGTTAAAATTATTAGTTCCGTAAGCATAGTGCATGGTTTTTCCTTAGAAGGGGCCAGTGGCCTTTCCCCGCTGGACGGCGACATCTGGCGTTGACGTATCGACGGGTAGTAGGGTTTTCCTCACCCAGGTATCTCCCACCAGCATGGCACGGCCTCAGCCCCTAGCTCTGATCTCCCGACTGCTCTTCCGACATATGTGAGTATGTAAATATGAGGATGAAAGTAAGGAGTAAGGATAGGACAAGGAAGCGGAAGGAATGATCGCGTGCGGTCAGTGGCCCGTTTGTTAGTGTACTGCTCCGGCATTCTCCTGGTAATGATCGTAAAAAACACGGAAAAAGTACCGATCAGAGCAGCCGACCACAAGAATTCTCCTCCAGACAGCCACTTAGTTATTTTTATTTATTTATTTAATAGGTAATTATTACAGACACATTAGAAAACTTGTTGCAATGTGGCTAGGCCGAAGGCCTTTAAGCCATTACAATACCTAGTTAGCCATTACAATACTTAGTTGCGTAGGCACTATCAATATCGAAGCCACAGTGGCAGCGCAGGCAGTAGCCGGCTCCATCTGGGGGTGGCGGCAACGACGGAGAGGCTGCGAAGGCGACGTCGCATCCGCCAACGGCAGCGGTGGCGACGCTCCCCCTTGCGGCCCAAAAAAATTAACCCCCCGGCCCGCGCCCACAAAAAAGCGCCGAGGCAGCCCGGGAGATGGCCGAGCGGCCCGGAGGGTGGGGGGCTCGCGGGGGATCAAGGGCTGCGCGCCCTCAATGGGTCTTTGTGCCGCGGGGTTGCGCCGCCCGCGTCTTCCGGGTGCGCCGTAACGGGACCGCAGGGCTGCGGGGCGAAGGCCGCCAGGTAAGGCGCGCGTCGCGACGCGTCGGATGCTGCGGCCGCGCAGGGGTCGCACGATTTGGGGCTGGAGAAAGGTTTTTTACTTCCGTGAGATTCTTTCTTCCTGGAGGTTGCAGATTAGATAATGTGGAGAGTTCTGGAGGAGAATTTATTGTTTATTACGTGCTTTGTTTCTTATGTAATAAATTTAAAAAAAAAAACTTTGCGTAGAGCGTGGTGGGGTGAAGCTGTTTGCGTTAAGAATGTAATATTAATGCAGATAAGAAATATTATTAGGTATGGATGTGTAGAGTGTTATTGTGCTATCAGTCTTATATAATTTATTTATATACGATTGATAACAAATTAATAAGAAAATTTATTGAATACAAGTCGATGTGGATGAAATAAGTCAAAGAAAACTACCTCTGTTCTCAGGAATCTCTTGTTCATGTTAAAAGTGTATAAAAATTATTTCCAAATAGTATATTTGTTTTGATCTGTGGGGATTAACAATATAGTGTTAACTGTGATACAATCAAGAGGTCTTTAATATCCAGATTTTTTGCCTAAATATTGGGCATATAGCTGTTTTGTGATCACGTTAGTAAAATAAAACACTATATGTATGTCGTGTTGTTGCCCTTTCTTATTGATGTGCAACAGGTATCTGGAAACAATCTGGGCTGGCTAGCAGGTATCTTGAAATCAGAACGAAATCATTTATTGCTACTGGTGTTTTTTGTCGTGTATTCGATATATATATATATATATATATATATATATATATATATATATATATATATATATATATATTTAACAATAAAAGTATGAGAAAAGTGAGAATAAAGAGAGCTCGATGTGTATAAAAATGCTGAACGGTGTACGATCACCCGAACACCTGCTCTTCCGTGTTGTACCTGGACACTGGGCACATACTTGCTGCCGCCCGGCGTTCGCAACTGCGTTGTGGGTTGCGTCAGAAAGGGGCTCGAAAGGCCACACTTCCGGATTCGTGGGAACCTCCATTCGCAAAGGCCACATTTCCGGATTCGTGAGATGTCCTAAAAGCAGCACCATGCATGAGGCGCTCAGCGACTACCGTGTGACTGCTCGCCAAATCTCAAGAAGTGAGAATATATTGTATACCCTTTGACGAGCGTCTGTCTTTCGGTGCTTGATCTGCCCGCAGCATATCCTGTTCTCAACGAGAGAAAATTTTCGCTGAACATTTTGACTAATCAGGATTCGGCGCGTACTTGCCGAATGACGCATGTCTAGGTTCACCTTAAATGACTGTGCATTGCCCAACTCGGATATTAAATTTCACAGATTATATCAAGAAAGTTCAGATTTATTTTATTTGTCATTCTAAATGTTCTGTACACACAGTTCAAGAGTTGGTTTCTTGTTCGTTAAATATTCTTTTAAGTTCAGATGTTATAAGGTACCCGTTATGCCGTTACTATTTATGAGATTATAACTGATTGCATCTTTAGAAATGATAGTTATTTCTTTTTGAATTTCAGACCGCCGGGATTATTATAATGCAATTAAGGCGATATTCCTCCAGTAGATCACTACATGAGATGCAAATAATTCAGCTGACTGAGTGAGATTCAGAAATGGAGGAGTATTGAAAAAAATATATGGATTTCCCTCAGTCAGACAATTTTGGGGAAAGTACTGTTCTGAGAACTTCTCACACAGTAATAAAATATCCCGTTCTACCCATTTCTGTTATTTCTTTTTCCTTTCTCTTTCTAACGCATATGTTTTCTTCTAACAGTGATGGTTCTGAATAATCAAAACTTCAAGAAGACAGGATGGAAATTGACGAATGATTCAATTCAATAAGAAACATTATATGAAATAGAATAATATTTGAAGTCATGATCAAACAGACATTTGCCGTAAAACAATACGTACTACAGGTGTTCGAAGAGTTTCCAGTTCTCTTATGAATTCTCATTGTGTTTTTTTACGGACTTGTTTTATCTTCCCAAGTTTCTACTTACAACTGAACATCTTTATCTACGAAGGCACGCTATTATTTTTTTTGTTCGCCCAGTTCATTCGGTATGCTCGTGATATTATTTTCTTCAGTAGATCACAAGGATTTTCGTGAAATATAATTTTTATTTGGCGCTATGTTAGTTTGTATTTAGTTAGTAAGTAGTAAGTTAGTCACACGCTGTACCACCTCACGTGGCGAGAGTAGTGTCACACACTCTTACGCTCTGACGGAGTGCGTCTAGTCTACAGGTGCGACATCGATGTCGATGTTTTTAAAACATCGATTCAGAACCATTACTGTTAGAAGACAGCTCATTATATTTACGTTAGCGATGTTTTCTTTGCGAATGAAAAAATCCCCATAATTACAATTTTGAAGCAGTTATAATATGAAATAATAAATAATGGCATCTGTCAGTGAATATATTCATATCAATGGAACGCTGTAATACCTTCGTGGAGAAGACTCTCTCGTCTGATATGACGCCAATTCCCTCCTAGCATTTCCTACTTCCTTCCTTCTATTCGCACATAGAGGGACCAGTCAACGTAAGTGTTGTGGGCTTAGCCTCCCCCCCTCCTTTTTTCCCGTACCCTTCTTCAGCGACAGAATATGACTTTCGGTTTTCGTACTAGGTTTTTTCCACTGTTATTATTTCGTTACTTTATTGTCAGTTTCATCTTAATTTTAAGTTAATAAAGTTGGCCGCTTTCAAATTAAATTTTGCTCAGCACTAATTTAATGTTAAGAGGTTACCAAACCAGCTGTAAAATGACGGTATTTTAAGAGAGTTGGTTTTCAATTGATGGTTGATTGCTTGGTTGTTGGTGATTTCGGACACGTCAACTGTCCCGTCAGTAGGTCCCGTCGAAAGTCATTAGTTCCGTTAGTGCAGTACATGTTTTTAGTCGGGAGGCGGCGGTTCTTCCACTGCTGGATGGCGAAATCCGGCGCCGACTTACCATCGGCGAGCGGGATTTTCCCTCAACCAGGTATCTACCACTAGCGGGGCACCTCTCCAGCCGGGACAAGCGCTAAGGTCCCTTTCGGTCTCCCACTTGTGTGGTAGTGCAAATATGTGTAAGCGATGAGGATAGGTCAAGGATGATGAAGGGATGATCGCGCGCGGTCCGTGGCCCGTTTGTTAGGGTACTGCTCCGGCAATCGCCTGGTGTTGATAGGAGAAACTACGGAAAATTACCGGTAAGAGCAGGCGGCCACTAGAATTCTGCCCGATACAGCGACTGAATTTAACGTAGATAGTGTCGAAAACCTTTGTCTGAATTCTGCCCGATACAGCATCTGAATTCGACGTAGTCGACGACGATGACTGTCGAAAACAGTCAGGACTCGAGCCTAGAACCAACCGGTAGAGGCACTACAGTGACAGTTAATTCCCTGAGACACCTTTCCGGTTACATCGATGAAGACGATTACTAACATCGATATTTAAATTTTGAGCATTAATATTATGCAATGTAAATGTTAATGTTATGTTAAATAAATATTATGTTAATAATTATTGGGGATTAGTGATGGAATACATTATGTTCTTTCTCTGAAGTTTTAAAAGATATTCTTAATTTTGGTTTACAGGACGAATGTTTTATTTTAAACTGTTAAAACTTATGTTTACACTTTTTATATTTGTGATGATTATGTTTTGTTATTTGAGAGGAATTTGAGTTTATTGTTGTAAACGAAAACATTTATTGTTATTTTTTAATTTGGAGTAATTTTTTTTTTTTTAATTTTTTTATTTCTATGGTACGTTCTCATGAGAATGATTATTTTCAATCTTTTGTGGTGTTATGATGTTAAAGTTTATTCTATTATTTGTATTTATGATCCCTCTTTCTTATTTAAATGAAATGTTTTGTGAGTGGTTCAATTTATTATTTGGTATCAATTTATTATTATTTGTTATCATATGGTTTAATTTTGTTGAGATTAATGCATAACATATGCATTAACATTATTTATTTAACATTAATTAACATAATATAATAGTTAGCTACGTCGCGTCACTTTTCCAGTCTTGAGTCATGCGCCTGCCCGCAGCGCGGTCGTCGAGCCCGCCCTAGCGCCAGGACTGTTTACACCGCGCGGCGGCCTCGCCGGGTGTCTTCCGCCTTCGCGGCCTATCGCGCGCGTATCGGGAGCGTCGCCACATCCGGCGGCGGCGGCCTGAGGCGTTCGCGCGTTCAGTCACGCGCGCCGATAGCGCCATTGTCCCCTGCCCCCACGCCCCCCTCACAGCACGCTGCGCACTACACAGTGGGCCCCGTAGGGGAAATTACGCCCGCGTAGGCGGGCGAAGTTTCTGGTGAAGATTTGAAAACTGGGACCACCCGGATCCTCAGTTTCAGGACGATACTCACGTCGTTAGCTTCAAGGTGGAGGTTGGGAGTAAGTGGCCTGCCACCGACTCCACTTCCCCCTCACCGTACGCTGCACATTAAACAGTGGGCCCTGTAGAGGAAATTACGGTCGCTTAGGTGGGCGCGGTTTCTGGTGGAGACTTGCGAACCCGGACCAATTGGACACTGATTTTCATAGCGATACTCACGTCGTTAGCATCAAGGTGTACGTTGTGAGTAGGTGGTTTGCCACTGATCCTGACTCTAGGGCGGCAATGGGTGTGGGGTACGTTAACCAGCTTCCTATTTGCAGCAGAGCGATGGGTCTCAAACCCATATATAAAAAGTCCAGATGGTGAGCACGAACCTCTCTGTCAGAGTGAAGTGGCTAGGTTCCCCAGGTGAAGTGGCCAGATAGCTACTGCTATCCGATACTCTCGTCGATAGCATCAAAGTGAGGAGACTGGTTGTAGCTTCAAAGTGAGGAGACTGTAGCAGTGAGGAGACTGGTTGGAGGACCAGGTATCTTGGCTCATTGCCCCCAAATGGGCACTTGGCTTTGTCGTGGCGGTGGGGGTGGCCGCGCGGATAAAGGCAAAAAGCTTAGGTGCCCACCTCGGAGTGAATTCCCCCTAGTACAACAAGTCGTTGCGTGGTGTAGTAGACTACGCAGGATTACTGCTGTTTCTCCTCCTCCTCCTCCTCCTCCTCCTCCTCCTCTACTACTACTACTACTACTACTACTACTACTACTACTACTACTACTACTACTACTACTACACCTACTACTACCTACTACTACTACTACTACTACTACTGCTACTGCTACTGCTACTGCTACTGCTACTGCTACTGCTACTGCTACTGCTACTGCTACTGCTAATTCTTCTACTACTAATCCTCACTACACTTTATTACACTACTCTACTCACACAGCCATTACTCACACTCTACTCATTACTACCACTCAGCATCACTACCACCACCACCGCTACACACCGCCGCAACGACCTACCTACACACTCACCGCCACTCCACCACGCTCCTACTACCACTACCACCGCACCACCGCCTACCACCACCACCACCACTCACACCACTACCACCACCACCACCACCACACCACTACCTACACACCACCGCCACCACCACCACTACTACCGCCACCGCACCGCACCACCGCGCGGCGTGCTGCGCGCCGCGCGTCGCCGCCGCAGCCGTTGCCACTCGCACGCTCCGCAACCGCTACCGCACCGCAACGCTACCGCTACTGCTACTGCTACTACTACTTCTACTACTACTGCTATACTACTACTACTACTACTACTACTACTACTACTACTACTACTATTACTACTTCTAGTACACTGTGAGTGTAGCAGTTACTTCAGAAGAGAAAGGGATCGTTCTCTGCATCATCGGCGTCTGGCAGATCCTGAGTTTCGGGTCCCGACGTTGGCGGAGATTCTACACCAACTACAGCGCGTCAGAATAGTCTGTACGCACTGACATGAGTCAGAACCTTCCACTCCCTCTGATTCTTCCCTCAGCCTGGCTGCCGCGCGCAGCGCTAGATTCGCGTATGTCCCGTCATCTCGCTCCCTTTTTCCCCGGTCCCAGCGCTGCGCTCGTGATACCAACATACTTTCTGTGGCTGGCAGCTCCCATCGTCATGTTGACACTACAGAGAGAATTTCCTGACGCACTATAGATAGTTGCGTTGTCTTCAGTCACTGTTTGGAGTAAAATTCTAGCCGGGTGCTCTGATTAGGGGTTTTCGGTGATTTTTCCGATAATAACATCCGATGCCGGAAGAAAATCCAGGTAAATGGACCACTGACCGAGCGTGATCTTTCCTCCTTTTTTCTTGCCGTATCCTCTCACATTACATACACATAGTTATTCGCATTTCACATCGAGAGACCAGTCGGCAGTTTGACTCCGGTGAGGCCGGTTGGAAAAAGATCCATTTAAAATTGGGTCAACGCGCCTGAATTCAATAAATACTGACGTGAAGGCAGTCATAAGAGTGAATCAGAATGACGTTTGCGTAGACGTGAGGGCATAAAGATTTACCATTAATGTAAATATAGACGTAATCAATGCAGTGGCCACGCTTGCAATATCCGACCAAGGCCAAATTCTTACTCTGGAAAAGTACATTCGAAAGGTAATACGTAATATACTTTCGTTTAAAGTAATATACGTCTCTGAGGCCTTCTTAGTAAACAAAACAAAAACAAAAGCGAGTAAGAAAAATTACAGAACGGTTTTATCACATCAAAGAGAGAATCTCGTATGATCAGTGTTCGAAACTGCAACGTAACTAGTGTAGTCAAATTAACAAAAACAAATTGTGGGTGGGTCTGAGAGACCTGTTTTGCCACTTGAGGTCTAAAAAATTATATTACGAACATTTTGATTCAAATATGTGTATTATTAGTTATATAATGTGTAAATTCAATAAAAACATTGAATTATGTGCAAATAACACCAAACAATTGCAGGGTATATATATTCTAACACACCCACCTAGTACCATCCACACGTGGTGTGGGCGTGATAGAATGAATGCTCGTGAAGCGAGATTAAAATTCTCAGGAAGCAGGATCTTTTGGGTATGAGAAAGGTCTGAACTCTTGACACAATGAATCAGATAAAATACGAATAAAATGAGCATATATTCAATAAAACATTACAGTGACACAATTATATAACAGGATAATGCGCCCGAAGTAGTTAGTCACTGAAAAAAAACAACAGAGAACAATTTACAATTTGCTCATTCCTCTTTCTGAATTCCTCTTTTTACTCTCTAGTTTTTCCGTGCACGGTTTTTAAAATTAAATTTACACTTGTTTTAAGGAATCCCGTTCACAGGTGCTAGCTTCGGGCTTCGCACTTATTATAACACTGAACTTTAAACAAAAAACAATGAAACGTAATAAACACGTTACTTAAATATGGCCCCTTTGCATATCACAGAAAGCAATTACTTTTAACACACTACAATAAACTGTGACATTTCCAGACAATATCAACTGTACAACATGTGAAAATCATGAATTATTTAAGTAAAATTGTACAAGGTATGGCCTCCTTGAATGAATTTTATGGCACGTGCAGTAAATGAACTTGAAACTGTCACTCACATCGTTCGGGATACTTCTCTCACCTATTCTGGACTTTTCACCCAATTTTAGCACGAATTGTCGTGTGTTTTACGGCTATTCTCTTTCCCCAATTGATCGCCGCATAAAAGTTACCAGTTATTTTATCTCAACAGCTCCGCATCGCTCGCCTGTAGGTAACCTTGGGGATTTTCTGCCGCTCGCAGCCCCTTCTCCGCTTGCTGTCCCACGACGTTACCAGTTTCCTACCCTCGAACTCTGAACTCCGCCACGCCTCCAATTTCCATACCCTTCTCCCGTTCTTCGGACTCGTACGATTCTGGTTCCAGTCCAAATCTTTCTTACCTAAACTTCCCTCTTCCTGGGGTCGTCCTTCTTCTGCCGCGCCTCGTACAAGCTTGTTCGCGCTTCCATCCTCGAATAATTAATGTTGCTGAAGCTATGTTTTAAATGCTCGGCCAACCTACCACACTTTGTGCGTGTGTGGTCTCAGCGTGCAATATGAGATGCTGGATTTAGTTAATGTCCTTCGGTGCGAATTTTACAAATTTGAAATTATTTCGGAGTCAGTCACTTCACTTGCTCTCTTAAATATTGTGAATGCGAAGAATGTTTGTGCACTCCGATTCTTAATTACCTCACTTTAGAAGATACGCTTCTCAAGCTAACTTCTAACTACCAAGTTAAAATAAACTCCTATGCTATCAAGTTACAATCGCCTTCAGAACTCAGTCTAGTCGCCATCGCTGCTGCAATCATAGAGAGCTCAGTCTAGTCGCCGTCGCTGTTGCAGTCACACACACACACACACACACACACATATATATATATATATATATATATATATATATATATATATTGAAACAAACTGTCTAATTTAATTTTTAAATTTAATATCTCTTCAGCCCTTCTAATTTTATTAAATATTAATTCAACGTAACCCACTCCAAATTTAAATAAGAATATAGGCGCCAGATCACGTTAATTCTATTATTAAAATTAATCGTCAACTGCTAATTTCCAATAAATTAATATCCGGCTAACTGTGTCGTTGGGTCTTATAAGAAATAATCGCTATTGCCTACTAATAGCCAATTATTCGATCTGCCGTCTCTACAGAGTGGCCGAGGAATCTGAAAACCAAATATACATTTCTAGCTACTCATTTGCTGGAATTGGCTAAATGAAAACCATCTTTTCTATTCACAGAAACTTGTAAGTCTATTCAATTTCCATGAAATTGTCACTTGGTAACAATACGAAACGTACTTTCGGTCATGACCAGTTTCAAACCTTATGCTGCCGTACCCGTCTTCACGCGCTCTTGGCCGATGTCGCCGCACAGAACCATTTTCACTTTTTTCCTGTGTCAATGGCTCCAGGTCCAAATACCATCTTCTTTTCTTCCGTTCTGGCACAAGTGTGCTGAATTCACTGATCCTCACCGCCTCATAAGTTGATGAGTTTTAATTAATTTGCCTTTTAAAAGTTCCCAGTTCTTTCTACGCGTATGCTTAAAATATTAAAGTTCAGTAAACTATTATCTGCTTCAAATACTCCCAGTCCTGTTGCCGACAAATTCACCTAAGTTCACAGTTTTAATTCTAGCAGTTGCACTCGAAATATTTCCAAGTTCCAATTTCCGCACATCACATCAATATTCTAAGTCCGACAACCATACGCTACAAAATAGACGTTCAAAGTTCCCAAACTCCCAACATGAATTATCTACACACGATCCGCACAGCACCACGGCATAAGTCGGAATGCATCCATATTCCCCTCTTTCATCCCTTCAAAACTCGGTCCATACTTTCTACTGTTTTTCAGAAAAAGTTCGATCCACTTCCGTCGAAATACATTGTCATTGCATGCCTCGCCGATCTCTAAATCACTTACAAATTGAACCAGCCGCGCCCCAGACAGTCATTGCTTCTCGGCCAATCCCCAAACAGTTTACTTTATCAACTAGCCGCGCCCCGTGGTTCAAAGCAATGAAGTTTGTTGACCTTGACAACTCGTCTACCGTTGCTAGGCCCGTATATTTGCATATGTCTATCCTTACAGTTCACCCTGTTTACAATAAATGTCACGCAATACAATGTCCCACATATTGGTATGTCACAATATATATATATATATATATATATATATATATAATAGTTTTCATTGCCAGACATTACCAGTAACTTTTCAAGGATTACAATTTCATATTTGCGACATTTGGGAGGCAAACTCAGTTTAAATGCAGAGAAGGATCTCTCAACCTCTCCTGATGTGACTAGCATATATTTTAATAGTGCAACATTAGCAACACTGAAACCTTCTGGGAATTTTTCAATTAAAATTTCGGTTCCTCGGTGTATAATCTATCGAGTATGGTCTCAGAATATGACGGGTATTTACGAGAGAGCGAAAAGGAGAAAATTCTATACTTTTATGCATGCTCTCGTATTTTAAAATACAAAGAAGTGCACTTAAGATTCGTAATGAATGTTCACGTTGGACCATTGCCGATTTTTTGATATCTTAACATTGTATATAAAAATAATCCTGAAAGGAAAAAATATCGAATAATTCTAATAAAAAGGTATTTATGAAAAAGGGCATTTATGCTATAAAAAGCAAAAATAAGATTTATAAACTTCGTTATACGCCATTCGTGATTCGTGCATATATATTATCAGCCTTTAAATAAGTTCCCTAGAATAAAATAGGCATTTCCCTAAACATCCGATGTCTAGTAATAAAATTTGAGTTACCACTTAATTGTTACACAAATTAAGCAACGAAATGTTGAGTTTGCGTCGTCTGTGCTGTCATCACGCGTGATTTTTTATTAATTTATTTATTGAGTGTTTGAAAATTACACAGCACATCACAGCTATTCCTATTTCATGTGCTATTGCTAGCTTACATTGTAACGTATTCTAAACTTAACTCTAAACTACATGACTAGTGGTGTAGTCAACTGCAAGAGCCCCTACTATGAACAATTAATAGAAAAAATGTCCATAAACGCTTCGAAAGGGAATGTGTTTTTGATTCTAGTAGGGAAGTCATTTAAAGAGACCATGTTGTAGTGGACTGCTCGGTATATTGTATTTAGCCTGGAGTAAAAATTAATGGAAAGATGGTGAATATGTTTGATGATGGGTGATATGTTGAGTTCTTTATGAAGTCGGCCCGTGCTCTGGCACGGCTGCCTTGCTGCGCCGCCCCGCCCCCGCAGATAGCGCCGCTGGCCCGCGGGCGCGCCGGTCGCGCTGCGTCATGTGAGCTCCGTCGCCGCGGGGTCATCCAACCTGCCGTCGAGGGCTCTGCCTCGGCCGCTTGCACAACGCCACGCAGGTTGGCGTAGGAGGAGGCGGACACTGATGATGCAATAGAGGCTTTACTTGCGCTCTTGCGTTTCTCTTTTTTCACTCTGTGTGTGTTTTCCTTTTCTCCGTCCTAGTTTTGCTTTTCAATAATTTTATCTTGGTAATCTTATCCTTCTCTTTTCTTCTCCTTCTCTTGCTCGTCCTTCTTCTCTTCCTCCTCTTTCTCCTTGTTCATCTTCTGCATATGCTTCCTTGCTTCCTCTTTTCTCCCTTTCTATAATTTTAGTGATAATTCTCTTGATAATATCCAGCTCCTTTTAACGTATTCATTGTCTTGTTTTGGTAAGGGAGTTCGTCGTTTTGCTTGTTAATGTTTGGTAGCTGTTTCTGTAGAACGCAATTTCTGTAGGATCAGTTTACGTTCAGTACAGCACAGTACATTATCTTAAGCAGATAAATCTAAAGTATTCTTTGAAATTGAAAATGTGTTAATTCCGTGTATTATTAATTAAACACTTGAAACATTGGCAATTCACTCTTTTCAAAATGTCTTAATTATTGTATCAAGCGTTTCTCTTTTCTGGTGAATTTGAGGAAATTTGTTTACTTCCAATCATTTAATCGACAAATCAATTAAAATGTTGCCTGTCAATAAAGAGGCATGTTTTTGGATGTTACCTTAAGTTAGTGTACCAAATGTTTGTAATAACTTTTATTTTTTATCTTCGTACACAAACACTCTTATTTACGAGTCACCTTTCGTACTAAACCTTTTTTGAATTATTTATAGTGGTGATACGTTTCTGCAGGTATGCGGCACATTTTTATCTTGGTACTGACAGTTGCTTTTTTGTTTTGGCCGGTAAGGTTCAAAGCTCTAAACGGTATATCCAAATTTTCTGTTTTGTTCTTAGTGTTTACGGTAATTTTTAGGGCCTTTGTTTCACAATCGGTTAGATAGGGTCTGAATGACTCAGTACTTATCCAGCAAAGGAAAAAAATGTCAAGCTTTGGTCTGTGTCTGCTCTGACTTGAGGCGGGAAGTAATGACATTGGGAATCATCGCCAAGAACATTGACTCGGGACACGTCATGGTCGTGAGCAGAGTTTCTGCAATGTTAATTTCTGCATGCACTGGAATGACTCTTGGGAATTAGAATTTTTAAATTTGTTTTACGGGTGAGGCAACCGCTGACAAGTGGAAATGCCGATAAAAGCAAAAAAGTAAGTTTTAAGGTATCAATTTGCAACTTGCGAGAGGGTTATTGTTTCTGTATATAAAAAATTATTATTCTTAGTGGGTTTCGTTTCAATAAACATGAGTCATAATCAGAGAAAACTACAAAAAAGTTAGAGTTGGATCTGGGGTCACATTCCCTTTTACCACTAGTGTTCTTGATAAAATTCTAGTTTATTCATCCTTTTTACTAATGGCTTGTTGTTAATTATTCCTTTTCCAGACATGCGCGCGTTAATTTCAAAATTCTCCGACAATCGGTCAGCAAAAGCGTACGTAATTAACCCACCAGCGATTAGGCAATGAAAAAAGGATTGTGTTTTTAAAATAGTTGTCTTCTAATTTTTACATTTTGTGCACTAAAACCGTAATAATTCGATCTTGCAAGTAAAGATGTTGCGGACTGGTTCCTTTTTGTGAGATTGACGCATTTGATCATCTTGTTTTAAATGATTATGGAACTGAAGATGAGGGTGAGGTGAGAGCCCAGAGTGCCCACACTTGAAAGATTTTTTTCTAAAAATGCTATTTCTAAAATAAACAACTACGCCATTAAAATCAAAGCTACATTATGTTCGACAGTTACAAGAACAACAACAATTGAAAAAAAGAAAAACATATAAAGGAAAAAAGAAGTAAAAAGTTTTCATTCATAATAAAGTAAGAGCTTTGAAACTGCAAATTCTAGGTGAAAGTCGAGGCCTTAGAGATTGTCCCCCCTGGAGCGGTTCCCAGCTGCAAGAAAATACCCCGTTGGGTTGATTTGATTTGATTTAATTTTTTCGTGTTTCCGGGCACGTCAACTGCTTTGATTAGTCCCGCTAGTGTAGTGCATGTTTTTTCTCAGGATATGCGCGGTGATCTTTCCTCGCTAGATGGCGAGATCCGGCACCGACCTACCGTCGGCTAGTGGGGTTTCCCCCTAACCAGGACTCTCCCACCAGCGGGGCACCGCCCCAGCCGGGACAAGCTCTAAGCTTCCGACCGCCCTCCCGGAATATGTGGTAGTGTAGTGTATGTTAGTGTGTGTGTGTGTGTGTGTGTGTGTGTGTGTGTGTGTGTGTGTGTGTAAGGGGAGATGATAGGACAAGGAAGAGGAAGGACAGATCGCGCGCGGTCCGTGGCCCGTTTGGTAGGGTACTGTTCCGGCATTCGCTTGGTGTTGATTGGAGAAACCACGGAAAACTACCGATCAGATCAGCCGGCCGCTAGAATTCTCCTCCAGACAGCGACTGAATTCGACCTAGCTGAAAAGCAAGTGTCGAAAATCCTGCCGCCATCAGGACTCGAACATACGACCTCGCGGTCAGAACCCCGTTGGGAATAATCCCCGCTAGCCGACGGTAGGTCGGCGCCGGATCTCGCCAACCAGCGGGGGAAGACCACCGCCTGCTCCTGCAATAAAAATGTGGACTACCCTAACGGAAGTAATGACCTTAGCAGTTGATACGCCTGGAATTAATAAACAATCAGTCAAACCCTAGGTGAGGTTTCCCGTTTTTCATCCCACCCCGGTTACAACTCTAGGATTAACTCTTCCTTTTGGGATAGCAAGGGGTGGCAGATTTTAGAACTTGCTAAAATTGCGAAGTGTTACCAAAGGCTGAAAAAATAGTAATTGGATGTTTGACGATCGGTGCATTACATTTCTGAAGGTTTTCAATCTGCGATTAGAAAGTGCACAATGATAGTGAATCAACGAAATAATGATGAAGAGTACTTTACGACCATAAATTAATATTTGAAAGCAAGTTAACAGGGCTTGGTCTGAAATTTTTTTTCACTAGTTGTTTGCCAACGTTTCGGAAACTTTTATTTCCATCCTCAGGGCTTGCAACATCAAGAAGAACTCAACCCATTCACTACATCTCCATTCGCACTCACATGCAATGAGGGACACAACATCACCCTCACCACACCAACACACAGCATGACTGATACTAGCCTAGTAGGCTAGATACTAGGTCATGCTGTGTTTTGGTGTGGTGAGGGTGATGTTGTGTCCCTCGTTGCATGTGAGGTGCGGAGATGGAGGATGGTGCAGTGAATGGGTTGAGTTCTTGAAGTTGCAAACCCTGAGAATGGAAATAAAAGTTTCCGAAACGTTGGCAAACAACTAGTGAAAAATTATTTTCTAACCAAGCCCTGTTAACCTGCTTTCAAACAACGAAATAATTGTTAAACTACATATTATAGTTTAATACGTGTTCGCTCTGTAACTAGGGATGTGACATCGACAACAACACATCGATGTTTGAACAATTTTAATTCGAGTGGCCGTGTTTATTAATGTATAATTAAGATTTCATTGACTAACAAAATAAAAAATAATAATAATATAAAAAAACGATCCTGAAAACGTGAGCGCTCAGGGTCCTCTCAAGAGGTCTCAGCTCCCGCAGTTTGCAGAAGGTCACGGGAAGAAGACGCACGCTTTACATCTTACGCTTTTATATTTGTTGAAGTTCACAAGTGGCAAAATATTTTGTTTCCCTATTTCCTGATTGTATTGGGAAAATCTAAAAACTATCAAAATTCCTCCCTTAATAAAAATTTTCTCATTAAAAGCTACAAAATTCCAAATCTTAATTTTATAATGCTATAAAATGCTATAGATTAGTTAAAAAAATTAGAGTGCTGAATTGTACCATTGCTAGGTGTAACACAAGGGTTTTATTTTGTCACTCGTGCGATGCCGTGCGCATGCGTGGCCTGCTGTGAATGAATCGCTGCGGTGAATGGGCGTCCCTAAGACGCTTCCACTCGCGCGTTGGGGCGTGGCGGGGCGCGGCGCGGCGCGGCGCGGAAGTGGGGCGGCGGCGCGAGAGAGAGAGAGAGACGCGGAAAGAGAGAGTGGGAGCGGAGAGAGTACGAGGCGTCGCGCCGGGGGGAGGGAGAAAGAGGGCGTGCGCGGGGAAAAGCAGGAGGAGCCGCGGAGAGGGAGTGGGAGAAGGAGAGAGCGATCCTGCTGCCCTCAGGCGAAGGAGGCGGCACGAAAGCAGTGGGACGAGACCGCGATCAACGCGCACAACACTCAAGGGCGGTTACTATTGACTTCTTTAGGGTGGCGCCACCGGCGGGTATTTTCCATGTTGATAGTAATCACAAATGTTTAATATATTGCAATTGCCCGACTCACCTATTTTGGGGCACAAAAATTTAATTAAATATTTTCATAAAATTGTATATGTGTATTTAATGGTTTTCACGTACACATACATCGATATATACATACACATAATACACAGTTATTGGATTTGGTGTAATTTTTAAATTATTATTACTTATATTGTTATTATTATTATTATTATTATTAAAGTGGCCATGTTCCTTATACAGTGACGTGAAGTGTAGTGGAGGGAAGGGGAGTGAAGTGGAGTGGTGTAATATAAGTCAATTTAGACATAACTAGAAATAACTTTGAACTAGGATATTAACCTCTAATTCTAATTGTAAATGTTTGTAATAGTTTTGTAATTGTTCTAATTCTAATTGTAATCATGTTTGTCACTGATCATTACCTCAAAACGGACTTTTATAAACTATCTATCGTTCAGTGATAAGCACTTTACAGTTGTATTTTCAGGCTTATGTCATTCAAAAACCGAATCTAACTAAATCTAAACATGGATGAGCAGCGAACGATAAGAGAGAATCTTTTACCTTGCACCATGCACCTTGGTTGGCTAAGATTATGGGTGAAGCTTCAAATGGTATTTTTTTATTCGAGTATGGATTAATATTTTCGCTAGTTTGAGGCGGAAAGGATGGGGTTGTCATCATTTAAACTTAGACTACTTTTTCGATAGTTTAGGTTGACTTTATTAAAGTTTGTCATTCAACAGTTTGTCGTAAAAAGCTGCTTAAATGATCTTGTTTTTTTTCGGTTAGGCGTGTTTGGCCTCTTTCTGCCACAGTGTGCCGGAGGGGTTGGAGAGTAGCAGTCTGTAGAATAGTGCATTTTTTTGCGCCCCCGAGTCCGCCAGTTTGTACCCAGTTGTCTGAACAGTTCCAACTACGCAGTATCGTGCGCGATGGGTACCAAAAATCTATCGTAAACAAATATTAATATCGTTGAAAATTTTCATCATGCCCTCACTTATTGTTTCTCTTCAACTCCTGAGTGGCAGCTGACGGGGCTAGCGGGTCAGAGGATATTAAACAGCATCAGCTTTGGTGCTGTCTTTACCTAGAGCTTTAAGGTCCATTCACAATGCAAACAAAAACACAAGCATGGCGTTAACATAAAAGTTAAGACTAAACCCATAAGCGGACGCATTCACAATGCGTTCGTAATACGTAAGACGATAACTTAAATGTTGCAAGCTTGAAGCTTCTGTGTTTATTTCGCTTATGCTTATTGTGTTTACTTCGCTTATGCTTATTATGCTTATTTCGAGTATTGAAATAAGTCGGTAGACAAACTAACGCAATCCATGGCAAGAGCTCCCCCCGTCATGGACACAGTCGATATCTCGAAATCGCTTCTCCCATCCTACCAATAGTAAACTAGAATCACAAACTAGTCTCACAGCCTATAGAAACTCTTATTTTGCTAACGTTTATGTTCCACATTGTGAATGCTTCAGTCTATCACTTATGTTAATGTTTACGTCTATGTGTCAAGCTTATGTTTGCGTTTGCATTGTGAATGGGCCTTAGGGCTCCGCGGTGGCCGCTGCCTCCGTCACGTTAGCGACCGACCGCAGCCTCACCTCCCGCGCTACATTGTCAGAAATTATATTAAATTTAATGTAGATTTAATGTACGACTGTAAATTAATATTAATGTACCTTGCACATTAAAAGGTGTACTTATACATTAAATTTAATGCGTAAATTAAAATCAATGTAGATCAATGCACAAGTAGACAAGTATAGTTCTTGTGCCGCTCGAAACCCTTGGGAAGCGAGGCACAGTGTCACCGATACCCAAATCACCGTTCACCGTCTCCTAATGGCCGTCATACTGCAATAATTTTGATGGAACTGTTAAAAATTATTATTCATAAGCGAAAAAATTGCAGTCCATGTCTCTTTAACACTGTTTTCTTATTACCTATGAAATCATCGTTTTAATAATAAAAATCCAAAAGAAACTCGAAAAATTCTGGGAGTTTGTTGAGTTGTAGAATTGTTGAAAAGAAATTATCATTGCAACTAGCAACAAGCCAATGTACGCCTAGAATATTTATGAAAAATTTGAGATTTCCGTGTGGGACGGCTTCGCGGATTCACCCCAAAATAGAAATTTGTGAACCCGCTGGATTAGAAGAAGGAAAAGAAAGAAATCTTTTTTTATTATTGTTTATTCATCTAAATCGCTAGGAACCGTTTTAGTGGTCGCCCAGAAAGGGGAAAGGTAATATCGGTAATATTACTTATCGTATATTTTAATAAGTAATAAATGTTATTAGTATTCATTATTAACATTATTATTATTATTTATTTTAATTAAACCAATCTACCAAACCGTTTCACTAATACAACTAGTAGTCTTGATTGAATTCAGATATACACCACAAATTAAAATTTTAAAACCCAAGTTGATGAATGTTTGAGTTGGGAACCCCACATTTTTTACAGCATGGGGCCTCCACTTCATATGACAGGTTGAGTTTAGCTCAGATTCAGCATTGTCACTGTCTGTACAGCATCCTTGACCGAGAATTAATAGGATTCGAATACCGACGGAGGTGGATTTTCAACGCTAGCTATTTAGCTAGGTCGAATTCAGTTGCTGTCTGGAGGAGAATTCTAGCGGCCGGCTGCTCTTATTGGTAGATTGGTTTCTCCCATCAACACCAGGCGAATTCCGAAGCAGTACCGTAACAAACGGGTCACAGACTACGGGCGATCTTTCCTTCCTCTTCCTCGTGCTTTCCTCTCCCCTTACAGACACATACATTTACAGTACCCCATATTCACTACCCCATATTCCGGGAGACCGGTCGGGAGCTTAGAGCTTGCCCCGGCTGGGGCAGTGCCCCACTGGTGGGAGAGTCCTGGTTGAGGGAAAACCCTGCTAGCAGACGAAAGAAAGGTCGGCGCCGAATCTCGCCATCCAGCTGCGGAAGATCACCGCCATCTCTCGAGGAAAAGAAACATGCATGAGACGTACAAGACTAATGACCTAAGCTGTTGACGCGCCCGGAATCAGTAACCAAGCAACCAGCCCGCCAGGCCGGCGCGTCCGCCCCACTGCGCGGGCTGCGCATGGAGCGCTGGCGCGCGCGCAGCAGCCCCGGCCGAGCGACTGCGCGAGAGGTTGTGCGGCTGCATGAATGGACGGCGGCCGGCCGCCCTAATACGGCGCGAGTCACTGAACCCGCCTCCGCCTCCGCCGCCGCCCCATCGCCGCACGTAGAACGCGCGCTCCGCGACTTCGACAGCCGGAGATTACTCAACCTGCCAGTGTTCGCATTGGCTGTGAGACTCAGAATTTGAATGTTTGAAAAAACATTAAAAGTCGCGATCGTGTAGTCTCTACTGAATTGATTGTTGGTTCCTTGGTTGGTTTGTGATTCATTTTCATTTGGCGCGCCAACAGAGTAGGTCCCGTAAGTGTAGTCCCATAAGTGTAGTCCCGTAAGTGTTAGTCCCGTAGTGTGTAAGAGTTATTCCCGTAAGTGTAGTGCAGGTTTTTCCCTTGAGAGATGGCGGTGGTCTTCCTCCGGTGGATGGCGAGATCCGGCGCCGACCTACCTTCGATTAGACGGGTTTCCCCTTAACCAGGACTTTCTTACCAGCGGGGCACCGCCCCGGCAACGACAATCTCTAAGCTCCCCACCCGTCTCCTGGAATATATGGTAGTGTAGTGCATGTTAGTGTAATCTACATAATTGAGATTTTTTGTGTACCTCTAGTGCTTGTGTCTAAATAATCCTGTCACCTATTTGATAATATTTTTAAGGATATTTTATATTCTACGAAGAAGTTGGAACATTAGTTGAGTTACGCTCAGAGAAAGACCAGCATTACTGTTCTCTCAGGAGCGACTGCGATCGGGAGATCCTAGACTTTCAGTCCCGACGATAGCATATTTTTGACATTAACCACAGAGCTAATTCGAATTCAGCCCTTGTCTGGAAGAATTCTAGCGGCCGTATGTTTTGATCGGTAGTTTTCCGTGGTTTCTTCTCTCAATACCAGAGGACTGCTGGTGCAGAACCCTAACAAACGGGCCATGGACCGCGCGCGATCTTTCCTTCCTCTTCCTTTTTATATCTTTGCCTTTTATTCACACACTCTCATATGTACATGATCTACACTACAACGCATGACCGATGAACTGTCGCGAGTGTAGAGTTTGTCTCTGCAGGAGGAGTGCCGGGCGGGGGGAGATACCTGTGCAATGAAACATTATGTGAACTTTGAATACAAAGTGATTTTTAGTTTTTCAAATTATACGTTAATTAATAAACGATGGAGTATCTGTCATATTCACTGCATCTACTGACATTGCAGTTTGCATTGCAAAAAAAAAAAGTTTAATCCGGGAAGATACTTTTCAAAATATATGGCCACATTCGGTCAACATAATTATTTTTTGTTAATTGTATCAATTAATATTGAACTTCATTCTTCTTGCATATTTTATTTCTTTACTAAAAAGTTGTCGTTTGTAAATAGCAAATGTTTAATGAAAAGAGACGCCTTAGGGGGCCAGAAATGTAGTTTTCTCATTCTTGGTGAAAGCTGCACATGTCTAAGCGAAAATGGCTTATCACCGATTACCTATAAAGCCCGCAAGTGAGCGAACATTTCACGCCAAGGCTCAAATTGAAGGATAACTCCCGAAGAAATATACTTCCATAAATATTACTTCTGTTTTCACAATTACAATAGTGACTGAGTATATATTTCTATCTCCTCAATAAATTTATTTTTGTTTTGAAATCATTTGTAAGGAATTACATATATTTTCACATACGTGAATCTGTGAACAATATATTTTATTCTTTTATGCTTGATTATAGGGGTAATTTTTTGTGTAATTTGAGAGCAATGTTTTTAGGTAAGTTTATCAAAACATTTCTCAAATTTATTTCCACCATTAACCTTGATAGTTGCGGAAACAGTCGTGTCTTTTTTCAACTTATCTCGTATAATGAATTTTCTTTTGTTTTGTATGTATTTTCTGCTTTGTATCGAAGAAAAATAGACCTTGGAATTAAAATAAACGAAGAAAATTTGTTCGATAAGTATTGCGGTTTATTGCAAGGTGAGTCGGTGGCCCATTAGGAATTTCTCTTAAAAGCTTTGACATCTACAGTTTTATGCGCAGTAAAAGCTTGCAACCAATCACAGGTCACTACATTGCACGTAGGTAAGGGCATTGGTGACCTCGAATATCCGTTCATTGTCGACGACTTTTACTTAGGTGGGAAACAAGTGAGCTCTCTGCTCATCCAAAAATGTCAGTCTAAGCCTGTTCGTTAGACTGTAGCAAAGCACTACTCTGCGAGTCACTTTCGACGCAATTGAAGAGCTTATTCCCATTATGATGTATGTATTTCTATTTTCGGTATATTTATAATCAATATTTTCTTAAGACTCTTCTCACCGCCATGCTACTAAAAAATTGTGTTCAATAATGACATTCTTCCTATGTTAAACAACATTCGAATCCCATTTAAATTTAGCTAGAACTATAAGGCTGAATTTGAATACAGTGCCTTCCTAAAAAATTGTAAGCCTTTTTGGAAATAAAATTTTTATGGGATCTATTATCGATACACTGAGTCAGAGCTGAATGAGCTGCGTCAATCACAGTGATTGAACAGTAGTTGTATAAACTACTGTTTGGTCCTTCTTAATGTTTGTCACTATTACCAAGGATGATGCGTGTGTCTATTAACGGCTCATTGTTCATTTTTTTACTCGTAGGTTTCTTCCTTCCTCCAACTTAATTTCCATTTAATTTCCATTTCAGGCCGCCTGAATTCCGACTCCAATATTCACAAATTTCTACTTTTCTCAAATCCCCAATTACGAGAAAAGCTTAGGTTTCAAGAAAGACTAGTGACCCAGCTCTCTCCATTCCTGTGGATGAAGAGTAAATTCGCAAATCATTACGTGGAAATTAAACGTTAAAAATCGTTCCCATGTGAATTCCGTAGTCGTTCTGAGCTCCCGGATCGCGAAAGTCAAGGCAGCGAACGGCCTCAGAAGTGAGATGAAGTCGCCACCACCGCAGTCACCACCATTAACTAACTCAATCGAAACTCATAGAAGTATTTAAAAATCAAAACTAAACTTATTATATGTCGTTATTTTTCTTTAAATACCCCATCTAATTTATGAAAAAATCAGATGTTAGCTACCTTCGTACTGAAGCTAATGAGCCATTTAAATAGAAAGAAAATTGCCCAAAAGTAATAATCATTTAATTTCCAATTAATTTTTATTCATTTTTAGATATATTCAATAATAATTTTAAATATAAAATAAACAATATCTACGCAGTTAAAACTTTTTGCACAGAAAATTTTGAAATAATATTAATCAACTACAATCTACTCACTTTCTACAAAAACACTAATGTTCAAACTTAAACACGTGCTATTCTCCGCCCGTTCGTCCGTATCTTCCCTTAATAAATCTTCCGCCGATACTTCAATGCTATTCAACTCCTTAAGAACCATCACGCCCTCATTATCATCATGAAATTTTAGGTGGCTTGGTATTACAAGCGCCGATGCATGCATTGGTATATTTCCCTGTGAACGCATCATGAATTCATTTTCTAACTGTTCAATCTTGTCCTTAATGTCCGACATATATTTCCCAGATTCAGATTCTTGCACCATTTTAATGTTTCTAAGTCCCTCCTGTATTCGTTTTTCTAATTTACAATCCGAATTAACTAATTTAGATTCTATGTTTTCAATTGTTTCGCCATGTTGAATCGACATTGCATTTAAATTATCTACACGCGATTCGACGATTGTCAACTTTTCGCATTGTTGGTCATGTAAATGTCCTAATGTCACAATGCTCTCCTGTAAACATTAACTTTGGAATTAATTTTCAGATTCTTTTAATTCCCTCTGCATTTGGTCGACTTGATTATTAAAAGACTCAATTTTACAATGAATAATGTTGAATTCAGCCGATGTATCCACCCGTAATTGCACTATTTCCTCGTGTATTTCCTGACGAAAATTCTTCAATTCTAATGACATTTCCGATGTCATTCCTTCCAATTTAGCGTTATTTTTTTCAAATTCAATATTCATATCTGAAGTGATCCCCTCTAATTTAGTATTATTATGCTCAAGTTTTGCGTTCATTTCTGCTAACATCTTAAGAATTAAATTATTAGGGTCCATATTTCCTAACGGTGCAGCCATTATTTCCTTTTCTTGTGGTTCAATCTCAATTTCACGCGAAATTTCTCCCTCGGGGTTAGTATCAGCAGACGCCATATCATCTACATTAACATTCTCCATACGCAATTTTTTGCTCCTAGTATCCATTTTGAATTCTAATACAAATTAAAATCTCTCTGTTAAATTATTTTAAAATCACACCAATGAAATGGTCTTGGCCCTTTCTTATAATTAACAATTAATTTCAAATGTCAATCCATAAATTTCAGATTCCTTTGGATCACTTTATTATAATTTATCCGTGTCACCAATTGTTATAAATTATAACAAATTATGCATCACGTTGGGCGCCATTTTGAGATATACAAAATTTCCTCTCTCTACATTTATATCTGCTGAAGATCTTAGCGTCCGGCTTGCTGGGTCAATGGGTCACGATATATTATAATCCTTATTACCTCTATAATGGATTATAGGATCCGCCGACTATACAGCGCAGCTGGGAATCTGAAATAGAATGATTCTATTCCTAGTTCATTTCTGTTTGGATTGACTAAATGAAAGATCACTTTCTTTTCTAAAGAACAAAATTCAACAAAGTTTATTTTTACGCTTTTAGCAAACAATTTAGTGAATTTACAATTTTTAGGCCTTTGATCAAGATATCTTTCAATTTACAATTTATACCGCGGTTAACTTATCTTTTCTTCGTTGATGTTCCTCGTAGACTTCTCAGTCGAAATATCTTGCGAGCTTGCCGTAGTCCAAAGTTCCACGAAATCCTCTTCTGCCCCTATCCAAGCTGGTCTCAAACTATCAAAATTATCAGTTCCGATTACGTCCTATGACATAGTCCCGAACTCGATTACCACTCCCGACAAAGTTCCAATTTATACATCAATATTGCTTCCACATGAAAATATCGGCAATATCATTCACTGTCCTTAAAATTTCACTGATAACCCAATTCTATCTCGATTGTACTCGTTCCCTCTCACGAACCTACGATCAGTTCAGAAGCGCGTTGCCGAGCAGATTGAAATCTTCCTGCATGATTCATCCCTCGAAGACTTCGTTTGACCGTCCTTCTCTCACCCAGCCAATCCATACGTTCGTTATATTTTGGTGTAGCTGACCTTTTGATCGTCTAAACTCGCCCAATCCTAAATTTTCTACTTTCGGCATCCAGAACTCTTAATGCATTTAGAAAAAACAAAAACTACATTGTTTATTCACGGTCGTTGCTAAGCTCTAGCTCTCGTGATATTTCGTAATGCATGTTCCACCATATTGTCTACAAATAAATGTTAGTTTATTTTAATGTGACATATGGGTATGTCACAATATAGCGCTATATATATATATGGAACCTGTTATCCATGAAAATCTTGGGCTCTGTCCTGGTAAACGATGTCTCCCCGTAGACTTCAGCTATGGGCCTCGTCCAATCTTCTTTCTTGCTACCGACCAAATCCGTATCTTGTCGTTTCTTCTCATAAACCACTATGTACACTGTTTATCCATTGGCTTTCCATCCCCATTCACCTGCTTCAATTGCTACAAGTTTTAATACTCCTTATTGTTCATTCTCTAAGCAAAATCTTATGTGCTGTTAAAAGATTAGCATTTAAGTTCACCAAGTTATCAATTTCGTCCATGAAAATTATATGAGCCTCGGACCCGCGTTCCTATCATCGGAGACTTCGATTATCATTGTCCGCTTAATAAAATTTATAAGTCCCACTTTTGGTATTCGCTGTTCACTTCGTATAAAACAATTTCTGAGATCTAACTTTTGAATACTAACGACAACGTTACACTACGACCGAACTCGCGTAAATGTTTTATGTTGAAATAAAGTGCTATATATCTAGCACCCTGATCCGATCGCTATCGTGTCGAGAGCTCGAATGAATATTCTTGTATCCTTCTTCAACATGTCAACTTTCTTCATCTTTTACTCTCTTGTTTAAACAAAATTATGCGATCTACCTCGCGGCGTCATCTACGTAATTATTTTTAACCAATAACTCACTTTTTGACATTCCCATGACAATTCCGCTATATTAGAATGGAATTTTCTCATTCGTGTTACTAAGCATCTCTCTTAAGTTTGATTATCTTTTTTCGTAGGCGAAACCACGGATGCCGTCCACTTTCGAACTAATGGGCATTGTTTATGTTGCACTCCGGTACCATGGCAACCAGCGTCGTTTTGGTAATAAAGTGTTTTTTTTTTAATGAAATTCGCTGAATTTCATATTGGTGACAATCTGTCACCATCATATTATACATTTCATATTTGTCACAATACATACAGTATTACACCACTGTACAACCGAATTACTTTCGAGACAATTGAGAAGTGTCAAGAGAAAAGCAAATCGACAACATGCCGTCACTTGTTTTTAAAAAATAGCTGGCAAAATTAATTTAAATGATTGATTATTTCGTGATTTCGGGCGTGTCAAGGGTCAGGGTCATTATTCCCGGAAGTGTAGAGCATGTTTTATCACGGGAGATGGCGGGGATTTTCCTCCGGCGCCGACCTACACATCTTTTGGGATTTTCCTCAGCCAGGTATCTCGCACCAGTTGGACACCTTCCCAGCTGGGACAAGCTCTCAGCTCCGGAATGGCCTGCCGATGTGTATGAAAGTGAAGTCCATGTAAGTGTAAGTGGTTGTAAGTAAAGGACAAGGAAGAGAAAGGAAAAAACATGTGTCGTTAACTACGGCACTGCTCCAGCATTCGCCTGGTGCTAATCGGAGAAACCACGGAAAACTATTGATTAGAGTAGCCTGCCTCAAGAATTCTCCTGCAGGCAGCGGATGAACTCGACTTGGCTGTGTAGCTAGTGACGAATAACCTGCCCCCGTTGAGGCTCAAACCCTAGCATCTCCCGCTCACCAAAGAGGAGGCACTACCAGTGCCCGATTACCGAACAGGCTGAGTACAGATAAAGATACATACAGATAAAATAAATACATAATATCGTATATTTATTAAATCAGTATCGTGGTGAGAATTATTTATACGTACACATATAATCAATTATTTATAACATCACACAATATGTGCGTCGGATACAGAAAATCGTACAATAAAAAAAAAGAATTAATGTAAAAAAAAGCAAATTAAATGGGCGCTAAAACATTTGACAGCCTATGGTGCACATAAGTCAAAGCCAGACACTGAGCACTACAGGCACATCAGTTGATGCCCTTAATAAGCATGATTAATTGGTTTAAATAATTGTCGAGTGTGTTATGACGGGCTGGAGATCGTGTGAGAGGAGGTGGCAGCGCAGGGCGCGGGGCCGGCCAGGCCGCCCCGTATGGACGCGGCCCATGACCAGTTCTTGGGCTCCCGCGCGCGCGGAATCCGGAAGCGGCGCCTCGGACGCTTCCAGAAAAGGCGCCCGCCCGCCGCCGCCTCCCCCTTCCCCTCCCCCTCCCTCTCCTCTCCGCTCCCCTCCCTTCCTCTGCTCTATGTTCCCACTCTCGCCGCTGGCAACGCAAGTTCATGCTATTACTTCGGGTCTATCGATTTGCTGCATTTGCCTCTCACTCTTCCGTCAAGGCGATCATCATCATCATCATCATCATCATTATTATTATTATTATTATTATTATTATTATCATTGTCATTGTCATTGTCGTCTTCGTCTTGGTTTCTTCTTTCCTCTCCTCCTCATCGACCTCATTTTCGGTATTTTTCGTCTTCGTCTTCTTTCACTTTTTCGCCTTCGATGACGTACATTATTTCATCGTTGTCGTCTTCATCTTGAATTTGAATTTTTTTTGTGCCTGAAGACCCTTAGTGAGATCGGCAGCAATTCTCGAAAAGTATTGGTTAAAGAGATTAGCCACTGTTGCCGGATCGTTCACATTTATATCGTTATATTTTAAAACAACATTCTCTACGGGTTTTCTAGTTGATTTGGTAGTATTATTTATTATATTCCACATTGCTTTAGTTTTATTACTTGAGTTCAAAATATCCTGATCGTTTTTCATGATTTTAGCCTGTCTTATGACTTTTCGTAACAATGTTTTGTATTTTTTGAAGTAGATAAGGAAATCTTGAGATACGTCATGACGTTTAGAAATAAAGTAGAAGTACGTTTATTTTACACGATGTTCTAATTCCTTTTGTGATCCAAGTATTACTTTTTCGTGAAATGTTTAATTTTTCTTTTAATAGGAAAGCATGCGTTAAAGAGAAATGAAAGCTTTGAGAAAATAAATTATATTTTCATTCGTGTCAATAGCGTTATAAACTGCCTCCCATGATTCTTTCAGCAAGTAGTCCGTAAATAACTTTATGTTAACTGTAGTAAATGCTCTGCACATGCGTGTTTTATTTATTGTGTCAGTATTCATGTTATTAGTAATTGTAAGAATTTGTGCATCATGGTCACTGTAACCTAGATTATTCGTTATTATTTCATATCTAGTTGTGGTTTTGTTGATTATAATTTGATCTATCGCTGTTTGTGATTTAAGAGTATTCCGTGTAGGTACGTTCACTGTAATATCTAAATTAAAAGAATGAATTAAATTGAGAAACTGCTCTTTTTCGTGGGATTCGCTCAGAAAATCAATATTGAAATCTCCACATACAACAATGGATTTAAAAGATAGATTACTAATTTTGTTCAGAGTTATCTCTAGATTTTCTACGAAATTGAAATAATCTAAAGCTTGCTTTGTTGGAGGTCTGTAGATGCAAAGTAAGATAATTTTGAGCGTAGTAAGATGTACAACTGTTATTTCAAAAACTTTTTCAACTGCATATAAATTGAATTCTGACAATCTTACTCTTTTTCTTCTTCTTTGCCTCCTTCGTATCCCTCGTCTTCTTTCTCTTTTCGTCTTCGTCTTCATCGTCTTGGTTTTGTTCGTCCTCTTAATTGTTGTCTTTCTTTGTAGTACGTTTATTGCTTATTTCGTCGCCGAAAATGTCCGTCTTTATTTCTTGACCCCCCACACCTACGTTCATTTAGTCTACAGAAACATATTCAAAAACCATTCTTATTGCGAAATACGTAGGGTTGCGTTTTAATAAGAGTCTTCAGTAAGCTCCTCTGATTTATTTTACTACGTATATGATGTAAATGAAGAGAAAGTGTAAACAGAAAACACAAACAATATTCTTTAGGTTTCTTCGCAGTAGTGGTTTAGGTATCTTCACGAGTTTCTAACATTCTATTGTTGTTTTAATCTTTTAATTTAAATTGAATATTAACATGGATGTTCTTACTTTGGTTGTTACCACCTTTTAAAGAATTGAGCAAACTATCAGTCCGAGAATGAGTACTTCAAGTCGACCAATTTCTTTTGTCTTCTTTTATATAATACTCTCAGCGAAGATGACAGTTTTGATTAGATGTCATACGCATAAAGTTAACAAATGCGCTTCTTCTATATGGTGAATTGCCTTCCAGGAGCGCGTCAAATAGATTTAAGAAGATATCCATAGATTTTTAATATTTTACTACAAAGCAATCAGGAGACGCAAATGCAAACGAAACACACGATGTGCTGCAACTCACGTAACTGTTGTACATAACGAGTAAACAATGTTTCCTAGACCCTTAATACCTGGTCTTCGAAAAGTATTATATAAATTACAATGATCCCAAAGGTCTTGCTCTGCTGCCCGTTCACAAGCACATTGCTAGTCTGTCAGGTTAACATCAAACTAAAATCATATTCTTAATTAATGTCAATGTGACATATCAGTGGCAAAAGAAAGTTTGTGCTAAACAAAATAAGCAAAAATATCTCTAGTCCGACAGCACAGGGCTGCTTTGCCCTCGTCGAAATATTCACAAATATGTGGACTTCCAGGGCGCCTAGGAGACTACTACTACAAATATGTTTCGTGCTCTACATATTGTAAGTGCTCTTTGAGTAAGAATGTTAAGACGTAAAAATTCACCACACCACTAAATTTTCTAACTGCATCTATCTTGCCTGCATAAAAAACTACCAACACCGGAAGCTTTTAAATATTAATTCCTATAATCGACGCTTGTGGAAAAACTGCCAGATACTGTAATTGTATTACCGATGCCAACACTAAAGCTCATGCTGGGTGTGAAGGTTGTGTTAAAGTCATTCATCAACATCCTATTATTTCTGAAACAGTATCTTATTTCTACAGCAACAACCTCATAAACAGCAACAACCATCACCTCCAGCATTTTCACTTCAGTAGCATCAACCTCAACAAGAACATCAACAAAATCAACAAGCAGCTTAGCAGGATTTTCAGACACAGCCACAAACACAAACACGTCCGAACCAGTCACAGCAATCATCAATCAATCATCAAATATTGGCCATGGCATGATGCTGCAAAGTGAAGTCATAATGAGAAACCTGAATTTAAAATCCAGGAGATGACTGCTAATCCTTTAACATCACCCGATGACAGTCTTGAAACATCAACTTTCACTGATCGAACCACTGTTACACAAAGAAGCTAATGGTACGAGAGTTCCAATTCAATGCCAAAAGGCTAAGAGATAGGAGTTCTAGCAGGTGTTTCCTGCAGAACGTAAGTTGTATAAGGAGTATAAAAATCACCTGATCGTCGAGAACTTTGTCGAAGTTCAACGAGTTGCAGCCTCATTCTCCTCAGATCTCCGGGATGTTTTCGTCCGTTGCCTCGTCCTTTTGTCCTTACCATTTGCTTCGTGTTTTGCGCGGCCTTTCGCGAGCATCGCGCGCCTTGCGCCTGGCGAGGTGGGCGACGGGTGACGAACCCGACTCCCCGGAAGCAGCTGCAGTTTTCACGGGAAACACCGCCGCCGCCGCCGCCAGCACGAACGACGAGACGGTAATTAGTCCGCCTCCGTCGCTGCTCAATTAGTTTCCGGTGGGGCCCCTGTATCCGCGCCTTCACCTCGCCGCAGCTTCCGTGCTGCTCGGGCACTGAGCAACTTCATTTTTGATTTCTATACTTCATTTTTGCCGTACTGTACTTTCATAAAGTTAGTCTTTATTAAATATATAACAGTAAATGAATAATAAATATAATATATACCCGACCTGGATGCCCTAAAAGCGTGAACACACTCAGCGCTTCGGTCCGAAGGGTCGCGAGTTCGAGTCTCATCTTGAGCATGGTTGTCCCTTGTCTCTCATGTCTGTGTTGTCGCGGAGAGCCTCGCGTTCTGCTGCCCCCGGATCAGAGGAGGTCGCATGTGTGTTGGCGTTTAGTGTGAGGTGGAATATGCATCTCATCAGAACGTAAATTGTAACCGGCTGTCAGCTGGGTAAAAACTCTAGAAATATATATATATATATATATATATATATATATATATATATATATATATAAAGGACAATTTATGCATATTTATTAAACAAAATATGCTTAAAATTGACATAAGAGCTTATTTGCAAAGTTTCGTTTTTTACTTCCCTGACACCCTGTGTATATCTGTAAGAAACGTTATTAAAAGCTTGACTAAATGTAGAACTAGCGGATTAGTAACATTTTCGGAATGTTAATCAGGAGATCAATCTTCGGCATTTATTGACGATTTGTTGGGAAGGATGGATACAGTGCCACAAAATCCCCTGTTCCTAGCCAACATTTCCTGTTATGCATGATATTTCTCCTGCTATGCCTGTGATTTAAATATTATAATATCCTTTGAAAGGAAATAGTTCCGAAGGATATATGCGTTTAAATTAGAACTTTAAGGAGTTTAAGCAGGCGATATTTGAAGATTAAAAAAGAATTAAGGTAAAATTCTTCTTTTTAAATTTTTAGACGTATCATGTTACATGTACACTGCAATTGATGTGTATTATTTCTATTTTATATTGTGACGATTTGAGTCAATAGTTTGCTGTCACCTACTAATATCAAGAGTTGGTAAAATAGTATTTCGTATTTTAGTTTGAATGTAGTTTAGCCTACGTATTACATGTGTGTGTATATATATATATATATATATATTAGTTAAGGTTCCATACAAAGAATTACAATGAAATGTATTACAATGAAATTCTTACGTAAAACCTTTTTCTTTCTATCTTTATTTATTTATTTATTTATTTATTTATTTGTTTATTTATTTATTTATTTATTTGTTTATTTGTTTATTTGTTTATTTATTTATTTATTTATTTATTTATTATTTCATCTTCTTAACCTTCTTTGCATCTCCTTCGAAACATCCTAAAATTGACCCCTTAAGATCAGTCATCGCACTTCCCTTTCGCCCTCTGCTGCCTGGCCTGCGCTCCGTGGCTGGCTGCGAGCGGTCCCGCCGGAGGTGAGTCGCAGCCGCCTGCCATTTCCGCGTTCGCGGTCTGCGGAGAAACGGCGACGCCGCTGCTGCGGCGGGAGCGCGAGCGGACACGGGGGTGGGGTGGGGGCGAGGGCAAGGGCGTGGACGGGAGCGGACTCAGAGGTGGGGCGGGGGCGGAGGTGGCGGGGGCCGCCCGTGCTCTTGACACGGCACGTGGCGCCGGGACCGGCTCTGCTTCGCTGCCATTGTCTTGCCACGCTTCACTTCCCCAGGGCGATGGGGCTCCGCAGGCAGAAGTGTTAGGTGGGACTACATTGCCTTATTGAATTTCTTGATCTAATCTTCAGCGTGTACTTCCTTGTTTTCGCTGTCGTTTCTCACTTGATATTTGTAAACTCGTATCCGTTTCACGACCACACAAAATTGTGAATTTAATTTGACTATGAACACGTTTTGAATTGTGATTTGTATTAAATATTGATTATTTGTTCCTTTTTAGAAAATATATAGAGAAAGATTGAATATCTAAAATATCATAATATTCTATTTCACATTTGCCCGTAAAGGAATGTTTTTGTTGGTAGTGCGATTGAGTGTCTCCAGACGGACACTAGACGTTGCAAAAGGTTGCGACATTCCTGTCTGAAAGCGAGGTCGTTGAACTTAGATGTCCGCAGCACGTGGGAACCGGGCGTATAGTTTCCAAAATATTCCTGTGTGCTTCCATCATTTGGCTGGCGCGCGTATGCACCGGCAAGTAGTGGTCTGGGAGGCCACACACTGACCGAAAGCAATACATACACGCGCACAGCAAATAAGAAAGAAATATCAGAGTTACCTCAAAATGCAAAGCTTTTTAAGACTGATCCATAAAAGAGTTATTTTTAAACATTGAGTTATCAGATGAAAAATGAAAAATAGATCTCCAGCCATTTTACGCCAAAATGATAATAAGCAATTTTGTAGCAATGTGATAGTTTAACACCTCGAGAAGTATGGAACGAACTTATATTTTACCATATTACATCTACGAACATATTCAAAAGTTTCATAGCCATTTCAAAATGATTTATATGGTCCATTTAAATATTCAATACGTTTGCCTCCATTTTTTCTGAAACACTGATTATGATTAGAACAGAAAAAATCAGTGAAAAAGATTTTTTTTCTTCATGACACTGCATGAAACGGAATTCCGCTAAGAAAGCATGAAATCATTTATATTCCATTTGTGCTTAATTCTAATGGTAAAAGAAAACTATACTATCTAAAATTGACATACGAATATATTTCATCAGTTAAGCATGAAGCATAGAAGGTACCATGAAAACAATGATGAAAAAAAGTACATTGGTTGTGAGTGTAATCAAAATGACATGATTTATTCTATTGTTGTTTCCATGGTCTGAGGATGTCATTTTGCACTATTAAGTGTTGTGTGATAACTTTGAATAAAGCTCGAGAATATCGACCTTAAAAATGAAATGAAGAAAAGAACAAAAGTAGACTTAATTCATTTGAAAATGAATTTTGTCTTCTTTATTTAATATTCGGTAAATGATAATAGTGAGATTGCATGTTAAGTGAGCGGACATAAGAGAAGACTCTGTGACTTTAAATTCACCAATAATATATAATGATAGAGAAAAGTTCAGTTGTAGAATGTATTCACCCATCGATAATAATAATAATAATAATAATAATAATAATAATAACAAAGAGACAATTGTGCCAATAATAATATCAGCCTCAGGAGTGTTCCTAAAAATGACAATTAGAACCCTAGAGTGTCTTCACTTGGATGCCAGAAGAGTATACAATATGATGAAGGCAGTTATTTTGAATACATCGTTATCTTGAGTACCGGCAGTTATCTTGAATACCGTATCGTTAGAAGTCGCCTGAAACTTCAATAAAGGAACCTGGTCATCTTACGGGTGAATGGTTGATATACCGACCACTAAAAACTGTGAAGAACAAATAATAATAATAATAATAATAATAATAATAATAATAATAATAATAATAATAGTTATCGGACCACAGCGACTTGTTCCACAAAATTTGTGTCACAACTTGGCTAAACTCCTAGGTCATTCAAAAGACTGAGAAGTGCAAGACAATAGGCAAATCTTTTATTGGGAACAGCCCATATTTTGCACAAAGTACGAGTTGCACAATTGCATATTTTGCACAAAGTCCGTATTGTAAGGGCACCGACAGTTCCTTGATCTGCTCCTTAGGCAGTTGGTTGCGATCTGGAGTAGATTTTATATTCAACCTATTCATAACATCTTTAGTCGTGAAGTAAAGGAACAATAATAATAATAATAATAATAATAATAATAATAATAATAATAATAATAATAATAATAATTATAAGAATAATACAATTTATCTTTTAAATAAATTTTCGGTGTTAAAAATAATTTTGATTGGTTCCGGGGGGCCGGGGGGCCGGGGCGAAGACCTGGCGAATCCGGCGGCGCCGCGCAGGGGCCCATCCGGTGGCCGCGCGCCGCCTGCGCCCGCACGTCACGCCCGCGCAGCGCAGCGCCGCGGCGGAGACGGTGACGCTCACATGGTGACACTGCGCGGCAACGTAGGTGGATCAGCAGCAGCAGGAGCGACGTTTCGACGATCAGGGAATTGGCGTGCAATTGGAGGTTGAACGGGCAGTAATGGGGACGGTGATGGTGACTGCTGGTGACACTGCGGCAGCACTCGTGGCAGCGGAAGTTGAAGGGGAGGAACAGGGACGATGATGGTGACAGTGAATGTGGAAGAGTCGTTGTCGCTCACGTGGTGACAATACGGCCGCACTGGCAACGCAGGGGAATGGGCAGCAATGGGCCATGAAGACATGGCAGCAATGGAGGTGGGTACGGTGACGGTACACATAACTGGATGGGGACGGGGACGGTAACGTGATGACACTGCAATAGCACTCGTAGCAGCTATGGTTGCTACAGCAGCTACTGTAACGATAATACTATTACGGACACCATAGCGTGTGAGGCAGCAATGGGAATGCTGGCGGTGGCGGTGCAGGTAATGTGGTGACTAAGAGAAAATTGAGAGGTAACAATGGCGACGGTAAACATAATCGAGAGTGAACACGATGGCATAGGTATGGTGATGGCACTATGATGAAAGTGCAGTTATCTGTGGTAACGATGAATAATGCGAAGGCGCGGTCTGAACAGCAATAGTTCCAGTAGGTATCTTTCAGACCTAGCGATATGTATATCGGCGACACCGAGACGACAATGGTGACAGTAATATGGTGGTATTACGGCAACGAAGCCTATGTCAGCGGCCAAGATGGAGTAAGCTACAGCAGTTTCAGTACAAGCGAGGTGGCAACAATGATGACGATGACCTCAACTTTGAAGGCAACAACGATGGTTAGGGTCACCACAAGGGGGTCAGAGTTGATGATAAGAAAAATGGCGTTTTTAACGAGAAAAGCGGATGTCATTTGGTTAATAATGGTGACGGGAACGAAGCCGATGAATGCGGTGGTAATAGCAGTAGCTTATGTAAGTGGACAATGATGACAGTAACGACCTGCCAGTGACGAAAGTGTTCATGGAAGCATATTCTGTCATATACGATGAGGGCGAAATTGTGAGTAATAGAGCAAAGCAACATTGGTAAAAGGCAAGAAGAAGGTAAAATGGGAATACAGACAAGGGATAGCAAGAAAAATTATATTTCATAGGAGTGAGAGAATAGTCCCTACTCATCCGCCAGGGAAAACATTGATGAGAATGCAATGATTTCTGATCCCCTCTTGGATGAGAATGTTTTCACAAAATCGTGATTATGAAGATTCGGAGATAAAAGAGGTGACATTTAAACAACTATTTATCCGGCAGCGCTGGTATTGGATCTTACATCCCAGAGACTAATTGAGATTCTTCCTTCATAAATCAGAAGGTTAATCTGGAGAGAAATTGTTTCGTTGATGGAACAAGAGAGTCTCAATGATATTACAATACATTGATTGCACCAAGGAATAGGGAATTACGAGGACATAGTTGAAGATCGCATTTAAGGAGAATAATCGCCCAATAACAGTGCCAAATCTGACAAAAATACGCAGCAATAAGTTACAATCTAATCAATGATAAATTGAATGATGTGATGACCTAGGAGCTGTGAAGGCTATGTGTGTAATTACGGAAGTTGGTGATAGATACGTTGAAGTATAAAAATTTTAATGGCGTGAAAAGAGGAAGTAGGTTCGGTAACCAAAGCGAAACCGGTGAAGTAGTATGCTTTGGTAAATTGTCACGGTGTAAACATGACCCATCAGGAATGGTGCTCGTGTAGGATCAAATGATAGTGGTAATATCGTTGAAGTTGTTTGGTGGTGAGAGAAGTAGTGAAACTTCGAAGACGAAGGATATTGCGGTGCTTGAACAGGAAGAGTGCGACTACACGAGATGGCAGGCGTGACGATGTCGCTGGAGGTATGCGGGGGCAAAAGAAGTGAGAAAAACAGTTCAGCAACAATGGCAACACTGAAGAAATAAAATAGGGGCAAGTGTCTTGAAAGCATGACTAGAGGGACATCGGTGGCCGCTGAGCAATGCTTCCCACGTGGGATCAGCTGATACGATGACGCTGGAGGTGGAAGGAGGGAAGATTGATTGACTAGTGATTCCGAGCGCGTCATTTGCAAAGATCATCAATCCCGTAAGTGTAGTGTAATTTTTATCGCGGGACGTGGCAGTGATATCCCTCCGCTGGATCGTTACATCCGACGTCGACTTACACGTCGGCTTTCGGGTTTTCCCTATTCAGGTGTCTCCCATCAGCAGCGCTCTCACCTAGCCGGAACGAGGTCTATGCTCTCGATTGGTTTCGCGACATGAATTGTAGTGTAGTGCACATAAGTGTGTGAAAGTGACGGGTGAGGATAGGTCAAGGAAGAGGAAGGAAAGATGGTGCGCGGGCCATGGCCTGTTTGTAAGGAAACTGCGGCCTCTGTGAATCGGAGAAACTACGGGAAACTACCGATCGGAGCAGCCGGCCACTAGAATTCTTCTCTAGACAGCGGTTGAATTCGACGTAGCTAGGGTCAAAAAAACCTACCGCCGTGGGACTCGAACCCCAAGACCTCCCGGTGAGAGGCACTGCAGTGACATCAATTGATACCTTGAGCCACCTAAGCCCCTGATGGGAGGAAGAGAAGAAGCGAAACTGCGCTGGAGACGGATATGGCGATGTGTGTTCGAGCAGGAAGAGCGGTTGGGGCGGTAAACAGGCGGTAGCAGGCGCGGCGGTAGTGGCGGTGGCGGTGGCGGTGGCGGTGGCGGTGGCGGTGGCGGTGGCGGTGGCGGCGGCGGCGACGCGGGGTGAACGCCCCCTGGTTCAATGGCAAACGGTGACCTACATCCAGGGTCGTCGCCCCTGCCCCTGCCGCGGCGGCGGTGGCGGCGGTGGCGGTGGCGGCGGCGGCATCAGCACCGCCACCGGGCCGGATCGTGACCCAGTTCCAAAGGACGCGGGATCAACGCCCTGCCTTGCCATTATGCGTCACCGTGCTCTCCTTGCGGGCGGCGGTGGCGGCGGCGGCGGCCGGCAGGCTGCGCGCATGCGCGCCGCGGCGCTCTCCCTCTCGCGGAGCGCGAGCGAGCGCGACGCTGGCGCATTCTTCCGTCGATTAATGTTACTTTCGTTGGCTGGCCTGCCGGCCGTCGAGTCGAAAGGGATGGTGGGGAGATGCAGGAACCAACGACCGAGGTTATCCGACGCGGAAGAGGATGTTTTGTTGTTGCCTTAAGGCGAGGGATCGAGTTCAGAGCCTTTTCTTCGCCTGGCGCCGCGGATCGAATTGGTTTGGGGGACCTGAGAGGAGATTCGTTTATTTTGTGGTGTAAATAAGTAGATTTGTACCAGAAGTGAACCTCGAAAGTAAGGATCGAAAAAGTATTAAATTTAAAAATGTCTTTGGATTGCTTTATTTATAAAGTTTTCCTGGTGTAAATAGCGTACTTACTGATGTAATTTTACATCACTTAGAATGTTATGATCATTATATTATTTTAAATTTTTCATTGTGATCATTCATACACATATCTTGATCGTATAATTAATATAAGTACATGCTGCTATATATGCAAAGTTTAGCAGGCTATATATGCAAATATATGCAAAGTATAAAATGTAAAAATTCAAGACTTGGTACAATTCCAAAGGAATTTCAGGCATGAGGTTATCCTGGTTTTGTCTGAAGAAGAGTTTAAGTCGCATCCACGGAAGTTTATTTTGTCCTTGTCTTTCGAGTAGGGTCCACACTCCACATTGGGTACATGAAAAGTTTCTACCCTGAATAATCGCGTGACATTAGATCACATTCAAACTAAAATAATTCATACCAGCATGTATTTTATAATGTTAATTACGAAGTCACTAAAACACAAATCTTAATAACAATGAAGTAGAAAAAGTTCGTTAATTTAAAAACGCATTCTATGGAGCACAATGTACGTAAGAAGTTCAGTTACCTTCTCAAGTTCATTGCAAGTTAGCAGCGGAGTAAGTTGCACCTTGTTCCTTATCTCACTTGTAACGTGAGATATGTTCCCACACGAATGCTTTCACATTATTTGCTTTGCGTACGAAACATTTTGTTAATTTCTGTGCGTGATTAAATTCCTTACATCTTTTACCATAAGAAGTGTAAGAGTTCTCAGGATATACCGAAAATTAACGAGAAAACATTGGTTTAATTTTAAAATAAATGTGTGCACAGAAATATAAAAATAGGGCAAAGAAATTTAATTGGTCGAAAAAGATATTCAATAAAAAATTATCAATGAAACAATTATTGCCAACATGGATACTCAAATTGTTATATTCATTTATTATTATAAATAGAATAAGTAATAATTCAAGTAAATGGATACCCAATAAGTAGTTCAGTCTACGAAGCACAATCAGTTATACAGTGTCCGTAGAGTGCAATGTGGAAATGACCTCGCAACTTCACATCTATGATCACGTCAGCTGCTTCTCCGGTAAGAATTACTGCACAATAGAGCACATTTAAAAAACTGCTTGTGTAAGTATATCCACACGACAAGCAACTGTTCAAATGATGAACTTTGATTGATTGATAGAGATTTTGGGCACGTCATACAGGGTTATTAGTCCCGTACGTGTAGTGCATGTTTTGCTCGGGAAATGGCGGTGGTCTTCCCCCGCTGGATGTCGGATCCAGCACTGACCTACCGTCGACTAGCGAGATTTTTCCAACCAGGTGTCTCCCACCAGCGGTGTACTGCCCCACCCGGGAACAAGCTCTAAGCTCACGACCGGTCTCCGGGCATGTGCGGTAGTGTAGTGCATATTAGTGTAAGTGTGTGTGGTGTGCGTGGTGCGTGGCCCGTTTGTTTGGCTACTGCTCCGGCATTCGCAGGGCGTTGATCGGATAATCCACGGAAAACTACCGATCAGAGCAGCCGTCCTCTAGAAATCTCCAGACAGTGTCTGAATTCGACGTAGCTGACAAGCTAGTGTCGAAACTGTCGGGACTCGAACCCACGACCTCCCGGTTAGAGGCACTGCAGTGACATCAATTGATGATGAAAAACAGATGAGGAGGGGGCCAAAAGATATCAAAAAGTCGAAGTAAATTTACCGAAATTTTGCCAATAATGATTTTTTGTAGGCTACTTCTGCTGATTGTATCTAATGAACTGATTGATGAGTGAAGAGAAATAAAGAGAGAAAGGTCAAAAACATCTAGTTAAAGGGGTATTATAAAGAAAAGTATTTAACTACAAATGACTGTTAAGAGCGTGATAGCTGGAAGAATAAAATTACAATTGTCTAATTAATTATAAAGTTGGTAAGAAAAGATGTTTTGACAATGAAAAACTGAAATGAAAATAAACAATTAAATTTGTCAAGTAAAGAGTTTCAGGAAAATTGAATCATCTAAGTGTGTACATTCTTGAGCATTTTTCAAAATCTGCCATTCATTATTCTTTCTTGAATCGGCTCCTAAGAGTTAACAGACTTCACGAAGAAAGGAAGGTTGGATTACTTGGCACTCTCACATTAATTGAACTAATCAAAGAAGTTTGTGAATGGTACAGATTGTACAGTGTTACTTGAAAAGCTTTATAGCGGAACGCCAATAAATTTAGTCAAGCGAAACCAGACTAAAATGGAAACGCTCGGGACCGAAAATGTCCGCTTAAGGAGTTGTCCATTGTAAAATTCTGTGAAGTAAAGGTTGCGTCATGGTCCTGTAATATAGTCCGCTCTGAAGATGTATAGTGTTCGTGTTTTCGTTTTGCTTTCTTTAGGCAACAGTGTATCTGGAAGTCTTTTTTATTTCTCGTGTAAATGATTTTTTTTAGTTAATAGCTATTTATGATACGCGTGGTAAAAGTGGCATTTTATTTGCGAGTAGGAAAGGCGACACGAGGTCGATAGGCCGAGCACTCCATGCATGCCATGAAAAAAAGTTTGTACTGGTGGATGTCTAAAAGAAAATTAAAATGAGAAATAATAATCTACAACGAAAATTATATGTTTATTTATATTTTAAATAGACCATAGATGTTTCAGGGATTATTCAGTTCTTTGAAACCAAGTAATGTTAATAAAACTATTTTTTAAAACAATGCAAACCAATCTTCTTTTTAATACATTTTATATTGTTTATTTTTGTACCTTCATTCCAAACATAAATAACACATATACACTAAGAAAAGATGACAGTTTTGTACAATTTATAAGAAACAATAGTCACAAATCTTTTAAAGTGCTCTTCTACTAAAAAATGTCACCCGTCAAACCTGCATTAAAAGATTTAAGGCGAAAATATGAAGTGGCAGATTATGGCATGAGGAAGTTCTGCGGCTTGCCCACATGCAACCTGGGGACACATGTTACAAAGATGGCTCTGTACGATTCCTATTCATTTAATTGTTTCACAACGTGCACAATATCAATAATAAAGATTTATATATGTTTTATTTTTGGGTACTTAAGTTCTTTATCCATTGATCAAATAAAAATTTATCACATTCTAACACACCCTCCTACTACCTTCTACACGTGGGGAGGGCTGATAGAATGAATGGAAAAGTTCTAGAAGCAGGATCTTTTGGGTATGAGAAAGGTCTGAACCATTGACACAATGAATCAGATAAAATACGAATAAAATGAGCATATATTCAATGAAAAATTACAGCGACGCAATTTTATAACAGGATAATGCACTTTAAGTAGTTGGTCACTGAAAAAACAAACAAACAAGGCAAAACAAAAAATAGGCGTCACCTTGACTGCCTGAATACACTTTCACCAACTAAAATTTACAATTTGCTCATTCCTCTTTTTGAATGTTTCATCTACCAAATTATTTTACTCTTTAACCTCTAGTTTTTCTGTGCACGGCTTTTTAAAATGAATTTTACACTCTTTAAGGAATCCTGTTCACAGGTGCTAGCCTCGGCTTCACTCACTCTAACATTGAACTTAAAGAGAAAAACAATAAAACGTAATATACACGTTACTTAAATCTGACCCCCTTTTCATATAACAGAAAGCAATTACTTTAACACACTACAATAAACTGTGGCTTTTTCCCGATAACATCAACTGTACATGTGAAAATCATGAATTATTTACGTAAAATTGTACAAAGTATGGCCCGCCTTGAATGAATTAATGAAAACGTACAGTAAATGAACTTTAAACGCCACTCACATCGTTCGGAATACTTCTTCCACCCATTCTGGGCTTTCACCTACTTTAACACGAATTGTCGTGTATTTACGGCTATTCTCTTTCCCAACTGATCGGCATAAACGTTGCCAGTTCTTTTACCTCAACAGCTCGCATCGCTCGCCTGTAGGTAATCTTAGGGATTTTCTGCCGCTCGCATCCCCGCGTTGCCTCTCGTCTTCGCTTGCTGTCCCACGACGTTCCCAGTTTCCATCTCCGAACTCTGGGCTCCCCTACGCCTACAATTTCCACCTTCTTCCATTCTCCGGACTCGTATGGGTTCTGGTTCCAGTCCAAATCTTTCTCACCTACGCTTCACTCTTCCTGGGGTCGTCCTTCTTCTGCCGCGCCTCGTACAAGCTTGTTCGCGCTTCAAGCCTCGAATAATTAATGATGCGAAGTTATGCTTTAAATACTCGGCCTACCTACCACACTTTGTGCGTGTGTGGTCTCAGCGTGCAATATGAGATGCTGGATTTAGTTAATGTCATTCGGTGCGAATTTTACAAATTTGAAATTATTTCGGAGTCAGTCACTTCACCTGCTCTCTTAAATATTGTGAATGCGAAGAATGTTTGTGCACTCCGATTCTTAATTACCTCACTCTCGAAGATACGCTTCAAACTAACTTTTAACTACCAAGTTAAAATAAACTCTTATGCTATCAAGTTGCAATCGCCTTCAGAACTCAGTCTAGTCACCGTCGCTGCTGCAATCGAAGAGACGTCAGTCTAGTCGCCGTCGCTGCTGCAGCTATAGAGGGCTCCTCCGAGGCGCGCCGCGATACTTATGGTACTCGCGCCTGGGGAAATGTTTGGAGGGGTGAATATTCTCCTCTTTTCGTGACCTCCCGGAGAAACATTTTTCACTAGTTCGGGCGTCAGAGTTCGAAAAGCTGTGGGTAGATGGCGCATTTACAAGCCATCACTCCGCCGCGTACTCGACTTCTCTCTGTTCGTGGGCTTCTTTTCGTAGCTGCTGGTGTCGTTATGAGGTTGTCTAATCCCATTACGTCCCACTATATATACGTACGTAATATAGTAATCTTATAATATAGTAATAATAATATTATCGTATATATACGTAATATTTCAGTCTTCTTCTAAGTTCTATTACAAGAATTTATGGATACAATATTTCTATCCCCCCAAAAGTTATATATTCATTAAAATACTCTCCCGTCTAACGCAAAGACTAGAGCATACCTATTCGCGATCTGTTTGGCTCGACGTCTATCAACATAAAGGGGAGACTTTCTGTCGTCTGTCCATAACTACGTCTTTCCGACTATCCTAATTGTGGTTTCTTAGGAGTGCGGGATCATGTTTGGCAGACCACAATCCGGATTACAGCTCATGATAAATTCAGCACAGTGGGGACTATTTGACATGTTTCCAAGACGACAGATTTTTTAGTTTTAAGGACTATTGCGTTCGGGTTTAATTGTAATTGGTCATATATACTTTTTTATATTTTTATTGACCATACAACTTGCTGGGATAAAAAAATGGTATAACTGCAACCGAATTAAGGCGAAATATTTCTCTGTACTCTGTGGTCAAGGGTATATTTGGTCATTTTTTCTCTTTCTGACTTATCAGTGTTGGGAACTGAGGATACTTGATATCAATGAAGAAGGCCTATCTGCGAAGTCTTGAAGTACATTATTATTATTACTATTATTATTATTATTATTATTATTATTATTATTATTATTATTATTATTATTATTATTATTAATATTATTATTAGTAGTAGTATCATTACTATTATTATTATTACAGTTATTTTTATAGTTTAATAATTTTGTATATGTTATTCTGACATACTTCCCTGGGGTGAGAGGTTGCGAGGGGTGGGGGGGGGCACTAAGAAAGAAAAGGCGCAGGGCGAGTGCCGTTGTAAGTGGTGGTCGTCGGTGGCCGCGAGGCGTGGACCGCGGGCGCGGGGGCGGGGGCCTGGGAGCGGCGGCGGGGTCACGGCGGCGGGCAGGAAGAGGAAGCGCTCGCACGGCACTGCACGGCGTGGACCCACGCCCCCCTCTCCCTCCTCACGCCGCCCCCCACTCCGCCCCCCGCGCCGCTGCCTCTTTCGCTTCCCCCGCGAGTTCGGCCTGGCTCGGATCCCTGGGCTTGGGGACTTCGGGGTCCCCGAGAATGAATTTCAGGTGGCAAAAGTCACTAAAAAAGAAAAAGTGGCCGTTTTACTAGCAACGCGAAGATTTTCATCGCATTCTGAAACATTTTATTCCCATGTTTGAAATGCAAACTCATCTCCAGGCATTAGTCGAATCATACACAAGTTCTACACACGAGGAGCAAACATTCAGAAGATCACTTACTCGCTTGACAAAATTTGTGTTCAACAATTTTTTAACTACAATTTTATTTCCAGGAGAACAAGAAAGATCTTTATTATTAAAATAAATTAAAATATTTCGAAATGTCCTCAACAATTTGGTATTTAATAGTTTCCACAAAATCAATATGCGATCGTGACTTTCCCTAGCTGTGCGTCATTTGACACACATACGCGCGACTGTCTATCTTCAACTACTTATCGCAAATTCCTCCCATCTACGAAGCTATACTAATAAACATCCCCTTGAATCACAGAGTCTATTTGAAATCAAATCTCCAACTACATTAATAAAATTTACAATTATAATTCAATACTAATATTTTACATAATAACAAGCTATCAGACTAATCATGAGTTCCCGCCTCACTATCATTTATATAATTCCCAGCATATGCTGAAAAACTATTCGCACCTCACAGATTGCTTACGTGTGAACGCTTCAATGGCTTCCGAGAGAGTGGTTCCTTGCGTCTTGTTTGTTACAAGATTACAGCTTTCAATTCCCTCTCCACACCTTTCGCTTGTCATGTGTTCATGCATGGAATACCACAGAATGAAATACCACACTTTGTTTATCGGTTACCCAAACAACGTATATTTTTTGATTTCCGAGGTTGCACACAGTGCCATTATTACTAATGGTGAATGCCGATTTTAGCATTCAAATTAAACCCGGTGTTCTTGGCTCATCACACTATACATTAAGTTTTCCGGGGCCCTTAAATTTTATAATTTGTACTACATTTTTTAAAAATTTTTGTTAGAAAAGTGAAGTAGCTTTAATTTGGATGTTCGCTCCTCATTCCCTACACACCCTGCCCTTACAACATTTAAATTTCCGCCCTGGAAAGAGCGCGTAAATGTAAAGGCGTAACGTGGACATCGTCTAAGTGAGCTGTTCAGTGCCGAAGTTATTTTATACTTTTTTTGTTATTTAAGGTCGCATCAACATGTAGGTTATTAGTGACCCCTATTAGGGTTAACGTTATGGTAACTGGGAAGATGAAACGATATGGTGATGATAAAGGGTGAAAGGACGAGCACAAATACAACCATGCCCGAGGCGGGACTCGAACCCGCGACTTTTCGGTCCTAGACACTACTACCTTAGCGATACCGGATCGGCTCATACTTACTTTTATTTAAACTACTTTGTACGCAAATTTTGTTTTTTTTACTGTGGAATCGTTCAGAATCATGGATCGTGTGCGCTAGAATAATAAAATGCAGGTGTCTGCAACAGCGAGATTAATGCAAAACGATGCCTCCAAAGAGGAGGAATATCGTTAAATTGTATTATGAAATATTTAACAACATATTAAAATAAATATGAGAACATTAAATATGACAACAGAAATCCCTGGAATACAAGATTTAAAAATATAACATAAGATACGAGTATTCACGTTTTAAAAGTCTAAGACTTTTTGTTAATTTGATAAAAACGTAACATTTACAGTTGTAATAATCGAAATTCTGATATTGTCTACTCTTGTGTTTAAATTTGTAGAAGTCGAATGTGTCATCGAATTTTACTTCGTTAATATAAAGTTTACATTTAAAATCTTCATTAAAATTGTTCTCATTTTCTTTGTTTTACATTTTCAATTTAAAGTTTTAAAATTTCATATATGTATAATACTTGATGTATATTTTAATAGACAATGCGTATATTTTAAATTTCGTTAAATCAAATGTAAGCTCTGAAACTGTGAAAGAAGAAAGATGGCCAATTTTCTTGCATCTTTCTTCTTTCACAGTTTCATATGTCACATTTTATATTTAGCTTCATGACTCATTCATATTAAACATTTGCTTGTTTGTTTTCAATGCGTCTATTAGTTCTGCGTTCATTTCGTTTACTTTCTCTTACATCATTTATATATCTCGCTCGTGGTTATGGAACCTATATCTGAATTTATTTTTCTCGCTTTTCAAGGACAGTTATTTTTATTTTTCTCAGCAAAGCGCATCTAGTCTGGCGGATTTGCCTCGTAATATTCGGGTAATTATTGACCATAATAAAGCCGAACTCGTATATATCTCGATCAAGTTGAGAATGATATTTACAGGAGCGCGCCATTGTCTGTGTTTGCAACCGAAACAATAAAGACGAATATAAAGGATACTCAACTCGAATTAAAAATGGGACTTAATCAAACTGTTGCGAACAAAAAGGGTGATTTATTTCGTCACAAATCTAGTTCCCCCCGAATTAATATTTTAAGTGTATTTGGACATATCTACACCTTGTATAAATGAAAGCTTACTTTTCTCTACGGAGTGATTCAAAATGTTGTTCAAATTCCATCGATGAGCAGGAAAGTTGTACTGTAAATTTCATATAAATCGTTTAATTTAACTTATGTAGTTTCTCAGAATATAAACCAAATGGAATTCTTTTTTGTGCGCGAAGAAACTACCACTACAATGAAAATTGTAGATACATATGACAATAAATTTAATGTTTTGGCACTATATTACAAACCTAACAAATCGCATAAAGTCTACTTAAAAAGAAGAGTACAAAATGTTTAAATTCAAAAATAACAATTCTATATAAGAGAAAGCATTTTTATTATATTCTTGCAGAAGAACAGTAAAAAGTAAAAAATGAAACTTAACGTAACAAAAATAAAATTGTGTGAGCAACTCTCTCAAGTTGCATTTCATCCGGTGATTCCGAAGCAGCAGTATCAGTCTCTGATGCCGCAGGAGTTTCCTGGCTGCTGCCTGAGAGAGTGTGTCAGTAGATGATTCACTGCCACTTTCCGAACCGACAACTATTACGAGGCATCCCAAGCAGCATTTTCAAACAAGGCATCCCCATCCCAGTATTCTTTTGCTATTTTATTGGTATGAGTGACAGCTTTTTTCCTGTCTTCTATTGCTATTCTGCCAATTGCTCATGATGACATTACTTTTAAATTAGAAAGTGGCACATGATACATGTTTCTTTCCCTCACCTTCATTTTCACTAACACAAAATTTAATTAGATTACAGATAAGGCGTCTGGCTTACCCTCAAATTGTCACACTTCGACGAGAACTCGTATTTCCCAAAGCTGCACCGATAAACAACTGGCTTCACGTTCCTCGCGACTATCGTTAGCAAAACTTGACTATACAGACCTGTGTTTATGCTGTTAGTTCCACGACGCACCGTAATCACCTCCCTTAATTCTTCACTTGGTCCAGTTATATCCTTTGATATTTTCTCTATTTACTTTAAGCATCACCCTGTTTATATGCCGAGGTCTATCCGCCTTGAGATATTTGTTTTGTGGGTTGACATCACCGTCCATACGGATTCTCCGTTACGAAAATCTACTTAGGAAATATTGATATACACATTATGAGTTCGAGAACTTCGCTTACGATTACCATAAATAATAATACCTAATTTCAAAATCAATTAAACACTGTAATATCTTGCTCTTCTTCTTCAAACAAACAAAAACATACGTACCCAGCACTTCTCATAACAATACAGCAAAACAATAACAACAATAACCCTGTTAAACATGTGAATATTCCCATGTACTCCTCCTTTGCATGCATGGCCATTTACCATTTATTATCCTAATAGAAAAAAATATTAAAATCTACTACAAAACTTGGTCTTATTATTCTCTGTTAATATTCCCCTTTTGTCTCACTGTCCTGTTTGCATCTGCTGCATGTTTGGTCATCGACTTTCACGTACATTTTAAGTTCCATTTCTGAATAATCCAATCAATCCATGGCATCATATTCTTCTCCACATAAAATTTATACATTTTCACCTTGCAACATTGGTATTGTCCACCATCCAATTAATTTAAACATCTGGTTATCACTACTTCGGAAAAACGTTTACTCCCATCCGATCGTCACCGCGTCAGAATCCTTTTTGCCTCCTTGTTCATAACACGCACTATTCTTCTGTCTCCTAAGATGCGCTGTACTGTTTCGTTTCTCTTCCGTTCTTTTCCCGCAAACTTTCCTCTTCCTCACACGCCTTTCTCATTTCTGATTGGCTAATCACTTCCAAGCATCTTATTTAGTTATTCCATGAACTGTCGACTCTGTTTTTTAAGAAATTTAGCTAGTATCTACGGAAATTTCTCACGTGTCTATTGATATTATACTCGCCACAAATTCCATAATTTTCCTATTAGTCACACTGCCCGTCCCTTACATTCTCATTATTTATAGATCGCCATATAATTCCTTTAGGTTCCCCAATGTTACCGTTCATTTTTTTAAATTGTACGTAATTTGTTTCCATTTCTCTTACATTGTGATGAATCATCATACTAGTCTTAAGAAGGCGTTGTCATTGTCACAATAGTATTTATTTCACAAATAGCAGCTTTCGATGGCTTAGCCATCATCATCAGTTTTCTGCTGTCTGGGAGCCACATGAAAACAGTGTACAAATGAATGCTTGTGAACCATTTGAATCTGGAACCAAAGCTGCTATTTGTGAAATAAATACTATTGTTGACAATGACAATTCAATTTTAATATCCAATTTGAATATAAAGTTATGAAAACAGTGTACAAATGAATGCTTGTGAACCATTTGAATCTCGGATGCATATTTCAAAACATCGAGGCCATAGGAATAAGTAGCACAAACCCTAGGAATAAGTAGCGCAATAAGTAGATCAAAAACGCTCAACGCTAAAGAGAAGTAGTAAATAATCAACAAAATGGCATTGCAGTTCTCACTTCGGTTTATAAAAAGGGCTGAGTAAAGACCACTCAGAACTTTTATGGGCGTCATAAACTCGGGAAAATTTTGCAATTTTCTCAACTGTTGGCTGTGTGTAGTAGAGGAACCACAACAAAACTCCTAGAAAGAAGTCTTAATATATTTTTACATCAATAGCGAACGAGCAAAGGTAAATAAAGAAATATAAATTGTTGACTTTACCATACAATGTTTTTGTTTGTGTATTCCCTGTTTCTTTTCTGCTGACATTAGAACTACGATCTCTATCAATTTTTGCATATTTTCCACAGTTCATCCACTGTTTTCCCCAAAAGATCTGCACATTACTTGTGGACAGATATGCTTGTGAATGACCTTTCAATTTTTCATTGTTTTAGGCCCTCTTTCCAGGTGCAGTTGTACGCCTAGGTCATTGCTTATTGTCTGTATTGTAATATTCCATGATTCCCCCCAAGAATAAGGCACAAGTCAAAGAATAAATAGAAAATGCATAACATTAACATGAACTGTAAAAACAGATGAAGGCGATGTCGCGTAGCGATAGTTTTGAGAAGTAAACGGAAAACGCGACAAATTCACAATTGGGACAAGATAGGAGTAGCGTTCATGTAGCGAAGTCGTTTGCAGTTATTTGAAGGAAATCGCATCGCGTTCGAAAGATATGAACATTTTTGTATAGTATAAATTCCAGCTTGTAAACAGACATGATAGCCATTGTTGTGCTTAAGGTTCAGTAAATCAAAGGTGTTTGTGGCGAAAATTAAGAGAACGCGTGAAGCAATACAAACAAAACTTTAAGAACCAACAGAATAAATCATTTAGAAAATTATGGTAACAGTCGCAACGTTGGGAAACCTGAGGCTACGCCAGAACAGAAAATGTGAACTAAATTAAATGATGTAATATTTTGTAGGAGAAGCAACAGCGATCGTGTGATGTTAAAAGAATAAAGAGGCTGACGATCCGGACACAACAATGACGAAGAGAGCGCGGTCGAAATAGCTTGAATACGGATGCATGTTGAAACGCTCCGCAAAAATTTTTATTTTAATAGAAAATTGCGTTCAGTTTGTGAATAGAGTGAAATATATCGTGTTTAGTAACTGTCGAGTTAATGGAAAGATAAAACGTGGAAGAGATATTTATATATATTCACGAAAACAGTGTTCGCGGAACACTGTCGCCATATTGTCGGTCGCAGTTACAGAAACTAGTATAGTAATTGTGAGTAGTTTTAATCAGGGATATTCTTCATTTAAAGTAAATTTGTCGTTAACAAACGTGTGTGGAAATGGATGGACGCTGGGGGAATGAATTAATGGATGCTACATGTATACTACGGAGGTGACATGGAACAATGACGTTACGCGGATGGCCGATTTCACTGAAAGGAAAGTGCAATAACTTTGCGTAATTTAATAGTTCACATAAATGGGAAGAAAGAACAGATTAGATTTTAATGTACAAGACCAAGTTTTGCGGAAATAATAATAGGCTATATTCAGACAGAATGAGGATGCGCATTCAAGTGTGAATGATTTTTTTTGTTTTTTTTGTCGATTGTGTAAATAGTGTGAATGTGATTTTATGTATTTCAGGTATTGTGTTTTGTTGTTTATTGTATTGCATTTGTGTATGTTTTGTTGTTATGTCTCCAGCGGAGTGTGGAAGAGTGAAAACAGAAAAGAATAAATAATGCCGGACGTATTTGGTTCGACAGTAGCCATATGATATGATTTCGTGATTTTGTATTAAACAGTGACCTACGCCCAAGTGTCCAAGTATCTCGTTAGGCTCCTGTACAGGCCAACCACAGCCTCACCCCTCAATAGTTTTATAACATTGAAGGAATAGCTAAGTAACGGGCACAGTTTTAGATAAAGGAGGCAAAGTTAGTAGGGCATAAATTTGTATAGATTTTATATAGAGTAGAGAGATTCAAGGTATAGTCGTTTTATTTCAATTGTCGCCCAACGGTGCGGTTACATACAGATTTGGGATAAGTAGGCAAGACGTACCATTACATAATTGGCGCCGCAACGTGGGTCGTGAGTAGGACGAATACTGGGACACTACAATGGACGCAAGTGGCTGGGTGAAAGGTCAAAACTAATTGTAAGTAAAACATAGTACATTCAAAATGGAGAGCGTAGTGGCAAATGTTAAGTACACGGGATGCGTCGGATTCAGAAACAATTTCCGCTCGCGATGAGGATGAAGAGGCCAACATCTAGAGGAATTAGAATTAAAAGGGGAGGGAATATTGCGACAGATACGCAAGGTACAAATATGAGCCAGGAAGCTGCAGGTGAAATTGTTCCGGAGGTGCAAGGTGCATCGGAACCCACTCTGTCGATGTTATTACGGTTAATGCAGGAAATGAGAAGTGATAGTGCGAGGTTGGAAAACAACTTGCAAAACAGATAGGGGAATAAATTTGAGGAAGTTGTAGAGCAGAATAGAAGTATCAATGCCGCGCTAAACACATTGCAGAATGAGGTGCAAGCCCAGTGTCGAAAATTCAAGACGAAGTGAGCGCATTTAAAGTAGAGACAATTGCCCGGTTCACTAGGTTAGAACAAAACGCGAAAACGGTGCAAGAGACGTCAGAAACTCGTTTCGCAGTTCAAGAGGTGTTCAACCAGCAGCTCGAGGTACAGGTGTAGAGCAAAATTCAATCGACCGTGGGCACTTTACAACAATCGGTACGGCTGCAAGAAACGCGATTGTCAGAAATCGACAGGAATGTGCAAGACTTCAGGAAGTAGCGACACGCAAGACGTGCGTATAGGTCGTCGAGGAATCGATCAGTAAAATCGATAGGAATATTAAAACGGCTGTTCAGGGAGAATTCGATAGTCGGAAATTGGCAGAGGTAGGATCGAAAAAGGGAAGTCGATAAAGAAATTAGAACAAAATTGCCGACCTCGAACAGCAGGTGTATGCAGCGCGACGATTGAATGGCAATGGTTACGCGATGGGGCATGCAACGTTGCCGAATTATCTACGTTTTCACGGGGAGAGCAGAACAACCATATTCGTTCTTGACGGCACTCGAGAACTACTTTAAAGTAAATAACATTCCGGAAGGAATGAATTTGAGGTTTGTCGAGAAGCCCTTAGCTCAAAGGCGCAGCATTGGTGGCGGCATTAACACCAACACCGCAAATTTATGGGAATGGCGCGAGAAATTTTAGAAAGGTATTGGAACCAACACCACCGATTCGAGTTAAAATACCGGTTGATGTCGGAACGATATCGAAAGGAGACGCCGAAACCATGAGCGACTTTGTCACTCGTAAAGTCAGCGCGTTTAAAGTATGTAGCGAAGATTTCAACCCAGCCGAAGTTATTCGAATTTGATTCGACAAATGCCGAGTGGAATACGAAACTTACTATGGAATAATATGCCGGAAACCATAGAGGCATTGATAGAAGAGTAGTAGTTCGAGCAGGCGAACGACGACAATGAACGGGACGGGCGTGAGGGGAAGGCCCGAATCCGGAACGGAAATGGCAACCACCGATACAACGGAGGCGATATCGGCAAGATAATGGGGCGCAGTAGAGGTGCGCAAAGAGAAGCCTCGAGGGGGAAGAGAAGGCGCAAGACGGGCAGGCGCAGCAAAACCAAAGCCGAAGGACGGCGAACGAGCAGGCGCGGAACGAATGGAACAAGAGGTCCGGGATCATAACCAACGAAGGCGGAAGGAGCGCAAGGCCGATGGGAATCGGGTACCTAGGAAGGGAAACTAAACACGTTTGGGGCGAAAAGGTGGGTCGAACCAAACGAGACGAAAAATATCGTAACGATTGAGGCCATAGCGAGTATTGTCGTTGGAGGTGACGAATTGCTGAGAGAAGAAACAACGGAAGGCGCAGGGCCGAGCAAATGCTTGATTTTGCAAGGCAGGTGCTACGGGAGAGAAGTTCGGCGCTAGTAGATACGGGCAGTATAGTGCAGTGTCGGAGGAATTTTGTAGAGGTGCAAAGGAAGGGCACATGTTGATTGAATTACCGACGCGAGCTTCGCGTGATCATGGCGAATGGGAAGGCAGCCAACACTACAGGAAACAAATCTGGTTGGAGATAGATTTGGGAGAAGTAACGATCGAGGTAGCAGCAATCGTTGTCCGGGGGCTGATCCGTGACGTCATCGTGGGGATGGACGCACTGATGCTTGTCGCCGTCGTGGACGTAGGAGCAAGGCAGATAATGCTCAAGTCACGAGGTTCTATTGAAAGTAGGTCAGTGGTCGCTGAACTTGATGGGGCGGAGGCGGAAGGAGACGAACTGCAAGCTAGTATGAAAGAAATTCTCCAAAATGTAGAAAGGGCTGCGGAAGAGGTCATCGATCAGGAAGGCTGTCCGGTAAGAGTTCGTCAACTGTTAAGAGAATTTATTAGTGTTTTGGAGTCGTCAGAGCCGGTGAAGGGCTATAAGTTCAAGCTGCAGTTGAAAGATACGACGCCGTTCTCTACGAAACAATATCCCGTACCACAAGTGTACCAGCGAGCAGGCGCGCCAACTATTAAGGAAATGGAGCGAAGGGCGTTGTCCGAGCATAACCGTATATAAGTCCGTTGGTCGTAGTGGTGAAAAAAAATGGAAGCATTCGTCTGTGTCTAGACGCGAGAAGACTCAACATGGTCACGATTCCACGGTATGAAACGCCACCAACTGTAAATGAAATGGTGATGAAGTTAGAGGAGCCAAAATCTTCAGCGCGTTAGATTTTTCATCCGCGTACTGGCAGATCGAGGTAGAAGCAGAAGCCAACAATACATCAGCTTCAAATTTGAAGGACGGTGTATTCATTTACGAGACCGTTCGATTGAAAATTCTGGAGCAGCCTAATCCGATATTTGAACGATGTAATCCCGTTGAGTTGAAGAGCATTTATGGTGATGTACGTTGACGATATTATTTGTTTTCGAAGGATTTGGAATCGCACCTGAGAATTTGAGAATTATTAGAGATTTTCAGAAGTTCAACTTGAAATTGAATTTAGAGAAATGCGAGTTTTGTCGTCAGCAAGTGCAATTCATGGGGCACGAAATATCAGTGCGGGATGAAGATGCAGGAAAAAAAAAGGGAGATAATTCGAAATTACCACCACCCAAAAATGTGCGAGGATTGCGGCGATATTTGAATATGTAACTATTACGCGCGATTCGTAAAGAATTACTCGCAAAGGTAGTACCACTGTTGCACTTGTTAGGAAAGGAAGCAAATGGCAGTGGACGCAACAATGCCAGGAAGCATTCGAGGAGTTGCTGAGCGCTTCGAACGCACGATATAGTACAATATCCGGATTTTCGACGTAGAATGTACGTACAGACGGACAGCAGTGGATTCGCTCTAGGGGCTGTGCTGTTCCAACTGGGGAATGTGGCGAACAACAGATAGTGGCTTTGGACAGTCGCGCACTAAAAGGAAGCGAATGAATTACGGCGCGACAGAGTTGGAAGCTCTTGCATTGTTGGCGACCCAGAAGTTCAGAACATTGCTAGTAGGGCGCCCATTTACCATAATTACGGACCATAAGGCACTAATATTTTTGATGAGAAGCACACGCATAATGACAAACTGTTACGGTGGACTTTGTGGCTGCAACAGTTTCAATTCGAGATCGAATATTGCGAAGGCCGAAAGAACCTGTTGCCAGATTACTTGTCAAGAATCAAGGTGAAAAAGAAAGGAGCCTGGGTAGTGTGATGGCAGTCATTCGGGTGAGAGAAATTAGCCCGCGATGGACGACAAAAGCAATTATCAATATGCAACAGCGAAACGTGTTCGTGCAGAAATATGCAAGTTGGGTTGATGGCCAGCGTACGATAGAAGGCAATCCGCAGAGGAGAAAGACAAGGACGCAAAATTGGAAGATTTATGAAGGAATCTTGTTAAGAAAAATTGGTGGGCTCGAGAAATTCGAATATGGATACCTGAAGAAAGTCGCTAGAATGGCCACGTCCACATGAACATTATGGGCATTTTGGAGGTGGGAAATCGCACAAATCTTATCAGATTACTGTTACTGGCCGAATATGGGAAGAGAGGTGCGACAAATAGCGAGTTCCTGTGACGTCTGTCAAAGACGAAACAGCCGAACAGACGCTGCGAAAGGTGAATGGCAGCCTATTTTACCGCAGAGGCCACGGGAATTGTTGCGGTGGATTTATATGGCCGTTGCCGAAGACCAGGTTGGGAAAACCCGCACCTAATGGTAATAATAGATGTTTTTCTAAGTTTGTGCAGATATTTCCGATAAAGCCCAGTGCCGCCAACTGTATACGGCAAGTGAAGCGATTTATAGAAATGTGGGAAGCCGACTAAGATATTGAGCGACAGAGTACACAGTTCCATAGCGAAGATGGAAAAGAAGAGATGGAAACGTTAGGATTTCCGTCCATCTCACGGCAGTGCGACATCCACAGAGCAACCCAAGCGAACGAGTGATGAGGAATTGTCACGTTTGTTTCGGGTATATGTCGGAAAATCACCCGAGCGTGGTTCAAGCCCTTCGGTGCTGAACAAGTATTAAATGCAGTACCACACTCAAGTATCAATGTAACACCATGGGAGGGGCACTTGGTGCCAAGAAGAAGAGGCCATTTGATGACGTGAAAATACCACCGGAAATCGGCGGTTTAGAACAATGACACCGATCAGAAGATAGTGATGACCAGTTGCGGAAGTCGGCAAAGCAGCGTAGCAAGGCTCAAACATTTCTGTCGGGGACAATTTTGGGACCAGGTTTTAGTCCGCTCGCCTCACTCGTCCTCATCCGATCAGAAATTGTTTAAGAAATTCTTCCGATATACGACGGTCCGTATACATCACGAAGGTACTCAATAACAATAATGTTGTAATACAGATCGAGGACAAGAAATAGGTCAAACCTATTTAATGTTAAATATACAAGCGAGTCTGTAAGGTTATGTGGTGAGAAAGGAGTTGTAATGTAGTAATATAGTAGAATAGTATTATAAGCAAGAAAGCAAGATTGTTTAGGGTAAGATTTAGTTGTAAGTAAATGCGGTACACTACAAGACCGTGAAGAAGTAGCAGGTGTAGCGAGTGACAGGTGCCGCGATAGACGACGGTAGAGCGTACCGACTAATGCAGTGCCACTGCAAACATTAGCAGTGTGTCCGTCGCAAACAGCAGAAACGGTAGTGTTGTTACTTCAGAGACGCATTGTTAGTGCAAGATCAAGTTCACTCAACACAGGCAACGATGGCCGTTGAACTGTAACAGGTGCCGAGTGGAAGAGGATACGTGGTAAAGAAACGGGACCAACAATGTAATGCTAGATGTAGACTCATCATGACGGTGTCATATCTGAGCGACATCTTAGGGCGGGGAGATGTAATATTCCATGATTCCCAAGAATAAGGCACAAGTCAAAGAATAAATGAAAATGCATAACATTAACATGAACTGTAAAAACAGATGAAGGCGATGTCGCGTAGCGATAGTTTTTGAGATAAACGGAAAAAGCGACAAATTCACAATTGGGACAAGATAGGCAGTAGCGTTCATGTAGCGAAGTCGTTTGCAAGTTATTTGAAGGAAATCGCATCACGCGTTCGAAAGATATGAACATTTTTGTATAGTATAAATTCCAGCTTGTAAACAGACATGATAGCCATTGTTGTGCTTTAAGGTTCAGTAACAAAAGGTGTTTGTGGCGAAAATTAAGAGAACGCATGAAGCAATACAAACAAAACTTTAAGAACCAACAGAATAAATCATTTAGAAAATTATGGTAACAGTCGCAACGTTGGGAAACTTCGAGGGGCTACGCCAGAACAGAAAATGTGAACTAAATTAAATGATGTAATATTTTGTAGGAGAAGCAACAGCGATCGTGTGATGTTAAAAGAATAAAAGAGCTGACGATCCGGACACAACAATGACGAAGAGAGCGCGGTCGAAATAGCTGAATACGGATGCATGTTGAAACGCTGCAAAAATTTTTATTTTAATAGAAAATTGCGTTCAGTTTGTGAATAGAGTGAAATATATCGTGTTTAGTAACTGTCGAGTTAATGGAAAGATAAAACGTGGAAGAGATATTTATATATATTCACGAAAACAGTGTTCGCGGAACACTGTCGCCATATTGTCGGTCGCAGTTAACAGAAACTAGTATAGTAATTAGTGAGTAGTTTAATCAGGATATTCTTCATTTAAAGTAAATTTGTCGTTAACAAACGTGTGGAAATGGATGGACGCTGTGGGAGATGAATTAATGGATGCTACATGTATACTACGGAGTGACATGGAACAATGGCGTTACGCGGATGGCCGATTTCTACGAAAGGAAAGTGCAATAACTTTGCGTAATTTAATAGTTCACATAAATGGGAAGAAAGAACAGATTAGATTTTAATGTACAAGACCAAGTTTTGGGAAATAATAATAGGCTATATTCAGACAGAATAGGGATGCGCATTCAAGTGTGAATGATTTGTTTTGTTTTTGTCGATTGTGTAAATAGTAAGTGAATGTGATTTTATGTATTTCAGGTATTGTGTTTTTTTGTTTATTGTATTGCATTTGTGTATGTTTTGTTGTTATGTCTCCAGCGGAGTGTGGAGAAGTGAAAACCAGAAAAAAATAAATAATGCCGGACGTATTTGGTTCGACAGTAAGCCATATGATATGATTTCGTGATTTTGTATTAAACAGTGACCTACGCCCAAGTGTCCAAGTATCTCGTTAGGCTCCTGTACAGGCCAACCACAGCCTCACGCTCAATAGTTTTATAACATTGAAGAATAGCTAAGTAACGGGCCCGTTTTAGATAAAGGAGGCAAAAGTTAGCAGGGCATAAATTTGTATAGATTTTATATAAAGTAGAAGATTCAAGGTAAAAGTCTTTTATTTCATATTATCGCCGCAACGTGGTGCGGTTACATACAGATTTGGGATAAGTAGGCAAGACGTACCATTCAGTATCTAATTTTAACTCATTTAGGCTCCCGTTAACCGAACTAAGAATTTTATATCTGACCTTGCCAATTTTCTTCGTGTCTTTGTTTCTCAGCACCTCTTTGAATTGGAAATTGAGAATGAACGTGATTTAACAAAATGTTATTGATATTTCATTCTCCTTTCGAGCTCATAATATTGTGATTGTTCGTTGTTATTCCAGTGCATCAACAACTGAAATTAAGTATCGTAGACGCATTGGTAATGGGAATACGTCCTGCTCGCCATGTCTCCCTTATCCCAGGCGGGATAATAAACAAAAATCGGGACTTATGAATACCGCTAGGTGGCAAAATTCGGATTAATCCGACCCTGTAATGCCCAATACGGACCAATACCCAAGTTTGCGGATTCAAACACCATCGAAACCGTGGACTTTTCACAGCGAAAAAAATTCTTCGCACGCCTTCCTTCGGAGGAGAAGTAGAGTCGACTGTCCCATGTTAGTAGATTTACTGCATGTAAAAGATCCTCAAACCTAAATGAAGCCTCTGAGCTAAATTCACATTTCCTGTTTGGGCGCCCAAGTAATACAATCTTGCTCCCGTAGTAGGTGAAAGGAGCGTAACGAAATTTGCGTGATCAGACAGAAGAGTCTCATGGCCTGAGTCTCGCCACTTCAACAAGGCATTCATTCATTTAATACATATTAAAGGATGAAAGATGAATGAAGAAATTCGAATAATTATGAAATTCGAATGATAAAATCGAATCAATTTTCAACTTTCTATTGTACTAATTTTGCTTCGTATATCTTGTGCTGGTCTCTCAAAACAATGATGAATGGTACCTGGCCCGTGTAATAGCGCTGATGGAAAAGTGGTGGAAAATCCGAGCGTGTCGCGTCCATTCATTTGCCGGTCGCGGCGCTCGCGCTGATAAGAGGTGACACGAGCGGGCGGCGCCGCTGCGAGAGTGGAAATCCGTGCTCCTCGTGAGTGAGCCCCGGGGCGGGCGTGCCGTGCGATTTGTGACTTCCGCCGACGGTGGCGGCCCTCGCGGACACGTCGCTCGTTAGCGTTGGCGAAGGGCTCACGCGCGGCGCTTCACTGCCCTCGGCTGGAGAGTCCCTAGAGAGAAGCAGAGGGGGCTCAAGGGGCCCGATACCATGAGTAAAGTGTACTTGAGTGTACTTTAAGTGTACTTGACTTATGTGCTCGACATTATTGAGAATTAAGGTAGGCAGTTTCACTGCTCGTCTTTCTCAACAGTGGCAGAAGATTTGTGTATCTCTTTATATCTGCGTTTTCCCAGTGCAGGTTCGATAAACCTCTCTTAAACGAAAACGTAGTTTATGTGCTTCACTCCCCCGGTGGAGAGTCTCTGAGAGTAGCGCAACCACTATTATTTAACCCAAAAATATAAAGAGGAGGCTCAAGGGACCCACTACCTTGATAGTGCTTTCAGTACAACTCGCTCATGTCCTGCACGCTCATCGGCTCCTCGTTCTCTTGCTCCTCGCTCCCCAGCCTCCCGACAATTGACTCTCAAGCTACTCTCTCCCAGCTCTTCACTCCTCGGCTTATTTTATCTACCTCCTCATTGCCTGGATCTTCGTTCCCAGCTCGTCATTCTCTTCCTCGTCGCTTATCAGTTAAGTGCTTCCAGATCATTCCGAGCTCATCTCTCCTCGGATCTTTCTTTTGCTCATCGCACCCCAAGTTCACCGCTCCACATTTCCGCTTCCCAGCTCATCGTTCTCCTGCTCATCGCTTCTAAGATTGGTGATCTCAGCCTATCTATTTTTCGTTAGATCTCACAGTTCGTCGCTCCATCTTCTCGCTTCCCTAGCTCCTGAATTCCTTGCTCATTGCTCCCCAGATCCAGAATTTCTCAGCCCATCGTTCCCTCTGTGACCCCAGTTCGTCGCTCATCTTCTCGCTCCCTAGCTCCTGAATTCCTTAGCTCATTGCTCCTCAGATCCAGAATTTTTCAGCCCATCGTTCCCTCTGTGACCCGCTGCCTTGCATCCCATCGCACCAGCTTTCATCCACCGCACCCGTCTTAACGCCTCACCCTATTCCGCAACTTCCGATCAACACTTCATTATATCTTTGGACTACATTCTGTATTATTTCGTTTAATTGACTCTCAAGGGATATCCAGAGAATCCCCACTGACAAGTTTTTTCTTTGACAACTGCTTTGGCAACTGCATGAATGAAAGAAACGCTTGTTGAATGCTCGTATTTACTACAATAATCTAACTTGTAGTTACGCAAGGCAGTCGAGATACTCCATAACTACATTTTTGAGTATAAAATACGTCAGAAATTTTGCGTTGGGTGGACTCATGGATGTTTTTCATTACTCCAGAGTTCGCAGCCTCGCCGTTGATTTGGAAATGCGTGAACGAAGGGAGTCAAATTGGTATTGTTTTGTTAAGCTAACACAATCGAATGACTTCAACACATTCAACATTTTGGATCGTTCCCTTGATAGACTACGTTCAAGGCCCTGTTCCATTTATCAATGTCTTTAGCTGTTAGCCAAAAAATACTCCCTCCATCCTCGGGCTCCTCTCCATACCTTCGTCTTCACCGTCATCGTCCGTCATCATCCTCGCTGCCCTTCCCCGTCGCCTGAGTCATGAGTCACGCTTCTATGCAAACAGTGTTTATGCCAAACCTAAAAAGTCGCAAACATGAAGGATATATATTGCACATTTGTGGTTGAAGTTGTAGCTTAATAGGTGTCTAGTGTTTTAAAATAACCGCATGAACATGAATGGTTTACAAATAATAGTGCGCATCTATTATTGCTATTTTATCAAAATTTCATTTTTTAAGTAATTTGTAACCTACTTTTTCCATTCTATAGAGAAATATGACATGAGCAATCCAGTATATATTTAAGTGACGAAAAGATATTTCTTACTGGTGTAGATTGACAAATGAAGATGGTTAGTTAATTAACGAGTAATTATTTTGTTAAATGCTTTCATGTGCATTAAACATTCTTCTACATCCTGATGGGAGAAAATTTTACCGGCAAATTCAGCAACACGTAATTGATCTGTGAAATTTTTCTTAAATACCATTTATTTATTTTTCCTCAATTTGAGGAATGATATGCAAAAAAACTGAAATTGGCGCTGATTATAATGTTTTAATGATGGAATATTTTTGAGAAAGATTTTAATTAGCATTCAAAAACGTATGTTGCTTTAGAAAAAGTATCCAATTAATATTGCACTACATAATAAAAAGCAAATGAATTGCGGGAGGTGTAATAAAAGTATTTTAAATCGTTAATTATGAAAAAATAAGGTTCCAATCTCTAAACGTTAATGTCAATAGATACACTGCCGTCGTGTTGACACGGAATATAACAGGCAACAAATATTCTAAAGAACTAAGACAAATGTTCAGAAATGAATTTCATCGATTTTCACATCTTTACAAACCTATTTGATGTGTCGGTATTGACATGCAATGCTGTAGTTATTTTTGAATCACGTTTTAGAAAACTCATTTGCGTTAGTTATATTATAAATATTTAAGAAGTTACGTCTTAGCTGTGATAATCACTACATCTTTCTTGGTAGTGATTTTGTATCATATATATTGTAATTCTATGATTTTAACAGCAATAGTAATTGTATTCTCTATTTCACGACCATCATTTGTAGAATCCATATTGTTATTCATGGGATTTGGTCCGTAATTTAAACATTTATTTCACTTTGCCGACGTTTTGGAAGTATATTCCTCGGTTTTGGGGTCTGTATTACATCAACTACAAGCTTAGAGTAACGTATCACTCAATAAATATGACCAAATACGATGAAACAAACAAGAAAATAATAAAAACATCTCAAACGAAACCTACCTTACTAACATGAGCATGATTATTTTCTTGCTTATTCATTCCCATGTATTTGGTCATGTTTATTGTGTGTTGTGTAGTTCTAATCGTATTGTTGATGTAAATAAACCATGAAGATGGAGAAATATAATTCCAAAATGTCGACAAACAAATAATTGTTTCATTTACAGACCAAATCCCACGAACAACAATATAGATTACAATTATTTACCCTCCCAGGGGCTGATTCATATCAGTTCTTCGGCGTTATGTCGCCAGAGGCATCGACCTCGCTGGCGACCCCGGAAGCCACCGACCAGCGCCCCAGTTGCCGTCTGCTTTGGAAAGCCCTAGGCGCCCCCGCCCCCGCAGAGGGGCGGCTCGAGATTCGACGGGCGAGCGCCCCTGCAGCCCCGCTGCCGCCCGCTCGTAAATCAGATAAGGGGATGCTGAGCCGCCCGCCCCAGCCCTGCCCCTGGCTCTGCCACCGCCCCACCTGTACCTGCCTCCGAGAGGTTTTCAACCTTTTCTCGCCGGGCGAATCTCCGCGCCACTTCCTTTCCTTAACAGCGTCCTGTTGCTCGCGTGCAGCGTATCCTGTTCGATTTTTGAAAGCTTTTTCATTACCAGCTGCTGATAGTGCAAGAAGAAAGTCCGTCCCTTAGGGTGAGATGATCATAGAATTCACGTTGTAACATAATATTTTCCAATTCTAGGCAACTTTCTTTGCAGTGTGATCGTTTCATAGCTGAAAAGAAAAGTGATTTGTAATATTTAATTAGTTGAATATTAACAGAACTAAATCACGTTATATTATCAACCAATAGTGGCGGATAAAATATTTCTTACATTTATTCTACTGAAATATACAGTTCAGAAGAACACAACACGTATGTTATTTTATTTAGTGTTAATTATTTAGTTACTGTACCTTTTAGTGTATTTACCTGAACCTAAAAGCCGAAAGAATAACTTGCACCCTTAATCAAGCTCATGAAGTGAGCCCTCCTAAAATTGAAGAGACAATTCTGTTATCGATTACTTCGTAAGTCAGCCACGGGTTTCAACGCTTCATTTCAGTAAAAAGCGCACAAATAAATAACTTCGTTATCGTGAAAGCAATGTACGAGTGTGAACAGTAATTTTAACGGGCGACAAAAAATACTGGATGATCGACCAGTCGTTCTGGATCGACTAGAAGCTCAGGTCTGATGTTCTAGATAATTAATTTACTTCATCCGATGAGGTTCGTATCTACTTGGAAACCTTGGAATCGGTGTGCAAGCGAAGCGACGTACTTAAAGCGTACCATTTTTTGCGGTAAAGTAATTAATCGGAAAACATGAGGGAACATTTTTGGCACATGCTAATAGAATGTCGTACATGCCACAGCACTCAATAAACTGCACTTCGATATCGTGCTCACCCTCCCATGGTTCACTTCCTACTCGCGCATTGTAGTTTCCAACGTTCATGCGATGTCGATATCGTGATACATGGATCCGCTGCTACTGTAGTCCATTCGCAGTAGACCCCTTCTGATGATATTATATTACAAATTGTGATTTTGTCTTAACTTATTACCACATCATTGTTATGACTTAACAATATGTAATATTGTTTAGCCAAGAAATAATTTCCCGCTACCCATCATTTTGATCAACAGTGACAAGTATCGTGATCTTCAATGTTCATATCTTTTACGAACAAACGACGTAAAGAAGCTAAGAAAGTTTATTATGAAGATGGTACATTTTATCGAAAATGTTTTTTCAACGCTTGTGTGACTGTTACCAGTCACCGTAAGTGTCGCCACAACATCGCAGCCGTTCCTGAAATAGTTGCTCTCGCGATCTTCGCTTCATTACGACACACAGAAACGTAACACTGCAACACCTCGGTGGGCGAGGGAGCGATGCCTCGTCACCGCCGCATCGAGCGCCACCTCCTGCCAAAAATAGTCGTCCTCGGTTTTTCGGCGGCGCGCCAAGGTGTCGGAGTCGAGGCGGCGAGGGAAGGGGAGCGACACAACTTTTCTTTTTTAAGTTATTTTTATTTTCTCTCACTTACTTCGTAGGAAGAGGAAGTATCGTAATCATGGACCGTAAAATGGCGAATTCGGCAATAAAACTTCTGTATATGCTGCGAGCCACAGTCGTGTGCGGTACAAGCCGTAAGGCCAGCACCCGACCTGAGACGTCTTGGGGGTGGCGAAAAATATTTGCTGCATGGATTGGATGCAAAAATTACAAATAACTCGGGAATCACTTTTCACTAAATTCAGAATATATTCTAAAAATATTTGCTGCTATGACAAATACATACAATGGCACACAGAAAAAAAATCAAATACAGAATACTCTTGACTAAAAAAAAAAACACACACTAATAACTCAATACTCAATTTCCTACTTTCATCTACAACCCAATTGTTTAACAAACACACTTTCAGAAATTCAAAAGAATCGTTAAAATATTACTTTACAAAATTTGAAAGAAACACACATTGAAAATCAAAAATTAATACTTTTCCCTTAACATTACTTTTACAACAAAAGGGAAACTCTTTCTCTCTCTAAAATCCAGAGAATTACTATTATTATAATTATACTCTTACACAAACTCTTAATCACTATATTACAATATTTGATCTTGAAATCCTTTTTGAAAGAAAAGATTGATTCTGTTCTCACGTATTAGAAGTCGGAAACAAATGTACTTTTACTTTTCTTATCTTTTAAGCGTGGTAAATCTGTTACCCTCCCTTTTCTTTCTACTGATAGATACAGAATGAGCTTTCATTAAACTGAATCACTCCTATCCCTACAAAACATTTTATTTGGAACGACCTTACTGTGTTCTGGGCGCGTAGAGCAGTCCACTTTGCTTCCTTCTACACCTTTCCACCGAGCTGCTTGGCCTTGAAGTGTCGTGGCCTCGGGTTGAGAACGCCGTTGTCTCCTCAGAAATCGCCTTCTTCTTCGTTCAAGCTTTATATGCTTGAATACTCTCATATGTATTTTACTTATTTTCGATTACAGTTAATGACCCACGGGATATTCAGAGTAAAAATGAACTAGAGATCACCCCTTTTATATGAACACCAACTTCAAGAGAGTATTTAAATATACGAAAAGCATGTGAGAGAGAAAAAAACTGGAAAGAGAAATGAATGCAAGCTATTAATTACTGCCATCTATTCAAAACTCCACTCCTAATTCTTCCATTATAAATTCATAACATTTCTTATTATCTTTCTTCTAAGATTATGTTTAAATCAATTTATAACAGAATAATTACTCTCTTCTGGTCTTCTAGAAGAGTTTTCCTGAAAAGTTGCAAAATCTGAAGTCCGCTGCAATGTCACTTCCTGGCGTACTGCTTCCATACGTCCGCCCAGTTCAGCTGCTACCTCAGAAAGAACTTTTCTTTCATCCGACCCCGGTCTCGCCCTTGGTCTAAGGTATGGTCCTCTTGTTCTAAATTCTAATTATCATTCCAAATATCCATCCGCGTTGGCGCGCGTCAATATTTTTTCCTCGCTTTCTTAGGGCGGTATGTGACACGTTTCGGAATCTAAGAAAACGGGCGGTCACATAACCCTTCTTTTCGAAAAAAGATTTTATGGAATTTGATTTCATATGCCGTAAAATCTTTCACCAAAATTTATGCTCTTCTTTTTTCTGATTCTAGAATGTCGAGCAATCTTGTTTTCTTCCTCTTGTACTCCTACTCCTTTTTTCTTCCTCATCTTCCTTCTTTCCTTTCCTCCTTCTTTTCCCTCTTGTTTTCTATTTTCCTTTTAACATGATTCTTGTCGGTTACTTTATCTGTTTGTTTCATCATTTTCACTTATTTCATTCTTTAAATGGTCGCAAACTGTGGAAATTGTACTTCCGATTGTATTCCACTTTCATCTAGTGTGCTTTTGCAGCAACGGAAGAAATATTTCAATGTGCATGGCGAAATTAGGAATAAATCTGGTAATAATTGACGCAACCTAACAAACTTTTAAGTTGTTTCGTGTTTTTTTCGGTGCAATTTTATCTATCTCTCGCATCTTTTCCATATTCATTTTGACTCGTTAATGTCACATCATAACTAGGAACTTAACTTGTTTAGTGCAGAAATTACTTTTCTCCAAATTCAGTTGTAAATTATTTTCAATCAGACGTTTCAACAAAATATCTAGCTTAGTCATGTGTTCTTCAAATGTCTTAGAATACACAAGCACGTCATCAATATAGAAAAAAACATCGCTGGACATCTCTGCCAATGATATTGTCTAAACATTGTACAAGAGCAGATGCACTGTTCTTGGAGTCCAAATGGCATTCTTTTGAAGACATACGAAATTCCCGGTGAATAAATCCTGTATATTGTTCAATTCAGGTGCTATCGCTATTTGCCAATACGATGCGGTAAGTCGGTTGAACTCAACCACTTGATGCCGGATAATTGATTAGTTAAATCCTCTACACGCAACGGTCTGTCTCTGTACGGTAAGGAACTTGATTCAATCGCCTTGCATCTAAACACAACCTTATCTTCCCATTACTCTTTCTACGAGCACTATCGGATTTAGATAAGGGGTTTTTGGGACTTCATGATGATATCATCTTGACCATGGTAGCAATGAGCTTATCCACCTCTTCCTTATGTTTTTCTGGAATGACATATTGGTAACCCGTGAATGGTGTTTTATCTGTTAATTCTATTTCGAATTGAAAATCTTTACTGGATTCTTGTTTTTGCAAAACACCTTTTGATTCATAAGCAATACTTCAGTTAACTGTTGTTTCTGATATGCATTGAGATTATCGTTGCACAGTTCATCATCAAATGAGATTAATTCGATTGATAAGATCGCCACCTCTTCTTCACTAGATTGTTCTATTTGGTTTGCGGCGGATGGCGTGTCGAAACAAACCTTTCTAATTTTCCGACTCATGTCCGCAAATGTACTTGGTCCTGTATTTCTGTTTTGGGAAAACCCTCTATCAATAGAATTTTTCTATTTCTATCCTAGACGAGGTCCTGTCTTGTCTAGTATAAGTTTGTTTTTCTTGGTAATGTCGTTTGTAAGTTTCTCCTGTTTCTGGTTTGCTTACATTATGTTGTTGCTGTCTGCTATCTTGACCATTTACTGACCATTAGTATTTGCCCTTGCTTTCTGTAACCTTTCATTATACACGAAAGTGGCATCATACAATCCTAGCTGCGTTATTAATTTTTCAGTGGACATTGGTAAGAGATTCTTAAGCAAATTTTGCGTCGAGGAAGGAAAATGACGTATTAATAAACAGACAATTTCTTCATCCGGTATCGTCGGAGTACTAATTTGAAACAAGCTAATTTCTCCGTTGCATATTCCTGCATGGACATCGTACCTTTCTTCCACGTACCATACATTACGTTAACTTTAAAATTGATTTGAGTTTCGTTATTCCAATATCTCGAATAAAATTTTCTTTGAGTTCGGCCAAGTTTTGGGAAACTCTCCAACTATCTGCCCAGATTCGTGCATTACCCTGCAAAATCTGATAAACGATTCGAGTTTTCTTACTGTCCGGAACATAATTTAAAGAAAAGAAATTATCTACTTCTTTCATAAATACACATGGATTTTCATCTCCCGCTGCACTGAAATTAGGAGTACACGGCAATGAAAAATACGTGGGCTGAACACTTCTCCACTTGATGGTAAATTTTCTAATTGATTTTTTAGTTCTACTACTTCATTCTTATATGCATTAATTTGATGTTGTAGAACGCCATCCTGTTCAGAAAGAGCCTTTATTCCACTATCTAATTTATTAGCTTGAACCTGAACTTGTTCAGTAACTAATTTCTGGAACTTTTCTACTCCTTGTTCTACCTCAATATGCCTGTTTGATACGGCGGTTATAAGATCCGATTGTGTTTCGATCCTCGTTTCAAATTCTTTCGTTACTTGATCCACTTTTTCTTCTAATTCAAGTCCCAGCTCCGTGAATTTTTTTTCAAGTTCGTGTTCCTGTGCTATTTTTTGAACCTCGCCTTTAAAATTTGACCTTCCACTGCTCCGCTAATTCAGTAAACTGTGCTTTTTAAAATTTTTTTCTAACTTCCTATTATTTTCTAATTTCGTGTCGAATTCCGTAATTTTGTTTCCAATGCATTTATTGCCGAGTTATTTTCCTAATTTGTTTCCAAAGTAGCCTTGTTCTCCTCTAGTTTAGTTTCCAAGTAACCTTGTTCTCCCCTAGTTTAGTTTCCAATGCATTTATTGCCGAGTTATTTTCCCCAATTTAGTTCAAAATAACCCCTAATTTTTTTTGGTTTCGTTTTTTCCTCCTGCATGACTAACCTCACATCTAATTGTTGCATAAATTGACCTATTAATCGTTGCATCATTGAATTAGCCCTCTGAGGTTTCGTTCTTCCTCATCCTGATCTCGTGTTGGCGTTGGCTGTGATTCTGTCGGCGACGTCTCACCAGTTTCTCCTGTCGCTCCTAATTCTACTCGTGTCGTTTCCTCCCCGATCATCGTACCTGGTGCTTGTCCCCCAGTTTCCCTATCGCTATCTGATTCCTCAGAAGTTCCTTCCACGGTAGGTAAATTCCTAGCCACGTTATACTTATCTGCCATTTTGAATCTATTTGCTGCCTAGAATCAATCAATTCTTTTCCCAGACACCATACACCTCTCAAAAAATATTTTACACAGAAATACCAGACAATTTGAAACTGATAAAACTCTCATATAATAAATATCCTTTTCGAAAAAAAAACACCCTGAAATAACACACTTTTCTCAACACACTTGTACTCTGCAACCTTGTCAGAAATTTTAGTGAACTGTGATTCCATTGTACTAGTAATTTTAGTTACACCAAATTTTGGTCTCAGTTATTCCCAAATCGAGTTTGTCGTAAATGCATCCAATAATCGAGCCCCGCTTATGGGCGCCAATTGCGAGCCACAGTCGTGTGCGACAAGCCGTAAGGCAGCACCCGACCTGAGACGTCTTGGGGGGGGCGAACACATTCACCAGATGGTCGACTAGCTCAGTATAGACGTCCCAGTGTGGACACAATAAATAAAAAAATAGGGGGAGGGTCGAAGATCGTTTATGGATTGATGCAAAATTACAAATAACTCGGTGAGAATCACTTTTCACTAAATTCAGAATATATTCTAAAATATTTGCTGCTATGACAAATACATACAATGGCACACAGAAAAAATCAAATACAGAATACTCTTTTACTAAAAAAAAACACACACTAATAACTCAATACTCAATTTCCTACTTTCATCTACAACCCAATTGTTTAACAAACACACTTTCAGAAATTCAAAAGAATCGTTAAAATATTACTTACAAAATTTGAAAGAAACACACATTGAAAATCAAAAAATTAATACTTTTCCCTTAACATTACTTTTACAACAAAAAGGGAAACTCTTTTCTTTTAAAATCCAGAGAATTACTATTATTATAATTATACTCTTACACAAACTCTAATCACTATATTACAATATTTGATCTTGAAATCCTTTTGAAAGAAAAGATTGATTCTGTTCTCACGTATTAGAAGTCGGAAACAAATGTACTTTACTTTTCTTATCTTTTAAGCGTGGTAAATCTGTTACCCTCCCTTTTTCTTCTACTGATAGATACAGAATGAGCTTTCATTAAACTGAATCACTCCTATCCCTACAAAACATTTTATTTGGAACGACCTTACGTGTTCTCGGCCGCGTAGAGCAGTCCACTTTGCTTCCTTCTACACCTTTCCACCGAGCTGCTTCGGCCTGAAGCGTCGTGGCCTCGCTGAGAACGCTGCTGTCCTCAGAAATCGCCTTTTTCTTCTCGTTCAAGTTTTATATGCTTGAATACTCTATATGTATTTTACTTTATTTCGATTACAGTTAATGACCCACTGGATATTCAGAGTGAAAAAGAATCCAGAGATCACCCCTTTTATATGAACACCAACTTCAAGAGAGTATTTAAATATACGAAAAGCATGAGAGAGAGAAAAAAACTGGAAAGAGAAATGAATGCGCTTATTAATTACTGCCATCTATTCAAAACTCCACTCCCCAATTCTTCCATTATAAATTCATAACATTTTATTATCTTTCTTCTAAGATTATGTTTAAATCAATTTATAACAGAATAATTACCTCTTTTGGTCTTCTAGAAGAGCTTTCCTCGAAAAGCTGCAAATCTGAAGTCCGCTGCAATGTCACTTCCTGCGTACCGTTTCATAAAGTCCGCCCAGTTCAGCTGCTACCTTCAGAAAGAACTTTTCTTTCATCCGACCTCCGGTCTCGCCCTTTGGTCAAGGTATGGCTCTCTTGTTCTAAATTCTAATTATCATTCCAAATATCCATCCGCGTTGGCGCGTTCAAATATTCTTTCCCTCGCTTTCTTTGGGCGGTATGTGACACGTTTTCGGGAATCTAAGAAAACGGCGGTCACAATGCGTCCGTCCGTCCGTCCGTCGGCCCGCCTGCCCGCCGCCCGTCCGTCCGTCCACCCGTCCGTCCGTCCATTCGTCCATCCATTCGTTCGTCTGTGCTCAACACTACCTTTCCGCCCAGTTTCTCCAAAGTTGATATTCCTCTTTGATTTGTATGAATTCGTGACCTTCTGAATTGAAAACTAATTTTGAGTTTGGTACTTTACATAAAGCCTCATTAACATTTTTCAAAATTTACTCAACAATAGCTCCAATTTTTGATTGAACTTTGTACTGGATAGCCTAAAGAATGCTTATGAGAGTAGTTCAGTCTCATTTTTTTGAAAACCATGTACTTTTGGAATTTGGAGAAGTTGCATTTTGGACGGCTTCATATAAGTGTTTAATATTCTTTTAGTTTTGTTGTTTGTTTTTTTGATTGGGTGCTGCTAGTTTCAGTTCTTTGGGATGGACTGACACGGTTACTCAGTATATAGCCAGGGTATTGATCGAGAACTATAGAGGATGTGATACGATCCGTTTTAGAATATTTGAAGGGCCTAAGGCATAAGTAACAAGGTGTCGTCGAGGATGCCAGTTCAATCACAAGCAGAATTAGAATTTTTACAAAATGTACTATATTCTTATCGTAACTTTTTATTAAATACTCGATTGTTACAAAATCAAACTCATCTTAGTGGCCTCATTTGATAATTTTCAATCTCGTATTGTAATAAGATGTCTTATGATATGTACATATTTTGTTTGATATAAATATATATATATATATATATATATATATATATATATATATATATAAAATTTTTGCAATGTGCGTATGTCTGTCGCTTATATACGCACAAAAACTCCAACGATTTTTCTGAAATTTTCACACCTCGTTCTTATTTGTATCATGAGTTTTTAAAAAAGTAGTTTGAATTTATTTGAATAAGTGAGATGTCTTTTTGCATTGTTAATCGACGAGGTATGATCTACGTCGTCCAGAGGATCTTGCTTGAAGTGCGATCTATGGATATCTTCTTGAACTACACGCCTCGCTTCGACTCATAATATCCATTAACATCAACGTTATGATCCAGAAAGCAGGAAGATGCACATTCTGGCAGTACACAACATTATTCCAATATTTTAAAGTCAATATAGTAAGTGTAATTAATACGTATTTAATAATCACTGAATAAATTGATTTTCAACTTAAATTGTATTTATTTAATACGCTGCAATAGCGAAACCTTGCCAGGTCCGCTTGTAATAGTTGTTTTTCATTCGGGGTTTTTATTTCTCAGTTGAACGATAATATTTTTCCAACTTGCAACCGGGAGCGGTAGCTCAGTACTTCAACTGATGTCACTGCACCTCTGACCGGGTGGTCCCAGGTTGGAGTCCTGTCGGCGGCAGGATTTTCGATATCAGAGCTTTCACCTAGGTCGAATTCAGTCGCTGTCTGAAGGAGAATTCTAGAGGTCGGCTGCTCTGGTCGGTAGTTTCACGTGGTTTCTTCAATCAACATCAGGCGAATGCCCGGGGCAGTTCCCTAACAAACGGGCAACAGAGCCCGCGCGCGATCATTTCTTCCTCTTCCTTGTCGTCTCCCTCCCTTACACACACACACTTACACTACATGCACTAAATACCACATTCCGGGAGATCGGTCAGGGCTTAGAGCTTGTCCGCTGGGCGTGCCTCGCTGGTCCTGGTTAGGGGGAAACCCCCCTAGCGGACGGTAGGTCGGCTTTGGATCTCACTATCCAGCGGGGAAAGATCACCCCCATCTCCCGAGAAAACATGCACTACACTTACGGTATTAATGGCCAAAGCCGTTGACGCATCCGGAAACACGAAAAATCAACCAGTCAATGAATTGCCGGGTCCGCTTGTAAGTAATAGTTGTTTATTTTCATTCGGGGTTTTATCTCTCAGTTGAACGATATTATTCTTCCAACGCAACGAAGTGCGCAGCCGCGCTGCCCGTTCCCACACGCCAGGAGCCCCGACCCGCGCCGCGCGTGCAACCCGCCCGGTCGGCCGGTCGACGTGACGCGCGCGGCTGCGGCCGTGGCCGCCGCTGCAACTCGCCGCCGCTTCCGGAATCGCGCTGCCTGCTGCCTGCCTGCTCGCTTGCCGCCGCTTGCCTGCTGCCGGGCAGCTGGTTCACTGGGCACGCAGTCAACGACCCGCCAGTGACCGGGGCAACGGCGGTCGCCGACGCGCGCCAGCCTGCTCGGGGTGGCACGCCCACCACCCCGACCACGCCCCGCCCCGCCCGTGGCTCAGGATATCAACTGTGGGCACTGCAGTGCCTGCTACGGTTTGAGTCCCCATGGTGGAAGGATTTTCGACTCTAGTTAAGTAGCTAGATCGAATTCAGCCACTGTCTGGAGGAGAATTCTGACGGGCGGCTGTTCTGATTGGTGGTTTTCTGTAGTTTCTCCGATCAACACCAGGCCAATGCCGTAACGGGCTCCGGACCGCGCGGGATCTTTCCTTCCTCTTCCTTGTCCTATCCTCACCCCTTACAGACACAACTATACTAACATCCACTACACTACCACCCATGCCGGGAACCGATCAGGGACTTAAGAGCTTGTCCGGCTGGTGCGGTGCCTGTTGGTGAAAACTCTGACTAACCGTCGTGTAGTTCGGCGCAGATGTCGCCATCCGGCTAGACAAGATCACCGCTACCTTCTGAAGAACAAATAAACACAATACTTAAGGGTCTAATGGCATTAGCAGACGATGATCCCAGCAACACGAAATAATCAAGTCCACACCCATGCGCGCCGGAAATCGTCCCATCGGCGAGTAAAACATTGTCGATCTGCTGCAGGTACGGGTAGACCGAACGAAAAAAAAGTCTTAACTAGAGGCGCAACCAGATTTTTTCTTGAGGGTTGCGCTTATGTGTAGTGTGCAGCGGATTTTTTGTTTTCGTTTACAAATTTGTCTACTTATACTGAATTATTTTTTATTTATTCATTTATAATATTTATAAGGTAATCAATTGTCAATTGAATGACTTTATGTTCTATAGATAATTAATGCCAATTATTTTTGAAAGTATCATCGGCTGTTTGGTGGGGATAGCTTGAAGCTCTTGAGCACTACTCCTCTTGGATCGATACTCGCGTTAAAAATTCAAACAAATCCAGCTAGAAAAACATGCAACAGAAAATGTATCATTTGATGTATTAATATTAATGCTTCTCCTGATGATATTCATGATGCTGCTACTGCTGCAGCTGATGATGATGATGATGGTCGTCATGTGGGTATCAGAGTTAGTTAAGACAGGATAGGAGGCAATATAGCAACTTAATTCAAGAAGTGAGTTCGTTTTTGTGAGTATAGAGGCTTGAATGAGTTTGTAAACAGAAGTTTTGGTGAGATGCATAATTGATTAGAACGTCAAAAGTAGTTGAAATTTTATTCCCTTCTGAATCTGAATGGAGGTATTCACGATAACTGATGCATTCTTCAGCACTTCATTTTTCGTAAAGATTGAGCGAGGAAAAGACTGTGAAATCCGCATCTTTATACCTCCATTTATTTTCTAGCGACATTTAGTACTGCGTAATTTACGGTATTGGTTTCTCAACAACGTAGTCTTGCCGATTCTGTCTTCTTTGACTATGTCCATTACTTTCTAGCATTTATCTAGCGGCATGTAATAATCTGCGTAATGCCACTTTACTGGATTGTCAACAACACTGTTTGGCCTGTTCTGCTTTGTCGCCTTGCTTGCCCGTCAGGAGCCCCCTGGCCAGCCGCGACCTCCGGTGGCAAGTTCAGGCGTGCGCGCGCGCCCTGAGCAACCCCGATCGCGAGGCTGTCCCACGCGAGGCGGGCGGTCGCTGACCCACGCACCCGGAAGCCCACCGAGACGCCCGCCGCCCGCTCCGCTCCGTCGCCGGACAGCGTGCGCCATCTAGTAGCGATCGCTCCAGGTTTCCACTGCGCGACAGACTAGGGCGTCTCTTGCGGTCGAACGCTTAACCTTCAGCTCGCCGATGGGAAAGTCCTTGTTGGGAGGCGGTAAGCGTTTTATCGCGCGCTGTTTGTTTCTCTAATTTCGGCACGTACTGTGTTTGGCAGCGGTGGATGTGAAGGTATGCAAGTGTCACTGTCCGGGTTGGAGATCGAGGTGAATAGGGCAAAGATGCCGGCGAACCATGTCAGTGGCTTAAGAGGGCAGTGAATCAACCCTGTGTTGTATTCAGCTCTTCGTTTCACATATCGGATTTTTGCGATGGGAACATACTTCTTCAGATCCAGTGACCTTCGAGTACGTGATAGGACTTACTATTAGGATTGTGCCAGGAAGCATTTGCATCTGAACTATTTGGCAGATTTGTAAAGAAATGTTAACGGGATTAAAACCAGTGAAAAATACCACTTTGGCACTATGAGAGTAGTTGAGCGTTTTGTTGGCACATCCATTTGCAGAATATTAACTAAATGTGTATAGCGCCGAAATGTGCAAAGAATTTTCTAATTAACAAATAGTAAAGAAGCTGCATTTACTTTCATTCCTATGTATTGAAAAATATTACTTTACTTTAGAAATTAGCCAGAAATTTTTATATCCATTAGTTTATACATCACTCTACACAAATATAATTTAAGTAAATTTAGTGGTTTTGAAAAGTAGTAAAATTTGTTTACTATTGTTAAAGATAAGATACGGAAAAAGGATACAAACAAAATGAAAAAATCTTACAACTTTCTCTAAGAATCTGAGAGTGTAATGCCGTAAATGACTTACAGATGCAAAGATAACTATAGGATTTTCTTCACCTCTATGCTTATTTGAGAGTAAAATGTAGGTGATATGGAAACAAAATAAAATGACGATAGTTGTATGAAAAACGTTTATTAAAATAGAATTTGTTTAAACAATAAATAATTCACATACATGATATCTATTGAACAACTTCTCATTATGTATCAGAGAGCATTTGTACAGAAATAAATAAAGGTCCCGACCGCACGCTGGCTGGCTCTCCCACTGGACGGGCGTTCTTGGTATGGGTGCGGCGCGCGGGGTCGGGGGAGGGCGGCAGGACGGCGAGCCACACAAACCACAACGAAATCACGGACTTCCTCAAAGCGCTGGGCTGGCATTGTGTTCATTGTCGCTCATTACATCCATTTGTTGTTATTGATAATAATATCTGTGGAAACTCCAAGAGCGCAAGACGAAACCTTGAAAAATTAGTACGTGGATGATTTTGTTATTTGATGGTAGAAGTATATCCTTATACACTGAACTAATTAAGTTAGAGGCTCACCACTATCTTGAAAATCTGAAATGATTTTCGACAGTAATAAAATGTATTGATACAGTAACTGCTTCTAGTACGATTTTGAAAAGTTGGGACGTCATCTTGGGCATATCTAAATCGACAATCAAGTTTTAGAGCGGAATTTCTTAAACCATCGAGCGTCAAGTATGAAATGCATGTTCTCTGAAGCTCACTTTATACCATTTTAATACTAGGAGCTATGCAGAAATAAGATATTTCCCTGGATATCATTGGTATTGTAGTCTTCTCTCGTTTCAAGTAAGCGTCGTTGAGCGTTTCGTCTCGAATCCATGTGACTCCGCTGAGGATGGTAGTGCTTGTCCTGGTCCGTCTCTCGGTTTCTACTTGCGCGCCCTGCGGCTGCTGTTGGGAGGGGCCGTGCTGCTGGGCGTAGAGTGTAGGCCATCTGGTGGAGTCGGTGGGGTCCACGCGCGAGTAGGGCCCGCCCTGCGCGCCGCCGTTCCGTGCGTTGCTGTCCCAGCCGGCGGGGCGTACGAGTCGGTGGGCGGGGCCCGGGGCGGGCGCACCGTACGCCGTCGCCGGCGGCATCTCGGCATCATGGGCATGGGCATGGGCATGGCCATGCCCAGCTTCTGCACAGCTGCACCACCAGGAACCCCACCACCAGCAGGATGGCGATCTTGCTCAGCACCAGCGCCGGTGGCCTTCAGGCCGATCAGCGCCAGCAGGATCGGGGTGAGCGCCTTCATCTTCAGCTTGAGCAGCATCAGCACCGGGCAGCATCTTCTTCTTCATCATGTCGCGAGCTGCAACGACAACGGGAAGAGTGCTTTAAACGTTGTTTAAACATGCGGATCGGCTCATATCACGTGAAATACGCGTCGTAACATAGCCATAATAATCAGACATCAAGTTAACAGTGCACGATAAAAACATAACTTACAACTCTTGTTGCATGCTCTGAAAAGCTTTACGGCTGACATTAAAACCTTACGTCAACTCCCAAGATCATACAAAAACATTTGTCTTCTGTATAACCGTTTCTGTATGATTAAATATTAATACTTTGTATTAATGCTTTTGTATTAATACTTCGTATTAATTTTAAATTAATCATTAAATATAATTATTTTGGTAATAATGAATTGATGCATTTGTAGAATACATATATCGTGATATCTTTACATTGTAAGTAAATTTGTTCAACAAATATATAAACTCTTTTGAGTCCGTGAACCTTCATATCGATCCTTTTCTCATTTTTATCTTGCTTCATTGCTCAAATGCTTTGATAGTCCTAATTTTGCTTCTAGACTCTAAATAAAATTTCCATATTGTACGGGTGTATTATCCCTTTTAGAAAAATAAAGTAGAAACATATCTGGGAAATAGAGAAGAGTCTCTGAATTTGATCACTTTTAACACAAACGTTAAACTATTTCATCCTTCTATCTTGAACGTATCTTTGATGTACACTTTAGCTACCTTTCATGGGCTACTGTATATTTAGTGACGTCTTAGAGACACAGTTTTAAAAAATTAATAATCTTTCTACTGGTGAAAACCAATTCACGCAGAATGATACAAATTGAAGACATCGCATCAGTTTTGAAAACTAATGTAATTTTGAGAAAGAAAATCTCAGAACATTTTTGAGATATAGTTGAGTAGATAATTAGAGTCCTTTCATATTGTCCTAATATTATTATTATTATAATATATCATGTTATTATTCACCATCATGTCACACTTATACCACACTTCTAATACTTTAATGTTAAAAATCTGTATTATCGGTTGAGTTTTCGAGAAAGTGAAATATTGACTTCACGAGAGCAATGTGATCGTTATTGAACAAGACATAACTCAAGAACGAGATGCCAAACATAAATAAGTGAAAGCTTCAAATTGAATGAATTAATGCTGTACCTAGCAATTTATTTCACTTGCTGGTTTCTGAATTGTGACTATAAGCATATTCAAGAATTGATAGGTTTAAGACGTTTTATGTTTCCAAATTAAATTATTGTTTGATGGTTTAATCAATGAATTTTAGTTTTACCTTCAAAACTAAAATTACGGTTGTATTTCAATAGAAATGTTTGTGCAATCTTTAGAAGCCTTTCAAGAAATATACCAATTGAGTATTGAATTATAATGAACAGCAAAGTTTGTGGATATTATTTTCCATGCCTCATTAATATTCATTATACATTTTCTGTTTAGAGTATTCATTAAAAAGGATTGTCCTGCCATAGGCACGTTGTAAAGCCTTTTAATCATTATTCTCATTTTTACGTTTACTTATATTTAAAATTCTACCCGCTTTCCTTTCGAAATCAGAGTTGTTAGATTACCATGTCGCAGGAAGACCATGGTTGTTTAGATTAATTACCACTACATTTCAGAATAATTGAGTTGACATTTTCTAACCTGTTCCACTCAGATCGAAACAAGTTGAAGACTAGTTACGCTTACATGTTTAATACGTTAAATATTTTTCTTTCATTTCTATTTCGTTATTTCTAAATTGGGAATGCAGTAGTTCTGGTACTCGGGGAACGCAAACAACATAATGACCGTCATAAAATTGCCAGTGTAAACAGCGGTACAGGAATGCTTGCCGCAAGAATTGGAGCATTTAAATTTTTCGTGTTCTAGGAAGAGAAAACTAATCGAGAGAATCAATATTTTTATTCTCTGGGCAATCGCCAATGAAATTATTTTATTTCCTGAGAGGAGCAAAGGATTTTTTAACACAAACTTCAAATACTTTATGTCATATCTTTAATTATTTTCATGGCTAAAACGTTCCCCCTCTTGAGTTAGTACATGAATTTAAAGAGTTGTAAGGAAAGTAAAAAAGAAACTGTGTTAATGAAATGTATAGAATGTGGAAATTAATATTTTAGAATACTTGGAAAAAAGTAATAATTTTCTAGAAAAAAGAGAGATTTTTTTTCACACAGACGTAGAGAAAAATCCAGAACGACGTGTCTGATATGATGATGATGATGATGATGATGGGGTTTGAGAGATATGAAAGACTGAAATGACAGCATTGGACAGAAGGCTAGTGATTAAGACAAGGGTGACCTGTTAGCAACAGGATGAAGCAAAAAACTTAAGAAAATGACTCACCTGAAGAGGGAGTGAGAGAAATATTATGTTGGATGCTAAAATATACAAATAATCATCTTCATAAAGTATATTTTGTTGGCGCGTTACAGGAAATTTTAGGTTCAATGTAGTTCTAGTAAGAACTACACCTGTACAGCTGAGACGAGTTTTACACTTATAAAAGAAATATTTCAATTTTATCATTTATTACCATACCTGAAAATTAATTTTAGGTAATTATAAAAATATGATAGACATGCTGAAGAATCAATAACGGAATGAGAGCAGGGGGAACGGAAGAACCCTATTAAAACCAGCCACGAACCTGCTTTTCTATCACAATTTCCAGATGAATGGATCAGGGTTTTATCCTAGTCCCAGCGAGTTCAGAAAGGGACCAGTACATCTGCTAAATCACGGATCTCATCTGTTTAAGCGAGATGAAAACGTAACGTGCGTAGAGTTCACGACCATTTATGATCCAAATTTACTAGGAACCCACCTCTACAGTTTAGTTCATATTAATCTATTTTATAAAAGTGAATTGTGAATATATATTTTTATTTCCATCTAGTCTTTTGAGACACTGAAATGATTGCTCCCAAATTTGGCAGGAATATTTTGGAGTAGCCAGGTTTCAACACAATGAGAGTTTTACGTGTCACAATTGCACCTCCTTTATATTAAGTTTAAAATATTTAGAGAGGAGAAAGAGAGAGAGAGAGAGAGAGAGAGAGAGAGGAGAGAGATGAGAGGGAAGAATAAGAGAGAGGGAGAGAGAGAAGGGAGAGGGAGAGAGAGGGGGGGTGCTCACCTGGCGAAGCGTCCGCGTCGCGGCGCCTCTCCGCGGGAAGTGCACCTGGAAGTTGTGGAGGCCGCGCGGGCCGGAAGGTGAGGTGGCGCGCTGAAGAAGAGCTCGGGCAGCTGCACGCGGAACTGGTGCGTGTCGACGAAGCGGCGCACGCGGCTCAGGATCTCCTCGTCCAGCTGCTCGTCCGAGTCGAGCGCGCGCCCTGCGGCCACGCCCCCTTCTTGCGCCTCGAGGAAGGCCAGCACCTTGCGCCGCAGGCAGTGCATCGCCCGTCGCCCACGCACTCGTCCGCCACCTGCGCACGAGCCCATTGCGTGATTGGTTGATTGATTAGTGCGTCGATTGATAAGGTAATTTAGTCCCGTAAGTGTAGTCTATGTTTTAATCGCTTAGGCTGGCGGTGATCTTGCCCCGCTGGATTGAGAGATCCGGTGCCGAACTACGTCGGCATGCAGGGATCTTCATCAAACAGGTATCTCCCACCAGCGGGGCACCGCCCAGCCGAGACGATCACTAAGACCCCAACATGTGTGATAATGTAGTATATGTGAGTGTGTGCATGTAAGGATTGCATGTGGTGGATGTAAGGTGCAAGTGTGTGCATGTAAGGGTTGAGGATACGACAAGGAAAGGAAGGAAAGATCGACGTGGTTCGTGTGTTTGTTACGGTACTGCTCCGGCATTCGCCTGGTGTTGATCGGGTAAACTACCGTTCAGAGCAGTCGGTCGCTAGAATTCTCCTCCAGACAGCGCCTGAATTCGATCCAGCTATGTAGCTCGAAAATCCTACCACCACCGTAACTAAGGACTACAACCGGTCTTCTTTTATTTCCTTTTTGTTTGTTTATTGTTATATATTTATTTAAATTTATTTACGCATACCGATTCGGGAGGGCTAACTGCGGACTGAGAATAAACTGCCACATGATTGAAGTTCTTTATATATATAAAAATTAGTGGTGTGTTTTGAGCGATATATTATAATCACTTAATGCATGTATGTGAAAATTGTTTTAATTTTTTAGGTGCGGCAAAGGATATATATTTTGAACATTTTCTTCACTAGCGCCCCTACCGCAGTCGCAGATCCTCGTCCATTTTTGAAGAAATATTTTAAATTATTTTATTTTTTCTGCAATTTCCCAACTGTTATCTGCATGGTGAGTTACTAAAATAAGATCGCAGTGTGGGAAATGGAAGGTCTGACTGAGAATGCTGGAATTTCTACAAGATGATTACCTAAGGTGACTTGTTTTGTAATAACAAATAAGCGTTGGGAAGACGAAAACGATCAATACGTTCAGAAGTTCTAATAACAAAATCAGAAATCATAAACACTAACTCTTTACCTGACCAGAGATATAAAAATTATTTCCTGTATATGTATATAGCTTCGTACGTAACGAGAAGAAAACTTGCTTGGTCCATAATTACCTCTCCCTCCATTCGGTAAATGACTGTTAAGGAGAATATTTAGCGATAATGACAAGGTGAATTATGATGGAGCAACGATCAAATAAGAGGCAGGGGAAACGTTAGAATCCCGAGAAAACCTGTGGAGAGCTCCTTTGTCCTCCTTAGATACTTCACGATTCTAGAAAGCGAAGCCACCCCCAGCGGTTGAAGGCAAATCGCTTACAATATTCTACAAGTGTCATTTTCTTCTACATGCGGATGGACGTTTGGGAAATAGAAGACGTAAAATAGGTCCCTAGTTCTCGCATACTAACCTTCCTTCTCAAGGCTTTGACTACTGGATTATACGTGGTAAGGTGGGCTCTGGGCGGTAGCTCACAAAGTGTGCTTACTACGAATTTCACTTCACCACAGCAAATGCTGTAAAGCTTAGTGCATAATATGCTTTCTAAGCTGGCCTGGTCTGTAAAGAGTTTATGGCTATATAGAGATTGAATACCTTCTGTGCAAAAGATCTCGGTTTCATACTTCATCCTCAACAAGTCGTCTCTTGCCTTTTGAGTACAGTCTTCGGGGGAACTTGCTGATCTCTAATCCGAGTAGTCGAGGTACTTGATATATTATTTAGGTTATAATTCATTGATTGACAATAATTAGTTTCGATTAAAAATAATATTGAATGTTATTGAAACATTTCTCTATCAACGTTATTAGTATTTCGCCCTGCGTCTCCTCCAGCAATTTCCTTAGAACCCCGTTATTAGTTGATTAAGTAGTAGTTTGATGTGATTCGAAATGTTTGAATTACAATAATGAACTCAATATCTTCTTTTATATTTAAATAAAAGTCAATCTAAACAAACAAACCTGTGAAAGACAGACAAAAGAGTGCATTTGTTTGTTTCCGAATTATTTTCATATTCATAATTTACAACATACTCAAAATGTATCTGTTTTCCTTTATACTAAATGCTTATATAATCGTTCCTAAATTTCATGTTGTCTTCGGTTTTTGATGAAAATAACTCATTTAGTCTAGGGAAATTTATTTTCTTCTTACATAATAAGCCTTAGTAATTTCCTAAACTTTAACGTTCCTATTTCCACTTTTCATTATTTTTAAAATTAAATTAATCGTTTTTTATAAATTTTATTATTATTATTATTATTATTTAAATTTATGCATTTTAAAGATTCCTAATTCACAGGATGCATTATCGTAAAAACAGCTTGTTTTGTTTGTTTCTTAAATAATTGAATAATGAATAATTAAATTTTTAAATTTATTACATTTTTACTGCTTATGAAATGCGGACTAATTATCAACAAATGAGTAGCGACTACATTTATCTATTTCAGTTAAACAATATTCCACAGTTATTTGTTGATCATATTCCGAGAGCTTAACATTAACTTCGGCGCGCCTTCGCCAACGCGTTGCAGCACTGTACCTCCCAGAGCAGGTCATCGGGGGTGGCGAGGCGCGGCGCCACCTCGTTGGAGTCGAGCAGCGCGTCTCCGTTGGCGACGGCGGCGGCTGCCAGCAGCAAGACGCAAGCGAGGGCGACAGCGCGGGCCATGGCGGCGGAGGCGGACGGCAGCGAACTGGACGACCACACCTCCTGGCGAGGGGCTTATATCGCCCGCGGGGCGATCAGGGCCAGCGGGTCGCCCGCGCCATTGACATGCGCGGCGGCGGGCGGCGGCTCGCGTGCCGGCACACGCGCCCATCGCGTCGCCCGCTAAGGCGAAGGCGAAGAAGGCGTGCGCGCCGCCCCGGCAGCGCTGGCCGGCGCTGGCAGCCGAGGCAACTGGGCCGGCGCCGAGCGGCAAAGGTGGCTCACGGCAGCAACTGACGCCCGTCGTAGTTCCTCATCCAGTCTTAATCGATTGATATTCCGGTGCGCAACTACTGAGGTCATTCGTCCGTAAGTGTAGTGCTTTTTGTTCTCGGGAGGTGGCGGTGATCCTCCCATGGATGGCGAGATCCAGCGCCGACCAGGTATCCGGTTTCCGGACCAGGTTTCCTCAACCAGAATCTCCAGCGGAGTACAGCCCCAGCCAGGACAAGATCTCAGTCCCCGACAAGTCTCCCGGCAGTGATAGTGTAGTGTATGTTAGTGTAAGTGTGTGTGTGTGTGTGTGTGTGTGTGTGTGTGTGTAAGGGGTGAGTATAGGATAATCCTCTAAAATTCTCCTCCGGACAGCTGAACTAAATTTGACCTAGCTCAAGCTAGTATCGAAAATCCTCCCGGTCAAAGGCACTGCAGTGGCATCAGATGATGCACTGAGCGACCGCACCCGTTTCGAATCTCGACGGTGGCAAGATTTTTGACACTCGCTAGACACTTGAGTCAAATGCAGCCGATGTTTGGAGGAGAATTCTAGAGGTCGTCTGATTTGATCGGTAGTTTTCCGTGTTTTTTCCGATCAACACCAGGTGAATGACGGAGAAGTACCCCATCATATACCCTATCAGTACCTCATGGACCGGCGCGATCTTCCTTCCTCTTCCTTGTCCTATCGCTACCCTTTACACACACATACAATGCACCAAGCTACCACACATGTTGAGGATACCAGTGGGGTGCTTAGAGCTTGTCCCGGCTGGGGCGGAGCCCCTCTGGCCGGAGGCACTTGGATAGGGAAAATCTCCGCAAGGCGATGTATGTTGGGGCCGGATCTCTCCATCCAGCGGAGGAAGATCACCACCACCTCCAGGGATAAATCATGCACTATACTTACGGGGCTTATGACTTCAATGATTCACATCATCAGCGGAGGGCGCTGACGCGGAAAACAAGAGTGCGAGACGATCTGCTCAACCAGCCTTTTTCATGATTTTATTGAATTCTGAATTCATTGATTGAATACAAATATTTCAATCTGAATGTTTCAATGTGATGCGTTTACCTGCAGGACTAATGTTTACCTTCAAGCACGTTACTGATTTAGGGATATAAATAAGGATTTTTTGTGAGAGAAGGAGAATCAGCGGATTGTAAGAACCTCTTTCAAAGACTCTCCTAAGCAAGCCCATGTGAATTTTTGTGTTTATAATGTAGGAGTATGTGTGTATGTGTGGGGATGTGTGTGTTATTCTCATTTACAAGCATTTTGTGACTGAACAATCAAATAGCAAATGAAATACGTATCAATAGCCTGTTTCATGTCTGTATTTACACTATACACTACGAATATTTCTTCTTTAAAAGCAGCATTGTAGCTACCACAATCGTAACTGATTGATTTTGCTATGGAATTAGGCCTTGAAAATTTAACGTCAAGTTATATATCGTACTACTTAATTCATTCCAAAATATATTGTTCGATTGAAAGACGAATAAGAGTTTGAAGATGTTTGAAGAAGTTTGAAGATGTTTCACTTCATTGTTTTATTGCTTTTGTCGGTAAATTCTGGTTATGCAGTATCCTTCATTAAACTCTTGAGTTAGATTCGAACCCACGAATAATATTAATCAATAACCCAAGCATCATAATCTGCTTAAAACTGATGATTTACGTCTGAGTCGTTAGGTGCATGTGATTAGAAGAGATATCTTCAGAAGACTCAGGATTGAATTAATAATATAAATAGTTCATGATACATTGTAGATTGGTAACTATACATAAGTACTGTCTCGGTAATTGTGACGCTCAAACATATTTCCAGCTCTCAGTGCTTGTCATGACGTACCTCAAATGGACAGCATTAATTATGTACGCATTAAATGATCAGATGTTGCAAAATATTTGTACTGTACCAAAAATGTTTCGAAGGAACCTCTCAGTTTCAACAGTGTACAGATACAGGGGAAATTTTGAATTGCGTAAGAATAAAAGACTACTTTCGTATTTCGCTCTAGGGTATAACCTTCAGGGATTGTCAACACTTTATTTTTACTTCCTCGATACGGAGTAGAGAGAAAGTTATGTAATGCCAGGCGTATATTTAATAATTAGTTATATATATTTATAAATATATATAGTATATTCTGCATGTTTTGTGCTATAATACTTTGCTTATGAAAGACCATATGATATATTTCGAACATGTTATGAATTTGTACACCTATCTGCAGGAACAAGTTGCTACAACAATTTTTTGAAAACTAATTCAACATTCCTATGTTTCTTCGACTGTACACTTTATCTACTTCGACAAATACTAAAATAAATTGTAAATGTATTTATAGGCAGGACTGATGTGAGAAACGCCGGGGTTTACAGGAAGCGATTACTAATGGTGACGGTTTCGATTTTTTTTGTAAACATCGAATATGTGTGGAAATACCAAACTGTCACTCAGAGTTTGGAAAGGCTTTAATAGTCTTCTTCTTCCTTTCACTGTTTACGCCAGAAAACCTATTCCGGCTTCACTCCATCGTTGCCTTGGTCGACTAGGATCTCTTTTTTCAGCTGGTCGATAATCGTAGGTCACTTTTGTGAGCCTGTAATTTTCCGTCCTTTGTGGGTATTCTGTCCACGCTGAATGTTTATTTTATTTAGTGTAATATGGAAAAAATATTGAAGTCTTTTCGTATGCTTTCGTTTCTGAACTGGTCAATGAGGCGACAGCCTTTTACTACTCTTAAAAATCTCATTTTGGAAGCTTGTATATTACTGCTTTTCTTTCTCATCAACACCCACAACTCGCTCCATTACAGAAAAACTAGTACTGCCATCACTTTTACATTTTAGATGCGTCTATCTTCATGTCGTCTTCAAGAGCGTCCATCTTATTGTGCCGAACATTTGTTGGAATTGGTGGACATTGATAAAAATATCGTTCTCCTAATTGTAGCCCGAGTTACAGTCAAGGTAGTTAAAATATCTTACTTGTAGCAACGTTGAATTGCAAACACATATTTTTTATCTGACGGAGAATTTCCCTGGGAAAGCTATTGATTTATTTTTTTACTGAAGATTTTGAGGTTATAATCTTCCAAAATATTACTCAATACATGAGCATTTTTGTGCATCATAGTATTAGTGTTGATATGTTTGAATGGAAATTACATTATGGGAGAAGGCGATTGTAAATTTTCTCCAAAAACTTTCTTTTTTGTTTGCAAAATGTAATGTAATGTAATTGGAAGTTCATCTAGCCATCATTGTAACCGGGCGCTGCAAGGCGCGGCCAGGCTGGTCAAAGTGGGCCGAGGCACAAGCAGCAACGGGGGGGGAGCCGTTGGGTAGATGGATGGATTGATAGATTGATGATTCCGAACGCGTTAGTTGATAAGGTCAGTTGATAAGGATAAGTCTCGTAAGTGTAGCGCGTGTGTTTTTCTCGGAAGGTGGCGTTGATCTCTCCCCGGAGTGTGAGATTCAGCGCCGACCTACCAGTCGGCTAGCTGAATTTTCCCCAACCAAGTATACCCCACCAGTGGGGAACCGCCGCAGTGGGAACAAGCTCTAAGCCCCCGACTGCTCTCCGGGCATGTGTGGCAGTTTAGTGGAAGTGTGAGTGTAAGTAATGGGAGAGATTAGTACAAGGAAAGGGAAAGAAAGATCGCGTGCGGGGGATTCGATGCAGCAGGGGAGACGGGGTGGAGCGAGGGGGGGTAGGAGGCGGTGTTTTCATTACAATAACAACTTGTTTATAAGAGACAAATGAGCTACTCCGTGTCTCAGAATATATACATTATGGACATTTTCTTCCCGCATGTAAGTGAATTGCTTGTAACATGTTTCTCGACTACATTAGCCAATATTTGTTCCTGAGACTTTATGCTTTATGCAAGAGGCAAAAGTCGAAGCAAAAAATTTTCTCGCCCAGGGTGTCCGGTGATTCAAGGACCCTCGGACGGAGTCCCATCCGCATCAGAATGATTCACGTCCGCAGAAATATCCTTCCAGAAGCAACCTAGCTCATCTGAAAAAGTTAAAAATCCATGTCCATTTTGTGGAAGGCGCCAAAGCGTGTATAAGGGGCTCAATCATGTTGCCCTGATGGTGTTCGGAGAAGTTGCTGCAGTGTGAGTTGTATACCATTTTACAAGGCAAATGTGTAATCACATGGCCCTCTTATTACATTCTTCAGAAGAGTTTATTACCATCTTGGCCATATTGTTTTTTTTAAACTCCAATTGAGAAATCTCATGTCAGAAAATTAGTCAAAATCGGAAAAAACTTGACATCATTTGCCAAGTATATTTTTATAGAAGTTCAATATTGCAATCTTGATAAAAGATCTTTTGGGTGTGATAGAATTTTGAGAAACAAAACAACAAGTTGCAGACAGGTGAGTGACAAAGAATAAAAAACTTTGACGTCGAAATAATTTTCAGAAATTAGTAGAAAACGCGAAAAGCGTGAAAGGGCAATATAAACAATGGTCAAAACAGAATTTCAGGAAAAATCTAAAGCGAAAATCAGGAAAATCGAACCGCGAGTTAAGGGGCGTTTACACGTAGAGACAAAGTCTCCTAACTTTTCTGAAGTTAGGAGATAAACTCTTCGATGCCTTTACACGAATGAAAATATCTCCTGAAACGCGAGTCTCCTAACTCCGGAGAGAAGTTTCCTGAGATCTCTCCAGAAAGTATCTCCTGTGTTTACACTTGATTCAAATGTCTCTAGATGTTCTTTGGCGCCGCCATGTTGAATAAGCAGCCGATGAGCAGCGGCGAGCAGTTTGAGGTTAGAATGTGGCAGATCTTGCAGATGCCTGTGCCGTTATAATAATTTTGAAGAAGCGAAGAAAAAGAAAGAGACAATTTGAGAAAGAGACGTTATGTGATATCAACTGTGCGAGAGTGAGGTTTTTCGGTATGGTTCCTTGAATGTTCTGAAGTTTAGCACCTGAAGATGTAACAAATCGAGTTACGAAACGTTGTGAAATTACTGAATAAATGATTGTCATAAAAAACTTTGGATACTTTTATTTGTAAACATATTTTGACAATCAAGAATAAATATTGATTTACTAAGAAAGAGACAAGTGTGGGTGATTCTTTTTACAGTGAAGAGCTAAGTATTTATAGAACTCTGATGGAGGAATTGCAGGAAGAGAATTTTGAAAAAAATATTTATTTACTACTTGTTCAATTGCATTGTAATTTTGGGGATTAATGATAGAATAAACGATTTGAAAGAATAAATTGTAAATTATCTGTATATTTGTTTGTTGATATAAACTAGGGAGCATGCAAATATTTGGAAGGAATTTATTTTGAATGATTTGAAATTTGTTAAATTTGGTAGTAGAGTCATTACACCATATAGGGCAAGAGTATGAAAGAGACTTGTGATAGTTTTATATAACAAAATTCCACAATTAATTCGTAACTTCGAGTTTTATTTATTAAAGGAATATATAATTAATATATTAACATTATTATTATTATTATTATTATTATTATTATTATTACTATTATTATTAAAAAGGATATAAAGGAAGAGGATTTTTGTATAAAAATTTCGCACGTCTAACTCGAGAAGAATTTGATTTGTTATTAAGAAAAATATCTCAAGCAATTAGAAAGCAAGATACCATCATGCGGTAATGTATTTCTTGGGGATATATACTGTAACGGGTGCCGGCGGCGGCGGGTCCGTACACCGGCCTAGCCCGAGCCCACCGTTGTGCGGCCACTTGTAATACTTTCCACAAGCCCGGCACGTTAAACTGCTACTTGTAATAGATTGCCCTGCTCTAGCCCTTCATATAAACAAACAAACACTAGCCTCGCGTTGGGTTGCCACATATAATAATCTTCCCGTTCTCCTACTCACAATTGCCCGTCTGCTAGCTTACCTGGCCTTTTGACTCACCTGGGCGTGGTCTGCGGTGCGTCTGTACAGACGCGAGCAAGGTACTGCGCTCACGTGCGTGGATCAGTTCTAGTGCTACGTGAATGACTACGAACACATATCGATTTTACAAATCATGACCCCAAAGGTGGCCATGAAATGTATTCAAATTCCCTCTTTTCTCGTATTTTCCATCAATTCACTAATATCTAGTGCTGAAATAGCACTGGTGCCTCTGACGGCACACATCGATATAACCCAGCAACAAAAGAAACAACAACAAATAGATAATTCTCTTCCCACAATACACGAAACATGGACATATACTTTCTCATTCACACAGATTATTTACAACAAACAAAAAACAAATGCCATTCACACATATGATTAAAACCCCAGAATGCATTCTGTCGAAACTTACGTATTAAAAATCTATTAATCACATAACTTGATCTTCGACAGAGCGTTCTTCACTTCGTAAAAAAAAACAAATGTCAAAATACTTGCTCACGTATGATGCTGCTTCCGCGAAGAATCCGGGTGTTTGTGCGATTATCCACGCACAACAGTGCCTCCCGTTGTCGCCACCAGTTCCGGAACACACTCGTGTACGCATCACTGTTCACGTAACATGTCGGAATTCACGCTGCCACCTTTTTTCATAAATATTCCAAGTTATTTGAAAATCTCTGAGTCCCGAATTGAATTCCGCGCCACTAATCGTAAATGCAACGTCGCGCTCCCCACCGTTGCAAAATTTCCCATACGGCCACGCTCATTATCGTTTGCTCTCGCGAGTCCAACGGGCGTTGCCGAATTTCACAGTAATTCCGAAAACCCCCTTTTTTTTAGGAAATTCCTTTTCACGAAATATTAAATAATTTACATCTATTTTGATCGTTCACCCCAGTTACTATTGCAAATTCTGTCCATTACTTCCGCACTTTAAAAAAAATTTCCAAACATCGCCTACGCGAATACACGTCTTGCCTTCACCAAGTCTAGGCACCTTCTCTCTAATTTTTTTTCAACTTAGCATTGTTATTTTTGCTTCAACACTTTTCCCGATCGCTTGATAACTGACGATCGCGTCACTTTGGTTCTCACAAAATATTTAATTTTTAACGTTTCCCGAAACACTTTATTTCCGTTTTTGTTTTAATAAAATTCTCCCGGCAATTTCCTAAAATTCGATGTTTTCCTCTTGTTTTCCTTTGGCGGAACGCACTGCAATTGTTCGCTAATCGCTTCTTCTTGCTAAACTTTTGCTTGAATTAATTTATTTGTTTTATTAAAATTTTGATACTTCCCGTCAAGATATTTAAATGGGATAAATTTTGCATGATGCCGCTAATTTTCTTCTTTTTCCCCCCGAAAGTCTGAATTTGATATCTTATCGCGTTCTCTTGCATTATTCGAAAAACCCTCTTCTTTATAAGCGTTTCATCGCTCCAACAATGGACTCCATTAATATTCTCCTTAACACAAATATACGAAATACAAAATTTTCAATCACTTCTTATTGCCTAACGCGATTTTACTGGGATAACTTTTAAAATGTTCCTAAATTAAAGCCGGATCTAATGTCTATGGTCAAAACTTGCACAAGTATCGGGTTCACTTTATTTTCTTCCCCAATCGTTTTTTTTTATTATGGCGCCTTTGCTGTAAATGTTTTCAAATTGTTTATTATCCAAACGCATACTATCGGGGATCGTGTAAATCATTACAATACTTAATATGACGCTATGGTTTGTGGCTACTGGAGATACATACTGTTCTTTGTCATTTTTATTTATAATTCCCCAGTGTAAAATTTCCCCAAAGATCCAAAATCCACGGACACTTGAACTACTAACAGACATAGAAAGGCTGATCCAGTACATGGACACATACCAAGAGAGCAGAAACTCTTCCAACTCTCTTTGAATACTATTTATCTCCCAGGAGATACGATTTCTCAGCGATACCAGAGCCTTTACACTGTTCTCTCCTGGAAACTTCGAAGATCTCCTGTGACATCATGTTTCCGGAGAGAAGATCGCTCTCCTGAGAGTTTACACGTGTCTCCTAACCAATTCCGGAAAATTAGGAGAGAAAACTCTCTACGTGTAAACGCCCCAGAAACGTATACAATGGGACCCATTGTTGTGATAGCAAAAGAATCAAATAAACCAGTTTTCATAAATATCTCGAGAACGCCTCGATAAAATGACTTCAAACATTCTGGAATTGTAGAGTATAATATTAGATTCGCGACAAAATTAGCCACGGCACGGGAAAATTAACACAGGACCGTAATAAATTGAATATTAGGATTTATTACGTGAGGAATTAGTAAAAACAAACGAAGCACCGCCTGACGTAGTGGAGTGACGTCATAATGGATGAATAACACGGAAATATTTATTTTAAAGAAATAAAAAGAAGGTGAAGTAATATAACGATGTGACATTTCTTCACTAAAGAATAGACACTTTATGAAACCAGTAATGAAACGCAAGACGCCCGTAGAACGTAGAACTATGAACATATTACGATATATTTTTGCAATGATGGGCAAGTGTTTTTAGAAAACGTTTCCAGAGCTTCTGGACCAACGATGCCAAAGAGAGGATAGTTCAGTGTGAGTTGAACTCTCGCAGCGTACGCATCATCCGTATCAGTATGATAGAAAATTCGGAATGTTTGCGTAATTAGTTTTGTGAAAGCGTATGCGGGAACGTTATCAATTAAATGAAGTTTAAATTATCTGCAAACAATTTAATGGACTAAATTGCAAAATGGTAATTCGCGTAAATTAGGACGCGAAAACGATCGGACATTTTATGAAACTTAATGAGTTTGTGCGAGGTGCATCGTACAGTTTTGAACGGGGACTTTGATGGTGATTCATGGATTTCAAGAACTGGTAGCGGCTGATTGGATGGAGTTGGGTACAAGAGCTGTGTACCAAAACATTGGTCGAGAACGGGCGATGGCAGTGTGTGTCGCCGCATATTACCAGCACCAGGAAAGTCGCATGAAGAATTATATATCTTTATTTTTATTTGAAGGGTAAAGAGAGGGAATGAATTTTGAAGATTCTGTCGAAGACCAAGTCATGCTGATTAAGTTAAGAGTAATAACAATATAAAGTCACGACAGAATGCGCATTCCGATATGAATGTTTACTTTGTTAATGTTTTTAAGTGTGAATGAATGGTTTTGTATTTGTTTATGTTTCAAATCCAGGGCATTTATGCCATTGTGTGAAATTTTGCATGCCATAACAGGGACAATTTATATAAAAGGGTGTCAAATAGCTGCCTTGACAACTGGTCAATTGAAAGAAAAAAAGGCAAATAAATGAATCAACGCTCATTGCGGTTCATGTATACCTGGATTATGAGTATTGTTTTGTATTTAGCTAGAAACTGACCCAAGCACGAGCGTGCAGGTATCCCGTTTCAGTTCCGTATGGATTGATCACAGTAGTCACGCCCAGGTAAGGCTTTATTTGTATATGCTAGCTGAGACACGGGCAACAGGTGAGTGAGGATCTTGTTTTGTCAGAGAATGTCAACGAAACCAGGTGCTCAACCAAACGAAGAAGATTCAACGAAGTGTAGAATTAGGATAGGAAAATAGAGCTAGGGCACCTTAGTGTTTGAGACCAAGAACGGAAGGGGTGCGTAGATGAATGGAGAAGGTGGGACGGATATAGAAGGAGGAACCATTACAGTGGCGCCCAAATGTGGGGAGTGAATACGGGAGAAACATAGAGGAAAACATACAGTATATAGCTATCGTTTTTTATACAGTAATGTACAAATTGTGAAATATACATCGCAATCGTCTTACATTCCTTGGCTAGCCACATGCCACTTCCAGCGTTTCTTCTTGCTTTCAATTGCCCTCCGAAATGCTGCTTTTGGAACGGCCTTAAGGTTCGCTGAACAATTTCTCTCGATGTTCTGGAATATGTCAAATCGTCGGCCTTTCAATGTTGATTTCAGTATCAGAAACAGGAAAAAATCGACTGGAGCTACATCTGAGGAATAGGGAGGCTGTGGGATTACCATTATACCATTTATCGCCAAATGTTCTGTCATTAGGATAGAGGCGTACGCCAGCGCGTTCTCATGGTGGAATTTGAATATTCGATCCTTCCACAATTCAGGTCGTATCCTCATTTCATCCTCTTCAAAATCACACCCTTACCCTTTTCAAAATCTCCACCAAGAACACTTTATAAATTGTTTATCCTTTAGGGACGTATTTATAATGAATATGCCCTTGCCAGTCGAAAAAACCAGTGAGCATGACCTGGTCCGAGATATCCATGCTTTTTTTCGTCGGGGTTAAGTTGATGTTCTTTCCGATTTAAATCAGTTATACCAATCAAAACACTGGGACCGGCTCATAGATTAATCACCAAAGGCTTGTTAAATTTATCTGAAGAGAATTATTTTAGCACTTTTGTCGATATTAAAACAAAATGTAACGCAGTCATGCTGCTCTTGCAGTTCCTTTATTATGCACCGACACAACAATTGTATGAGGCCAGTGCAAACAAGAATCGCTGTTGCGCGGCTCCAATATATCTCAGTGAGACGCGCCAAGCGGCGTTTTAATTGCCATGGACACCGTAAGGAACTCAGACCGGTCTTTTTTTAACCATCTCATTTACTCGTACTGGCATAATATAATTCTATATTTGCACACCGGACGATATGACTGCATGATATGCACACCGAATGCAACAACTGTTGCCACTACAGGACCGAGGATTCGAGTTTTGATGGGGATGAATTTTCTACATTATGGCTAGGACGAATTTATGCATTGACTGGAGGAAAATTCTAGTACCCAGCTGCTCTGCTCGAGAATTTTTCTGGATTTTCCGATCAACACCAGGCAAATACCGGAGCACTCCCGTAAAAACAAACCGCGCGCTTTCTTTACTTGCACGTTCTTGGCCCCTCGTCTCCCCTTTCACACACACACACACACACACACACACAACCAGGAGCGGTAGCTCAGTGCATCAACTGATGTCAGCAAAACGCAGCAAAAACCTGGCCATAATTGCAAAATTCAAAGTGCGCGTTTGGAATTCTGACTTATCAAATCTCGTTCGGAAGACATTGGAGCATACTACTCCAGCTTCAGACATTTATTTCAATCAATTTTGTCTTCCACACGGTGTCGTAAAGTTACCGTTGCTCGAATGGCTCGAATTCGTTGATTCTTGCCAACGATATTCGTGAAATAAAAAAAAAAGGGTTTAAAATTTTTTTAGGATCTTTTTTATTTCCGAATATAAGACACTTATGGCTATAAGTTAAGTATATTTTAAGAAAAAGTGTATAATATTTTTATATATGATGCGGTTGAATTCTAAGCCATGTAGCGTTAGTCGTTTATATTGTAGATTATATTTTTTGTCCTGCGTAGTCCTGCCTCAATTATTATTTTTGTTTATCAAGTAGAATGTCCTTAATCAGAATAACACAAATTTAGCTGCACATATCTGCATCTTTTTGTTTTAAAGCGACTATACTACAATGCTACGTAGTAAGATATAACACTAGATCGTCCACGATGGTCTTCGATGCCACAGGGAATTCATTTATTGGAATAATTTTTTTACTTCTCCTTCAGATAATTACTTTTAGTAGTAAAATTAATAATATAAATTTTTGGAGGGATTAAACAATAATAACCCAAGCCACCGAGCACTTTTAGATTTTTAGTGTATTTTAAGGATTCTTCTTTTCTTGACGTAACAAACAAAACTATGGGTAACTAAGGTGTAAGAGTGAATTCAATGTCGTCACCTCAAAGTATTGTTGACTAATTTTTTATTAAATTATTCATAATTAAGTATTAAATAAATTATTGTTTATTCAATAAGTGCCGACGAAATTGATCTGTATACATAGATATTGGGTTCCCAACAGATGGGTGACATTTGTTTGAATATATATATATATATATATATATATATATATATATATATATATATATATATATAACATATATGTATATCAGCTTCTGGGTCAAATACCCTCCTCTGAATCAGATTTTTCTACCAGATTCTCTTCATTTATTGAGAGAATACTGAGATGGATCCTCAATACACGCGCACGCGTATCTTTTGTTATTAAATGTTACCAAAAACTCTGGTTATTAAATTTTACCAAAAACTCTCTTTCTTCATTCATTTTAAAAATTATTATAAGAAAAGGAAGAAGTAGGGATGCTGGACCTCAAGAAAACTGGTGCAGATTTTATTTTTCGACAAATACCATTGTTCACTGTTTATGTTAAATAAATCTTATAAACACAATAATTCAAAAATTAAAAAATTTTTCTTAAGTTTTTTTTCCTTAAACCGATATTACTGTTTAATTTTAATTTCATAGCAATTTTTTATTTGACTTCAAAAATAGTACTTCATATATGCTTCATTTTCAAGCTTCCATTCTGAATTTTGATATTTCATTCCGATAATCGAAATCAGCGATCTCGAGAACCATTTTATACATATTTCTACGTACATTGGGCTCATTTTTATGATTTAGCCATTTTGAAGCCGCCATTTTGAATTTTAAATTTAAATAACCTTCCCCTTTAAATGAGCCCCTTTTAAGGGCCATTTTGAATTTTGAAATTTCGTAATGATATTCTAATTCAGTGACCTCAAAAACCCATTGATACCACTTTTTACGCAAATCCACTGACATTTGCAATTATGACCAAGTTTTAGGCCCCATTCAACCAGTGTGCGGCGGCAGGATTTTCGACACTAACTTTTCAGCTAGGTCGAATTCGGTCGTTGTCTGGAGGAGAATTCTAGCGGCCGGCTGCTCTGATAGGTAGTTTTCTGTGGTTTCTCCGTTCAACACCAGGCGAATGCCGGAGCAGTACCCTATCAAACGGACCACGGACCGCGCGCGATCTTTCCTTTCTCCTCCTTGTCCTATCCTTTCCCTTTGTACACATACATACACTAACATGCACTACACTACCACATATTCTGGGAGACCGGTCGGGAGCTCAGAGCTTGTCTCGGCTGGGGCGGTGTCCCGGCGCCGGGGATCGCCATCCAGCAGGGGAAGATCACCACCATCTCCCGAGAAAAAAAACATGCACTACACTAACTGGACTAATGACCAAAGCAGTTGACGTGCCCGGAAACATGAAAAAAAAATATCAAAAAAATCACATGCACACACACACACATGTAGTACAGTTAGTACACTACCAAAGAAGTCGGGAGACCAGGCAGGAACGTCACCCCGGCTGGGGCAGTTCACGGCTGAAGGAATTACCTTGATGGGAAAACCATTGCAAGCCAACGTGTAGTATGTCGGCACCAGAAGAGACATTCCGGCGGGAAAATATCACCTCTACTTACGATTGATGATCACAAGTGTTAACGCGCCCGAATACTGAACACGAAAGCAACCTCTATATTTTTAGTCTTCGTAGTATTACCAAACTTCGTGAAACAACTGAAGCATGTGTAGTGGTTTTCGCTTTCCTAAGTTAAAATTTTTATTTTAATTAAGCCCATCACGAGTGTCATGTAGGGTCTTGAAGATATTGCGGCTATATAATCGGGTTTCTGGTCATTGTAAGAATTTTTTTAGATCAAGGGATGGGCCATGAAGGATCAGTCCATTCCTCAATTGTCAGAAGTGGAGTGGAAACACATAGTGAAGCAAGGATGGCATCCGTTTCGATATCGTTTGTTTAAAGATATTTCTGCAGCATGTGTTTCAAGTTTGTATTTGTATTTATCTACCTTTTTATTTATTTATGTATTTATTTATTATTTACGAATTTACTTAATTTTATATATAATTTGTTGCCAGGTGGTGGCCTGTACTGGGAATATCTACCAGCTGAAAGAGATGAATACTTTCTAATGGGACCGTGTGGATAGGCATTGCTGCTTATGGCCCCGTTGGCCGTGCGCTGGAATGGGCGTGCGTTAGCAGCGGCCTGCGTGGGTGGGGCGCCGTCGCCTGGCGCTCGAGGCAGCCGGATGCGGCTGCGGGCGGCGCGAGCGAATCGCTTCACGCGACCACACTCTCGCTGCTGCCGGAAGTGGCCGCCCCGCCCCGCCCCGCCCTCCGCGTCCGGGTGACCCCCTTCCGCGGGCGCCCACGCACCCGCACGTCCTTCGCCAGGGCATGGCCACTCCCGCCACGCTGGGCGTTTCTACTTCACTCTCCGTTTTGCTTTCTTTCTTTCCTATTCTTATTCTTTCTTTCTTTATTTCTTTTTCTATCATTTTGTTCCTGTTTCTTTCTTTCTTTATTTGTTTCTTCATCCTTTTTTTTTTTTCCGTCATTAATTTTATGTTCTCGTTTATTCTTTTTCTTTCTCCTTTTGTTTTCTTTATCTTTCTGTCTTGGTTTTTTATATTCTTATTTTTTATCTTATTTTTTTTTTCCTACACTATTATTCTCTTTTCACCTTGCTTTCTCTTTTTGAAAGAAGTTCCAAGGTGCAAGTTTCAAGAAATGTATTAGAAGAGAATGTTCTAGACGAGAGATTGGAAGAATAATATGTTATGACCGTGTTGAGGGGGAAAATGATGTACCTCTCATGCACGAATAAAACGAATTGATGTGGAGAGGCGTGTGAAGACACATGATGTTGCGTTCTAGAAAAATTTGATTCATGTAATGATTGAAAAAGGTAAGAATTGTTCGTTAAAATAATACCCTAGATAAATTTTGTTTTCAAGTAACACATGCAGCTTATTAGATAGTACATTACACAAGCTACTTCAATTAAATACGAAATCGTTACTGAAATATTGTATTCAATACAACTTGGTATAACTCTTTTGACTTGTACATTAACTTTAACGCATGTCATCAACTGTCATATATCATGGAGTTTTTAATGCACTTTCCACGTTGTTGAAAGAACAATGCAACTGTATAAGCGTCGGGTAACTCGAACCTGCTCGGGACTACCAAGCAAAGCCTCTTTCGCATGTTGAGAAATGAAAGGGAAGGACTTGGAAATTAATAAGTCAAGTATAGGGAATGAATGACAACTTATATTTGTATATCAATCTAATTATTCCTTATTTGTTATCTTTAGAAAATTATATATTTCACTGTGCTTATTATTATATCAATCAAACAACTTCCATTATAGCAAAGCTTGTAACCTCTGTACAGATTAATAAAATTCATTACACATACCACTATTTTATAATCAATTATTATACAATTACATTAAATTAGATTAGATACAGCGAAACAACAAAAAGAAAGATATCACTTGTAGATAAGCAAACCAGATAAATAAAAACGTTCAAAACATTAATTTAAAACTGTGAATTAATATACCTCCAGTTCATTTATCTTTCTTGGCGTTCTTCCCGTGAGCAGGGATATAGTATTTAATCTCCAGAAATGAAAACCTCCAGATATGTCATAATCAGATCTCCTTTTCACTTAGCCATGGAACAATCAGAGGGACGTAATTCAATTTTTAAAAATGTATCAGTTGGGGACTTATGGAGTAGAACTAAAAATGAACTTCGAATAGTGGTAAGCGTAGAAGACTCCTAGTGTACAGATGATATCTTAAAGCCATTCTAGGAGTTAGTGCTGGAGGTCAAAAGAACACCAAGTTACATATTCTCATCAATTCAGTCTATGACGTTCCTGATTCCAAAAGACCTCGTTTTTCTTGTGCCAGGATGCATAAAACTAGTAATTGATATTTTCTATTTAGTGCACAAATAACTTCCGGTGACGCAAACTTTGAGGGTGCATTTTTTGACGTCGCCACCTGCACGTAGCTGCCGCTAGCAGAGGAGCGAAGAATTTTCTGTTGTTTAGAGCGGTAGTGAGTCCCAGCGCCAGGAAACGCGAATAACCTCTCCACGTTGGACTAGAAAAGTTTTCTCTACTGAGATACTTTATTCGCTTTCCCAGTAATTACCCCGATAAATACGTTGCAGGTTGCATTGATGGTATCTCGCTGCAATTTCAAGAGTAAAAACTTCCTGATACTCCTAGCAGTCAAAAGAACCCTAAGTTAAAACTTCTCGTCAATTCAGTCTAATATGCAGTTAATGGTGCCAAAATGCCTCGATTTTCTAGTGCGAGGATGCATAAAACTAGTAATTGATATTTTCTATTTAGTGCACAAATAACTTCCGGTGACGCAAACTTTGAGGGTACATTTTTTGACATCGCTTCCTGCACGTAGCTACGACATCTATAGGACCAAACCGTTTCCCGAGGTGCGGCGGCTGGGAGCGGCGTGCGCGCCAAACGTGAGCAACGCGCTCTCCGATGAAGGCGACGGCGGCGGCGGCCAGCCCCAGCGCCAGGCAGGCGAACGGCCCTTCCACGTGCGCCAGCGCCAGCGGCTGCGGGCCCTCCTGGGCCCCGCCCTCGCCCTGCTCCTCCCGCAGCCCCTCCAGCCGCGCCGCCCGCAGCAGGTCGCGTTGCCACTGGGCGGCAGCCCGGCCAACTGCAGGCGCCCCACCAGCTCACCCCACCTGCAGCGCAGGGCACGCGTGCAATACACTGATTGTGATAGCTGAGTGCCAACATCAGGGCCTCTGCAGTATCTTTGAGAGGATCTGCACGGCAAGCGCTCCACCAGCTCACCCCACCTGCAGCACAGGGGAGGCATTGTCATTGTTGAGCCATAGACTAAAGAGGTTTCTTTACTCTATGTTTCAGCACATAGGGAATACACTGGTTGTGATAGCTGAGTGCCAACATCAGGGCCTCTGCCAGTATCTTTGAGAGGATCTGCACGGCAAGCGCTCCACCAGCTCACCCCACCTGCAGCACAGGGGAGGCATTGTCATTGTTGAGCCATAGACTAAAGAGGTTTCTTTACTCTATGTTTCAGCACATAGGGAATACACTGGTTGTGATAGCTGAGTGCCAACATCAGGGCCTCTGCAGTATCTTTGAGAGGATCTGCACGGCAAGCGCTCCACCAGCTCACCCCACCTGCAGCACAGGGGAGGCATTGTCATTGTTGAGCCATAGACTAAAGAGGTTTCTTTACTCTATGTTTCAGCACATAGGAATACACTGGTTGTGATAGCTGAGTGCCAACATCAGGGCCTCTGCAGTATCTTTGAGAGGATCTGCACGGCAAGCGCTCCACCAGCTCACCCCACCTGCAGCACAGGGGAGGCATTGTCATTGTTGATCATCTGTGGAATATGCTGGCCTCGATAGACCAGCGGTAACGTCGTTGCCTTTGCAGAATTTTTGACTGGCCTCTCTACGACACAGGGCCAGCGGTTTTTCGTTTTGGACTTTTGTAATGTACTGGTTGTGACAACTCAAAGGCAACATCATTTCCCTTGCAGCAATTTCATCTGGGAGATTCGAGAGTTAGAGTAATTACGATCAATTCAATTACGCCTGATGACAGTGGTAGATTTTCGACCCTAGAAAGAATCATAGCTGAGTGAAATTTGACCACTGTATGGAGGAGAATTCTAGCACCGCCTGCTCTGATTGCTAGTTTTATAAGGTTCCCCGCGGTTGTTTCCCATTGTGCTCCGGGAGAGAAGATGCCTGAAAGGGACACGTTCTGCAAAAGAGAGGTGTTGGTCGACGCCGGATTTCGCTTTCCAGCAGGATAATTTAATCATAACTGCCAGACGTTGGAAGTCAGCTTGCCGCTAAGATTCAGGTTACCTAGAGGGTGAGGTTACCTAGAGGTACCTAGAAGGTATTAGATGTGCGCAACAAAAGATACTACATCATGTAGTACAGGGTCATATACAAAAAATTGACATTTCTAATGATTTCTAAATAGTTCAATTGTCAGTTTCAAGGAGTCATAGAAAACTTCATAGACTTTTTCTTCCAAATCGTGTCAATTTATAAGTTATCGAGGTTGCTGAGAATACTAAAAGAAAATTACAGCTGGGATCGATTCCAAGCATTGGTCGACGCCGGATTTTAGTTTCCATCATGATTTTTGAATCCCAGCCACCCGACATTGAAAGACAAAATTCTGGTTACCTAGAGGGTAATTAGATGTTGTAGGTATGGGGATAATCAAACCACATTAATCGTAACTAGATGTAATGTAATTCGATGTACGCAATAAAAGACATTGCATCATGTAATACTGAGCCATCTAAAAAATGGACATTTCCAATGATTTCTGAATTGTTCGATTGCGTAATATGTGTATTAATGTCAGTAATATTTTTAGGAGTCATATAAAACTACATAGACATTTTCTTCCAAATCATGATGTGTAAGTTGGCGAGGTTACCGAGTATACTGAAATAAAATTACAGCTGGGATCGTTTTTAGTAAATATATGTAAAAATGTTCTTTGCAAATTGTTAACCGATTAATAATGTAGATCTCTTTTACTGAATGACTTTTTATTTGTTTTAACACTACGGGTAATTTATACATTTACGGTGCGATTCAAAACCTGAATTAGTCTCGCAAAACGAAATAAATTACAATTATTATCAGTTACATTAATTGTGTTTGTGACTAATCATTGAAATAACAAAAAATGGGACAAGGCGCCTAATGTAGTACATATCAGCACAGGTGGGTAATGTATGCATTTAATGGAAAACAGGCCAGCAAAGTAGGAAAACATTGCGTTTTGGTCAAGATCCAGACAGAAAGTAAACAAATCGCAAGAACTTTCCCTTGGCAAGTATAGTCGAAAGAACTTGGAACTATTGAGTCCTTTGTTTCATCAGAAGCTTTCTAAAGAGCATTCTAAAAATATACTTTTACTTGGCACCATGTGACGTGCGACATTCTTTTCATTAGGTTCGTAATTTACCGGAGATTATCAACAGTTGCACAAAATTATATGTAGCACAAAAATGTTTTTTAGTGTATGTATATAAGTAAAATATTATAAGTCCACCTCTAGAGCCACACCAGTAACGTAGGTGATTTTATGAGTGGACTAATCAAGTCCTAAACTATTCATTCATTTTTCCTATACCTACTCATTTACTTTTTCAGTAAGAGCGTAATTTTTCAGAATTTCATCGATCATTTCAAGAGCGTAATTTTGATCTATTATTTCTCAATATTTTGCTTTACTCTCGGTGTCAAATATCTCTTAGGAAGGTTTTATTTGTCTTTTAAACTTGGTATATTTAAGACATTTGTTATAATTGAATTATTAAGTGTCCATATTCGTGCGAACAGGGTGAGGGCACGTGGACCGTACTTTCTCTGAAAATTTTGAAAGAGGCTAATAGGACTAAAACATTTAACAATTATATCATTGAAGTTATAATTTCAATATTTTTTAGTATGTTTTATTTATTTTCTCCTAAAAGATATTATATGTAAATTAAATTTGATGGAAAGAGAGGCTCGGAGGGATTCAGAAATGTAGTTTCCCCCTCTCGTTTTAGGTTTCGCACGTCTGTGCATGGAAATCTTCTCATACTAGCCCCGTAAATATGATCTGCCACACATTTCATCGTCCCCATCCCAGCTATGTGAAAAAATAGCTTCACAAAGGTGTTTCGGCATCGGTCCCTGTCTTGATTGCTTGAATACTGATTGCAAGCAAGTCAACTATTGAGAGCATTTGTCCCGTAAGTGAAGTGCATAGTAGAGAGTGTCGTTAATCTTCTCCCTCTGGACGGTGAGACCCGGCGCTAACAGGTTCCCCTAACCTGGTATGTCTTACCGGCGCACGGTGGTGCATTTTCCCGAAATCCTGGCCAAAACCTCAAAAATGAAATCGCGTTTACTGAACTTTTGCAAATACTACGACACACTGTATACTTGGGGGCATCTGTTTCTGCCCCCTTCGTGTCTCTGGGTCAATTCCCCTGGCACCAGTAGTCACCCGAACCGATCCTTCGCGGCGTTCGGTAGACCTGCAGTGCGAGAGTAACATAGAGAGACCGTCTTTATTTGTAAGTGGTGGCCATACAAAGTTGTGCAGAGAAAACTGGCAGTATGGATTCTCTTCCTGAAGGTTTGTAGAGTATTTTCATGTTTGTTTTATAATGCAATAATGCAGAATACCGACGTGGGATGAATTATTAAAATGCATGAAATTAATACAATAATTTTAATTACTCATAAGTTCACGTAGGCTGAAAGTTACCAATTTCGCGGAATTCCGCGATGTTTCTAATTTCATTTACTAGCTGAATCTATCCTCTTTCGAATCCAGTTATAAAATCATGCCTCAACTTGCCCCATTAGTAAATATAAAGAATTAACTTTTCGTGAAATACGCGTGACCGTCAAATATGACTCGTTGAGATCCGTCCTGAGAACGGAAACTGCTTTTACAATGTTGTTTCTAGCGGAAACGTTTGATCCCTTTTACTGAAATATCAAATTTACTTAATATTATAAACAAAAAAATTAATATTTTTAATTTTTGTAGCAGATTATGACTATTCACTAATATTACATAAACATAATATTTATGTACATATTACACCTTCTCAACTGGATTACGCACACTTTATTTCATTAAAATTGTACATAAAGTAATATTTACATAATATGTGTCATCAAAGCTCGTCTTAAGGAAGGGTGTGCGCTCGATGAAAGGTCAAATACGTATGTGATATCAAAGAAACTCATCTTACCACCTTTAAAAAGTAAATCAAAAATATAATTGATCGTAAAGTAATATTTGTTTACTTAACTCCTAAGTTACATAGTAACACTTATTCATATTAGATTGTTATTGTTATAAAATTAGTATTATATTATTTTTTATGAAATAATACTGCAACTACAGTTTGAATATGGTCAAGAAACTTATTCAAATGCAATTCAAAGAAAAATGGTCTGAATGTAGAGCTTCCCAACAACCTTATGGTAATAGCAACGACAGTAATTCAGCATGACGCTTTTTTGAGAAATCTAAATATTCCTCAGAAATAATAGAATATGCATGGTAATGCATGCATAGAATCTATTCACAAAGATATAAGGCGGTATGGAGATGGATTTCCGCGAACATGTTCAAGACTGCACCCAGTCCAGGAGATGTTTAATCGCCTGTTGAGATTTTCTGTTCCTTCATTTCCAACTTGAGGGATGTTTCCAAAAGAAAGTTAAAATTCTTGAACAAATATGCTTTGTCTCATTTGCCTGAGCCAAATATCACCGTAGGGAGAAATGTACCCTAGTGAAAAATGTGATCTTCCTTTCCCGTTCTTCGGATACTGTATATGAATTTTCTCGGACAGAGGGCATGAGATGGCATTAATACCAGTCTTCTTTATGCCAAATTTTATCAATTAATATGTAAGTAATCCCTACGGTTTTCTAAAATCAATTTTGTGACTTGATAAATTTTAACCAAGTTTATATAGAAAGTATATATTTATATTTCACAGATTAAAGAAGTGCATTATTCTGGTATTATGTTACGAGCTCCCTTACATTATAAAGATAATCCAAAATAAATTTCGTCGTCGTAGAAAATATACTATAGCTCTCAGAGGTTTTGGCCAGGAAATCGCCAAAATGCACCACTGTGCGGCGGGGCACAGCTCCAGCCAGGACAAGGTCTAAGCTCCTGAGTGGTCTCTTGGTATAGGTGATAGTGTAGTGCATGAGAGTGTAATTGAGTGTAAGTAAGGGGTGATGATAGGACAAGGAACAGGAAGGAAAGAGCGGGCGCGGTCCGTGTCCTTTTTGTTAGAGTACTGTTTCGGCATCACCTAGCATTTGTCCGAGAAACCTGTGAAAAGTACGGATCAGGAGATCTAGACGCTAGTATTCTCCTCCAGTCAGCGGCTGAACTCGACCTAGCTATTTGTATCTAGCTTGTGTCCAAAATCCTGCCTGAGTCGGCTCTGTGGCGTAACTTACGTTGGTGTCACCCAGGGTAAAACAAATGGTGTCAACACCCCCCCCCCCGAAATTAAATATAAAAATCTATCTGATATCTGAATAGCTTATACATTATTAGTACAAGGATATTTGCACGACATTATATTATTATATCAAGATTAACGATAAGATAAGATAAGGTAATCGCAGATATCAAGACTCTTAGACCACTGAAGAATTGGGGCTCTCTGTTTATAATTTCGCGTTTTACTTTACATTATTTTTCTTTGCTTTCATTGTATATATGATTTAATTGTATACCAATTAAAGTAATATATCATTAAAGTTATATAATTCGAACTATAAAATATTATAATTTGTGTCACCCCTAAAATGGTGCCCCCCTTGACTCCCCCCTAGCTACGCTACTGAGTCGGTTCGAATCCTAGGACCTCTCGGTTAAAGGCACTGCAGTGATATCAATTGACGCCCTGAACCACTTCTCCCGGTTCCTATTTCTTCGCGGAGTAATTTAGTCTCTTGTGGCTTGTTGGCTGACCTGAGAGCGAGGGGGTTCCCCCTGCGTAGGTAGAACACTTGCGGGATGGCCTTGGCGGCGCGCGGCAGCGGACGCAGCAGCGGCTGGCCCAGGCGCGAGTAGTAGCGCGGCACCTTGTAGTCCATGGTGTTGGCACCCGACAGCACGGCCGTGTCCCCTGCCTTCGCCGCATGGCGCAGGCATGCGTCGATGTCCTACAGAGGCAACAAACGCACTGTTCATTGCTTTCAATCCTTACGTGATCCTTCACAAGGGAATACCTTCATCGCAGTTTTGGGTTGTGGCATACTGCATTGAGTAGTGCAGGGCTGCTCAAGTAAGGGTGTTCTAGCCCAGCACTTATAAAAGAGCCACTGGTGTGGACCATTGCTTGTGATGCCAGCCGCACAGGAGTAGAGGGGACCCGCGGCAATGGGCCTGCGCTTATTCCCACGAAGGCCGGGCCACTACATATTGTGTCAGCCCTAGAGAAGAGGAGAAAGCGCCGGCCTGGCCCAGCGCTAATCTGGCAGGCAGTGATGTGACCCGCTGCTTAATTAATCAGGCCCACAGGAGGGGAGAGAGGGCCGCCCTGGACCAGTCCTTTACCTGCGAGCCAACTTTGTATCCCGCTAGTTATTGAGACAGGAAGGGAGTCTTCCCGAGAGGAGGAGAGGGGGGAGAAGAAAAACGAAGATGCACCGGTTCAATTGATTCTAGCCTATTGAGAGACGAGTGACAAGCATGTTGCTGCAGCGGGGCACCGGGCACAGCTTGACCCGAATTCTTGCATCCGAGCAGCCCTTGTATAGAGAAACACAAATGATTCCGATATCGCATGTCCATTTCTGCTAAGGGGGTCATCCCTATTAGTTAAACCATCATTAAGGCGTGATTAAATAACTATTATTTTAAGAAAGTTATGTTTAGGATCGTAAAAATTTTTACTTTTAGAATCATTTTAAAATTCTGACAACGGCTTCTGTGTAGCGATATATGAACAACGGTCCTAAGTGAAATATGGAGCTTTGCGGCTCAGAGCAGAGGGATTTAACTCTATTTACGGGATTTCAAGCCGACTCGGCCCAAACGGAGATTCAGTGCGTGACTGGCGCTCGTTAAAATAAGCTCCCGGCGAAAGGGTTGTAAGAAATCCTGTGGGGTCACTTCGTCATATATCGAATCCAGAACTTCATTTCGATATATTAAAGGAGAGAAATAGTAAATTTGGAGCTAGCACTATAGAGTGATTATATAACTTAATCTTATCTTAATAAGGATATATCATGTAAGAATTCACCTTAATATGGACATATGTAGTTCAGCAGAAATTTTAATTTTTATTGTACAATCTGTACATGCGTTTCTAGAGACTGTTCCTTGAGCTTTTGGAACACCAACCTCACTCATTACTTATTAAGTTGAAGTATGAGTACATGTACAAACGAGTTTTTTTCGTATGAATTGATAAGAAAATACTCGCGTCCGTGTAAAGTAAATCAGGTACATATTTGGTCAATTATTTCTTAAAGGGCTTCTCGTGGCAGAATCGATTTACTCTCGTGAGAACATGGGGAACGATTATTTGAATAACTGGAGTATATTTCCCTCTGAGCTCACGAGATCGTGCGCAGATACTGAGGCTAAATTAAAATGGACATTGGATATCTGAAACGTTCATGTTTCTCTGAACATTGCGTTATATCACATCCCAGAACTCTGTACGCTCATTCCATTTCACGTAAGATACCAATTGTTCAGACTGCAATTTCAACCATCATAGAAAGGTAGCCTACAAACCATTATCAATTTTTTAATGAATTCAATATGTTAATAATTTTAAAGTGCATATTCTTAGAAATACATCGCTTAGGAGTTGTCACAGTTCATAAAAAAATTCAACATAAAAAATTGTAACACTTTTCACATTTTTTAAAATTTCATTATTGAAAAAGTCAATTATCGAATATTAAGTCAATATGTTCATTTGGCTACTTCGGTACAAAATGAAATAAGTTTAAATTAACAAAAAAGTTTAAACGATAATATTAAAAAATAATACTGTGCACAAAAACTTAATGTTTATGAGTATTTTTTCCGAGCGCGTCAACTTCAATGGTGATTCTTCCAGTAAGTTTAGTGCATTTTATATTCCGGTAGGAGCCAGTAATTTCCCCCCTTGGTATGTTGGATGCTATATTCGTCGTCGACCTGCATGTCAGCTTGCAAATTCACCCCTCTCCAAGTGTCTATCGACATGTCTGCGTAATCTGCATACTGTAGTGCATGTACATAGATATTAAGTGTGTCTGTGAAGGGATATACATATACATACATTTATTTGAAGTGCAATTGGGCATGTCCCGGTGGCAATTAAATAACAAAAATTCAACAACAACAATAATAATATAATAATAATAATAATAATAATAATGATAATAATAATAATAATAATAATAATAATAATAATAATAATAATAATAATAAAGGGAGGTCGGAGGATGGGAGGTCATGGCATCATAAGAATTGAGAGTCTACACACAAAACAGATTATCAACATGCGCCAGTATTTCCGAAACAAAGCTGTATCATCCCAGCTTCACACAGTTCTCCAGGAGGCAGATGACAATTACACATCTCTCAGCTTGAAACACGATATGGACCTCGGACAACGATCCATTTACGTGGAGATTGAACTATGAAAACAGAAGGCACTTCATGGGAGATATCCTGCAGTGATAGCCAATTCAAATGTAGACGTTGTTATGTCGTACAAGTGGCTCACCGTCGGATATCTGTTCCCTGAGACGGAGGGTTTCATGGTTGCAATCCAAGACCAAGTTATTGCAATAAAGAATTACCTCAAATATATCGTCAATGACACGGAGGTGCCCTGCGATAACTGTCGTGCCTGTGGTCAATCTCATGAGACGATACAACATACCATAGCAGGCTGTAGCATACTGGCTCCCACAGAATAGCATGATATGGTCGCAAATTATATGATAAGCAAAGACATGATATGGTCGGCCGAATTATCCACGCCCAGGTTGTGAAAATCTATGGGTTAGCACTAACACATAACATACCATGCTACAAGTATATCCCACAAAATGTCATAGAAAATGCTAACTATAAGTTATACTGGGACATAAATATATTGACAGATCGAACAATCCACCACAATGGACCTGACATGACATTTTTGGATAAAAACAAGAAGAAAGTATGGTTTATTGATATAGCAGTCGTAGAAACAAGCAATCTCACCAAAGTATATAATACTAAAATCCAGAAATACAAGGAGATGGCACATATCGTAAAGAAGCAATGGAACGTCCGGGAGATCCAGACCATCCCCATAGTTTTCTCAGCAACAGGAATCATCCCGAAGACCTTGAAGTGTTCACTTTAGCGGTTATCCATTAAGAAGAACATCATTATCAATCTGTACAAAAATCTGTGATTCTCAGTACTTGCTCCTCAGTGAGGAAATTTCTGGGAAATAATGAGGGGTTCTGAATTCATTGTTTATAATTTATTTTGATATGTATATAGTTTTTAGCATATATATGCATTCATTGTTTATAACTTATTTTGATATGTATATAGTTTATTTTAGATCTCTTATTCATCTTATTATTTTGTAATATTGTTTACATGAAATAATTGATGGTTGTCATGCTTTGATAAAACATAATGTCCGTATGACCGCCTTATGTACCAGGAAAACTGTGAATAAAGAGAAGAATAAGAATAAGAATAAGAATAAGAATAAGAATAAGAATAAGAATAAGAATAAGAATAAGAATAAGAATAAGAATAAGAATAAGAATAAGAATAAGAATAAGAATAAGAATAAGAATAAGAATAAGAATAAGAATAAGAATAAGAATAAGAATAAGAATAAGAATAAGAATAAGAATAAGAATAAGAATAAGAATAAGAATAAGAATAAGAATAAGAATAAGAATAAGAATAAGAAAAGAATAAGAATAAGAAAAGAATAAGAATAAGAATAAGAATAAGAATAAGAATAAGAATAAGAATAAGAATAAGAATAAGAATAAGAATCAAGAATAAGAATAAGAATAAGAATAAGAATAAGAATAAGAATAAGAATAAGAATAAGAATAAGAATAAGAATAAGAATAAGAATAAGAATAAGAATAAGAATAAGAATAAGAATAAGAAAAAAAACAACAATAAGAAAAAGAAAAAGAATAAGAATAAGAATAAGAATAAGAATAAGAATAAGAATAAGAATAAGAATAAGAATAAGAATAAGAACAAGAATAAGAACAAGAATAAGAATAAGAATGAAGAATAAGAATAAGAATAAGAATCAAGAATAAGAATAAGAATAAGAATAAGAATAAGAATAAGAATAAGAATAAGAATAAGAATAAGAATGAAGAATAAGAATAAGAATAAGAATAAGAATAAGAATAAGAATAAGAATAAGAATAAGAAAAGAATAAGAATAAGAATAAGAATAAGAATAAGAATAAGAATAAGAACAAGAATAAGAACAAGAATAAGAATAAGAATAAGAATAAGAATAAGAATAAGAATAAGAATAAGAATAAGAATAAGAATAAGAATAAGAATAAGAATAAGAATAAGAAAAGAATAAGAATAAGAATAAGAATAAGAATAAGAATAAGAATAAGAATAAGAATAAGAATAAGAATAAGAATAAGAACAAGAATAAGAAAGAATAAGAATAAGAATAAGAATAAGAAAAGAATAAGAATAAGAATAAGAATAAGAATAAGAACAAGAATAAGAATAAGAATCAAGAATAAGAAAAGAATAAGAATAAGAATAAGAATAAGAAAAGAATAAGAATAAGAAAAGAATAAGAATAAGAATAAGAATAAGAATAAGAATAAGAATAAGAATAAGAATAAGAATAAGAATAAGAATAAGAATAAGAATAAGAATAAGAATAAGAATAAGAATAAGAATAAGAATAAGAATAAGAATAAGAATAAGAATCAAGAATAAGAATAAGAATAAGAATAAGAATAAGAATAGAATAAGAATAAGAATAAGAATAAGAATAAGAATAAGAATAAGAATAAGAATAAGAATAAGAATAAGAATAAGAACAAGAATAAGAATAAGAATAAGAATAAGAATAAGAATAAGAATAAGAATAAGAATAAGAATAAGAATAAGAATAAGAATAAGAATAAGAATAAGAATAAGAATAAGAATAAGAATAAGAATAAGAATAAGAATAAGAATAAGAATAAGAATAAGAATAAGAATAAGAATAAGAATAAGAATAAGAACAAGAATAAGAATAAGAATAAGAACAAGAATAAGAATAAGAATAAGAATAAGAATAAGAATAAGAACAAGAATAAGAACAGAATAAGAATAAGAATAAGAATAAGAACAAGAATAAGAATAAGAATAAGAATAAGAATAAGAATAAGAATAAGAATAAGAATAAGAATAAGAATAAGAATAAGAATAAGAATAAGAATAAGAAAAGAATAAGAATAAGAATAAGAATAAGAATAAGAATAAGAATAAGAATAAGAACAAGAATAAGAACAAGAATAAGAATAAGAATAAGAACTAAGAATAAGAATCAAGAATAAGAATAAGAATAAGAATAAGAATAAGAATAAGAATAAGAATAAGAATAAGAATAAGAATAAGAATAAGAATAAGAATAAGAATAAGAATAAGAATAAGAATAAGAATCAAGAATAAGAATAAGAATAAGAATAAGAATAAGAATAAGAATCAAGAATAAGAATAAGAATAAGAATAAGAATAAGAATAAGAATAAGAATAAGAATAAGAATAAGAATAAGAATAAGAATAAGAATAAGAATAAGAATAAGAATCAAGAATAAGAATAAGAATAAGAATAAGAATAAGAATAAGAATAAGAATAAGAATAAGAATAAGAATAAGAATAAGAATAAGAATAAGAATAAGAATAAGAATAAGAACAAGAATAAGAATAAGAATAAGAATAAGAATAAGAATAAGAATAAGAATAAGAATAAGAATAAGAATAAGAATAAGAATAAGAATAAGAATAAGAATAAGAATAAGAATAAGAATAAGAAAAGAATAAGAATAAGAATAAGAATAAGAACAAGAATAAGAATAAGAATAAGAATAAGAATAAGAATAAGAATAAGAATAAGAATAAGAAAAGAATCAAGAATAAGAATAAGAATAAGAATAAGAATAAGAATAAGAATAAGAATAAGAATAAGAATAAGAATAAGAATAAGAATAAGAACAAGAATAAGAATAAGAATAAGAATAAGAACAAGAATAAGAATAAGAACAAGAATAAGAATAAGAATAAGAATAAGAATAAGAATAAGAATAAGAATAAGAATAAGAATAAGAATAGAAAAGAATAAGAATAAGAATAAGAATAAGAATAAGAATAAGAATAAGAATAAGAATAAGAATAAGAATAAGAATAAGAATAAGAATAAGAATAAGAATAAGAACAAGAAAAAAGAATAAGAAAAGAATAAGAATAAGAATAAGAATAAGAATAAGAATAAGAATAAGAATAAGAAAAGAATAAGAATAAGAAAAGAATAAGAATAAGAATAAGAATAAGAATAAGAATAAGAAAAGAATAAGAACAAGAAAAGAATAAGAAAAGAATAAGAATAAGAATAAGAATAAGAATAAGAATAAGAATAAGAATAAGAATAAGAAAAGAATAAGAATAAGAATAAGAATAAGAATCAAGAATAAGAATAAGAATAAGAATAAGAATAAAAAAGAATAAGAATAAGAATAAGAAAAGAATAAGAATAAGAATAAGAATAAGAATAAGAAAAGAATAAGAAAAGAATAAGAACAAGAATAAGAATAAGAATAAGAATAAGAATAAGAATAAGAATAAGAATAAGAATAAGAACAAGAATAAGAATAAGAATAAGAATAAGAATAAGAATAAGAATAAGAATAAGAATAAGAATAAGAATAAGAATAAGAATAAGAATAAGAATAAGAATAAGAATAAAATAAAAAATAAGAATAAGAATAAGAATAAGAATAAGAATAAGAATAAGAATAAGAATAAGAATAAGAACAAGAATAAGAACAAGAATAAGAATAAGAATAAGAATAAGAATAAGAAAAGAATAAGAATAAGAAAAGAATAAGAATAAGAAAAGAATAAGAAAAGAATAAGAACAAGAATAAGAATAAGAATAAGAATAAGAACAAGAATAAGAATAAGAATAAGAATAAGAATAAGAATAAGAAAAGAATAAGAATAAGAATAAGAACAAGAATAAGAATAAGAATAAGAATAAGAATAAGAATAAGAATAAGAATAAGAAAAGAATAAGAATAAGAATAAGAATAAGAAAAGAATAAGAAAAGAATAAGAATAAGAATAAGAAGAATAAGAATAAGAATAAGAATAAGAATAAGAATAAGAATAAGAATAAGAATAAGAAAGAATAAGAAATAAGAATAAGAATAGAACAAGAATAAGAATAAGAATAAGAATAAGAATAAGAATAAGAATAAGAAAGAATTAAGAATAAGAATAAGAATAAGAATAAGAACTAAGAATAAGAAAAGAAAAGAATAAGAATAAGAATAAGAATAAGAATAAGAATAAGAATAAGAATAAGAATAAGAAAAAAAAGAAGAATAAGAATAAGAATGGAGTACAGTACAAGCCGTGGATGCAATAATCATACTATCATTAATATTAAGTATCATAACAATTATTTCAACTCTGTCATGATATCCACAAATTATATGTTGATAATGCTAAAATTTAATACAAGCTACATAAATATTGACTAAATTATATATTTTAATTCATTGATAGCGTTCTCTACACTTCACTGCACTGCAATACACTACACTGTTTTTGCATTGTATTACACTGACCAGCACTTCAAAGCACTTCACCGCCCTTACTCATTTAATATCTGTTACTCTCATCTTGTTCTATCTTATGTCTAAACTTCCGACACTTAGAGGAAAAGCTTTGAAAATTGCTGCGGGTAAACTGTTCCAATATTTAATTGTTTTGTTTCAAAAAGGAAAAAAGCTGGAAAAACATAAGGGGAAATAGATGATCGGAAGGTCGCGGGCGGTTTATGACCCGTTGATTTACCCGTGTGCTCTGGCATTCGCCTAGTATTGATCAGAGAAATCACCGGAAACTACCGAAGAGAGCAACAGGCTGCTATTGTTCACCGACAGACATCAGCTGAATTCGACCCAGCTATGTAAATAGTGTCGAACATTTTCTGGATTCCAGTTCTAGTATCTCCAGGTCAGCGTCGCTGCAGGAGAATCATATTGTTGCTGACCCATCGCAAATTGTCATACGTTTAATTGTATATGTGACATACCATTTTGTGTTCTGCCCATTCGGAAACTTCACGAAAACTAAACATTTGCTTTCGTGAATACCTTTCACATGATGACATTGTTGTTCGCTTGCGTGTTCTAAGCTAGAAACCGATGCTCGGATTTCTCCAACAATGCTGTCCATGTTTGTATTTATAATTGACTGCTCGGTGAATTTTTCTTTTAACATTCTCTCCAATATTATCTACACGAGTTTGTAACTGCGAAATCTCATTTTCAGTCTCGACTTTAAAAAATTTTCTTCCCAAACATTGGCAATAATTTCCCGCAATTCATCGTTCATCTAATTTTAAAATTAGTTTCCCAGCTATCTAATTTATTTGTAACCGCCGTCAGCTCTCAATTCGGCATTGGATTGCTTAAATTCTGCATTCGATTCTTTAATTTGCTTTCTTTATTCTACATTGGATTGTTCTGTTTTCTTATTTGACTCTTCTATATTTTTACTTAATTCTGCATTCGATGTTTGTAATGCTGCAAGTAATTGTAAAAGCAAGGCATCTCCCGATTTTGCCATCTCAACTTCTGATTGGCTGGATAAACTTCTCGACGCTGCTGCCACGTCCACTGTGTCTTCCTCTACCGTTTTGGCAACGTTGCATCCCGGTTCCAATAGCGAAATTTCTAAGTCTTGGTACATATTGTCCTCGCTGTAAGCCGAAATTGTTTATAATAAATCCTCTCTGGCCGTAATACCTACAGCCTTACCACTTCTCGTCTCCATCTCTACTTAAATTAAATAATTTAATTTGCCTTAACGAAATCCTGGTATTACAAGATGGCTACCTATTACGTCTTCCTAATCACAATAATAATATTATTGTTTTCGCCTCACGCTCTGGGCTCTAGTTGTCATGGTTTCTATATATCTATAATAAATATATATTCCCGCAACCCCTTCTAAATATGCCTTCCTGAAATTCCACAAATAAATAAACCCGTACGTAATTATTTACTCATGGGTTGCGAAGCTTCATTCTAACAAATTTCTTTGAAGTCGTGGGTACGCGAATCGACCCTATAAAGGAAATCGAAAATAAGCCCTTTCCTTGCTCAGCGCGAGGTTTTAGAAAAAAAATATAGGAAATTAGTCAATAGGGTGAAAACGTATAGTGAAGTGAAGTGAAGTGAAGTGAAGTGATTTCATTTGAAGTGATGTGAGGGTTCCTTCGTCTATGTATACATGCGTATATGTTTGTATGTATGTATATTTGTGTAATATGTAAGTTTATTCATTTATATGTTTAGTGTATAGGCATTTTAATGTTTAGTATAGTAATATGTATGTTTATTCATTTATATGTTAGTGTATATGCATTTTAATGTTTAGTATAGTAATATGTAGGTTTATTCATTTATATGTTAGTGTATATGCATTTTAATGTTTAGTATAGGAATTTAAATGCCATCTGCATATATAGGAAATGACAAAGTCAATTTGTTTGTTTATATTTATTTTTTTATATATTATTATGTTATTTGTAATTGTTATTTTGCATTCTGCCACCGGGCATCATCTGCCCAATTGTAGAATAAATTTCTATCTATCTATCTATAATAATATTACTGCTTTGGGAAGAGTATGAATTCAAATTTATTCGTATTTTGCTGGAGGAATACCGTCGGAAATAATAACTCTTCTTTCTAATTAAAATCAAATAACTTCATTCTGAATTTTCTTCCTTTTTTTTCTGAAATGTTGGCGAGAATCTTCCTACTACTTGTACTAATTTAACAAATAACAACAGACAAAATACATGTAAACCCTTTTCACAATATCCTAACAATAATATTGACAATTAATTTTTTTTGCTTCCACCAATCAAAATTTTCATCATTACGCTAGTGCGCTTTGTCAATTTATTAAAACAACAATTAATTTAATCCTTAATAAATTTATGTAAATCCATGTTCTCTCAATACCTTGAAATAAAGTGACATTCTTGATCATGTTATAACCTGGAAATAGAATAATAAATGTTTGTTACACTTCTCTTTGCTGTGGTTCTGCGACCTATCGATCTCCACAATCCATATCCTAATCCACACTAATTGTAAACAGGAACATCTTCCATTTTCGGCTGCATTTCAACGTTCGACTTCCAACACACTTCCATCGTCCGCGGCTTAACCACCGATCCTCCTCGTAACTCGGCTCGACTGCGTCTCAAGAAGTTATATGTTCTGACCACGTTGGTTTTAAAAACAAAGGACGACTGGTCATTACGACGTTCTTTCGTTTTTATACTTTTATTTATGTTACTCACTCAATAAACCACGCGGTATTCTCACAATTTCCACAAAATGTTCCCAATTAATTATATTGTCCGTGGTTCATTTTAAAAATACTGGTTTCATTTTATTTAATAAATAAATAAATACAGTTCTGTCTGTCATGTTTTTATAACATCTGACAATCTTCTCACAGTGTATAATATTCCTTATCATACAAATTCTATATCCTATTGAACGAAACAACTTGGTGACATGTTTGTATCGTCAAAAATTGCCATAATTTTATTTTCTGCCGTCCCCATAGTGGATTTTAGTCTTCGTTTCCGATAATGTGAATAATTGCGATTTATTATATTCACCAATACACTATTAACACTTCCTTTGTTTGTCCATGCATCCGCATTGCAAATCAAGCGTCTTTTTCTAATAAAAAAAATTGGACATGTCTTAATAGACCGTCATACATGGCTTCTCCGATCAATATCAGGCAAATTCCGGAACAGTACTCTAACAGAACACGGACCGCGCGCGATCTTGTCTGTTGAGCAAAGATACGAGGTAGCAGATCACTGGGAGAACTGGGGAACAATGAGCTTGGTGTTTAGAAGCTAAAGGGGAGGGAGATGCCAAAGATAAATGAGCTGAGGAGTGAGATGACGAGCTGTGAGGCAATGAGATGAGGAGAAATGAGCTGGAAAGTGAAGGGCTGAGGAGCGCCAAGCTGAGAATCGATGAACTGAGAGCGAGAATTTGTGGAGCAATGTATTGGGATGCGCTGCGCTGGGATTTGATGATTTAAGAAGCGCTAATCTAGGAAAACTATGTGATGAATATCGATGAGCCGTGAAGCGATTAGTTGGGGAGCGAAGAAGTAGGGGCAACGACCTAGAGAAGGCAGTGGAGGCGGGCGCACCTTGCAGTCGCGGGCGCGGGCGCCGGCCCGGGCGTAGGGCGAGTCGTCGCCGCCGCGCACCAGGTCGAGCACCAGCGGGTGGCCTGCGAGGATCAGCGGCGACGCCAGCAGCTGCTCCACGCTGGCGATGGCCGGCCGCCGCCCCGGCTCCAGCAGCCGCGCGAACACCGCCGACTGGTAGCCCGTGTTCACCTGCGTCCGACCACGCCCACTTCGTGTGAGGTCTTTGGGGGAGTGAATGAAGAGAATAATAGAAAATCCCTATAGAGATGATTACTACAGTCCCAGAAGAACTTAAGAATTGAAGATGGGTGTTCACAAAGTTTGTAGATGCCTTCTTCATATCAATTGAGAAAATATTATTTTGTAATTAAATATATCCATAGATTCTTTTAATAATCGAAATATAATATTTATAAACCTATTTATATTGATAATCCAGTTGCTTTTTATTTAATAATACCTTCAAATATTTAATTATATTTTCTTCATAAAAATATCATCTTTTAGTTTTCAAAAATAGTTTCTCGTGCTGTATTTGGTGTATTTAACATTCTAGAATTAAACAGCTGACTGATTGTAAATGTTTTAAACTTATAAAATATGCAGAGGTGAATATGATAACTTTTTTCTAAAGAACATGTGATGCGAAAGAATGTCATTTGATAATTTATATATAGTGCCCCTGATATGTAGGCAACCCCTCGTACGTTGCTGTTTGGCTTCTACATGAACTCTTACTGGACGACCTGTCCAGGGATAACGACAATATCGACTTATTTGTACTTTATTGTTCAGCATTGATTGCGTCTGTTCATGAAATGCAAACAACATGCATGTATAAAACTTCATGGTCATCAAATCGAGAACTTGATGAGTTTAAGTGATAGTATATTCTTTACATCGACCACAGCCAAATACCCTCAAAAATTCTTTAAATGAATGTAAAATGTAATGTCTCTTCTGTTCTTCAAGATGGTAAACATTTGGATCCCTACGACCTAATTTTGAAATAAAATAAGTTTACATTAGTACAGGCTCATATGGGAAAACTTCCGCAGGTATAGGCTTTTTACTGTAAGTTACTGAAAACTTTAAACGGTGGAAGTACCTTTTTGTTTTATTCAATACGTAGTAATTGTTTTGAGCAATCATGTCATATTAAATGTAACATACCTCACTGAGTATTCTGAGGATTAATTGACAAAAAACTCAAAATTCTTTCCAGCCGCAAGCACTGCCTCTCGGCTTAGTAGTTAGGCTGTACAAATCATGCTATTGTTAGCACGTTCTTTTGGGGAAGGAGAGAATATCGCATAACTGAAAATTTTGTACTATCCCAATCACAAACTTTTTGACGATAATTAACTTTCAAAGTAAACAATGTGGAATAGTATTCAATGCAGAAATAAAGGAAGTACGGGCGCCGAACTCAGCCTAACATACGAGGGGCAAGTAAAAAATAAGGTTCCCAACGCTGTACACTCGCCACGCGAGATACTAGGAGAAATCCGGCAACACCGCCTTCATTATTGATGCCCCCCACTCCATTCCAACTACGTGGAAGATCACTGCGAAGCTTAGTGCCAGTCTAACAGCCATCCGCGATGGAGCCCGCAATCGCCGTCACCGCCAGGTGTGAAATTCGTTCAGTGATTCGATTTTTAAACGCGAAGAACTTTACACCTATTGAAATTCATAGATAGTTGGAAGAAGTTTATGTCAAAGCTTGCATCAGCGTCCAGCACGTCCGAAAATGGTGCAGGGAGTTCTCTGAAGGACGCACAGACGTTCACGACGAGCAAAGGAGCGGGAGGCCATCGGTGTCCGACGAAGTCGTGGCGAAGATTGAGCGCATTCTCCTCGAGGATCGAAGAGTAACGCTTAGGGAGCTGGCTGATCAGGTTCCTGAGGTTTGTGAAAAAACCATCGACAACATTTTGACCGAAAAACTTGGTTATCACAAGGTGTGTGCGCGGTGGGTCCCGCATATGCTTTCAGAAACCCACAAAGACAATCACGTCAAGTGTGCCGAGGGGTTTCTTCGAGAATGCGCCGAAAATACTGAAGAATTCTTGGACTCCATTATTACGGGAGATGAAACGTGGTGTCACTACGTCACTCCGAAAAAAGAAGAAGACTCGAAACAATGGCTCCATCCCGGGTCGCCGAGGCCGAAGAAGTTTAAGCAGACGCTGTCCGTAGGAAAAGTGATGGCCACGGTGTTTTGGGACCGAAAAGGCGTCTTGCTTACCGAGTTTATGCCTAAAGGGACCACAATAAATTCGGACAGGTACTGCGAGACGCTAACGAAACTCAAAAGAGCCATCCAAAATCGCCGGAGAGGAAGACTGAGCAAGGGCGTTAGGTTGCACCACGACAACGCGCGACCGCATGTCTCTCGACAGACCACAGCCCTACTGGACAAATTCGGCTGGATCATGCCCCCATGAATTGCTTGATCATGCCCCCTAGAGCCCTGATCTTGCTCCCAGCGACTTCCACTTGTTCCTGAAATTGAAGCAACACTTGGGTGGACAACGCTTCAGTACAGATGAAGAGGTGAAGGAAGCGGTCACCAAGTACATTGGCGGCCTAGCGGCGGAGTTCTTCGAAGCGGGTTTTCAGAAGTGGATAACTCGTCAGAAAAAATGCGTTGAAAGATCTGGCGACTATGTAGAAAAATAGTTTGAAATACAAGCTTTCAGATGGTATACATATTTATTGCAATAAAAAAGGCCGTAACCCTGAAAAAAATGTGGGAATCTTATTTTTTACTTGCCCTTCGTACCTTAGATATTGCAAACTTATGAAAATAAAATATCACGTAAGAGACTAAATTTAAGAATAAACTTTGGTTTTCTAGAGCAACAATTCTATATTTCTCTTTTATATGATTACCAATAACTATTTAAATACTCCATTCTTGTTTACAAGTAGCTATTGAAAATCTATTAAGGTAATAAATGGCTGTGTTTGACTAGCAACTGGCACGAACATACCACCTTACAGCTGAAAAAATAACGACAAAACACGATATTGTGATTGTCTGTGAAGTGGTTCCCCCGAAAGGTTCTTACTCCTGCCAAGCATATCGGTTGGAGAACCAAGACGGATTGCAATAGATATTGAATGTGCGTTGATCACGCATTTACCATTGAGCGTCGGATGCGTCGAATGCGCCGAATGAGGGAATTAGGAATCTGGACTATGCAAATGCAGAAATTTCCTCATGAACACAGCGAAACGGAAATGAGCATGAAGCCTGACACTTGAAGTTGAACTACCTTGACGATTGCATTAGCCACTGCTGTATATTATTTTCGTTACTTTATTTGAAATAAGATGAAAGGCGAAAAAATTCTTAAAAATATCATTGACACATAAATGGTTGGTTTTTAATCGTCGAAGAGAAGTTGCGGAATTTGTGTCCATCTGTGCGTATTGTGGATTAGATCTTAAATAGGAGGAAGAAAATGAGAAAATGTCGGAATTCTGGAACACTGCACAGCAGTGGCATCATTTGATACCCTGAGGCACCTCATGCACGGGTCGTCGTCCAACCTGCAGGCTGTAGAGCAGCCAGAGCAGGAAGAGCAGGCGGCAGCGGCGCGTGCGCGGCGCGAGGGGCGGGGCCTGCGCCAGCGCCCGGCCACGCCCCCGCGCCCCCAGCGCGCTCTGGCCCGCGGCGTACAGCGCCAGCGCCGCCCCGCACAGCGCCCACACGCGCCACGAGAACGCGCGCACCTGCACACACACACACATCCAGTGATTGATGGATTAATTATTGATTCCGGGGGCGTCAACTACTTAGGTCAAGAGTAAGTGTGGAGCGTGTTTTTATGGCATGAGGTGGTGGTAATATTCCCCCTTTGGATGGCAATTTTGGGGCTTACCTACATCGACTTGCGATGATAGTGATTCCTTCAACTTCTAAGGTCATTAGTCTCGTACGTGTGGTGCATATTTTATCGGGGGAGGTGGTGGTGGTGATGTTCTCAAGCTGGATGACGAGATCCGGCGTCGACCTACGTGTGCTTGAGAGGATATTCACAAACCAGGTATCTCCCATCAGCGGGGAACCGCCCCAGCCGGGACAAGCTCTAAGCTCCCGACCGGTCTCCCAGCATGTGTGGTAATGTAATGCATATTCATGTACGTATGTGGAGGAAAAAAACTCAGCCGATGGTAGGTCGGCACCGGATCTCGCCATCCAGCGGGAATATCACCGCCCCCATATAAAAACATACATTACTCGTACGGGACCAACGATCTTAGTAGTGGACGCGCCCAGAATCATTGACAATCAGTCAATTCACTACATCAAGTGAACGTGGCGTGCGTGTACCAGGCTGGTCCAGCGCGGCCAGGGCGTGGGCAGCGGCAGGTAGAAGACGTAGCGCTCCGCGTTGTGCGGGGGGAAGGTGAGCGCGAACTGGTCGGCGGCGCCCACCTTCCACAGCTCGGGGGTGAACACGTCGGCCTCCCCGGCCAGCAGCATGAGCTTGCGCGCCGCGAACGGGTCGTGGCCCGCCGGTCTGCGCACGAAGCGCAGACGCAGGTTGCTGCGCGCCGCCAGCTCGCGCAGCACCTCCACCTGCGCGCGCGCGCGTGCGCGAGGAAATTTTGTAATATCAGTTGGCAGCCATGCTTCGGAAGGTGCCTTCGGACGACGGGATGCTGGCGATCATTGAGAGAGTCAAAAAAATGCCCAGCTGCGGAGGAGCTCGAAGAATGACTCTCCAAGGCGCAAGGGTGTGCGTGTAAGGGACGGGCAGCTGCCATTGCAGGAAGGCTGCGGGTGATCACGTGACAGTCAAAAATATACCAGCAACAGATGTCCAGGTGGACGTCTATTCGTTTTCTGGTCGCCTCGCGTGTGGTCGCAACTGCTAGCCCGGGAGGCGCACGTGCACTCCTCGAAACACTGCGAGTGCGTTGCACTGAGTATCCGGGTACTGAATTCTTGGCTGTCCGGGATTAGCCGCGTAATGTCGATGGAGATGACATTTCGGCCATCTTCTTGTGGCCTTCTTCTTGGCTATACTGCTCTGCAGTATAGCTCTGAAAAAGGCCACAACAAGATGGCCGAAACGTCAGCTCCAGTGACCATGACGCGGCTAATCCGGGACAGCCAAGAATTTAATGACTCCGGCCGCGGAAGCCTACGACTCTAAAGACCGGGTACTGGAGCTGCAATTGCCGGGGTAGAGGATTTGTACTAGCTAGAGTATGGGAAGAAGTGTGCGTATGAGAAACGGAAGGTACAATAGCGGCAATAACTCCACAGCTGAACATATTTGTAACATATTGTAAATAAAATGATTGTACTTATAACTCATGTCATCATTTAGCTACCACAACGCGACAATATGCGCGTGGCTCATCGGGCTCGATTTAATGGAGACTGTAGACATGGCATAGCGTACAAAACTCGACTGCATTTTTGACTCTATGCTCATAAGTCGACTCGAAATCGAACTCGAAGTGATAGGTGAGCCCGCTAATCCACCGGGTTCAGTGGACGGCTTATATCGCATGCTATTTCATTACTCGGACATGCTATATCGAATTTTTCACAACTCTGGGGGCAGTGTGAGCTGCGAACTGAACTTTCCCAAAATGCAACATGAATTTGGTGCATTGGTCCCTTGAATGTAATTATCTCTGCAAATGGTATTATTTTTATTTCTTTAATATTATACTTTACTTATGTGTACTGTTATTGCTGGGCTGTTCTGGTCCAACAAATGTGAATTAAAATATGTGGCCTTGTGGGAATTTAGCTCACTCGGTCGCCCCAGTTCGAAACATCTTCCGTTTCAACATTATTGCTGTCGATATCTATAACACTTTATCGTGCCAAATCTCCCTAACGGTGCCTTATTTCACGTAGTAAGATTTTGTCCATGAGACCTACTCTTCTATCTGACCACGCAAGTTTCGCTACGCTCCATTCGACATCTAGTAGCTAAAAAAGTTATCACTAAGACAACGAAAAAGGCGATTAGAATTTAGCTCAAAGCTTATTTTAGATTTGAGGATCTTTCACATGCAGTAACTCCACAACAATCCTCTTCTGTAAGCACCACTGCCAAATCGGCGCCGTAGGTGTACATAAGCTGAAAAACCAAAGCAAATCTGATGCAATCACCATAGAGCAGACCTACTCGAGCTTTTTACAAACAAATACCGCAGTGCTGTGCTATTCTTTTACTGTAGCGTGAGGGTTCATGGAGAAGACAAAGCGCGAGCAAGCTGTGGTGGCGTTGAAGGCACCCACCTCGATGCCCCCCGCGTAGTGGACGTCGTGGTCGCGGGAGTCGTTGAGCTCCGGCAGCACGTACTGCGGCAGCACCACCGCGGCGGCGCGCACGGGGCACCCGCGCAGGTCCAGTGGCGGCGCCCGCGGCAGCACGGACCACCTGCCACGAAGGGAAGCGCTTCAGATTCGTCTCGAACTAGCCGGAGAGACTCCACTCCGCCTGGCACTTGCGAGGCTCGAGGCAGAAGTCACGGCAACTATTCTTGTTTCTCAGTTTTAGTCTAAATTCTTTTTTCTAAGTATTATAGGATCACACTATTTTATTTGTCGCGTGAAAGAAATGCTGTTAATACACAGCAACAGATATGAGTGTCTCGATTCGCACAGTGAGCAATGTGAAATCAGTACCACCGTGAGAGATGAATGTAATCCATTTCAAGCATCTCTCGTAGATCAAATAAACCTGTTTTCCATGGGAGAAATGCCTGATAATATCACAGGGAATTGGTGGAAGCTCTTGAGAACAACCATACTGGATAGTTGCGAGATTCTGCGAGGCAGATGAGTTTCTGTGACGATGCGTACCGCCCAGTGATCAGCAACACACGCGACAACTAGTGAGTGTGTGTACCCATGTGGCACGTGCGGTAATTGCGCATCTGTCTAATTGGGCCTTTATAACGGATATGAAATGCTTTTGTAATGTTGCAAACTCGTATATGGTAAAATGATTTGGGGCATGAAACCAGAACTGTCATTTCAAGTACTCTAATAAATATGAGAAACCCAATTCTGGTATGTCGTTGAACGTCCATGTACTTCATTCATAGCTTATTTCCTGTGAATACTTCACATTTTCTTATTCTCACAAAAACATTAGTTGCTATAACTTCTTACCCAAACCTGGTATTTTATCAACATCATCGATTAGGTAGGAAAAGTAATTAATTATATCTATAGCGAGAAATGAAAATTATTTAACTTAAGCTTCCGCAGCAGGAGCGCGGCTGGCTCGGACCTTCTGTAGCCCACTCCTTTCCGTTTCACTCCGCTGCAGTCTGTTCCAACTCGACCGATCCCTCTACCTCTACGTTCGGCTTCGTTCTAACCCGCTCCCCCTCGCCCACCCCCACCCGCTCACCATCAAGCTCAACTCTCCCTGTTAATTCCCCCGCTCTCCCCTACCACCACGGCCGTGCTTCTCTCCGTTGAAAGAAACTTCAATTGTTCAAACATCGGTGTACTCATTCAGTCCAGTAGTAATACACGTGTAAATCCAAATACGTTTATTTTTTTAAAAAATGGACTTTATGACGCTTCTGAATAACTTTCGTGGATTTCCTCATCGTTTTCGAGATATTTGTGAAAAAAAACGGAGTAGTTATTACAAATTCAGTACGCAATAACTTATTTTGTTTTGAAAATTCCATTAAAATAACTATAAAACTGAAGTTGTAAAAAACAAACGTTTTTATGTAATCAAAACTAATCTGAAAAAATAGCTAACATTTTTTAGACAAATACTTTACCTTTCACTGAAAACCCCAACGAAATTGGTTGAGCCGTTCCCGTAATTAGCGAGAACAAACAAATAACACATGTGAAAAAATTTAATGGGTTTTTATGTTGTGTAAATAACCAGATGAGCCAATAAAATGACAGTAATTTCGACATCACATGCGAATAAAGATTTGTGATCAGGTAGTTGTGATACTTAAGTTTGGCTACTGAATAGGACGACAGTCACACCGAGAATCCTGACAATTAAATTCAAACTGAAAAGAAGTGTTATCGGCTTTCTAAGCACCAATTTAATAGCAGGAAGAAAAACAATTACTGTTCGTAAAATTGTGAAATAATATTTTCCTTTGCCTTTTTTTTTGTTATTTAAGGTCGCATTAACAGCTATTGGCATTAGCGTTATGGTAACTATGAGGGTGAAACAAATTGGTGATGATAAGGGGTGAAAGGACGAACACAAATACAATCATGCCCGAGGCGGGACTCGAACCCACAACCTCTTCGGTCCGAGATCACTACGACACTACTGCCTTAGCGATCTCGGCCACCGGAACGACTTCTTTACCTTTGTTATTTAATTTTTAGATGTTAAAACTTTAAGCAATAAAGTTCATTAGGTTAATCCCTTTTTACTTTCTCGCCTTACGAAGTTCTTCGTAAGAAGAGAGTTATTTGGTATGCATTTAATGTGATTTGTTTACCCAGGAGTTGCCGTTCTTTGTTGAACATATCCAGCTTCTGTGCCGCAATTGTTTTCCACGTGGAGAGGATCCCAAGTGAATGCCACAACGTCATGATGTGTTGGAATATCTGGTAGTAGTGGTTGAGGTGCACCACGAAATGCTCCTAGTGAAACGTATTACATTCAGTTAGAAGACAATTCGTTAAATTCTCATTGAACTGGCTGAAATGAACAACCTGCGTATAATTTATGTTCGTACGTTATCTTTTTTTGTAAGCGTATTTTATCTTCCGCTTTTTATTCTACAGTTTTCACTCATTTTTTGCAAAAAAAATATAAAGTTAAATTTTAAGTTAAATAAATGTTCATGCGTGAAATATGGTAAGCTTTCGATTTAGTTCATTTCGTGATTTTATTCAATGACACGACTTCCTTTACAATGGAAAACATTAATTGTAATTGTGAAATGATGAAAAATAGGAAGACGGAGAGAAAAATATTATGATGAACAATATATTGGAGTGGAAAATGTGGTTGTAGAGGCAATGATACTGGTGGATAATGGTGACGTGTGGTTTTATAGAACTTTAAAATATATGTTGATGTGAGTGAAATAGACGATGGGGTAAAGGTGAGGAAGGGAATAGTGTGCGAATAACAATGCCTGGTTGTTAAGGTCCCGCTCGGGCATTCCCCTGATATTGATTGATATAACCATTGAAAACTATCGATCGTCTCAACCGGAACCCATAATATTGCTCCAAACAGTGACTGAATTCGATCAGCAATCTATCTAGTGCCGAGAATTCGCCACCGACCGGAACTCGCACCCTAGCACCTCCCTGTCAAGGACGCTTAAGAGGCAACAGAGTCAGAGCTTGCACGAGTTACGTGTACTTGACGACTGTTGAAGCGTGGGCGAGACTTTTGAGAAGGAAGTCACTCACATGCGCAAAAGAGCGAACGATCGCAGATCAGAAAACATCGCTTAACCCAACGCGAGATAAGGAGTTTTAATCGCTAATAAATTTGCTTTGCCTACGATTGTAAATTCTTTTAATTTGTTCTATTGTAGTTATTTGATTCTGATTGGTTTGCTTCTTACACTAAACATTCTTACACGAAATGTGAATATTTTTGTGCCGCAGCTGCCCGATAAAAATCTAGGAGGTGAATGTTTTTGTGACGACATTCACTGTCTCTTATATCGTCAGACAAGTTCACAGATTCAGCACGCGAACTCTACCAGTGAGCCATCACAACCCATGCCTCTGACGTGTGGATGTAAAGTGAGGGTGAACGGTGAAAAAAAAATAGATTGATATATATATATATATATAATATATATATATATATATATATATATATATATATATACACACATATATGTGGGTGTGTAAGTAAGGGATAAAGATAGGAGAATGAAAAGGAAGGAAAGATTGAATCCATTGACCATTTGCTAGAGTACTACTCCGGTATTCGCCTCCAGTGACCAAAGGAGTAGCCGTTCGCAAGAGTTCTCCTCCAGAGAGCGACTGAACCCTAGCTGACAAGCCGGTGTCGAAAATCCTGCCACTGTCGGGGCTCGAACCCCGGGACCTCCGGTCAGAGGTCCCTGAATTTTAATAACAATAGATTTTCAATGAGTGTCAATATAGTTTCAATGAATAACAATGTAATTTCAGTGTAGTGACAATGGAGTTGCAATGAGTGACAAGGGAGTTTTAGAAATTCACAATGGATAGTGTATGAGTGACAATGGTGTTTCAACGCGTGACGAAGTAGTTTCGACGAGTGACAAAAGAGTTACAATGTAATTTCTGATGTCATAAGCCCCATCGCGCCACTCGCCTGCGGGCGCGACCACCGCCGGCCAGAAGACGTCCGCCCGCAGCAGGTGGCGCGTGGCGGCGCGGGCGTCGGCGGGCGGGCGGCCCAGCAGCGCCAGCGCGGCGCGGTGGCCCGGCCGCACAGCGCGCAGCAGCCCGGCAGCGCCTCGCCCGCCGCCGCCAGCAGCAGCAGCGGCGTGGCCTGCGCCGGCTCCGCGCGGCCCCGCCAGCGACACCGCCCAGCGCGCGCGCGCATGCACGCCCGCGGCCACGCCCTCCGCCCACGCCGCCGCACGCGCGCTGCCGTTGCTCAGCCCCTGACACAGCATTGGCTGATTCAGTGGGGCTCACATGACCTGAAAATGACCTTTACGGTGACTTATAAATAAGAGGAAAATGACTTGCGCACGGGAACATCATCGGTTGACTAGTGATTCCGGGCAGGTCGACGACTAAGGTAATTAGCACAACTCGGATACTGATGACCTGAAAAGTCTTTGAAAACTACCCTTACAATGACTTAAAATATAAGGAAAATGATCCGTAAAATGACTTAAAAATGAGGAGATAATGACATAGTTTTTTAAAAAAGACTGAAAAATATGTATAAATATGTAATGGCATCTTGCGCAAGCAAATATGAAAACATAATATTGATGGGCGATTTTAATTGCAATCTCCTGACACCATTACAATCTGCCGAGAATTTCAAGCGTTTCTTTTCGGAAATGAACCTTACGATTCTGCCGCTAAATCCAACTCATCACACTGCCGGAACAGACACATGGATTGACCACATGATCGTATCAAATCGCGAGAAAGTAAATCAACATGGACAGATGTCAGTTCCCAGGATATCTAAACACGACCTTGTATATCTATCATATCAAATGAAATGCCCGAAATATACGCCCAAAATTTTTAAGTACCGTGACTATAAGAGCTTCAATTCGGAAGCATTTACCTCCGACGGTTTATGTGTTCCTTGGCACCTTATCAACCAAGAAAATCGTATAGACAGAAAAGTAAATACCTTCACGTGCTTACTGACAGAACTTCTTGATAGGCACATACCAATTAGAAAAGCTCGCGCGACACGACCTCCCGCTCCCTGGTTAACGGATGAAATACGTGCGTTAATGAAACAAAGAGATGCCGCCTTTAATGTATTTCGTAACACAAAGTGCGAACATGACAGAGACGCATACAAGAAACTGAGAAATCTTGTAACGCAAAAATCTAGGAACGGCAAAATTAAATATTATCATAGTATAGCACGAACAGAGATTCAAAACAAGTATGGAAATCGCTGCGCACCTTAGGTTTAGGTAAATCACGAACCCCAACGCAAATTGATGCATCTCTTGACACTCTTAACCAGCATTTTGCTAGCATGGCTCCTCACTTCGACTATTTCTCAAAAAACAAAACTCTCTCAACCTTACGAGACGTTTCGGAACACACTCAGGAAGAATTCTTTTTCGCATCTACAAATCATTATGACATTTTTAAAACCATTCAGAGCCTCAAATCAAACGCCGCAGGCACAGATAACATCAATGCCAAATTACTAAAACTCAGTGCCGAAGTTATATATCCCATTGTAACTGACATAATAAACTTTTCTCTAGTAAGTGGAACGTACCCAAACCCATGGAAAACCGCACTTGTTCACCCTCTCCCTAAAACTACCACAAACCCTCCAGAATACAGGCCAATAAGCATTCTACCTACAATCTCAAAAGTTCTGGAAAAAGTTGCGCGACGCCAAATTATAAGTTACCTCGAAAGCAAAAATATGATATGTGATCAACAATACGGCTTCCGATCAGGTAGAAACACAGGAACTGCCCTCTTAAATATTATCGAGGAAGCTCGATCCTCCATTGACAAAAGCAAAATAACGATACTTGTTCTCCTAGATTTTAGTAAAGCATTTGATTCGGTCGACCACGAAATTTTGCTTGAAAAAATGAAAATATTGGTTCGCTAAACCCACTTACTCAATATCTTTCAAATCGACAACAAATTGTTGTATCTTATGAAAAGCAATCCTCTGCCGTTAAAACTTCCCGTGGTATTGCGCAGGGAACAGTTCTAGGACCCTTAGCATTTTTAATTTATGTAAATGACGTAGGACAATGCCTCAGTTACTGTGAGCACAAAATGTACGCTGACGACCTGCAGATCTATGTAAGTGGATACCCATCGGAGTTAAACTCATTAGCCCAGAAAATAAACCATGATTTAAATTCTCTCAATAAATGGGCAGAATCCCTTGGTCTCCTATTAAATCCAATGAAGTCGCAGTGCTTAGTGATAGGCTCTCGCAACGCTTTGAACAAGTTGGAGAAATCTCCCCTACCGGAAATTAGCATTGGTAACTCTCCTGTCCCCTGGTGTAGTGATGTAAAGAACTTAGGAATATATATAGACAACACACTTAGCTGGACCACGCAAGTAGGTAAGATTTGCCAAAAAGTCTTCGCAGGCCTCCATTCCTTAAAACGTGTCAGAGAACTACTACCTATTAACACCCGCATAAGCCTAGTAAATTCACTCATAATGCCTCACTTCGATTATTGCGATTTCTTACTTACGGACTTAAAGGTCAAACAACAACGCAAATTACAAATAGCACAAAATGCATGCATCCGTTTCATATTCGATCTTAGGAAATACGATCATGTATCGGACTTTTACGGTCCAACAAACATTCTCTCAATCGAAAAAAGGAGAACTTTACATAGCCTCCTCCTTCTCCATAAAATTTTGAATAATACCTATCAAACGCACTTATCGCACAACTTTAAAATGCTGACGCTGGAACGATCACGTTCCTCGCGATTACTATGCATACCTCGGCACAACACGGTATCCTACAGTAAGTCATTTACTGTCACTGTAATTAGAATATGAAACTCTCTACCCACATATCTAAAACAAATTTGTGGTTTCAGAAAATTTAAAACCCAACTCAGTGACTGGATCAAAACGATTAATTAGAAATAACACAAGCCCCTATTCCCATTTTCACACCCTAATTAAACACCACGTCCGCTATCATCCTGATCAAATTCGATTACATTTAAAGACGTCAAGCTCTTCTCCTGTATTTTTCTCCTCTTTACGCTATCGCTGAAAGCCCTAACATATCATCCTGTCTAATCAAATGCCTCAAAACAAGTATATTACATACTAGATAATAAGACTTTCATGCATTTTCACACTGTAATGTATAATATTTTCGTGCTACATTTGTGTTCATCTTGTTCACTTGCCTGCTTTCTGTTGCTGTTTTTTTTTTCTCTGTTACAGATTATCTTGTAGACCTCAGCAAACTGCCAATAGCCAACCTACGAAAACTACATTTATGTACATGAATAATATTATATTTATATTATCTTTCCCCTCTCCCCACTTTCCCCAGTTTTCCTAATTCATTCTCCCCATTCCGCGCTCGACTGCCGAACCGAACGGATCGTTCTTGTCGGTGTGAACAGTGACAACCGTGCGACTTACTAAAAGTTGTGAACCAGCGCAAATCTTGTGGTCTGTGGAAACAGTCCACTAGAGAGTGCTACGCATTATGTACAATGGATACTGCCCGACAACCGGGCAGCTCATCAATTTTGCGCTAATAACTCTCAACAGTAATTATTCCATCCCACACCTAAACACATCGATGCTGTACGAACAAGCAACGACAACCGCCAGTGACGAAGTTACATCAATGGAATCTCAACCAAGTCAAACGACAATGGAACGCCAACCAAATCAACAGACATCGATGGGGCAGCAAAACCCGGATACTCTACAAGGTAACGCTTCAGGCCAACATACCGCAGGGCAAAATTTAAAGCGACCTTCAGATAATGATACCTCGTCTAGCGACACCAAAAGGTCTAGTCTGCATTCAAAACAAGACAATATAGACAGTTCAACCCAGTTTAGTTATTCGGTCCAAACTTACAATAGATTTGAAGAACTGAACAGAATACCAGATCCCAACAATCAAAATAGGTTTAGTTACATTAATGAAACGTCGCCAAGTGTGGTAGAATCAGTTAAAATCCCGCCAATTTATGTAGCAAATATAACTAACATCACGAATTTCAGCAAGGAAATCAATACAAAAGTAACAAACAGTTTCACACTTCAATTCATAAATAATAAAGTGAAAATACAACCTGAAAAAATCAGTGATTTCAGAGACATAACCAAATACCTAATTAACACAGGAAGACAGTTCCATACCTACAAGGACCCAGCAAATAAGAAATTCTCAGTTGTATTTAAAAATCTACACACATCCATCACAGAAGAGGAAATCTACACTGAATTGAAAGAAAAACATCCATCACTCGTTAAAGTAACTAGACTCCGAAAATACAGTAATCCAATTCCAGTAATAGCAGCCGAATTCAAGGGGAAGAAAACATAGAAAATATTTTAGAAGTAAGACAAATTTTAATCTCATTGTAAAAGCTGAAAGGAGAAAAAGACCTAAAGGCCCCATTCAATGCATGAATGTCTAGATTTTGGTCATAAAAAGTAATTGTAATCACAAAATAGCATGTATTTACTGTTCCAAAACCATTATTCTGCAACTTGCCCCATAAAATGAACCATTTAAATGTTATAACTGTCAAGGAAATCACGAGCAGACCTCAGAACAGTAGAATGCCCTATTATAAAAAAATAAGCCAAAACCCTAACCTCAAAGATCCTCCAATGTCAACTCGAAAATAACTTTCACTCCCTGATCAATACAATAGCCACTCACATAATCAATATAATCAACTCAATTATCCCAACCATAATAAATAACATCCATTCATCTATCTCAGCATACATTAATAACAATTACGCAACAAACACAAATTAATAAGATTACCATACTCAATTGGAATGCCAATGGCATAATCAACAAAGTTAACGAACTAAAATATTTCATGGAAGATAAGAAAATTGATTTTGCATGTATAACTGAAACACATCTAAACAATAGTACAAAGGTCAGCATACCAGATTATAAAGTAATCAGAGCAGACAGACCAAACTCTAATGGAGGAGGAGTAATGATACTAAGAAGGAGCACAATACCATTTTATCCAATAATACTACCACCAACCCCAGGTATCGAAACAGCAGCAATTAAATTTAGTAATAATAACTATCTGGAAACTACACTCATAGTAGCATATAAGCCCTCAATGTGAAAATTCAGGATACAATATCATGGGTGTTATTGATCAACACACCCCAACAATTGTCTAGGTGATTTAATGCAAAACATATAAAGTGGGATGTAAAAATAATAACTCAGCTGGGACACAACTACTACGGTTAATAAACAACAACAAATTAAGTTTCATAACCCCAAATGAACTAACCTACTACCCATTTGATCACTCTAGGAACCTGATCTGTTAGACATAGGATAACAAATATACAACAAAAGTTTTTCCACAGTACACCATGAAATGGACTCAGACCATCTACCAGTAATAATCACTACACAACAGTCACTCCCCACACATTCACCCACTCCACAACTCAACACTCACAAAATTAATTGGCAAATATTTAAAAATAGTGTTAAAAACAAACATCCCAAAGTTCAAAATATTAAATACACCCTCTAGAAATAGATCAAGCAATCACAATACTTAATAACATAATATTAAGAGAACTAGAGAACAGTAAACCAAATAAATCACCTACAAATACACAGAATAAAAACAATGAACTACCTAAAAGCATAAGAAATCTAATTCACATAAAGAATAAAACAAGAAGATTATGGAATTATACTAGACACCTGAAATTAAAAGGAACTAAATCTATTAACATATATTACCAAAAAACAAACACTTTTCACACACAAACAGCAACAATACAACACCATGATTCAAACATTAAGCTCAAGTAACAATACACTGTGGCAATTTAAAAATAGAATACTAAAGAAAAAATACTATTCCTCCACTTAATACCAACACAGGGAAAAAATTCTCACCCTTTGAAAAAGCTGAAACACTAGCAAATCATTGTGCAGATACATTCAAACCAAACGACTCACCCCACACATTCAACACCAAACAATCACACAGATAGCATAGCTCCTAATTATAATGTACCATCAGAATTAGATTCATATCTCCCCAGGAAATAATAAACATAATAAAACACTCCTAATAAGAAGGCTCCAGGACATGACAGAATAAACAACAAAATTCTAAAAATTTGCCACATCAAGCCATAGCATTCTTAAATAATATTTATAACTCTTCATTAAGAACAGGTTACTTCCACATTATGGAAACACTCAACAATACCATTCCAAAACCAAACAAACACCCATCGAATGTAGAAAATTATCGACCAATCAGCCTGTTACCCTCCCTATCAAAAATTTTGAGAAACTTATTCAGAAAAGACTTAGTAATTACCTCAATAAAAAAGACATCATTCCCAGACACCAATTTGGATTCAGCATTCCAAAGAAAACTACATACTATATCAACCTTTCTAGATATTTCACAAGCCTACGACAGAAATCACAGAACATATCCATACAGCATTCCAAAGAAAACTACATACTATATCAACCTTTCTAGATATTTCACAAGCCTACGACAGAGTATGGCATCAAGGTCTCATGTACAAACTAAGAATCAATGGCACACCCAAATACCTAACCAACATCATCAATAGCTTTATAAGCAATAGAACCTTTTCAGTGTCAGTAGATAATCATCTCTCAAACCCCAAACCAATATATGCTGGTCTTCCTCAGGGCTCCCCATTGTCACCTGTATTATTTAATCTTTACACACCTGATATCCCTACATCCAACATAGTCAAAACAGCACAATTTGCAGATGATACAGCATTGTATTGTTCAAACATATCACTTGACAGAATAAGAAACACATTACAGCAACATCTAAATCAAATACAGTCTTGGTTCAAGCAAATGGAAAATTAAATTAAACCCATCTAAGTCAACAGCAAAATTTTCTCATTAAAAACAATTTCAACACCACCACCTCTCACACTGAACAATAACATCATTCCTTGACTCCACAAAACAAAGCAGTGAAATATCTAGGTCTGCATCTAGACACCAAACTCAACTGGAAAGAACATATAAACATTAAAACACAACAAACAAAAGCCAAACTATTTCAATTAAAGCCACTAATAAACAACCACAGCAAAATAACAATAGAAAATGCCAAACTCCATATATACAGCCATAATTAGACCTTAATGCTATATGCTTGCCTGTATGGATCAGTGCAGCAAAACCAATATACATAAATACAGGTCATACAGAACAAATTCTTCGAACAATAACCAAAGCACCCTGGTTCATTTCAAACAAACAGCTTCATAAAGAAATTCAAATAAAACCTATCATACACCACATCACCAAGTTATCCAATAATTTTTACAATAATATGTCAACAATCACACAACTATCCAATTACAATTTAGGCAAAGCACCCATGAACCCCACCAGAATAAAAAATAGATTTCCTAAACATGTATTTTACATCCAATTTGCTGATTTAGATGATTCCTTGTGAGGTGCCTCAGTGGTTCCCTCTCCCTAAGTAATAACTGTAAAGTAATAATAGTTTAGTGTTTTAAAATAGATCATAAGCATCAAAAACATGTGAAAGAGTTTGTAGTGTAAAACTGAACCATGTATACCATTCAGAATAATAAAGTAATTGAAAAAAAAATTCATTCTAACTCCCTCTATTCTTCATCCTGCCTTTTCACTTTTCCTTTAGTCTTCGTATTTTCTTGTCTTGAGTTACGGCCCTAAGCCGCCATCCTGATTGAGGTTTTCCTGGGTTTACTCAATCGCTTAAGGCGTATGCCGGAATGGCCCCTAGTCTTGCATCCCAGAAATAAATGTAAAATTTGCCCTCCTTCTTTAAATTTGTTCACAGTTGAGGCATTCGGGATATAGGAGAATTTCTGGCAATTTTGGAAGGTAATATATTGATTTACCACGCCCCTCTTGTAAATAGAATCATGGATTTTTTTAAATGCCATGTTAGCTTTAGAATTATGAAAATTGACTATGAAAATACATTCACACCTGGTTTCATTAGTTATGCGAAGCACATCACCGTTAGCTACTACGATCATTGCAATTTCGTAAGTAACGTAAAATGTCAGTTATCACTATTTCCGCCCGAACGCCTCAATTGTAATTATGTAAATGTAAATATTTAACTGGTTAGGCGGAAGAGCAGGCCTTACGGCCTGAGCCTCGCCAGAAATAAAGACATTATTATTATTATTATTATTATTATTATTATTATTATTATTTTATTATTATTATTATTATTATTATTATTATTATTATTGTGTTATAGATCCACATTAATTATGTATTTTCTATTACGTCATTATTATTATTACTATTATTATTATTATTATTATTATTATTTTCCTTAATTTTTTATTACGTCATTATTATTATTACTATTATTATTATTATTATTATTAATTTAATACCACAATCGTATTTTACATTTTCTGATTTCCAATGCGCGCATAAATTGAAAGAAATCTATGCAGTCTGCGGTCTTTGTGTGGTGTTTATTGTTTCGCTAGATACCTAGAAAACAGGAGAAAATACAATAACTTCTATATTACTAATTTTCAGTGCGTGAAGTTGAATGAAGACCATGCAGCCTCCGGCTATATGATTTGCTGCACACATGTTGCGCTGTGGGAAAGCAACTTTTTGATAATAAAATGCTGATAGTGTGTATCCATATACTATCTATATTATGACATTTATTGCAGTAGCCGTGAAGGCTGATTTTGTTAAAATATTAATTTGTTGAAGTGAGAGGATTTTCTGAGTAATGTGTGTGTTACTTTTTGGTAACTCATTCTATGTGATTTTGTTCAGTAGCATTTTTACTGCTGCCGGTCAACAGAACTCATTATTTTACTAACATTTAATGATACTTTTCAAATAGCAGCAGAGAGTCAACGAAGAGGCTTATGGAAATATAAACACTTGATCCACGAATAATTTTAGTTTTTCGGATTTACATAAATGGAACATATATACGTTATTGTTCTTTTTTATAGGATGAGATGTGTTCCACATTTGAAAAGTAGCACCTAAATGTGAGGCTTAAAATGCACTCGAGCTCCTCGGGCTGCTTTTACACCTGCCATTTCGGAACCTGTACGTGAAGCTCACCTCTGAATCGTAGAGAAGAGCCAGGTCTCCGCTAGGAACGCTTCTTTCAATGACGTCGACATACGTATGCCATAAGGGAATTGTCACTTCACTCTTTGCGATAAGTTTCATGGAACTAATCCAAAGTGTAACCCAAACCAAAGACTTTACTGAAAATTTGCGCAGAAACCTCATTTCAAGAACCATTGCTTTTTCTTTTACAGTAACATTTTTCCTCAGTGAAAAGGCGTTTAGTATTCTTTTAGATTCTGCCTATGTATATTCATTATTCAAATAAAACAATTAAGTCTGTTTTCAGTAAGTCTGGAGAATCTTTTCCAAATCTCACTTCTCTACAAATGAGTCATCTCCTAATGAAACCTTCATTAAAGTTTATCAAAATATAATTTTAAAACGATACATTTTAAAACTTCGTTTTTGTTTTAATTTTTGTCATAACGAATATTTTTCGTATATTACAAGATGCTATAGAAAAAATCAGGAGTTCGCCTCTTTTGAATTTCTGGAAGCTTCTACAATCTGTCCTAACTTAATGTCAAATCTACACTTTCTGACCACAGTTTTAAAACGTGATGTTTCACTTGAGCTGTTTTTTACTGTGAAATTGTAAAAACAAAACCCAGAGTTCTAGATAAATGATAAGCGTTGAATAAGAAAACACAGTGAAATAAAAAAAGTGTGATTGGTTTTTAATGAATTCAAAAGTAGGTAATTTTAGGGGACTGCTTCAGACATTCCAGAAACAGGTTATTGTACAATTTCATAAAAAAACATTTTAAATGAATCTTTTATCGATTATTACTGTTAGAGCGGCGGACACGAAGTAACGTAATTGGTGTTGACTTTTCCGTAATCGATTTCAATGATCCTTCTAGTACAAAGGTTATGATACTCATTTCATTTTTGGTCTTTAACGTAATCGGCTATTGTCCTGTAAGTAGTGTGCTGTCAATACTGACTTTTGAGGCAGACTGAACCATCAAATTAAACTGTTTCTTTATAAGTTACAGACGACTTTGGATCATTTGCTTTCAGGTTTCCTTCTTGGGACATTTGTGGGATTTGCTTTTCTTGGTAAAGAAGTTTGCTGATAACTCAAATATTACGTTTTTTCAAATATAGAGGATTAGAAATAAAACAACATTCACTGCGGATATCTTTATTATTCTTCCACATACAAATTCATTACAAAAAGATTAGGAATGTATTCAGAAAAGCGTTTCTTTGAGAACTGAACTACCTATTGTATTGAATGTTCACTACAAAATTTGTTTCGGCGGGGACTAGTATTCGATACAAGTAGTGTTGCTTGTTCTATTATGAGAAACAACTACCATTTTATTACTATTTTCTAGAAAATAAATAAATAAATATTTATTTGTTCAATTCATTATTTACAAAATTAAAACAGCATTGTCTTTAAAAATACAAATGTCTGTTTCAGAACAGATGCTTTGGAACATTTCCAGATTCATCTTTCACATTCAAAATCACATTTAATTACTTGTCAGTCGTTTTGCGTGATGTGAAGACTAGAGGTTAGCCTCTGTGTATTTCGTAGTGTCTAGAAGAGTCATGTAGAAGAACCATAGTACTAACTTACAGTAAATTGTGAATCTTCTTTGTAATTGTACTTTCACAATGAGTACATTGACAGCAACATATGAACGATGTATTTGTATTATTAAAATGAATGTATTAAAAGGTGTGAATAAGGTGAATTTGGGTTCAAACGTTGTTGAGTTTCCTTGAATTAATAATGTCCCTATTCTTGAGGAGACTATAATACAATTTACTTTTACTGTACAATATAAATTTAGAAATCACAGTCTCTGCAAAAGGGAGGCCCTAAAAAATTATCAAAAAAATGATACACAAATTGGTAAAATTACCCCCCATCTTAGTACGTTAACCCCCCTTTTTCTAGTCTTAGATTTAAATTCATGTCTCTCGTATTATAAAAATCATTTAAATTAAAACCCAAAAAGTTAACATTTTTTAAAAGAAAGCAAAAGTATAAAATAAGAAAATAGAGTTGCCCTTTTTTAAATAATGACAAACGTGATGGGACGATTGTAAATATTCTCAAATCCCTATATTTTAATGCTCTCAAACGTCAAGAATTTTGCACCTTTTCGATACTGTACATCAAAGAATAAAAATTAGCGGGAAAAATTTGGATAATTCGGGGAGAATCTGATTCAATCCAAAATTTTGACAAAATATTTCAATTCTTAAAATTTCAGTTTCACTCACCCCAAACCGAAAATACAAACCCCCAATCACTACTCATAAAATAAAAATAACACGTCATTTACGCAAATGCAAACCGGTGGTCGCGGGCGGCGTTGAGGCGTGTTGCTGGTCGGCGGGCGCATGCGCGCGGAAGGCGAGCTCGGGGCCCGCGCCGGCGCCGAATCCGCGCCCGTAGTGGGGCTCCCAGCCCGCGGCCGCCGGGGCGGGGACCACGTGCGGCAGCGCCGGCCGGGCCGCCCCCGCACGGCGGGAAGATGGCCGCCCCAGAGATGGGGAAAAAAAGCTCAGCTGCAGCCCCGCCAGACCCAGCGCGCCGATGAACAGCGGCACCAACGTGTGGCCGGCGGCACCACCCCACCGGGATGATGATCTTCTTCACTTGTTTCCCCCTTTGGGGAAAGACGGGAACGTTGAAAGGGTAAAGGGGAAAAATGGTTTAATCAAAATAAAATGAATTATTGTTTCCAAAATGTGAAAAAATTGTTAAAAAAATACTATTTCTTCAATTGTAAAAAAAAACAAAAACAAATTACAAATGTAGTTCAAAAGACAGTAAAAATTTGCCCCCTTGCACAAAAATGGGCGATGCCCTGGCAAAACTTTTCCGGGTTTTCCATTTGCCCGCCTGCGGTCAATGAAATCCCATTTTTCGGGGAGGCGGACTATTCATTTTTGAACTTTTAAAATGGCGGTGATGGGAGTTTATTATGGAAAATATTTGAATAAAAATTTAAATAAACCCAAACATTTTTAAATAAATTTTGTAAAATTTTTAATTACGTAAAAAAAGGCATGAAATTTTCCCCAGTAAAACATTTTTTAAAACTGTTAAAAAGGGGGTTTTTTAAAAAATAACACTGGAAACAACTATTAACCCTCCATGTCTACATTTCTCGTTTTTATTTATTTAATAAAAAAATGCAAATAATTTGATTGTACCCATTTTCAAACCCTTTTTTTTAAAAAAATTAAAAACCCAAAGTACGTTTTAAGTCAGTTTCCCAACCGTCCCCAGATAGAGTTTTATTTTGTAAAATATTTCATCATCAATTTCTAAATTTAAATTAAAAATTAGGCGGACTTTAAAATTTAAAAATAAAATTTTTGTTTAAATCCTAAATAAATTTAAAATTTTAAAGTTCATTTAGTAAAATAAAGTTTTCTGCAGACATTATAATTGGTAAGTGCAGTTTAAGCAAATGAATGATTATTGATTTTTTGTTTTGGGGACCCAAATTTAAATTACCTCTTAAATCTAACTTAGGGGGTTAATTTCATGGGTTCTTTCCCCAAAATATTAAAACCCTTATTGATACCTAGTCTTTGAGGATTTTTGCGTGAGAATCAAAACGACATATGACTTTTTTATATAACTTTTTAATATCTTAATTTTTTGGAAGGTGAAACACCAGCTTTCGTCTTTGCTGAACATTCAGGAACATACACACAAAACCCCCCCCCCTTACACACTAAAAAATTATCAATTTATTTACGGTTTTAATTTATGTATGTTTTCCCAACCCAACAAATAAATTTAAAATATATTTATATTATTTAAAAAGTATTTTTTTACTTTAGATTTTTTTATTTTGGAAAAAAAACCAATGCAAAAAAAATTTTTTTAAAAGTCATCGGAATTTTACACCCATTTTCTAGATAAGCAGACCCATGCAAACACTTTTTTTGCTAACCCATTAAAATCCAAATTCCCCTGTCATAAATTATTTCAAAATTTAATTATTAATAATGCCCCCAAATTTTCAAATTTGGAAATCTGTGTCACGATAATCTTTAAAAAATGAATGGGGATCCTCTTCTGAAAAATATTGTTGCAAAAAAAAATTTTTCTTTTTTCCCTTTTTTTCATTTCATACAAATTATTTATTGGGTTTGTTCACTAACGCATCTTCAAATTACTATATTCAAAATTTTTTAATTTTAATTGTTAATAAATTTTAAAAAAAATAAGAAATTTAAATTTTTTTTTATTTGGGAAAATTTCTTTTTGTTATCAATATTTATAAAGTAATTTAATTAAAGTACTATAATATAAATTTAAAGGGGGGGAATTTTAAAACTATAACTAAATTTATTATTTTTGGAAACTTTTCTTTATTTTGTAATTTTTAAAAAATTTTACTCCCCATTATTGATAGTTTGTGTTCGTATATAGTTTTCTCACGCAGAGACGTTTTTAAAAGAAAATCTAAAAAATTAAAAAAAACCCTAAAATTTATAATTCTTGGCTTTGGTCCCCCTTTGGCGACCACTTTAATGAAGGTCGGGAAGAAGGGGGAAATCGGGGGCTATCCTTTTGGGGTTTTAACCAAATTTTCCCGGGGCCCACCATTGCTTTCCCTTTTTATTTAAGTCTTGGGTTCCAAAAAGTGATTTTAGATATTTAAACTTTCTTGGGGCGGATACCATGAAAAATGATAAACCCTGTCGGGATTTTTAAAAAAATTCCCCTTTTGGGGAATCCCGTAAAGTCCACTGGCTATTGAAATTTAAATTTTCTTCTTCGTGAAAAACCGCCAAAACACTTTCCGGGGGTAATTTTATCGCCCCCAAAAGGAAAGATTTCCAGGTTAAAGGGATAATATGTTATTGGGGGATCAAAAATTTTTTTAAATTGTAAAATTGACATTATTCTTTTAAAAAACCAAAATGTGAATTTTTTTTATTTTCGTTTTTTTTTCATTAGTCCGTAAATTTTCGAAAACATAATTCAATCATTTTTTTTTACCTAAATACAATATTTCCCCGCCCTTCAATTCGGAAGAATATTTTTCCCCCCATTGAAAAGCGATCATGCCGATAAATGGACAAATTTTACAAATATCATAAATCCCAAATAAAAGTAATATCAATTTTGTTTTTAAAGGACTTCTAAAAAAATAATAAAATTTTCTTTTTTTCCTTTTTAACCCTTTAAAAATAAGAACAATTTTTGTTTAAAAATTCCCAAAAGATTTTAAAATAGATCTTGCCCCCTTACTTTAGCACATAATAAAAAACTTCTTCACCCGGTATTTTTACCGGGTTTGGTTTTTTAAATTTTTAAGGGGTTTTTTTACAGTTCAATGACCTTTTTTCCAATCTAAAACCCCAAATTTTTTTTTCCCGTCGGGCATCTTTATTTTTGTCCCCTTCTTTTGTCAAATCGATGACGTATTTTAAAGTTTTCCCTTGGCCTTCCTCTTTTTCTTTTTTCAAAAAGGGATTCACTCAAAATAATTTTTGATATTCTGCCCTTTGTTTTGCAGCATACCATTGGGGGTTTTTTGGGATTCTACTTTTGATCCTTGTCTCTTATTACCCCAAACCCTTCGTTTATATTCTACCCAAAAGTATCCCAACAACATCGTCCCCAAAAATTTCCCCATTTTCTTGTTTAAACCCGAAGTTTTTGCATCTTTTTAAATTTTAAATTTTCCCGTTCATGAAACCCGGCTCCCCACCATTTTTTTTGTATTTGTCTTTTAGTTTTCTTTAAAAATGTTTTATAAAATATTATGAAGTTTTAAAAATTGGTTCCCTAGGTTATTTTTAAATAAAGTAAAATTTTATTAGCCCCCTTCCCAATAATAAATTTGATATTTTAAAAACCCTTTTCCTCGGGGAAATATCCCCCTACTGTTCTAGATCTTTCAGTTTCCCTACAACCATTTTCTGATTTTTACATTATTTTTTGAGTCTCCTTTTTTTGTTTTATTAATTTCGGATTAAATGTTACAGATACAAAAAATTTTTTTTCACCTATTTTTCAAGTGATACGCTGACCCCAAAAAGGGAAATGTTATGTATGAATTAAAAAAGGTTTTTGGCCCCTTTCTCAAAGTTTTAAACGTATCCCCCAAACATTTCTGGTTTTTTGGGATTTGCACTAATCAAACCTTTCAACATTTTTTTTTACCAGTCTTATGATTTAAATTGGGTCCCCCAAAAATTGAAACAAGTTTCCCCCAACGTCAAGTTAAGGGGTAAAAAAACTTTTTCCCTGATAAAATAAATTATATAAAAAAAAGACTTTTCTTCATCTTCATTACTAGTTTACCACTAGTTCATTATGAGAAAAATTTAAATATTTTTAGGATGAAGGGGGGCACGTGCCCCTGAGTCTTTTATTTTGGACCCCTTTGGGATTTTTAAAAATAGTTTTAGACCTTTTGGGAAAGGGGTTTTGAAAAAATTTTTAATAAGGGAAATTTTTATTAACCCAATATCATTCCAAAAATGAAATTTCTAAGAATGTTAGCAAATGGGCATGATAAAATATTTATTTCAATAATAAAAATATTTTTATATAAATACTTTTTTAAAAACCAAAATTTTTTTTTAAATTTTAAACTTATTCCAAATTTATCTGCGGGGAATGTTAAAAAACCCTTTAATATTAATTCTTTTTTTACGTATTAAAAGAGTAATATACGTAGTATAGGGAATTTATATAACCCCGGGAAAACCCGCTTTTTCCGCAAAAAAATTTTTTAACGGGCTTGGGTGAAAAAACTGAATAAAAAAAGTTCTAAATTAAGAAAAAATCCCCCTTAACACCGGTGTGATAATTTCCCAAATTTTGGGGATCCGTGTAAAAACAAATTTGGGAAAAAAAATTTCTTTTTCCCGTCTGATACAACTCAGCGCCTAAACCATCCTGTTTTTTTCCAAATTTGGGAAAACCCCTTCTTTTCCCTGAGCTAAAGCAAAGTTTTTAAAAAACATTAAAAATTTTGGGGGGGACAAATTTTGCCTTGGCCCATTTTAAATTGTTTTCTAAAAGGCCCCAAATTTTTTTTAAATTTTTTAAACCCTTTTTTACTCTATAGTAAAATACCTTAAAAAGGTGAATATGCCCAATTATCATTTTAAATCAATTTTTGGGAAAATCGCTAAAATTTAAAATTTTTGGGGCGTCTTAAAACCTAAAAATTAAAGATAAATTTTTCTTAAAAATGAAATGTGTTTTTATAATTAGATCTTTCAATGGGGCCCTTAAATTTTTTTTTAAATTTTTAGTTGATTTCGAAACAATAGGGCCCGTGTTTTTGAAATTTTAAAAAATTTACATAAACAAGATTTTCTCAAAATCCAAATTTTTTTTTAAATTTTTAAAGAAATTAAATGCCCCTATCCGATGAAAACAAATATTCTCTATTTCTATTTTTTTTAAAAAAATTACACAAATGAAATTTTTTGAAAAAATTTCACGCTTTAATTGGCATTTGAATGATTTGTATGGGGATTATTTAACTTAGGTAAAGTTTCAAAGGGCTTTAGGGGAATTTTTTAAAAAACTCAAGGTTTCCTGTAAAAAGAGCTTTTTTGAACAAAAAAGTTGAGAAAATGTAAAATGTTTTTGTGGCATAGATGTAAACTGGGGGGAGAAGCAAAAACCCTTTAGGGAGTTGGAAAAACCCAAAACCAGTCCCCCGGAAATTTTAAACTTTTCACAAAAAGTCTGTATTCTGTGACCCAGTTTTTCCCTTATTTTGGTAGTGGAAAGGTAACCCATTTTTTAAATTTTTTAAAAGAAAGGGAAAATTTGGAAAAACAAAAAAAGAACAGTGAGACCAAATAAAAAAAGTTAATTAAAAAGGAAAATTTTCTTATTAGGGGTGGGAAAAAAAATGCCCAATGAAAAAACAAAAACCCCTTTGAACGGAAATATGGAGGGGAAGGATCTGGAAAACGACCAGTAATCGAAAGTACATCAAATTTTTCCCATTTTTGTAATGGTATCTTTTTTGAAAGAAAAATGAAACATTCTCGAAACTTTAAATTGGAATTTTTTTTCATTGCTCGTCAAGTAAAAACCGCTGATATCTTACGATTTGGGAACACGCCCTCTATTTAAAACGCACCTAAGCGTTGCGCTCCCAACACAGACGTACTAAAATTTCCTGAACACCCCCAATTTAAAGAATTTTACAATTTTTCTTCAAACTCTTTTCCTTTTCCCCATTAAAAATTTAAAAAATATTAAATAAATTACCTCTAAGAATAAAAAAGCAAAGAAATCTGCGGCATATAAAATAGTTAATTCTATTTATGAATGTTTCAGTTCAGTACTATTTTTTTTCCCTTGGTTCAATGACCTAAACCCTTTTCCTCTCCCCAAGGTGAGATTATTAGACTGATAACGTTGGGCTAGCAGACAAGTTTCGCCCGGCCCGACATTCAAATTTCATTTCTGAAGTAATTACTAGAATCTAAAAAATTTTTGACTTAAAAAAATCACCTATCTTTTACGCAGTTTTATCTTTTGTTCTTTACTCACTTTTTATTAAAAAAAAACTTTTATTTTCTCTTTTTTTGGGTTAATGTTTTTTTTAATTATAACAAATTTCCCTATTAACACTTCTTCCCTTTTAAAAACCCCTCAAACGAAAACCCTTAAATTCCCTTATTTTATTATTGAAAAGGAAAAGTATTAATTAAAATCTAAATTTTTTTTTTTATTTTTCAAAAAAAAAAAAGTTGCATGAACAGGGGGACGTAAAATGATTTTCCCAGTTCTTCAAACAAGCCCCTGCCTTCTGAGTCCCCCCGCCAACCTTTTGTTTTAAATATTGGGGATGTTTTTTTGGAGTGATATTTTCGGTTTTTAAGCAAAAGGGAAGTTTTTTGGAAAAAAAGAAAAAGAAAGATTTGCAAAATCGGTTTTGAAACTTTTTTTTAAGAAAGAAAAACGGTTTTTCATTGCATTTTTGCATTTTTTTCCCAAAAAAGTAAAATTGCTTGCATTTTTGCACAAAAATCCCAAATCATTTAAAGGCAAACTTTGGTTTCAAGAACGAATTATGGACAACATATTTCATTTAAAAGGGGAAATCTGTTTTCAATTTTTAGTTGGGGAGGCCTTTTAAAATGTTCAAATTTAAAAATTTTAAAAATTTCAGAGTTAACCTTTAAAAAATTGGAATTTGTCACCCTTTTAAATTATTTTACTCTATTCCCCAAAAAAAATTAGGACCCTTTTTTTGAAAAATTTTGAAAATGCCCAAAAATTTTGTAAAGTAAAATTTAAAAAAGTTTTTTTAAAAATTTTTAAACAAAGGGAAAAACGGGTTTTTTTCAATTTGGAAAGGATCTTAGTGTGGTTTGGCCCCAATTAGTGATTACAGACGGATGGACGGACGGTTTGAAAAAAAACTTTTGCCCTAAACGTATTCCCTTTTAACCCGGAAATCGTTTTTCCGTTGTATTTTTCTTTCTCAAATTAGTATCCCACGAATATCCTTTTTACGTTTTTTCCACATGAATTCTATTCTACGTATATTCGTCTTATGAAAATCCAGAAGTAAAAATTTGTTTTGTCCCGAGATAACAATTATCATAGTTAAAAAACCTTTTTAAACGTGTTACAGCAGTTTAAAAAGGTGAAAAAAACAGTACAAAATTTTTCCCCATTACATTGTCATTTCAAGGTGGGGTTTTTTTTTAATAAATGATTCTTTGGGGGAAAAATAAAATGTATTTATGTAATCAAAAAACGTTTTTGTCACAATCTGGGCACGACGTTTTTAAAAAAGTCAAACTTTGATATCAATTCCTTTCCAAAACCCTTTCCCCTCATCTGACACGTAAATGATGAAGCGGTGACAAATATCAAATGGGGGGGAATACAGGGGCCCAAAACCCCAAACAAAAATGCATTTTTCGGGCCCAGTGGTCAGGCAACTGGTCGAAAATCGAACGATTGGTTTGTTTCCCTCCCCAGGGGAACATCTTTAGAAATTAATTAAAACGGTTATCAAATTTTTGGGGAAATTCACTAACAAACGGGAAAAATTTCCCCTTAATTTCTTTTCCCCAAAAAAAGTGACAGGTTGTGACAAACTTTTTAAAAGTGAATCAAAATGTCAAATTCACTACCCAAATTAACGGGGTTGGTTTAAATTTTTATAACTAAATTAAATTAAAATTTGTATAAAAAAGAAAAAAGGCGGGATCAAACTAATTAAAATTATATATTAAAAAGTTCAAAAAGATTTTTAAAAGAAAAATAAATACAAGTTTTTTTCCCCCAAACTTTTCTTTTTCAATTCTAGTTTAGGTAAAACAAAACCGGGAACAGAAAAAAAAGGGCATCGGGAACCCCGTTTCCTCAATACCCCCAATTTAAAAACCCCGAGTCAAACGTTTTTCAGTTTACAGAAAAGTTATTGGTCTCTGTAACCCAACCCTTAATGTATCTACGAATACAAATGTTTTTCGGGGTTTTCTTTATTTTCTGGAAAATAACATTTGGACTTGAAATCATACTCAAAACATTTTCTTTTTCTCAAAAAATTTACTTTTCTAAAAATGAAATTTGGGCAAGTTTTTTTTTAAAAATTTACATGTAAATTTTTTTTATCTAACTCCTTATCATTTTTTATAAATTTTTATAATAAATTTAATATTTAGTTTTAAAAAGAACATTATCCCAGACATTTTGAAAACCCGGAAATTCGCACCCCCTTGTTTTTCCTTTTGAGACTAAATGGCAGGGGGTTTTTCATTGGGTCACCTACCCCAAAAAAAAAGGGGAAAATCATTGGGTAACTAAAAAATTAAAAATTTCCTTTTTTTTCTTTGTTAAAATTGGGCGTTGAATGGAACCCCTTTGTCTCAGTCTACCCCACTAAAAATAAACCGTATCAAAACATTTTTTTATTTAAAAAAGGGGAAAAATTTTAAAAAAATATTGATTTTTTTCAATTACCCCTCAAATCTCTTTATTATTTTTGGGGTTAATACATTTTTTAAATTGGGTCCACCTGAAAACTTACATTAAAAATTTTTAAGACATAAAAAAAAAAAATTATAAAATTTTTAAAATTTTTTAGGATGCGTTCTTTGATTTTTTCAACAAAACCAAAAAACAAATGGGAATTTTTTAAAGAGTTGTAATAGTCTCAATAACCCTTAAACGTTAAAAAAACATATTCCTTTCTCAATTAATAAAAGAACGAAGAAATTACCTTTAGAAAATTTTTTAATAAAACCCCAGACTTATTGGGTTCTGATTATTTTAAATTTTAAAAAATTTAAAATTTCAAATGATTATACAACTTATACAGACTTTTTTTAATTTTTCTAAGATTCAAAAAAAAATGGGTTGTTTTCAATTTTAAAATTTTTACTGTTAATATTTAGGGTATTTTCTTCCAAATTTTGTTTCGTCACATTTTGGAATACAAAATTCCACCCAAAAACTTAATATAAACCATTTTTCGTTTTTCAAAAAAAAGTTTTTTCCCCCTTGCAAGAATTTTGGGAAAGTCTCTCTCGTATGATAGTGATTAATTTTTCCAATTTAGGGAAAAAAATATATTGGGGATTTGATCTGGCGTCCCTTCCCTTTTCTACTCCCGTTAATCCCCAAATTTCCGAGGGACCTTTGGGCCCGATGAGGGGTTTTAGAAAGAAATTTATCTTCTTTTTGTTTTTTATGATATACAACCTTAGGTTAGAGCAAACTCCATTCCGTAAGAATGTGGGTCCCTCAACCGGTCTATTCTATAGTTGATTCCCCAATTGAAATATTTCCAAATTCCGAATGCTTTTGGAGGGGTCGAAATAGTTTCCCCCTCCTGCGAACTGCTATCTTTCCCCCCCTTTTCTTAAAGGGGATCTCCCCATTTGCGATAAAACTGAACTGTAACCTCGTGAAAACCCGTCTAAAAAACAGAACCCGGGAGTATTAACAAGTAACTATGTTATTTTTAAAACCCCCAAAACAATAAAGAATTTCCCGGGCAAATTTGCATTCGTTATTGAAAAAATTTTAAATTCTTGAATGATATAAGTAAAAATATTTTTAAATGGGGAAAAAGTTTTAGATTGTTTTAAAAAAATTTTGTTTTTAATGTAAAAACAAGTAGTTGCTCCCCAAAATACTTTTTCTCAAAGTTTCCCCAAAAATTTCTTTTTTACATGAATTGGGAAAAAAGGTTTTTTAAAGAAGAATTTTATTTTCCCAATTTTTAGTTTTTGAAAAATTAACTTTTTTAATTTTCAAAAAAAAAATAGAGTTCCCCCGAAAATGGGGTTACCAGCGCCTCAGCCCGTTGGTACAGAACAGGCTTCTAGTCGTCGTAAAAGATGGACGAAAAACTGGCCCCTTTTGGGCCCCAAGTCTTTTCAAAAAAATTTAAAATTTTAAATTTCAAAAAAATTGGGCCTTTACACTGAAATCCACCAAAGAAGAAAAAAAACCCCCTTTTTGAATTCAACTCACAACGTTAGCAAGCCGACAAAAGGGACCTATGACGTTAACCATTGGGTAAAGCGATTTGTGTTTCAGTTGCCACTTAGAAAGTAGTTAAAAATAATAAAACCCATCTAAATGAAACATAATTTTTCAATATATTTTTTCTTTTCAGAAGGGCAACCTTTTTTAAATTTTTAAAAATATTTGGGTATATAATATAATATAAAAAAGTATAATATAAGGGGAAAAATAAAAATAAATTTTTTATAATTATAATTTAATGAATCGAATTTTTTTTAGAAAAAAAGTACAATATTTTACTTTTCTTCATGCATTAAATTATTCCACATTTTTCATAATAAAACTAGAAAAAACCAATTCAGGGAAAGGCCCAATGTCGGGGGACAGTTTTTAAAAAATACTTTTTTGGGGGCTAAAGAACGTACTTTCTCATATTTTCCGGAAAAATTTTGCGGGAAAAAACTAAAAGTTTTTGAAAATTTCAATGATCTTATTTAAAATCTTATCTTTAAAGGAAAAAATTTCTTTAAGGGGAAAAAAACCAAATTTCCCTATTTTACTTGAGGGAAAATTCAAAAATCTGTTTTCCCAAAAGAATAAAAAGCAATTTCTCTTTACTTTAATATCCCAAAAATTATTAATTTACATTTTTTAATTTTTAATAAAAATTTTAGGGGTCATTTTTTGAACATTTGAAAAAAGTCCCCGGGGCAAATAAAAAACCCCCCCTAATTAATTCGGGTTTTTTTAAGGCCTTCACATCAAGATGATTGGGGGTATCAATTTTGGGGGAAAATCGGGTGAACGGTTTGTAGGGTTTTTAGGGACGGGCGGACAGACATTTTACCGTCAGTCGGTTTTTTATCAACCACCCCCAAAAAAATGGATTTCCCCAACCCGATTTGGAGGGGTTTTTTCTAAATTTGAAGTGGATTTATCCATTTTTCGTCACAAGGGGGGTGTAATTGGTTTTTTTTGCCCACAATTCGCCCTTTTTCCGCGGGAGGCCCTTGTTTTCTACTCCAAGAAGAAAGTGCAGTTATATGAGAAAATTTTTGATTTTCGTTCTTTAAAATTTTTATGTTTTTCCCGCAAACAATTTTCTAAATTTTAAAAAATTTTTACAATTTTTTCTTCATTTGTAAATTAGTTTATGGAAAAAAAGTAAAAAGGGTTTATGAGAAATTTAAAAGTTAAATAATTTCAATGTTGAAAAACCCCGAGATATTAATAAAAGGGGAATTTAATACAGTTTTGTGGGGAAAGTGTTTCGAATGAAGAGGAAAATAAAAAAAAAAGAGTTCTTTTAAAAGTTTCAATAATGCAATATAAACAATGTAACCTACCCCAAAAAATTTGGGAAAATCATTTATTTTGAATCCCTAATTGCATAAATTTTCAATTTTGGAAAAAAATACATTGATTTGGAAGTCAAAAGTTTTTTAATTTTTTTTCTTACCATTACAAGGGCCTTTTCCCCACAACAGTCCAAAAATAAATACATGTTCCGATCTTTTTTTGGGAAAAATTTTTTTTTTCGTGATTTCAAAAACCAATTTTTCCCTTTAAAAAGGGAAATACTATTTTTTTTGATATCATTTTTTTCTAAAAAGGTGCCCTTCGGGAAAGTAAAATATAGTAAAATATTTAAAAAATCTTAACTCAATATTAGGCCAATTATTTTCCTCCTTTTTTAACCAAAATCTATGGAAATATATTGAAAGAACATTTTAAATTCAGTGGTACTCAAATTTAATAAATATTTTATTTTACCAACGAAATAAAAAAGTTGAATAAAATTTTTGGCTACAATGAATATTTCCAAATTGGGAGGGGAAAACTCTGGGGAGTTGAATATTAATTATAAATAATAATCAATTAGCAGACCATTATAAAGGCCCTTTTGGGTTAAAAAAACAATTTTATAAAAACTATTTTACCAGGGGAAAAAAAAATCCCCTTTGGTTTTTTTTTTGGGAACATTTTAAAATCTAATTCAAATATTGAAATTTTTTTTGACAATTTAAATTGTTGTTTTTTTTATATATTTTTTAAAATCTCTTTTTAAATTAGGTCATATAAGACCACTGTGATTTTTATGTTTGGGGGTTTTTGTGGGGGGTACTGGGGGCATCCGAAACACATCTATTCGAATGGGAAACCCGCCCCAATTAGGGCTTTTTCCCTTTTCGTCCCTTTCCCCCTTTCTCTCCTAAGAAACCTTTTACATCCTTTCCAACATCAAATACATCGAAAATTCGCAATTCTCCACCCCTTTTTTTACGTTTTTTCCTGTGTCCCCGGCCACTGGGATAAGTGGAAATGAAACCCCTTTACTAGGTGTAAAGTTGGTTTAGGAAACCCGAAAAAACATCTTTTTAATATCTACCTTCTACCAAGATTTTTTCCAACGATCATTTTGATGCAAACAGGTTGGGAACTCTTTTAAACTCACAAAAATCATAAACCCTTTCTGGTCATCCCGGGCTCTAAGCCCAAAAGGAATTTTATTCACCTTCGGGTCGGCCCGCCCTTCTCCCCGGGGCAAACTCCGGGAGTTTCCCACCCCCATCCCCAAAAAGAAGAACCCGACCTTACTTAAAAATGTTTCCCGTGCACTGGTAATTGAAAGAGCCAAAAAGGCTTAGCTTTTGACTATAGAAGAGATGCTGGCTCTGTCCTCCCAAACTCTTTTAAAATTTTTTGCTTCTTTTTTTTTCTTAAAAACTAATATGAAGGGGTGATTTTTAAAATAATTTTTTTAACTAATTTTTTTGTTTTTTATGTTTTTCTTTGTCATTTTATCATTTTAAAAATTGGGCATTTTTTTCTGTTTTACTTTTTAATCTTTAATTTAAAAATATTTTTAAACTACTTTTTTAATTTTTTTAAAATTTTAATAAAATTTTCAATTAGGGAATTGAAAGAATTTTAGCAAAAATTCTTTTTTATTTTTTAAAAAAGGAAAGTTTATTTTGTAAAATAATAAAAACTGTAGTTTAGTTTTAGATTTGGGAAAATTTTACCATTGAATTCCTTTTGTTTTCCGGGTTTATCTAAAACCAAAAAGTATTTTTTAAAGGGTTTATTGCATTCCGGGATTGGGATCTTTTTAGGACAAATTATTTGTCATGTATATCTTACAATGGTTAAAAATTTTTTACAATTAATGTTAGAAAACAAAGGGCGGGGTGTTTTCCCGTGAATAAAAAACCCTTTTCTTTTGGGTAAAAATGTGCCGGTTTGACTTTAATTTGGGAGAGCCCTTTAAACAATTCCCCCCCAGAAACTGTTTTTGGGGGGCATACAAAACCCATAAAATTTGGAAAAATAATCGATTCGAAACCTGTGTTTCCCTTAAATATTTTTAATTTGGAAAATTTTCCCGGAAATTAAATTTTTAACTAAATATAAAACTCTTTTAAATTTATTTAAACAAGTTTTTTTTTTTTTCTTAAAACTCGTTTTAAAAAATTACATTGATTTTAACATTTTGGGGGGTTTTCAAATTTTTTCTTTTTCAGGGGTTTTTCAAAAAATTTAAGTATTTAACTTAAGTAGAAATTTTTACAAATTAAAAAATTTAAAAAATTTTCTGTTTATATTTTGCTATTTTTAAAAAATGAATTATTACAATTTTCTTTTAAAATTTTCAAGTAATTTTGTTTAAAATAATTTAAATTAATTTTTTAGCGCCTATTCAAGGATATCAGATTTTACCTTCCTTTTATTACCTTAAAAAAATAAATAAATAAATAAAAAAATCACTGGGGAAGGGGTAGTTAAACTTTTCAACAATTAACCCGAAAAAAACAACTTTTGAAAAAATATGAAGAAAACAATTTTTATTTTGAAATATTTCAAGAGAGGTTCCCTTGTTCTTTTTTACCCCTTATCACTATAAAAAAATTTAATTTTACAAATAGTCAAAAGTTTAAAAAAAAAATTTTGCAATGATAATCTACTTGGGACATTGGAAATGATTTTAATTGATTAACAAAAACCTGTTTGCATGCACCCCTCCTTTTAGAAAAAATGGGGGATTAATTTTTTTAATGCATTATAAAATGTATGTTTCCCTTTCCTTAATAAAGGGTTTAAAGTCAAAATCAAGTTTTAAACGTGAACAAATTTCAAAATTTTATTTGGAAATGTGTATATTATTAGTTTTATATTTGTTTTCCGAAAAAATTTTTATGTAAAATTAGTGTTTTTGTTTGAACCATTAGATTTAAAAAGTTTAAAACAAAACTTTAATCTAATTTAAATTTTAAACAACCAAAATTTTTACAATATTAGATACCATAAATTGAAATTTTTCATGGTAAAGAACTCGATAAAAAAGTCACAGCCCCTTCCCGTAGCCGCCCCTTTGGGTTTGGGGTCCACGGGGGTTTAGGGCCAAAGTCCCGTCTTGGCGGGTGGGGTCCTCGCCCGCGCGCCCCAATCCTTTTGGTTTTGTGCCCTCTCCTTGTTCCCCCTCCATTTTCCCCTCACCCCCTCCCCTCCTGTTCCCCCCGCTTCCCCGTTAGCGAGGCAGCGCCACTGGCCTCAAAAATTTCTCCGCCCCCTTTTAGATAACTGGAGGAAAAACTTCGAGGGGGGGAAGGGGACGTGTCTGAAAATTGAGCAAAAGCCAATAAACGGATCGCCTCGACCCCGGGGTTGGGCAAGTGTCCCGGGGATGGTTGTCCGGGTGTGGAAAAGCCAGATTTGTACAAGGGGTCCCTTTTTTCTGTGGGGTGGGTAAATATTTGTAAAAAGGGGAAATATAACATTGACTTTGACTCCAAAAAAAATTCATTTAAAAAAATTTGTTTCCCGGGAAAATAAAATTTTTTGTCCTTTTCTTATGTACCAAAGATATGTGGTACTCTTCTTGTCTATTGAATTTATTCTCGAAACAATTTATTCGACAACATTTTAGATTATTGTTTTTTTAAGGACCCGATGTCGAAAGCCCGGGCCCCTTGAATATGTAAAATACAAAAAATAGGGCCCGAAAGGTTTATTCAGGTGAAAAAATTTTGGGAAACCTTCTAAAAAAAGAAGGCAAAAGTCTTGCTTTATCGGGATATGTAAAATTTAAGTAAATGGAAGTTGCTTTTTAAAACCCCTCGTGTTTATCAAATACCAAAAACGTGGGTTTGGAAAAATTTTAAATAATTTTACCGTATAGGTCGAAAGGTCTTTAGTTTATGGGAAAGAATGGTTTCGTTTAGAATTGGTTTTTAAGGGAGAAAAATTGAAAAAAAATTTCCCCTTTTTTTTGGAAAACCTTTTTCAAATCTCCCTTTTAAAACTGATTATTCATTTTCCCTTATTTTTTTGATTATGATTATAAAACTTTATTTTATTTATCAAACTTTTAACTTGATGAACTTTAATTTTTTACAAATGTTATCTTTTTTAATATTCTCCAAAAATAAAAATTTAAATTTTCCAAATTTTTGGGATTATCGCCATCTATGTTTATTTCTCGGGCTTCCATTGCAAATAGGAAAGATACAAACCTTGCTTTTCGTACTTTTAATCATGAATATACTTCTTGTCAAAATTAAAAATATTAATTTATCCCCTTCACAAAATTTTACGGGGTCCCCAATTTTTCAGGGGCCCCCCCCATAACTCGTCTACAGTTTTACGGTATCTTACGTAGTTTTCCCCTCCCAAAAATTGGAATCCTTGGGCCGTTATTATTTTTTAATTTTATATTTTTGGTTTTGAGGTTTAATGATCTTTTAAAATTTTTTAAAAGGAACTAAATATTTTTCTCATCAAATTGGGTGATCTTAAAAAAAGGGAACCATTTATGCATCAAAATTAGTGTTTTGTTTTTTTAAAATTTGTCTATTTGATGTATTTAAATTAAACGGATGTTGACCCGCCTTTTAACTTTTCGTCTTTGGAGGGGAAAGGCCTTTTTTTTGGGGGCCGGTCCAAAAGTTTTTTTGCAAAATTAAAATTCCCCATTCCCGGGGGAAAATTTTGTCGTTTTTTAAAAACACATGTCAGAAAGTCTTAATTTTTACTAAAATTTCTAACGAAATACTAACATATGATACATCATTGGATTCCTCTTTTCATGATCTATCCATTGCTGGCGAGAAAAATATATCATTCTATTTAAAAACTCAAAGATGATTAAATTTCTCAAAAATTAAAAATATTACGAGCAATGTCTGTACAGAATATTACTTGTCTCATGTTTCTGCATTGTTGAGCAAAATCTACATTTCGATATCGCAAACCGTTTAGAAGTTATGTGGATGGCCCACTGTTGGTGAAACAGCCTGCGTAATTATATTAAAATTTAAACTTTGTGTAGTAATTTTGGTGTATAATTCTTTTAAAACGTGAAATTTTAAATAGTGTTTCGAGTGAAGCAATAGTTTCAATTACTTTTAACATGATCGGACATGGCTCTGCCGCACCGATTTTTGCTCGTTCTGTGCAGCACCAAATACGTCGCGAACCACGTGACGAGGCAACGGACACTTCCTTTGAAAAGCCAAGCCAGACGCAGCTAGCCGGCATGCGGCTTGGTAAACGAGCAGTGCCAAAGTAAAAGATTTTGAAAGAGGCATAAAGTGACAATTGTCACGGTGATTAACCAGAAATAACACGATAAAGGTGTAGTTTGAATAAAATATGCAATACTTTAAAAAACTGTTCATATATCTGTTTCAATTATTTGTAATATGATGATGGTTCTTTGGTATCTGGCGGCATTTAAAATTCTCGCTAATATTGTGATGCAAACTGGTGCAAGAAGCTCATGGCTAAAGACTTATAGGCGGTGCAACAGCTCATCCATGTCCTTGCATCATGGAGCGTACTTCTATCTGGACTTTTATAATTCGTGACATAAATAGTACACAGCACTGATATGGGGTATTTAAGTAACTATCTCATTTATGACTGACCATCGAGAGTGCGTGCAACTTTCTCGAACATAAGATGTGTTAGCAGAACGTTTTCAACTCGACGAAAATCTTAGCGGAACCTTGTTGATCCACGGACACTCTTTTAAAATGAAGCGACATCGGCAATCAATGGATCTACGTGAGCTACGTGTAAAAATGATTAACGGTAGGTCTACAGTGAAATATGTGGCATAAAAAATGGAACTTTCCTTATTTGTAAATAAGGAATGTTCCATAAATGATCATGATCTTAATGATCGTTTTGTTAAATCAGTATGAAGATAAATTACAATTATTGAAGTTTTTTCACAATAAGAAAATTAGGTAAAATAATGCAAATACCACCCTCACTTGCAGTCTCCTTGACGAAAAGAAATGACCGCCTTCGTGTAGTACTTAATGCTCATATGTCTATCACGTTCTGACTTCCAGCGGTGATAATCCCAAATTAAAGTACCCCCTTTTCTACTTTCCCTTAGACTCTGTTTGGGGTCATTTGTGACCCCAGGTGCAAATAATGTTTTGCAAAACTTCAAAAATTATTCACATGGACTTATTCTTTTAGATATTCTATTATTTTATGTCCAATTTTGTATGCGTTGTAAACTTTTCAATTTTTTAAGTGTTCTTGGTTGGAAGTAATTTGATTTGTAAGAGGTTGTGGTCAAAAATGCCCAAAAACCGATTCCACTTTACACTTCTAAATTACAAGAAAAATTCTAAAAATGTGTTTATTTCCATTTTACAACATTATATTGGATTTTCTGAATAATAATCTGGCTTATTTGTCTATTACGAGTTGATAGCTCTGTTTCAAGCATTTTTATGCTGATCAGACTTATGTATAGTTATGATGATCAACTAGAATGCTTTGCTTGGAAATAATGTTATTGTTTTTTAAATTATTTCTAAAAAGTAAAGAAATCAATACGATCATTTCCACAATAATTCCAAATCATCTGCGCATGAAACACTTATAAATTATTATGAAGAAGTGTGGGTTCAACTGTGACCCCTAACAGAATCCACGTAAGTAATGGAGAAACAGGGTTAAATTTCCCTGCAACCTATCTGAAATGGCGTATGGATCAATCGCTAGCGACGGGTTACGGACATGTGCAGAAGAACGAAGATAATCTAGATTAATCATTTCTTTCTCACACAGAAAATTAGGGTAATCTAATACAATACACAGGGTAAATTTGGAAAAATGGGGCCAAATAAAACCACTGTGATATAAATAATATATTTTTTGTACTTTTCCTCCTAAAGTATAATTCGCTTTTTAGGTGACTGCAGCAGTTGCAAAACGATAATCATGGATTCTCGTCCGATTCATTAAAGTAAAAGTGTTTGACTAATCCCAGAGAAGTTTGCAGGCAAAGCATTTAAAGAGAATTATCACTGGTCATCGTTCTAATAAATATTTCAATCGAAATTCACGAAATTACTAATGAATGGACGAAATAACTAATATTTCGTATTAAATTCATGTGTTTTGTAATTTATTTACAGTACTCGCATGAAATATACAATACGTCACTTGCTCGTTGCTCGCATGTGTCATGTAATTCACATTCGTGCATTAATATTATTACATCCTTTCATTATATCTTACTAAGGTTTTTGAACATTCATTATAAACCTGACAAATCTAAAAGAAATCGAAGATGAATGCGGTCTGATTAGTTGGGACTGAATAGTCGACGCTTTACAGAAATATGTCTAGAAAATAAAATTTTCTTCTGGAGATCCTCTGAGGACAAGGTGTCAAGCGTACTAGAGCTTGGGGGCACTGCGCCGTGGAAAATTGGCGCGAGATTTAAAAGTAAGGGTTGCACAAATGCTACAGAGTGGCAGGTTCGTCACAGAATATCTGGTTCATGACAGTCTTTGGGAGAAGTTACTTGAAGTTAATTATTGTCACAAATTTACCTACATTAACATTGTCTCTTTAAGGAAAGAAATAATTCGCGAACTCTTTAAGGAAAGAATGAATACTATATCAGTCCGATTTCAATTTCTCAGTGGAGGATTAAAAAAAAAAAAAATTGAATCCTCGTCGCTTCCTGGGGTCTTCTTCAGCTGCATGTCCCCTGTGTGGAGTGTTGAGCGGGCTCCAGCTGTTTTGAGGTGCTGACTCACCTTCCGAGACGTGGTCGGCGGGGTGCGTTGCGTCTTGATGGAGGTGCAGCGCGAGGTCGACGAGGCCGCGGTCGAGGCGCGCGGCGGAGGCGGTGAGGGCGGCGCCGCCGGGCAGGCGCATGCGCAGCGCGTGCTCGCTCACGAAGGCGGCCGCGCGCTGCAGCAGCCCCTCGCCCCCCCGCGCCTCGCCCCCCGCCCCGCCCCGCGGGCACGCGCACCACCGACACCGCGTCCGACACCTGCAACACACCGCGCCAAGGCCATTAGCACAAGTGATAGTCTCAATAATAATATATTATGTCTCCCTAAAGAAATGATAAAAAAGATAACGGGCACTAGTAATAATTATAGTAAGAATGGGCTTTATTGGGCGACCAAAATTAATTCAAATTTGGCACCGTACTTGGAATTCAATCATTTATAACAATTCCTTCGCGCTAATTAACTACAAAGGATATTCATTTTAAACGTCCTGCGTTGAACTTATAATATTTTTTCTGCAAAACAGTTTTTGGGAGAGCAACAGTCGGTGATTCGGGTTGACAACAAGAAGTTAGAAAAGAAAGAAGGCCTCCTTTTGTTACCTCTTGTTGTCAACCCGAATCATCATCTGTTGCTCTCCCAAAAACAAGCTATTTTGAGCCTTAACAGGATTTTAAGGAAATTTCACTTACTTTTCATCTTTCACCGAGTAAAAGTACCCGGTTAGCAAAAAAAGGTAATTATCAGAATAAACAATTTTATATTATTTTGAATAATAATAATAATAATAGTTATAATAATAAATAAATATAACAACAGTGACTAGTGGACAGTAGCAGCATAATGCTGCCGAACAAAACCATGCGATAAGGCAGTAGTGTCGTAGCGATCTCGGACCGAAGGCTCGCGGGGTCGAGTCCCGCCTCAAGCATGATTGTATTTGTGTTCGTCCTTTCACCCCCTATCATCACCATATCGTTTCACCTTCACAGTTACCATAACGTTACCACCAATAGTGGTCGCTAATGACCTAGATGTTAATGTGACCTTAAATAAAAGAAAATAAAAACATGTAAAATCTACAAGAAACAGCACGCACGTTGCTCAACAACAATAAAATCATCTCTTATAACACTGAAGTAAATAAAAACATGGTAAGTCAATAAAAACATCACCAAGAAAATTTTCTAAGCTGTTCAAGATACTGTGATGGTGTTTTCACCAAACGATTCAGAGCGTAGGGAGTCTTCAGTTATACTTATTAGCTTTTTTATGTAGCAATATTTTTAAAAAAGATATTGGACCGAGATTTTTAAATGAAACAGATCTACTATTATTTACACAGATAGTTTTTGAGAAGACAAATTTACCGACAGCACTTATATTTGTTGAATAACTAACAGAACAAAAGCGTAAGAAATCAGCGTCATACGAAATGCAGGTACTGCTAATTTCATAGCGCGGCTGTGTCGGACAGCACAACGGTCTCCAAGGCGCAAGGCAGTGCAGCGGTCTTGAAGACCTCATGGTTAGCCTCGTATGATTAAAGTATACAAGGTGCTGAAGTCACAATTAGTCCAAAGGAATGAATCCCAAATGTTTTCTCTTCTTACCTGAGTAAGTAACCCTACTCCCGGGCAAGGGCGTATTCAGTTGAGTTGCAATCTGTTCTTTAATATATTCCACGAAATATATTTTTATGTAACTCTCAATTTCTCTCCAGTATGTGTGTACAGTTGCCTTAAACCACTAATAAAAACAAAATAATTTCTACCGAAGTTCATGTTGATAACACAAATTGGCCGAAAATTTCTAAACGTCAACTTTCCGCAGAAACGACGCGCGGCGGCACTCCAAGTCTCCTCTTGCACTCACTACTTCATTCATTCAATCTGTGCGAGCATCAAACGTATCTTGCGAGGTTTCTAGACTGTATCGTATATTGTATACGACAGTACAGATGGTGTTTTAAAAGGCCGCAAAACGCGCTGTAAATCTTAACCCGTGGCATTTTGAACTTCAGAATGATAGAGGCTGAGTAAACATTTAGAAATTCAGTCGTAAAAATAACTTCCGAATCTGCTATAACGTCGAATTTTAAAACTAATTTGTACTTATAATTATTCATGAAATACCAACATATGCGGTATTGTTGAATTTGCATATATATATATATATATATATATATATATATATATATATATTGTGACGTCACGGGATTATACAAACCCGTAACGCCACCATAAGCCACGAGAAAAGACCAGAACACAGAGAAATATGGTACGCGGCGGAGCGATGGTCCGAGAAAGCGACATCTACCCGCAGGTTTTCCCACTCCGATGTCCGAGGTTGGGGATAATATTTTCTTGAGAGGGCGCGAAGGAGGAGAAAATTCACCTCTCCAGAAATTTCCCCAGGCGGAGTCACATAAATACCGCGACGCACTTCGGGAGAGCTCTCTTACAACTTTGACAGCGACGGCGACTCAACTTAATTCTTCGGCGATAGTCATTGGTTAGTGCAAGAGTTAATTTTACTTGCTTAGTTAAAGCTGATTTAAGAAACGCGGTAATAAGTGATAGAATTCAGAAGTGAAGTGCATGTACAGTGTTAGCACTAACATTACGCGAGTAAGCAAGCGATGTGATTGCTTAAATACGAAATAGTTTCATAATTGAAATAAATTCGCGCAGATGGACTCTAAACGAAATCCAGCATTTAATTTTGTACGCCACGACCACGCAGGCTCAAAGTGTGGTATGTCGTCCGAGTGCTAGAAGTATTTAATTCAAGTACGTTAGTTATTTAAAGCTGGTAGCGCGAACAACGGGTACGCGGCAGGCGGCAGAAGGACGACTCCAGTGAAGACTCAAGCGTAGGCGAGAAGGACTTGGACCAAATACGTGGATGGTACGAGCCAGAGATCGAAAGGTCTGGAATTTGGACGTGTGGCGGAATCCTGATATTGAGCGAAAGAAGTGGTATAACCGCGGGATATCGAACCAGTCAAGTGACGTGGCGAGGACGGCGAGCGACCGAAAAACCCAAGGTTAACTGATGGCGAGTGGGAAGGAGATGTCGAGGTAAAGAACTGGCAACTTCTATGCGGCAATTTGTTGGAAAACTGTGTAGCTTTAAAATACTATGCGAAGCGTTCTAAAATAGGTGAATGTTCCAAATAATTACTGGGAAAAATATTTCGAACGTATGAGCGGTAGTTTAGATTTCATCCGCTGTACGCACCAGTAAATTCGTTTGAATGCCATACCTTGTACAACTTTTCTAAAGTAAATTATAATTTTTCATGTAATGTAAAGTAATTTGATTTGAAAGTCATGTTTCCATTGTATGATGTCAGGGATAATTAGTTGCTATAATTTGTAAAGGGTACGATTTAAGTAACGTGTGTGTCACGTTTATTCTTGTGTTAGAGTTTACAGCATTGTAATAAATGCGCAGCTTAAGGCTGACCTCTGTGAAGTCTATGATAGAATAATTGTAGAGAATCACTTAAAGGGCCGTGCACGGAGAAAAACTTAAGATTAACAAAAGTTAAATGAGGTACACGAAATTATTGAGAAAGAGGTAGAAGCAAAAGAATTGTGAATAGTACTTCTTGAAGTATTCAGGCAGTCGAGGTCACGCCTATACATTTCTTTTTTGTGGTTGTGTTCTTTCTTTTTTTGTTTGTTTTCTTTGCAGTGACCATCTACGCAAAGTGCATACTTTATTGTATATTTGTGCCACTGCGTATTTTTTTTACTGAATATATGCTCATTTTACCAGAATTTTAAATAATTCATTGTGTCAAGGGTTCAGATCTTTCTCATACCCGAAAGATCCTGCTTCCTGAGAATTCAAAGCTCGCTTCACGAGCATTCATTGTTTCACGCTTCATCGCCACCGGCTGGAAGGTAGTAGGTGGGCGTGTTATTATATATTGTAACGATACCGAATATTGTGCCCCGGATAATCGCAAACAAAATGTTGCGTAATCACGATCTGGCGCCTTTTACGTCTTTTCTGAACCGTCGGGTGGCTAATTCGTTCCGCACAGTGCTCGCCGCGACACCTCGGCGCCGAGCAAACGAGGGGGACTGTGTTTGTTTTCGCCAACGTCGACGCTGGTCTATCTCTGGGGATCTAGCTGGGAAGGGGGGCTGCGCAGTTCGGAAACTCCGGGAGAGACCACCTACGTTTATTTACCAAAGGTGTGCGAGTGAGAGCGCATCACGGAAAATTCCGCTCGACACACCGGCGAAACGCAAGAGATTATTGGACCAAATATAAGACGTAGGAACCTTTCGCCAATAGAAGCACGTTTTAGTAAAATTTCTGGAAACTTCTAGAACATTTGAGAAACTGGGGGGGAGAAAAGGCTTGTGAGCGCTGGCGTGCGCCGAGCAGACACATCAGAACGGTGGGAGAGATCCCAGTAGGCGCATCAGAACGGTGGGAGAGATCCCAGTAGGCGCATCAGAACGGTAGGAGAGGTGAGCGCTGACGTGCGCTCAGCTCGCAGAGCAGTAGAGCCAGAGAAGGGCAGTGTCCCTTTGCTTTAAATTGAGGACGATTAGTTCATCCGGTCACTCATTTGTGGAGTATATCTCTCTTTTGATCTCTGCCGATCACGCCCGCGTTGCCTGTCACAATTCACGCGACGATTATCATCGCGTTGCTGGACACCTGAATCTTGAGCTGTCGTCACTTTCATCGTCATCATCACTGCACCACCGCCGTCGCCGCTGCCGCCGTCGCTGTGGTCACATTGCGCCACCGCAACCGCCGCCGCCGACGCGGGAGTCAAGGGCTTTCCTCGGCCCCCACGGGACACGCCGCCTGGTGTGAGGTTCGGCGACCTGTGGAGGTTGCCCACCCCAGTGGACCTGCCTGCAAACGGTGACTGTGTTTTGATTGTCGAGCTGCGGCAAAATCTTCAGTACGCCCTTCAGGCGCAACGCTTGTTTATGAAAGAAACTCTTACACAGGAAGTGCTCGCCGCGCATTGGCGACTTCCTTACAATATTAAGTTTCCTGTAATGTGTTAGTTTTATAGCATAAAAATAGAAGATGTAATTACTCAGACCTTGATTTTTTGTATGCTAAAAATTTGAATCTTCCATTAAAACTCATTTGCGTTCTAAATATTTTTTTTTAATTCATCACGTAGCTAAATCCGTCCACCATCCATTCTTCTAAAATCTACATGCTTCCTGAGCTAGCCGGCCACACGAGCCCAGGTAAGCACAGGTAGGTTCTGGGAGACCGGGTTCGGTGCAATATATTGAAACATACCCCTAACTGCTACAATTATTGGGCGATTCGTCATAACCCGTTTCCAAATTTCTAATAACAAGGGCGCCAGGAAAAAGGTTAAGATAATATTTTAACTATTATTACTCTGATAAAAAACTGAATATTATCCCGCTAGCTGGGTCGATGGGTCACGTCAGAAATAATCGCCATTATCTATTAATAGCCAATTACCCGATCTGCCATCTATACAGAATGGCGAAGAATCTGAAAACAGAGATTATTTGATCTAGCTACTTATTAGTTTAAATGGGCCAATGAAAATCATTTATCTTTCTTTCAAGAGAAACTTAATGTTTATTTCCTATCAAATGCAGCAAATTAAAATGTAAAAAATTTACATTGAGAAACTTTCTTAGTCATGACCTGGTTCGAACCTTATACGACGATTTTGGTCTTCGCGTGCACTTGATTGATGCTACCTGGAAGAAACGCCTTCCCTTCCTTTTTGAGGCTCCGAAGTCCCGAAGTCCAATTACCACGAATTTTCTTCTCTTCTTTAAAAACGAACACCGCCGATTCAGCGCTTCGCACCACTCAAATATTTGTTCCAACTCCACTACATTATGTCTGATGCCCGTTCTCACCGTATAAATATCCAGTGCTTTTATGATTACACAGCGAAACAAATCTCTCAGTTCTATCTTCCGTTTACAGCAAGAAAATATGCAAAGTCCGGTATCGTTTGTGAACCGCATACATTTATAAGTTCAAGAATGATTAGAGTTCACTCCCGAAAAAATTCCAAGTCTTATTTTGATGCACAGCAAAATATTCAGACCTCGACATGTTGCCCAAATCTTAGAAGTATCACAAGTTCACTTCTGGTTCTGCCACGAAAATATTCAGAGTCCGAATATGTCCCTCAAGTCCGATTCTTGCTCTACCACACGAAAATATTTCAAAGTCACAACACGTACTGTAGACCCCCGAAATTTTTATAAGTCCTAACATGCACAAATTAATCTATTCGCAAGCGAACTGCTCACCGTCACGACATGCGACCGAAACGCTTCTTCAACCAATCCACAAATCTCTTATACTTCCTCCTACTCACGCCGCCACGGTCAGATGAATGTTTGTTTATCCTGACAACAACCACGACGTCGTTACTAAGGCGCCATATTGCTTATTATTTGCCCTAACCATTTCGCCCATTTACGACAAATATTCTGTAATAAAACATGTCCCCATATTGGTATGTCACATTGTGTGTGTGTATATATATATATATATATATATATATATATATATATATATATGTGTGTGTGTGTGTGTGTGTGTGTGTGTGTGTGTGTGTGTGCGTGCGTGTGTGTGTGTGTACATTCGCGTAAAGAAATGTATCGTGTTCCATTAAAGAAAGAAGTTAGTCTAATATCTTGAAAATAAAAAAATATTATCAAAATACTAATAAGCGCATATGATGATTCTCTGTCTTGAATCATTTGAAGAAAACGCCATCTCAATATCTTGAACAGTTTAGAAAACAATTGACGTGGACGTTTTTATTGACTTATATTTGACCCAAATCAGCCTTCGCGAATACAATACCATAATATAGCAATATTCATAGAGTACAACAGTTATTTTCATACCAAGAATATAAAAAAGTGTGCTCCATAACGTCAACGTATGGAACTGTGTCGTACGTCAACGTGAACTGTGTCGTTAGCAATCACGTAATGAGTATGAGAATTCAAGTAAGCGGAATGTTAAAGTAGGTGTAAAAACACCATTAAATAATAATAGTTTGTATTTTTGTCAAAATCGAAAGTGTTTCATTGTTTTTTGTATTGTTTCCGAGTTCTAGGAATTTAAAGAAACCATGGAAACATCCCACATGGCTGTAGACTGCTTAAGATATTTCAATTTCTGCTCGCAATGTATATTTTTAATGTACATAATGATAATAGTAAAACAATAAAGCTGTCCCGAATATCAGAAATTGCAAAGGCCAGAGAGCTGTAACGACATACTAAATAGGATTTTCGCGCTTAGTTTGGATGTTTAGGCATTAAGTTTCGGAAAGGCTGCTATTTTACCTGTTATTTCCCAGGGTTCAACACCTCTTCTATTTGTTTGTTTTCTTCTGTATTTTTCTGTCATTATTTCTAAATCTTCTTTCGTACATACCCCCGGTTTTTTCAAGAATCTCATTTCTGCGACTTGAATTTTCCTCTTTGATTGGTCGCCCGAGATCCATGAAAAAGGTCAATAGAGTACATGTATCGTTCCGTTTTATATCTAGTCAACATATTCTCTTGTTTGTACTTGTATTACTTCTTTTTATATCTTTATCAGGCGTCATTTGGATTTACATGCCATTTGTATAACATTTTAGTTTATTTATGTACTCTCCCTGAAACCGCCATCTTTCTTCAGTGTTTCCGTTTATCAATCTTTCCCTAGCTCCTTAGCATGCACGTCGCGTGCTGAGTGCAAGGTGCTGAGCTTCCTTATTTGCATTCTCAAAGTAAATATAGTTTCGTCCTCAGTGGATTTTGGGCAAACGAATGCTAAGTCGAGAAGGCCCAATCTCTCTCAATGGGCATGATTGCAAAGGGGTGGTTAAATGGTTTGAAGTCTGCTTTGAGCAAGGTTGTTGACACTCGTTCATTAATCTCTCGAATTGTATATTAATTACAAGATATTCGTACAACACAAATCTACCCTGGTGTGTCCATCTTTGCGTTTGTGATGCGGCTTCTTGTAGAAACAGTGATATGGCACAGTTCGTTTTCATAGCTCGTGGTTGAAGTTGACACAGTTAATGGCAAACGAAAATTACCAAAACCGAACATGGTGAAGAAACACTTAGGAGAAGGAGCAGAGAAGAACGGGAACGCAAACCTTACCAATACAGTGCGATTCCTCGGCACGTGCCAATATTTTCTGGCTTCTTTCAAAAACAAAAGGTGTTTCTTAGCACCAAAATCAAGTCCTTATTATAACATAACCACTTCTGTGTTGTAAATTCGGTGCGTTTGTTACAGCATGGTACTATAATTATAATTATTCTTATGGAAATATTTTAATTATTTCAATTACATTTTTTTATTATTAAATTAATAACAATACTTGGATTGATTCGTAAATTTCCGCGTTTGTCCAATTCTATCCATAATGTACTCGTTAGGTTCAAGGTAATGTTCATGTTTACATAGAAGTACGCATTTTTAACTGTCGATTGCTATCTTTGTTACTGTGAAATTTTCATGGAAGAGCATTATAAATAAATGTTGAAAAACATTTTAGATTACATATTTTTCATCTTCAAAAATTGTCATAAAATTGCTAATTTTGTTGATTTATTATCTTTCGATTAATTTTGTTTTAGAATATAGTGTTGTTCGTAATGCGAAATGAAATATTAAACTCACATTTTCGTTGTAAGATAATACAATTACAGTATCTTAATTATTCATAATAATTATTGTTAATAAAGTAATAATTCTGTAAATTTAATATAGTTCAACTGTAAACAATCCCTTTAAAGGCCCTATAGCTCAATTCATCCGTCGAAAAAAATTGACATTTATTTATATTGCTTTCATATGTTATGACATAAGTATTTTTATGACCCATGTATATTCAGACATTTTTAATTACATAAAATTAACAGAAAATTTTCAACTCTTTAATAACTCTTAATATAGTTTTTAGAGTATAAAAAGTACGCATTTCTTAAGTTTTTTGTAAATAAATTACTAATTAACTTTTATTTCACATAAATCATAATATTATTATTGTTAATTATTATTAGTATATGGAATATTGTTTGGAAGCTACTTTTGACAATGTCACAGAAATTATTTCACTCCTGAATCAGCTACCGGAAATTTAAAAAAATATAACTTGTATTCAAGCACTAGTATTAAGTAATAGTAATAATAATAGTAGTAATAATACAATAGTAGTAATAATCATAATACAAATTAACTTTGGAATTGTTTTAATTAAACGAATGTTAAATTATTATTGCCGGTCACAACATTGCTTTAGTAACGAAATGTTTCCACATTGCTACTTTATCGACTATCGTTTAATCGTAATGACGCTGATGTTTTGGAGAGGCGGGCACTCACCTCGAAGTCGTCCTTGGTCATGAGCTGGTCGACGAAGTTGAGCAGCTTGTACTTGACGCAGGCCAGGGCCTGCGGGCGAGCGCGCACTCCTCCTTGAGGTCTCGCACCACGCCCTCGAGGGGCGTGTCCTTCCACAGGGAGGCCGCGGGCGCAGGTGCGGGTGTGGACTGGTGCGGCGCGGCGGCGGTGGCGGCGGCGACGGCCGCGAGGCACAGCGGCAACAGCAGCGCGCGAGCGGTCGCCATGGCGCGGGGGGGGAAAGGGCTCGGCGCCGGCCGACGCGCCGCCTTTATACAGGCCGACGCCCCGGCGCGGCACGACGCGGCGTCGCGACGCCGTCCCACACCGCGCCGCGTCGGGCGGCCCGGATCCCGAAGGCGGCGGAAGGGGCGTGGAGGTGGAGATGGAGGAGGTAGAGTGGTAGTGGCAGTGCGGGTGGAGTGGTGGTTGAAGCGGTGACTGTGGCAGAGGCGGGTGACAACAGAGGTTGTAGTGGCATCGAGGACATGTGAACGGCGGGGACGGTCGGGGGACGGTCGGGGGGGGGGGGAACGGTCGGCGGGGCGATAGGGCAATACCGGGAGCGGGGGGGAGCGCTGAAGCGGTGCCCCAACGGTGGGAGTAGTGGTGATGGAGGTTGGCGCGTGACGCATTGTCAAAGCATTGTGAATCCGCGTGGCCGAGTGGGGTGGGGGGGGAAGAGGAGCAGTAATTATTGCCGCGACGAGGAGACGCGCGGACGGCGAATATGGGCGGCGTAAGATGGCCCAGGGCGGATGTGGGTGCGGGTGACCGGCGGCGGTTATGTTCTACTTCCGCAGTGGGGTCGGTAGGTAGGCATATTCTCCATTCTGAGATTGTCTTCTTTGTCGAGTTCGAAATCTACATTAAACGATATTTTGAATGAATGGTTTTTTATATTTACAAATGTCTTAGTGTTAGAGATTAGTGATTAAGCTTAGAAGAACATGTTTGAGCGAATTCGCTTGATTTGAGAATCCCTCGAAACACTTCAACTCGCTACCTAAACCCGAGCGAGGAACCCTAGATTTTCGCAAAGGAAATAATCATCGAATTTCTCCATGAAGTATTCCCGACGTGTGTTATCGTCTTGTTTTCTGTAATGGTAAGATATTATTTGAAGATTTCGTTTTCTGAATTATTCCGAGACTTCGCCCTTTTTTCATTATGTTACTTTCAATCGTATGTGTATTTTAGGGCATACCCTCATGTGTAGTCATACCCTCGAGAGGAAGTCACGAAATTTATTATTTTTAATTTCTCGAATCTCACAAAACGACGATACGTAAAGTAATTATTCCTTTTGATATTGGATCCAATCTGTGGAATCCAAATGTTAAACCTTATCTACATTTGATGTTGCCCCTTCACTGCTAAAGCAAGTCATACTCAGACATAGTGAGGAATACGTAAAACTTTATCACGACAGAATCTGAATTGGGCTGTGATGTTTTCATAGAGGAGAGGAGAGAAATTGTTGTTAGGGTTGAATTATACGACGTATCGTATAAGATGGCTGTCGTTCTCGCAAAACGCGTGATCCCACGCAGTGCCAGCCGTGAGTGATCGCCGCCCGTCCAACGAAAGCAAAACCCGGGGCAAGTGGCCGAGGCACGAGCTCAGCCCAGAGGAATAAAGTTGGCAAAGGTGTCCCATCTGCTTCGTGCCACTCATTCCATAGCTCGTAATGAGGGCTAGTTACGTTGTTTGGTTGGCAAAAGATTAGAGTAAGGTGTTTTTGTTTGGCGTAACTTGGCTCCGTTGCTATTGTTCTTCTGTTGTGTAATGTTTCTTTCAATAATAAATATTAGATTTTCAGGTTTGTCCCTAAAAGGACGCCCTCTCAGGACGCCATGGTGGAATTTATGTCAGAAACCATCTTCATTTCCCCGACCCTGATTCTATTTAGTTATGAAATTATTGTGCTATGACAGAAATTTTCCGAAGCTAATTTACTGATATATTTAAATGTGTCAAAATTTAGTAGGCAAAACAGTCATTTATTTGATAAAAGGTGTGCATGTGATTATTATATTACAAATTTTAATTTTTCCTATCACTCTTTTCATTGTTGGAAGAGATTATTAAATATAAAAAAATATGCATAGAAAATATTTTAGAGCATTTCATAGATTACTTAATGTTTCAATAAAAACAAAGTTACATGTAATCATGTATATCCATATTAAGAGCCCACCTGTAAGTAACCCTACAGGACTAAAATTGCAAACGTTTGCCATACATGAAGATTATTTAAAGTAATTGTGTCAACAGAAAGTTAACTTCTTCCTCCACTGCTTGATGCCAATTTTCCATTTAATTTGTTGGCTATTTGTTAAATAATATTAGTTACTGTGAAATGTAATTAACATTTCAAATATTTTGATACACCAGTTATCTGTTCTAGATTTTTCAGGTACATTTTTAAGAGATTGTTTTACAGCTACTTTAGCACCAAAATTCTGTCATAACGTTTGTACAGGAATGTATTATAGTGAATCATCGTTGTTGTAGTATGCCTTCCGAATTTCGCAAGTTTTCCTGATTTAAAAACATAAAAATGAATATAGATATGTGACGCCAAGAAAGCATTCGTATCTTGTCGAGGGGATATTTCAGTGATCATATTTCCCTTTTTCAACATCGGCAGATCAACTGCTAATTTTCATTGTTGAACGTTTTGAGAAAAAGTTTTAATGTTTTTTGTTTGTCAATTTTGTTAAGTCATCAGAAACGTAAAGAATCTGAAGAGATTGATATGGGGTTAGACTATTTCTTTTGTTTATTCAATCACACGGTGACACATTTTCTTTATTACATTACCACACATTACCACACACATTCACTCTCAAACTAAGTAGTATATGCATTGGATAAAGATATTTGGAAAAGGTTACATCTTCTTGAGTTCTTTGGCACGTGGACGGAAAATCTTGCAGCTCAGATGAAGTTGCGTGTTCAAAGTAAACAGAGAACCACATCTGTTTAGATTGCATGAACTAACAACTGATATATCATTTTATAATTAACAAAGCTTAAAATGTATTCTGAATCAAATGGCCCGCGGAACTCCATTTTCCTTCGAATAGGAGATGTTACTTTTTGTAATTAATATTAAGTTCCATATTACGCTTTTAACAATTCCACTTACTGCCATTATTTTAAGCCTCTAATTCGGGGCAGGAATGCATCCTCTGGCAGATCACTGGTAGATCCTGAATGTCGTGCGTGCCTCAACTAAACCACGCAATGCATGCAAATCTGGCTGACCGATTGGACCACCTCCGGTGAAAACCTCCAACCCGCAGCGTAGTGCCAGCTCCTCGAGCCACGTGGAATCTACGAGTAATCACGTGAACGCATGGTTGGCACAAGCAGAACTACATCTTCCCTCGTCCTTGAATATTATTATCTCGAAATTAATTTCTAATATTTTATTGATCTTCCTCGCGTGTAATATAGACTAGATAAACTAGATTTAATAATTTCATCTGTGGCAACTAGTAGTTAAATAATTAGGGGGTTTAGAATGAAAAACTATATACAAAAAATTCAAAATTATTTTTACTGTATTATTAGGTAGAATATGCCGTTTCTCGACCGAGAAGTCCGTCAAAAATGTCCTTGTCCTGCGATCCTGAGAAACGTATGTTGCTAAACAAACATGTTGAATAAAAGGTTTTTCACTTATAAAATTTGTTGTCTGATTTGTGTATTTGAGTATATATACAATATATACAATATATATATATATATATATATATATATATATATATATTTAAAAATGAATTCAACGACGTGTAATCGACATAGATTCCACAAAAATGAGTGCTTGAATAAATACGAAGTATTTACTGGCTCTTCTTCAGAATTTGACGCAGTGTTCTTGAAAAAATTGGTAAAGATTAATACAACATAAATGCGGAAAATAAATAATTTAAATAATATGCTGGTAGATGCACCACGGTCATTATTGTTCGCCTGGCACTAAGAGACAGGTGCCTGATATATACCGCCAGAGGCCAGCAGCGGTGCGGTAGAATTACAGAATAAGCTTAGGGGGATGGCCGTGTGACCGATCTCCATGAAAATTGGCTCTTCTATATCATTTTATGAAGGTTTTTATGAAGGCTGTTAATTTTTTATAACTCCACTAGAAGGCGCTGCAGCACAAAATTGCGCTTCAGTTAAATGCAATTCCCGATCATGGGAACCCAGCTTCATTATTGCTTGGCGTTGCCGTGTGACGCGGAGCGAGGCTGAGGAGACCAGGAGGAACAAGCAATGCAAAATGGAGCGAGAAAGGAGGGAAAGAGAGGGAAAGGGGAAGAGGAGGGAAATAGAGAAAAAGAGAGAGGAAAGAGAAGGAAAAGATAGGGGAAAAGGGAAAAAAAGGGAGAAAAGGAAAAAGAGAGGGAAAAGAAAAGGAGAGGAAAGGAGAGAAGGGGAAAAGGTAGAAAGGGGAAATGAGGGAACAGGGAGAAAATGACAGGGGAAAGAAAGAGAAAGGAAGAAAGCGGAAAGAGGAGGGAAAAGAGAAAGAAGGGGAAATGAGAAAGAGGGAAATAGCGGGAAAAGGGAGGTCGGGGGAGGAAAAAGCGAGGAGGAAAGAGAGATGGAAAAAGAAAGTGAAAAGAGAGAGAATAGGAAGTCTGCTGGGTTCTGCTAGTATGTGTGTTTATATATATATATATATATATATATATATATATATATACACATACTAGCAGAACTCAGTTATGTTGAGCACCATATACACACTCACACACACACACAAACCTCAAACTGATCTGGATAGAGATCAAGGCGGATGCTGCTTTTTTTTGCATGGTTTTTGATTGGTTGATTGAGATTAGTGATTTCGGATGCGTCAACTGCTAAGGTTACTAGTTCCATAAGCATAGTACATGTTTTTACAGCAGGAGATGGCGTGATCTTCCCCGCTAGTTGGCGAAATCCGGCGCCGACCTACCCGTCCGCTTGCGGAGTTTTCCCTCAACCGGCGTGACACTGCCGCAGTCGGAACAAGCTCTAAGCCCCCCGAATGGTCTTCCGAGAAGTGTGATAGTTTAGTGCATGTGTCAAGTTTCTAATGGATGAGGATAGGACAAGGAAGAGAAAAAAGATTTCGTACGGTCCATGGCCCGTTTATAAGGGTCCATGTATGCGCCTAGTGTTGATCGGAGAAACCACGCAAAACTACCGATCTGAGCAGCCGACCGCTAGAATTCTCGTCTAGGCAGCTGTTGAATTCTCCCTAGCTATTTAGCTAGTGTCGAAAATCCTGCCGTCGTCAGAACATGAACTCAGGACCACTCGGTTAGACGCTGCTTGGGGAACCTCGTCTCCAAGGATCGCGGGCTCGATTGTCGCTCTGGACACGGATATTCTCTTGTGTTTTGTGGCCTGGTGGAACTCATTCAACCACCACTCATCACCTTTCAACATTATTCCTTCAATTTGTGGCAGGCTTGTGTGGTGCAGGTGCTTAGAGAAGCAGCACCGAGATACTCGTTGCGTCGTGGTTGTGGGTTCGAACCCTAGGCCATTTACAGATTATGTTGTGGTAGGGTGGGTCAATCCCCACTACCCTTTATCGCCCTCTAAAAATATTTATTACCCATATAGAGACAGATAACCTCTTCCGAACCGGCTGCTATTGAGATAATCCCATGAGGTGCTTCAAAAGTACTTCAGTCTACTAGGAACTTGCGGAGACGGGCTAACAGACCATGCCTCACATTCGAGGAAGCGGAAGGTCTCAACATAGCGATGGAAATAAGAAGGGAAGAGAGAATTGTGATTGGACTTGATGAGTCGCTAAAAGAAGCGTTTTAGCTCAAAGGTAACGTGATCAAAAATAAATACTAAAATTAACTACCAATATGGAAATACCTAGATACATTTCTAAGTAAGTTCCAACGATATTTCTTGATTTTACGTTATTTACCCTCAAAGTTGAGGCCAACTCCCTGGCTCTCTTAAATAACCGTGCCACGCCAATCACCGTAGGTGGAAATGCACCCGTTGCACCACTCCTTCACTCCGTGCGTGTTTCGACTAAAATCGCTCAATGAATGCAAATCCAGTTGCACTGCGGACCTCCACCGGTGAAACTCTCCTCGATGCCAGAACACTGCGCCATGCGGAGTCCGAATAAGGCGTTTTGTGGCGAACGGGCGACACGCCGGGACAGGATCCACATTCCCTACAAGCGCTTCATCCGATGGAAAATGAATTTTTGTAGTCAACATGGGTAGCCGGTAAGGCAGACATGCCCCTCGTGTTCGATTAGAAAGGTTGCGGGTTCGAATCATAGCTCTGTTTAAGTCATACCTCGGAGACATACGGGTCACGGATCAGATATGATCTTCCCTTCTTCTTCCTTGTCCTCTCCGCACCCATTAGTACTAATACACATTTACCCTGACATGCACTACACTACCACACATTCCGGGAGACCGGTCGGGAGCTTAGAGCTTGTCCTGGCTGGGGTGGTGCTCTGCTGGTGGGAGATACCTGGTTGGGGAAATCCCCGTTAGCCGACAGGCAGGCGTGCAGGATCTCGCCATCCAGCGGGGAAAGATGACCGCCTCCTCCAAAGTAAAACACGTGCACTACCCTTACGGAAATAATGACGTAAGCTGTTGACGCGTTTGGAATCACTATCTATCAATCAATCAATGACATACGTTTTCACTTCTGTGTTGTGGCAAGGTGAGGCTCTCCCGAATACCAGGTGTGTCATATATCAACCCTCTTCCCTCTATTTCTGGCCGTCGTGGGTGGCGATGAAGCTTGTAGCTTTTGCGTCCAAATACTTCCAACATGACTGCGGGCTCGAATATCGCATAGGGCATGGGTGTCGTAGCTTGGTGTGCAATCATTTCACGTCATGTGTCACTACTCATCCTGTTTATCCTTAATTTGCTTACCGAGATGGGCCCTTCCCAAGTAAGTTGTGTGTGCGAAGATAAGATCAGGTACGTGACGTAAGGTCATATTAGCCGCCAAGAGAGCGCTTTTTACGTTTAGCTTGCCTCCCTTTCTCTAATACCGGACTAAGTGTGATGTACTCACGAGCTACCCCTGTCAAGTTTATATATGTCGTGGCCAACATGAGCTCACAAAACACATCACCACAATGGAAGGGGGAGACAGATAAAAACTTCGGGGGCTGCTTCTAGAATAATCAGTCTTATCCGCGAGAAGAGAATGTCTTGACCATCGAAAGATGCAAAAAGGTAAAACAGAAATAACATTCTTTTTATTTTGTTTTGAAGCATGATCGGTTACCACTCGTGATCGGAACAAACTTCTCTTCACTTCGGATTGTGATGAACGAACGCATATGCCATGTTCTTGCATCGGAAATACGCCAGGTACATGCATCCTGTTGATTAAAACTAATGTTCATGTGCCGGTTGAACTGCAGGTAGCATTAACTTTGGATCATCCGTAGAAGAGGAAATTAGTACTTTTTAAAATGTTAGAATAATTGCATGTGAGTACGCTAGCGATGGGAGTATTGAATCTTTGTAGACAGGATTGCTCAAAGTATCAGATCGGAAAATGGCGTATTTTTTAAATAGTAGTAGTGAGGCTGGGTAGGACAATTCTGCCTGAATGATAATTCTAGACATGCGATGCTCTCGTCAGTAGTATTCGAAATTTGTTCTGATAAGATTGGGTCGGATGTCTGAGAGTTCACTAAAAAATAAGTCACATAATTCTTAAAGCGATGCCCAGAATTGATCTCCTATCCATACATTTCCTATCATCTACAATGATTCCTACACTACGAGAACTCCAGATCAAATGAGGAATTGCTGGAATTGAACTGTATCGCGATGCAAAGATGAAAGAATAATAATACGAGTATAAAAGTTTAGCTTCGGTGTCCACAAAATACAGCCGTAGTGTCCTATTTTGCAAGTGTTTTGTTGACAAATAGATAAAGCAAAGGCGCAAATGGAAACTGTTGAATGTGCTACATATAAATTGTGATTTGAGAAGTTGTGTGGTAAGGTAAATGAATTAAGTTTGCTTAGAAAACAAAATCGTCAACTTTGAGGTCAATTCTACTCAACTCGATTCGCTCGCGAATTTCCAAGTCGAAGGTTAACTCTCAGCCTTCGCGAACAAACTGAAAACTCGTTGTATCCAGACAACACAAACTTTTCTACGCATTTTCACTGTGAAACAGACACCATCAATCGTGACAAACGTCTCTTGCTTAACTACTAGTAAATAATTTTAATTAATATGTTCTATTTATCCATGTGCTTTAGTTGTTTAAAAAGCTCGTTTGAGGGAGTGGGTGACAGTGGCAAGTGATGAAGCAAGAAGCGGAGGTGGTGGAGTATTGCCGTGGTCATGGAAATGCATAAGTGAAGCATGGGAGATTGGCAATTTTTTGACTTAACTCAACACCATTGACGCGTACAACTTTACGAACTGCCACCCATTCTACAGCGCATTCCACACGCGTTCCGTTCATCAATAAGCTCAAGTTTTTGTCAAAAAGCTCGTGGCTCATAGCGAAGTTACCTGCCTTTCACCACTGAGGTCCGGGTTTGATTCCCGTCGAATCTCATGTGAAATTTGTTCCAACAAAACGAGTTTGGCTGGTTCACAAGGGCTAGAGCAACCTCTCTGAAGTGTCCTAAAGTGTGAAGTCCCCTATCCATATTCCTTCCCAATTCTGGCCGCTGGTTAGTGACGCATGAGCGCGTAGTAGGAGGCGCGTACGCGGAGATGCTACCTGGTGGTCCTATTGACAACTGACTGCGACGAGAGAGGATACGAGACGTAAAAAAATAATGTTAACGAAGGATTACTCTACCGTATAAGCACTCAACGCTTGTTAAGGGGCTAGGAGACGCGTTGCGTCAATATAGACATAATAATTAAATAAAAAATTATAAATCACGCTCACCGCTCTGGTCGTTTGATTCATTGATGATTCTAGACACGTCAACTTCTATGGTGACTAGACTCTTTATTGTAGTGTATGTTCCATCTTGTAAAGTGGCGGTATTCCTCCACCACCGGATTGTGAGATCCGACTTTATATGGGCTTGCGGAAATTTCCCCTCAAATATCTCTCCACAGGAGCACAGCCCCACCCTGGAGAATCTCTTACTCCCGACACGTGTAGTAGTGCAATGCGTTTAAGTGTAAATGTGGGTAAATAAAGAGATAAAATAAGACAAAGAAAATGAAGGAAATATGGCTCACGGTCTCTGGCCCGATTGTTAAGGTACTGCTTCGGCATTCGCTTGGAATTGATTGAGAAACCTCAGCAAATTACCGATCAGAGCCCGCTAGAATTCTCCTTCTATGTAGCTAGGAGGTGATAAAAATTCGTCTCCGTCTTGACTTGAACCCACGGATCAGCCAGTCTGAGTCGCTGGTTAAACAGCAGTAATGCTGTCTCTAAGCTGAACTCATTCGGTGGACGTTCAGAAATGCTATGAAGCAAGCACGGAAGCAGAGAGCTGAGGTAGTAGAGGAACTACGGAGGACATGGAAATACACAAACGGAGCGAGAGAAATTTTCTAGGTCACCATGTCGAATTGGTAATTATTTTATTCCAATGCCATAACACGTATAGCATTTTGAACCCATTGGTTACCCATTCCACAACGCAGTCTACAAGTGTTCCATTTATAGATAAGATAATATATAATAGTTATTGCTGTTTGCCCCCCTCCCAAAAAAATCCCTCACTTCCCGCCCTGATAGAGCTTTGAAGTGAACCCTCCCAAACCGACTGTAGATCTGATGCAGTGAAATCCTCCCCGCGCTACCAAATACGTCGGCGCGCGCGGGCCGGATCCGCCCCCACCCGCGTGCGCTTATCGGTGCGCAATTAACCGCATTCGCCGCCGGGAGAGGCGCAGCGGCGGACGCCTGGGTGGCACGCGGGCGAGCGGCCGGGTGGGCGCCATCGGGATTTCAGGGCGCGTCGCTCGGCGTCGCGCCGGCCGCCGCGCCGGCCACGCAAGGTCAAGGCGCCGGAAGTGGGCCGGGGCCCCGCGCTCCGTATGCGTCGCGACGCCCCTGCCGCCGCCGCCGCCGCTCGCAGAGCCGTCGCTCGCTTTCACCGGGTGCGGCGCGGGTGGTGGTTCAGGATGGAATTGGTTGCCGGTGTATTGATTCATTGTTTGATTATTTCGTGTTTCCGGACGCGCCAACTGCTATGTTCCTTAGTCCCGTAAGTGCAGTGTGTGTTTTTATCAGGTGGCAGTGATGTGCTTTCGCTGAATGGTAATATACGGCGCCGACCTATACGTCGGTTTACGAATTTATTTTTTTTTCAACACGGCATCTATTAGTGCTGGTGTGGTGCCTCGTTTGTAGGTGAAATCAGCTATGTAGCTAGTGTCGAAAATCCTGCCACCGCACATCCGGGATTCGAACCGTAGGGCATTCCGGCTAGAGGCACTTCGACGACATCAGTTGATGCTTTTAATCAATTATTTCTTACAAATGAACAGGAATAAAATAGTAATTTTAAAATAAAATTAGTGAAAAAAAAATTTGTTTCACTATGAAGACGTTTGTTGTCATTACACTTATTCTTCTGTTGTAAAGTCTGCGCTAGGGGTGGCTTTGACATTAAACAATTCAATTCGTATACGGAAATTACAGGGAATAACGAAACCAATGCGCTAGAAAACCGTATATTCAAGCATAACGCCATGGTAGAGAAATAGGAAGTTTCAAAATGTAGTTTTATATCTTCCAAATCTGGAACAACTTCTAAGAAAACATATGTTGTATAATTGACTAAAGAAAATAAATGCTCGAGGGCACTCAAGATACTATACTAGTGTTTTTAAATAATCAGAAACATTAAAAGCACATACTTTGTGGTGTATTCTTATTATGTATCAATTTACATGAGATGACAATGTATGTGACTACGAGTCGGCTGTCGTATTGTCATACGTGACTACAAGTCAACTGTTGTGTTGGTATTATTTTAAATATCGTTTAAAAGCGAATAATTTTAAAATACATTTATAAACATGTGTTATAAAATTGAAGATTTTTTAAAGAAACAGTCTGAAGGATGTTAGAAACTTGGAACAAAAAAGCAAAAAAACAAAAACAAAAAACGATTCTTGCACGAGCCGAACAGGACACATCCTTGTACTAGCCCATGAATGAAAATATTATTTTTGGAATGTTTATGCTTAGAACTTAGAACCATTTTGCTCGTAGAAATGCGCCTATCTGCCTCGTGTTGCTATCTTCGCTACTCACAAAATAAAATGCCGCTTGAATTACTCGTATTGTAAATAACTATTATACTTCTAGGTGAAGGAAGGAGGGTTTCATATTTTTTGCCGTGAACTAAATTTTTCGCCCTAATGTATTAGTATCCCTTCATAGTCCTTTCAAACTAACAAACGGATTTTCAAGACCGAATCAAATTGAATAATTTTAAGACCCAAATAATTTTTATCGTGAAATATAAGATAAAAAAATCACTTCAAATACGAAATATTATACAATCATCTGAACGAGTATACTGAAGTGTCTTAAGCGCACAGAAGTAGATAAACTAATATGATTATTGAATGTTAAGCTTGTCTAAATTCTTGTTTGCTCCATCGTATTGGTTGGAGGCCTTCATTGAACTCTGATTTGTGCACTTTTTAGTGTACCTTGCAGGGCCGTTCCATAATTATGTACACTTGCCTTTTCAGTTTTCTTTAAAAACCTATTTTTTAAATAATTATTTTATTCAGTGACCGAAATTGGCAAATGAGATTTTTTTAATTTAATTTCTTTTGAGCCAGGGGATCACTAAGCACATTCTGAGCAATGTGATCTTTATCAATGTACGTCATGTGTCGCATTATTAATTTATTCAATCATTTACGGATTATTATTTTTATAACCATCCTTGAAGTCCGCGTTTAAGATTGCGTATTATGTCAGTTTAAAGTACTTAGTTGTTTTACTTAAGTCTTTTTTATTTTGCCCCCACTAGAAATGTTCTTAATTTTTACTTCTCTATTCTTAGCACCGAGTGTGTTGAAATTGAACAGAAGATCAATTTCGAACTTTGAAGGAAATACGTTTTAACTGTCTTTAAGCACCAAAAGGAAATACTATCTAGATACCTTGGTTCAAAATTAAGATAGTCGGATAATGGTTTAATGAATAGGAGTAATCAATGATTAATTCTTTTTTTAATTAACGCGTTTTGAAATATACAAGAGCACTGCAGCTGTGGCTCTGAGATATATTGTAAAACTCAAATACAGAAATAAAGAAGGAAAATTAATCTCATAAAGTATGTCATTATCATCATATGGAATATTATTTCACGAATTTTCAGTGGTGTTCGAAATATTCTTCTTCTTCTTCTTTCTAGGGTTTTTTCCAGCCGACAGCCGGTTATCCTTTGCGTCCCGATGGGACGCATATTCGACCATACACTAGACACCAACACACTTGCGCGCTTCTCTGATCTGGGGTCAGCAGAACGCGAGGCCCTCCGCGACAACACATACATACAAAGACAAGGGACAAACAACCATGCCCAAGGCGGGACTCGAACCTGCGCCCCTTCGGACCGAAGCGCTGAGTCAGTACTCGCTCTTAGCCACTTCGGCCATCCAGGTCGGCAAAATATTATTTTTAAAAACTATAAATGAAGTGAAAAAATTCAGATGAACAAAACACTCACCAACGTGTTCCTCTAAATACCGTATGTAACTCTCCTCACTAGATGAATAACTTTTTGTCATTTTAATGCTGTTTTGTTACTGCTGAGCAGTTGATTCACGATTTGTGCGATGTGATGCACAAATGTGCACCACATATTTTTGTTTACCACAGAGAGTTTTCTAGGCGGAAAATGCGAATGTAAGTTCAGGAAAGGAACCTTTGGATAACACAGTGGAAATGTTCAAGCTTTGATCAATTCAGCAAATATTGGGAAAATTTTTGTTACCCGTACGCTAGGTCTTTTGTTTAGTGTGGAGCATCAGAGATTCTTATTAAAACCACAATTTTCGATATTGAGTGATTTTGTGACAGACGATGCCAACAGAAATCTTCGTAGGTGGTTAAATATTATTTTTTCAGTAGGAAGTCATTACTTACATTTGTATACAATACTACTACTGTTAATGTCTTATATTTTATTATTATATTGCTATTAGATTATCATCATTTATTACCTATAAAGAAAACTGTGTGCGTTCATAAATCCATTTACAACGAAAATGTGATACTTCATATAAGCAAACTTTGATATTCCATTTTCTCTCGTAATGTATGTTGTACGACCTAACAGATTTGTCCTGACCTGAATCTAATATGGACAGGGACTAAGAAATTGTTTTATATGTTACTATAACAAGAGAAAGTATGCGTGTATTGTGTCGATAATGATGTAGGTCGATTCTCCCAAAACGAGGCGTGGACATGTGCGAATTAGCGTTCCCGGTGGCGACGACGCAGCCCCTAATGTGTTCGTAACTGTAACTGTGGTGTGCGACGCCAATGCTTCTCCTGAAAAGGATTCGAATTCCTTCAATACCTGGAACAACGGTATGCTAGGTGTAGGAGAATAGTAACGCGGTATCTAGAACGCGGACGTGATATTAAATTGTGTGTAAGAAAACAGAGAAACTTTAATTAACAAAGGTCTTCGAAGATAATATAATTTAATTATAAATTGCTGTGAGAAATATCTAAAATATATATATTTTTTGATGCGCAAGTGCATTTTGTTGTAATATTAGATTGTTAAATACGACGGTTTGGAAATGTGTGAAATAGTCCGTCATTATTTTTACCTGGAGGATATATAATTTATTGGAAGAATTTACTAGTAGATGTTGTGTGCTAATTACCATCTTCTCTGTGGTTAATGATTTTCCTCAATGAAATTGAATTCAGAAAGTTTTAGTATAATTTTCTACGTGATCGCAGTGAAATATTCATTTTTATTGAATACTGGAAATTGGCGGCAAAAACATTATTTAATTTTTTTTATTTATAACCTGTATTTTGCGTTAACAACTTTATAGGATATTTATTTCTAAAGTATTGATCTGATTGTGGTAAATTCCATATTGACTTACCGTTTCTGAATCCACCTTAGAAAATCCATTTAGACACTATTTCATTTGGTAGGTAGTATATATGACACAAAAGATAAAAATCTTAATAAATAGAAATACTGTCTGGTTTATTTTTCAAAAATAAATAACATGATACAAATAATTTACACAATCTCAACGCAGGAATGATGACATGTACTTGAAAGGAACGGATATCAGGGATATTAAAATACCGATATTTTTCACATTTAAGAACTTGGAAAAAGTGCTTTCTTTACAAGATTGAGGTTGCATCATGAAATGGACGTTACCACTTAGCAACAATATCCTTGTGACCAAAAGGTTACATAGTCAGGGTACATTAGCGTTTCTGCTGCTTTCTAAGACTTGATTGGACCGTGCGGTCCTCCTGCGCCGTGATCGGGAACCTGAGATGGATGAACAGAATGAGGTGGGAAAGACGTGGGGAGTTCACTGTGGGGCGTAGGCGCTGTACGCCATCTGCTGGGCGTCAGGCAACGCCCGTCCGTAGCCGTGGTGGTCGTAGGGCATAGCTACCGGGTGCTCCACCACTTGCGGTGCGTGCGGGTAGTGGATCACCTCGTAGTTGACCACCTGCAGAGAAACAGATCCACAGATTAGATTTCCATACAGATAGTGCGTGAAATGATATGTGTGGAATTTCATGAATCCGCGTGGAACTAGTTGTCATGTCACTACTTAAAATTGCAGTTAAGGTTTGCTGACTCAGGTGACCCAAGCGGTGATTGTACTCTTTTAGCATCTAGATAGTCTTTTTTTTCCCGGTTAATTTTTTTAGGAATTTTTAATCTATTGTAGTCCAACAAATGTTAGTAAAGTCTTCAGTGAACAATTATAGTTTTATTAACAAATCATTCATAAAATATAAAGTTTGCCGGTAAAAAATGTCTATGTAATGTTTAGAAAATGTTGACAAGTCTTATGCAATTATCTTCTGGAAATTCAGTGTAAGTGTATATTCCATCAATTTACTTTTTACTCAAACGCAGAAAAAATATAACTTGATGAAAGTGTAGGGTTTGCTATTTTTTATTTAACTTACTATCTTCTCTTTGAATGGCATTTAAAAATGTTTGTTATTTTTTATGATATCCATTATTTTCTTTACATTGTAGAGTAAATCAGATCAGCTCTTTTTCGTAAAATAATATGATTTATAAAAAATAATATGGAAGAGAAGAAGATGTGGAATAAAAAAAAAAAAAAAAAACGTGGGGTTGATAAGAATCTATCAAAGATAAAATAAAGAGGAGTAAATGTAAGGAGTAAGAAAAACGAGTCTAAGAATAAGTAAGAGTTGCAAAATGTAAGATACAATTAAGTATAAGTAAGAGAGACTTTTCTTTGAAGAATCTAGTACCTGGTAAAGAGAATGGAGGAAGAGAATGAGGACAGCAAAGAAAAAGAAAGAAGACGGAAAGAAATAAAATGCAAAAAGTGGCCTGGTAAAGCAAGGTATGCTAGGTCTTAATATACTAATATTAAAATGAGGTAACAATACAAATTAAGAAAACAGTTCAGAAGGAAGAAGTAAATACTCTGAGAAAGGGAGTTATAAACATGAATATTGTGCATATCGAGATGAGTGAGTTTGATGATAACCTCAAAGTGAGAAAATGAGAAAGTGAGCAAATATCCGGTATGAGAGAGCGTAGGAGGTGCACAGAATAAAAATGTGAGAGTACTTTGGGGTTAGTCAATTAATAAGTAATTTAAATAATATTCTATGAGAAAGAGCAGCGAAGAAGAAGGAAAAGCTCAAGTGAAACCTTTGAGTCGGTGAATCTGATAAAAGTAAGAAGAATCTGATAAAAGTAAGTAATCTAATGAAAGTAAGGTGAATCTGATAAAAGAAAGGAGAAGGTGATAATAGGAAAACAAGAATATGTAACCAAACACCTTAGAGTAGATGAACTAGGTACTACGAATCTACGAAAAACAAAAGAGAAGGTAGAATAGAAGGATAAGCAAGATTGAACACCTTGGGCTTCGTGATTCAACATAGACTTTATTAATTTGAATGTAATAACCTAAGCGAACGAGGTGGAGGAGAAAGATCGAAGTTCAAGGGCGAGCGAGCGAGGGTTTCATGAACTAGGTACTAAGAGCTACGAGAAAGGCAAGTGGATGAGGAGTGCATTTGATATGAAGAAACTGAGAGAGAGGGAGAGGGAGGGAGAGAGAGAGAAAAGAGGAAGTTAGAAGCGATTGCGCCTTGGGTTTGGTTAATTCGACAGAAAGGACCTAAGAGAAGTGGCAGAGGCTTGGTGAACCTTGGGCTTGGTGAACTTGAAGATGACGAGCGCGGCGGAGAGCACGAGCGAGAGCAGGCCCAGAGTGAGCGCCTTCCACGTCTTCACGGCGATGAGCGCCAGCGCCAGCGGCACCAGCGCCGTCGCCTTGAACTTCAGCCCCAGGGAAGGCACGATCTTCTTCAGGAAGCCGCGCTCTGCACACCAACGGCAAACGCGCTCTCATTGATTGGATTGGTTAATTAATTAAACGATATATTGTTTGATTAGTTGATTGATTGATTCATTGACTGCTTATTGGTTGATTGATTCATTTATTAATGGATGGGTGGTTTATTTCCTGGGCGCGTCAACTACTATGGTCATTACCCCCGCAAGTGTAATACATATTGTATGTACTACACTTGCGGGGAGATGGTGGTGTTCTTCACTTGGTCGGACGTGCAATTTGACGCTGTCCTACACGTCAGCTTGCGAGTTACCCCCTCCAGATGTCTCCTCAGTCGGGAAAGGCTCTAATCTGCCGAGTAATGTCCCCACATGTGTGATAGTGTAGGGCAGGTAAATTTGTTTTAGTGTATGTATGTGTAAGGGAAGAGCCGTTAAGGATGAAGTACCAAAAAGCATACGCATCCTGTGGCTCTTTTGTTACATAAGTATTCCAACATTCGTCTGTTATTGGTCGGAGAGATCCCGGTTAACTACCTATCAGAGCAGGCAGTAGTTTAATTCGACCTAGCTACAATGAATTTAGCTACCTTCTGTATTGCTAGTGCCCAAAATCTGCTACTGTGGGGACTCGGAATCCTAGAACCTCTTTATGGTCAGCGGCGCTGCAGAGGAACCGGGCTTAGAGGACTAAGAGACAAAACGTGATGCGACGCGTCTTGCTCATAATCGTGTATAGCTGTGAGCATAAAAACCCACCCCACACTTGTGCATCACGTTGCGTCCTGTCTAACAGATCAGGTAGTTTTACAATATGGTGACGAAAATTAGGCAGGAGACTATATATATATATATATATATATATATATATATATATATATAGTCTCCTGCCTCATTACTTTCGAAATTCGTTCTCCACTTTGCGTAGTGTTATCCGCGCATTTTGGAGACGCGTTTTCTTATTCCCTTGTATTAAATTACAGATATAATCCTATAAACATTTTTTATGTCAATGTCTCTAAAGTCATTAGCGGATCACGATCGATAATTCTACTTAAGAAACGACGACAGTTTGATGTTCAAGAAACGTAGTCTATTTCTTAGTGTGTTATAAATGTGTTGTGGTAGGAATTAGGATCAACAAGTAAGGCATGAGCATTGCCTATCTGCGTAGATAGTAACCAATTGTAAAATGATTCAGTAAAAGTACGAAAGTAGCGTAAGATCACCAGTAATGCGCACTGTCAAAACTTTCAAAGTTTCTCATTTTTTTCTAACATTTATTACCTTTCTGAATAGATTCCTTACAAAAAATGGCCATTTTTTACATTTTTAATTTATTCTCAATCTCCGATTTCTTCCAGTAGTGCCCACTTGGAATTTGGAAAATTTGGTGGTTGTCAGATATTCGACCAATCGATTCCTAAACGTATTTGAGAAAATGAAAGTCCAAGAAAAAGTACCGGTTCATGACACAGAATTCGTCTTGCAGTACCAAAGTTAATTTTTTTTCAGTTCTTTAAAATAATATGAAATGACGTAAAAGAAAAATGTATCTTCGTTCCAATCCTTACCAATAGAAAGCAAAACCTTAACGTTCTACAAGTTTGAATAAAATGGAACACTTCAATTCCTATTTTTTTTAAATTGTGCTTGAAGTGGCCACTATTGACTCAGTTGCCACCCGTGGTCTTTATCTCTGTCTTGAACTCGTATATGAGATATAAATGTCATACCACCATAGCTGGAACCCCGTTTTGATCCCGGTCAGTGGATATGTATATTGTGGTGTAAAAATAATGTACGGGTTCTCTCGTTTCTCCGTCACTTATTCTACCATTGTTCGATCACCTTTCTGAAACTTCTTCATATTCCAACCGGGTGCTTAGAGCCCACTTACGGGATGCAGGAAGCAATACACTTACGCGACTAATGATCTTAGTAGCTGACGTTCCCGGAATCTATATTCACTCATCCTAATTACTTACGAGATCATTGATCCAAACAGATATTCATCCATATGGCCAAGGAATCGGTATCATAATAGTTTTTGCAGAGCATACCGTAAAAGGATACAAGGTAACCATGTAGTGTAAAGTGTGAAACGACGTTTTGCCCAACGTATTGTTCTAAATGGAGGTAGCTCCTAAGTGTGAACTACTAATTCTAAATTCCCATAATTTCTCATTTTCATGATTCGCATTTGATCGACCAGAGCTCTGCATTGGACTGTGCATATAATTATATTATTTTAAAATCGTTGTATTAATAAATATAATTATTATATAATGTAATTATTTATGAATATATATTATTAAAATTAGTGCCTCAAGTATTACGCATCACGAAAACTTTGTTAACTGAACACAATGCCACATCAGTTTGGAGCAAATTTCGTACATAGTGATCACTAGACTTAATTCGTGTCATCTGATTACCATCTCTAATTCTGGTGCAGTATAAGTTTTCCGTTATGACCCTTACGAATAGGCTCCAAAGTGTGTTAATAGTATACGCACTATGATGCTTCACCCTGAGCAAAATATCTAACGCTGTAGTATAAATTAAAATCCAGTGTGTTAAAATATTCAACTTTTGTGGAGACGAAAAATTAAGATTTTTTAGTACAGTAACATGGTAAGTCCGTTCAAGTGTTTCAGAACTAACAACCTCTTTCCTTCTGACAGAACACTGCCACATATCACCTGACGAAAATACTAATAATCACTCGAGTTCGGCCAGAACGATAGGGGAATATCAATTTTGAAGAAAATAGTCTGAACGGCTTGGACTCCAGCATTGCGCACAGATTGACAAGCGAATATACAGAAGGTTTGCGGTAACCCACGGTTCTGTATCAAGACCCCACAAAACGTGGAATCAAACTACACGTCTTCGATGGATTGCGATAAAACTGCGTCAACGTATTGCTTGCACTTGCGCGAGAATATACGCATAGTACAATGAGAAAGTGCGCATGTCTAGACGTGCGTTGATGATTTTATGCGTTTCTACTGAATCAAGCTCCCCTAAACAGACGCCCCACGCAACCCGCCGCAAGCTCAAGTATTAAGTGGGTCTGTAGCTGCACATTCTGCTCCTGTGACTGAAATATCGGCCGGAATTATTACTTGAACGTAATCTCCGATAGCTGAATTAAATTTTTCCAAGACAGTGTCAAAAGCAATACATGCCTAAACTTGACGGAGAACGTATTAACAACAGGATACTTGACAACGATGTCCAAACCAGGACAAACAACAAACCCATACTCGTGAGAATATCTTTCATTTATTAATAGTTTTGCAGAGCATACTGCAAAACATGATTAACAAACACTTTACCAGTGGCGTGTGAAGTGTAAGAAATTGCACTGACAAAGCATTACCGGTACACTAGCTTAATATAAACAGGAATAAAAATTACCCACGATTTTTGGCATCAAGGTTCCACTACAAGAGTTTTTTCTACCGAAAATGGCAGTTTTTGCCGTAGCTTTACAATACTTCCTTTATAGTGTGTAAAAAGTATGTGAGACAGTAAAAACGGACTCCTCCGACCCGGCTCTCCCTGCCTGGCCGGGGCGCGCGAGCGCGTGGCGCGGGCGGGACGCACCCTGTCCGGGGGGGGCGTGGCCCTCGGCGGGCGGCAGGCCAGCCGGCCAGCTCCGCGGCAGGCGCACGCGCAGGGCGTGCGTGCGCAGGAAGGCGTCCACGCGCTCCACCACGTCGCCCTCCGACTCCACCTGCAACGCACGCGCACGGCGGCGGTGTCAGCTCGCGAGGCTTCGTGAGGACGGTTTCGGGGAGGCCATTGCTTTTCTTCAGCTTTATTAAAAATATATCCCCTTTAATAATTCCCCTTAAATTTGGTGATACCCTAAAAATGTAATGATCCCCTTTAAAATCTCCTTAAGAATGGTGATGGAGGTGATGTTTGTATTGATCAAAAAAATTATAGAAGGGTATTTTACGTAATTTACCGTAGATACTTACACTGTATGCGAATGATCAGGTGAATTTTTTTTAAACTTCTGCGAATGTCAAATACATTTTTTTGAAAGTTTTAATAGTTTTCGTGCAAAAGCGCGTGCAATATTTGCAATTTTAAAAAAATAACGAAAAGTTTTTCGCTTAACGCCATTTTCTTGAAAACTGCTCCAAATTTTTCAGTGAAGATAGTTATTTAGGACGAACTTTTTTAATATTCTTAAAATAATATTTCGTTTGTTGTATTCGGGAAGCCAAATGTTGAGAAAATGTGAAAAACTGTCCTTTGGGCAGCCATAGATGGCGTCAGACAAGAAGACGGAGCAAGTCTGTACAGTATCAATTCACACCAAGGACATTAGCAAACTTTACTACCAGAAAGTGTGTGCAGTTGTGTAGCGTCTCTAGTCTGAAAGGCGGCGCTGGGGAGGGGGGGGCCCCGGCCTGGCGCGCGGCGGCGCTGAGGAAGGCGAGCACGCGCGGCTTGACGCACGCGAACGAGCCCCGCGACACGCACTCGGCGTACACGGCGCGCGCCACCTCGGCCGCCGACGGCTGCTCGCGGGAACCCGCGCGCCCCGCCTCCGCCTCCACCGCCTCCGCCACGGCCTGGCCCCGCCTGCATCGCCGACGGGTCCTGCATCGCCGCCTCGGGCAGCGCCAGCGTCACCATCGACGCCTGGAATGGAGACGAACATTATTTCTTAATAATAGTATAATAATAATAATAATAATAATAATAATAATAATAATAATAATAACAACAACAACAACGCCTATGTAAATCCACCAACGATCCACCAACGAGTCAATCCAGCATATTTGCTGTGGATGCCCCGCATTAGCACAAACAGAATACCTTAAGAGACACAACTGCGTCGCCAAAGTAATCCACCAAGCCCTTGCCAAAAGATACGACCTCGTAGAGAGTGAAAAACCATATTATAAGTGCAAACCTGAGCAAGTATCAGCAATGATCGAGCTCGAATTCTGTGGGATAGTGTAATCTTCACTGACCGAACAGTGGAAGCAAATATACCGGATATTGTTCTCTTTGATAAAATATCTAAAACATTATGCATCATTGATGTTGCGGTTCCTACAGATGACCGGCTTGTAATAACTGTTGCTGAGAAAAAGAGGAAATACCAACCCCTGGCTGTTGAATTGAAGGACATGTATGGATTGCGCGCAGTGGAAGTGCTTCCAGTAGTGGTCTCAGCGAATGGATTGGTCACCAAGGAATGGCAAGAGATCGCGAAGAAGTTGGAATTGACTGAAAAGCATATACGGACAATTCAAAAAGCCGCATTATTGGGAACAGCAAATATAGTCCGTAAATTTTTAAGTCTGACTTGACTGATATAAAAATCAAAATATATTCTTGTTCCACTTTACGTGCAAACCATTGTTGCCTTGGGTGATTTTGAGAACCCCGGCATCAGTGTATATCTACAGAAATTGGGAAATAATAATAATAATAATAATAATAATAATAATAATAATAATAATAAAAGCATGTCGATTCAGATTACGTAAATATTTTTGGATTTTTTTTCTAAGATTGTGGAAATTCTAGAAATTTTATATAACGCTAGGCTTCCCTGAAGTTAGTATTCTCTGCTGACATCTGAAAAACGTGAGACCAAGGTGTCAAGAATAGTTTTTCGAACAAAAATGGTGCTTTGTTTCGATAACCATAAAGAAGAGAGATGAAACCAATGTGTCATAAGAATTTTATACTATCGTTGAAAAAAATTATATTTCGTGAGAGCATGCTTGCATGAGGTCGAATATGTTTTTACCTCGACCTATCCGTCTTCTTCTATCAAATCCTCTGTTTGGGAATTATACAGGTACTTATTATATCCACAAGTTGGAATCATTTTTCTCTGATTTGTAATATATTCGTTCATTTGCATTAATCTTGCAATCTTACTTCTTCATTTGAAATTTGCTTTACTCTGGCAAAATCCTCTGCTTGCGATTCTACTTTTGAAATTCCTCATTAATGCAATATAACTGACAGTTTTTGCAAGTCGTAAATTCGAAAGGTGGATCATGACTTTCACAAACGTTCATGCGTTGCCTTCTTTTGTAGTATTTACGTGTCGAAATTCATGAAGGTGATACCTATTGACGTAACCAATTTATCCCGTGCTTTATTGTCCATCACAAATTGAATACGGGAAATACCCATTTTCATTGCAATTGCCCAAACATGTTTAGCGCTAATCTAGACTTAACATGCAAATAACCGAGAATGACACAAAAAATCACGTACTTATTTCGTGTAGGAGAAGCTGGTTCTATGCACATTTTAATTGTCAACAATTCATAGATGTCGGATATAAACTACGAAATTTCTTAGCATTTAGAGATTGTATTTTAACCAATGATAATGTTTTTTAAAGATGATGAAATGAAATTTGTTGCGTTCTAAGAAAATATAAAGCACTTGAGAGATCCAAGAACTTGATCTGACAAAGCAATTTGTATTATTTCCATACATGGAAATAATAACAATGTTCATCTCAGTTATTTGTTGCCTGCGACTTTAACTCACCCTTAGTTAAGGAGTGGTCGTTTGTGCGATACGCAATAAAATTGCACGTTATTTAAGTCTGGCAAAAATTATACATGTCACGACTATAAGATTTTTAACAACAATATTTATTGTTCATTTAGATAACATTTTATTATTTTCATACTAATAGCAACGATCGTAAAGAATTCTGTAAGTTAATGTATGTTCGTCCAGCAAAATTACCTTTTACACCGGTAATAACTTATTTAAATTTTAATTTGTGTCATAAAAATATTCAAACGAGATAAATAGTATCTTTATGAATAGTTTTGTACCGGGAGCGGTAGCTCAGTGCATCAACTGATGTCACTGCAGCGCCTCTGACCGGGAGGTCCTAGGTTCGAGTCCTGATAGCGGTAGGATTTTCGACACTGACTTTTCAGATAGGTCGAATTCAGTCGCTCTCTGGAGGAGAATTCTAGCGGCCGGCTGCTCTGATCGGTAGTTTTCCGTGGTTTCTCCGATCAACACCAGGCGAATGCCGGAGCAGTACCCTTCCAAACGGGCCGCGGACCGCGCGCGATCATTCCTTCCTCTTCCTTGTCCTATCCTCTCCCCTTACACACACACACTTACGCTAACATGCACTACACTACCCCATCTGCCGGGAGATCGGTCGGGAGCTTAGAGCTTGTCCCGGCTGGGGCGGTGTCCCGCTGGTGGGAGAGTCCTGGTTAGGGGGAAACCCCACTAACCGACGGTAGATCGGCACCGGATCTCGCCATACAGCGGGGAAAGTTCATAGCCATCTCCCAAGAAAAAGCATGCACTACACTAACGGGACTAATGACAAAAGCAGTTGACGCGCCCGGTAACACGAAAAAATCAATAAATCAATCAACCTGAATAGTTTTGTTATTGAAAAAAGTAATAAACTATTTTACTAAGAAAAGATTGCATTTCGATTGTAAAGAACTGCTGCTAGATTTGCAGATTCAATCAATAGCAAGGGTTTATCAAATGATAATCTGTGAACGTCCATTGTAATTATTGTATTTTTAAATTTAATTTTAGTATTTAGATTCATGATGGGACTACAAATTACTTCAATAAAAGTATTGCTGTTCATATAAGGAACAAAAGACTGTTCTAAATTGATAAGTAGTTAAAACCTTTTAAAACCATAGCGCAGTTTATTTTGAATTCAAAATCACACGTAATATGTAGGTTCACTAATGAGATTTATCCAAGCTAAGCAAATGTGACAAATAATGTATTAAATAAATCGGGATGTACAATAAAGAATCTAGTCTTGTCGCCTTACTTAGCTTCCCCATTATTGTTTTCCTTTGCTATCACATATCCATTAGCATTCTACAATAAAATATATGATCTCTTAAAATTTTGAATATCCATTGACTCGTCCGCAAGAAAATCTGAGTACACTTAATATTAAAACGTCAATTTTGTAAAACCTAGCTTTCCAGTCGGGGAAAAGAAGTTCATTAAAGAGAATTTTCCCATCCAAACATAGCAGTTGCTGTTATTTAAGAACATTGTTCGCGAAAACAAAATTGTTCAGTAGTGTAGTCTATCGCAAGAATAAAATAAAATTTCGTTTAGGTAAAAGCATTGTTAAATAAACCGAACTTTTTAAGTAACTTCTGTGCCTACTGTGGAGAAAAAAACCTCCTTTCTTGCGGAGAAATGCATAGTTGACGTATAAAAATACTATTAAGTAGCACTGCATCTACTGCAAAACACACAACCCTTCTTTTCTATGGGTAAAAGCTTTGTTCAATAAACCACAATCGTTGAGTCGCAGTGTGTCTACCGCGGAAATATCCGTATCTCCTTTTCTACGAATAAAAGCACTGTTGACATATAATAAGTATAAATGCGCCTACTCCAAAAAAGAATAAAACACAATGGGTGGACGCATTGTTTAACAAAACAAAATGTGAGTAGCACTGGCCTAAGGAAAAAACCTTTTCTGCGATAAGATCATTGTTAAAAAGAAGATTGTCTACTCCAAAAATAACAACCCCCTTTTTTTAAAAGAATAAGATCATTGTTGACGTACAATAATTGTTAAGTAGAAGATTGTCTACTCCAAAAATAGCACAACCCTCCTTTGTTGTAAAAGCATTGTTGAACAAAACAAAATGGTGGAGCCTACCGCGGGAGCGTCCTGCTGCGCGTCCACCGCCATGGGGTCGGTGGGGAGTCCAGCGGCGAAGGCCGCCGCCATCGCCAACACACACAGCGCTGCCCTCAGGTCCATGGTCACTTGGTTCCTCCCGATCGCCTTGCGAATGCCTGCGGCGCCCCGCCGGCCCGCGCCTATATAGCGTAGCCCGCGCGCCCAGCCTGCCTCCCACCCTCCGCGCCCCCATCCCCGCCCCCGCCCCCGTCCCGCCACGCCGCCATTAGGGGGCGAGCTGCCCTACAATTTGCGAGAAATGAAGAGGGAGACCCGGATCGTCAAGTAGACCGGACGGACCGACCGACGGACGGGCGGGTGGACGGACGGACGCGCAGGCGGCGCGATGCATGCCAACGCGGAGACGGCGGCGGTGGCGGCGGCGGCGGCGGCGGCGGCGACGGCGGTGGCGGCGGTGGCGGCGGTGGCGTCGGTGGCGGCGGTGGGGAGATCGTGAGGGTGACGGTAGTGGTGACGGCAGTGGTGACAGTAGTGGTGACGGTAGTGGTGACAGGATGGTAGTGGTGATGGGGGTACCGATAGTGGTAGTAGCGATGTGATGATAGTGACGGGAGAAGTGATCGGAACGGCGGAGATAGCGTTAACCGTGGTTGGCGGCTGGGTGGCGGTGGCAGCGGCAGTTTCTTGGGCGGCGGCAGGAGTGGTGGGGGTGGCAGGAGAAATGGAGGCTGCTGTCGGCGGCGAAGGTGATGGAAAAGTTGGCATTGTCAGCGCTAACGCAAGTCGCAGTTTATCTCCACACCTCACGGTTCTTATCGTTGCTGCCTCCATTCTGGATTTTTTCTGTTCTGTGTGAAAAGACGTTCGAAAAAAAGGAATGTTAGATGTAGTGTCCTCTTGACAGTTCATTTACAATCTCCGTTACGATGGAAAAGGGAAGAAGAATTCTGTAACTATTGATTCTAACTTTTCTGTAACTTATTACGTGATTTCAATGAAAATGTAATTTGTAGATATTCAAACATGAAGAAATGTCAGAGTGATATTCTTAGAAACGACAGCCCAATAGTTTTGTTTTGCTGGTCTTCAACCCCCGACTCGATAGACGGAGAACGTTTAAAAAAATTGGCCGGTTTCCTTTTCTTGCGAAAATACTTACTTCAAGGACTAGTGTGGAATTCAGGACTACAGCAACTAATTGCAAAGCTAAGTAACGAAGCGAGCAAAATAAAACTTTAATTTCAAATTTTAATAAGAGAGACTATTTTCCGTTTCGTTCATCCTGTCCAAACTCTCTCACTTTGCATCTCTACTTGCGAATACTTACGTATACAAAGGATTTTTTGGTAATAATAAATAATACTTTAATACTATTCCGTAGTAAAGTATTTCTACGAAGCTGTGTTTTATATTTGTTCTAATTTATGGGTTTGCCTCATGTATATCAATTTCTCCAAGAACCCTGACCAGCCGCTACTGAGTAGTGAAGAACAGCGGTAAACCTCTAAGCAAACTATGCGACTGTCTGGATTTAAGTTTAGAGATGTCCGCGACTCCGGAACAAACACGTCGCAGGGCACAGGGCGTGGATAATGTTTCAGTGCGGAATAGTGAAACAGTATTATTTAAGGTCTAACATAGAGATAAAACAGACTTATACTTCCTCCGTGATATAAAGTTTGTCGAATGAAAGTAAATTGCTGAGTATTAATGAGGTCATCATGTGTTCTCATGTAGAGAAGAAGGTTACAGCGTGCCAATGAAATCCCATGTCATAAATATGAGTTGAAATGAATAAAAGCGTAAAAGTTGATTAGTATAATTTTTCATAATGAAGTATAATTTATTTTAATGCGTGCGGGTCTGTCTCCTTAAGTCAAATTACATTAAATTAATTAAGTTAAATCGAGTAAGAGTCAAGGATTTGAATTTTAAGGAGTAAGATACTTAGTTATCTTCATTCGGAAGAAAAGTTAGCCAGTGGTCCCATGTTACAGATTTGTCGATTGATTTTCAGTACCGGGAGTGGTAGCTCAGTGCATCAACTGATGTCACTGCAGTGCCTCTGATCGGGAGGTCCTAGGTTCCACTCCTGATGGCGGCAGGATTTTCGACACTAGCTTTTCAGCTAGGTCGAATTCAGTCGCTGTCTGGAGGAGAATTCTAGCGGCCGGCTGCTCTGATCGGTGGATTTCCGTGGTTTCTCCGATCAACACCAGGCGAATGCCGGAGCAGTACCCTACCAAGCGGTCCACGGAACGCGCGCGATCTGTCTTTCCTCTTCCTTGTCCTATTCTCTCCCCTTACACACACACTTACACTAACATGCAACACACTACCACATATTCCGGGAGACCGGTCGGGAGCTTAGTGCTTGTCCCGGCTGGGGCGATGCCCCGCTGGTGGAAGAGTCCTGGTTAGGGGGAAACCCCACTAGTCGACGGTAGGTCCGGATCTCGCCATCCAGCGGGGGGAAGATCACCGCCATCTCCCGAGAAAAAGACATGCACTACACTAACGGGACTAATGACCAAAGCAGTTGACGCATCCCGAAACACAAAAGATCAATCAATGACTTTCAGTATCAGTAGAAAGAGCGTACCCAAGAGGACTATTTCGCGTTTTCAGCCTTCAGCTACTTTGGTGTGTGTGTGTAAGGTGAATTGAGGGGGCAAGGAAAATGTGCGTGATGTCCGTGGTCCGTTACTTAGAAAACTGCTCCGCCATTCACCTGATGTTGATCACGGAAAACTATCGGTCAGTGTCAGTTATAAAATTCTCTTCTAGACAGTGACTGAATTCAGTCAAGCTATGTGCTACTGTTGAAAGTTTGCCACTGTCGAAACTCGAACCCTAGGACCTCTCGGTCAGAGACGCTGCAATGGAAACGATAGATGTCACTGAGCCATCTCAGTCGATGGATGATGATGATAATGACGATAATGTAAGCCCGTTGAATTCCCAAGGGCCTCCTGTGAGAATACGGGGTGGTTCAGCTTAACTCTTAAGTTGTAGAGTCGTAGGCTTCCGCGGCCGGAGTCGTTGAATTCTTGGCTGTCCGGGATTAAACCATGTCGACCATGACGCGGCTAATCCCGGACAGCCAAGAATTTAACTCTTAAGTTGAACCAGTCCTTACGATTGGATGGCTGGATGGATATATGGATAATGAAATGAACAAATAGATTGAAATTTCATGATATATGAAATAAATCTATACTTTTTCAATGGCAGAATGGTTCAATGGTACAATTTTCAATGGTACAGAGTTTAGCTGTTAAAGCAATAGAGCAATAACACTTCGTTTAAGTCCATTTTTCCAAGGGATTTTTCCAGCCGACAGCCGGTTACCGTTTATATCCCGATGGGACGCATATTGGAAAATACACTAGTCATCAACACACTTATGGGTTCTTCCGATCTGGAATCATCAAAACGCGAGGCCCTCCGTGACAACACATATGAGAGTCAAGGGAGAAACAACCACGCCCAGGACCGGGTTAAAATTCTTTATTTTTAATTCTGTAGTGGCAGCAGAGATATTTTGGTATCCCAAGATTATAAATGCAGGATAGTAGAGGTATCAAAGACAAGTAGTAGATAATATGAATTTAATGTACAGAAAATTCAGCCGTACCTCGTACGACACACAAAATGGCGCCACCTCATGACCTACCCCTATGTATACTTAATGTTGTGTTTAATCTGTTACTTGGATCCACTGATGGTGGGATAAAGACCCAAAACACGTGTGTGGTTGAATTTTCTGAATATTTAATTCATATTATCTATTGGATTCGTAGATTCTGTATAGCTCTGAAGAAAGCCGGAACAAGATGGCCGAAATGTCCGCTCCATCGACCAAGACGCGGCTCATTCCGGACAGCCAAGAATACTTATTAGTGTCAACTACTTGTGGTGTCTACTACTCTGCTATCCTGAATTTATAATTCTTTATTTTGTTAAATTACCGAGAGGATCTGCAGACTGACAGTGGGATATGAATGAATTGAATTGATGCCATATTTTACGTGGCGAGCCTCAGGCCATGAAGCCTGCTCTTCCGTCTGACCACGCAAATTTCGCTACGCTCCTTTCACCTAAGGGAGAAAGAAGGTATTACATGGGCGACGAAACAGGCAATTTTTATTTAGCTCAGAGGCTTCACTTAGGCTTGATCTTTTACATACAATGACTCTAATAACACGGGACAGTCAACTTTACTTCTCCTTCGAAGGAAGATGTACGAAGGATTTTTTTGCCCTTAAAATCCACAGCAGGTTGAACCCATGAACTTGGGTTTAACAGTCCGATACGCTAACCGTTACACCATGCTCCCTCCGAAATCCCTCCCAAAATAGTATAGATATAGCTCGTGGCCTTCCCAGTGCGGCTGAGGTGAGGCGGCTGTGGTGACGGCGACGTCAGCCAGCGGGGTTGGGGAGGGGGGGTGAGGGTGGGATTGGCAGCGGTGGGCGCGCACGCTCGCACGCGCCGCCGCGCGCTGCCAACCTTCCCGCCTCCGCCGTGTGAAAGCGCTGCCCGCGCGCCCGCGGCATGCAAACGGCGGCCAAGTCGTCTGCCCCATTTCGCCGGCGGCGGCGCGCGAGCCCCGGGGTCGTTCATTAGCGGTCATTGGGCGGCGGAGGGGCTGGCGGCGCCTTTGGGAGCCCACTCTCGCTGGGCGGGTGCGCGCTGTCAATGGCCGCCCGCGATTTCAGAAGGGAAATGGAATCCGATTCATGAAGGCGTGGTGTCTGGTGTGGTTTCGTCGGGATGGGAGGCGCTTAGATGAAAGGGATAGTGCGTGAGATGGAGGCGGTCAAGGGGTAGCTTTCGAGCTCTTTCTTGTTGTTTAAGTCAAATATAACTGTGTCCAATGCTTGGAAAGGGAAGTGGCTCGTGACCATGAGTTGGTGGATCACAGCGTTAAGCCTGAGTGGTTCACAAAATGTGTGGAGGTATGGTTAATTTTTCGACAACTTTTAACTTTAACGCCATATTACGTACTTATGTAGTAAATAGAAAGTATTGTAATACTGATGCAAAAATTTGTATTTTTTGAGAGAAACTGGTATTGTGAACTTCTGGTATCACAAAAGTGGATAAATAATATGGGCATTTTTAAATAATTATTTTCGGAATAATTATTTACACTTCGAAAAATGGTTATAGTCTTATTTTCGTTGAACTCTGTGAATTTTCATTAAATTGCAAGGCCCAAATGTAAATTACAACTGTAAAAAATTATGTGTATGTACTATTAGTTTTCAAGATAAACATTGTTATTTGTACTTTTGAAGGTAAGTACTTTCGCACTAAAACATGTATGAAACATCGAAAACGGTACTGCGCCGCATAATTCCATATTTTTCTGAAGTTGGTTCACCGTTGTCACATTTGCTCATCGTTCCCTCTGAGATGTTGTCCACGGCCCGCGAGTAACGCTGCGTACAGGAAAGTAATCTAAGTACTCTGATCTGTCGTTGATGACCTCCAGAACTTTGAGATGTTAACTAGCACCCCGTAGCTATACGCCTCTCCACGCCCCCGTGCACTGTCGTTGATGACCTCCAGAACTTTGAGATGTTAACTAGCACCCCGTAGCTATACGCCTCTCCACGCCCCCGTGCACTCTCCTTACCTACGTACGTCATAGCCAATGCTTAAGCATTGTGGCTCCCTAGAAATAACGGCGACTAAACCACCAGATCAGGGGAATGCTACCGCCCGAATCATTGTCCCGTATATGGGACTTATAATGGTATTTGAGATAATGGTATTTCGCATTGTCTCGTATATGGGACTAATAAAGTTCTTGCGAGAAAGTAGTGATGAGGTTATAACCCACAAGGGTAATTACTCAAATGAAACATTTCCATATGCACATTTCATAATATCTAATAGGTTATATTTTTAGTTCATTAGATAAAATATTTTTTAACTAAATATATTTGAATAGTGATATTTGTGTAGCGGGAAAGTACTCTCACGATCCGACACTGCTTGCAATAATGCCACAGAGCAGAATTGATAATGGGAAATGGCCAACTGGGCTTGGCCATATTATTGTGATCACCTGAAAAATTTAATAGCATTTTTGCTTTCCCCTCTTTTTTGAAGTAAAACTTGTAAGTATCTTAATTGATGCTTTTCGGTAGTGGAAACTCTTTATAAAAATGTTTCAACATTTTATAGCAACATTGATTGGTTCTGTGGGAGGCCTCGTTGATTTTATGAGTGAAGCCTGCGTAACTTTACGGTGAAATAATTGTTTTATTTGCATTTGTATTTTTGTTATTTTTGTATTTTTAATAACTTTATGTGTAACTTAATCTTTACCTAAATTTGTTGTTTGTTTTGGTTTGAGAAGGCCAAAGAACCTGTCATCAAAGAAAAAAGGAGAAATTAAGGCATTCATAAAACTTGATCAGACCTGGATGACCGAGGTAACTAAAAACGTGTACCAACTCAGGTCTTCGATCCGAAGGGTCGCGATTTCGAGTCCTGCCTTGAGTATAGTTGTTTGTCCCTAGTCGTTCATATATGTGTAGTCTCGGAGGGCCTCGGTTGACCCCAGATCAGAGAAGCTCGCAAATGTTTTGGTGTCTAATGTATGGTCGAATTTGCCTCCCATCGGGACGTAAATAGTAACTGGCAGTCGACTGGATAAAAGTCATAAGAAAAAATAAAATTTGAACCCGTTTCACAACGTTAAGTTTTTTTAAAGGTTATTTAAAATTATGGAATGTCGAAATACAGAAAACGTTGTGGTGACATTAATATGGCCAGGGACTGCACATGGGAATGATAAATCTGCCCTTGGACACAGAAGATACGAGAGGAACCTTTTCGGAATAGGAAGGATGGCGCACAGTTCATATTCCATTGTTGAAAACTTTTCTCTCTCAACCGCCTGAAGTAGATTGGATGAAACTACCTTGAGCAGGGGCGGGGGATGTCAGATAGTCCAGAGGTCGGGAAATATGACGTAAAAGTTCTCTCGGTAAATGGCCTAAATTTGGAAATAAGACCTTCTCTAGACCACACCATCTTGTACAATTATTCTTCAATTAAAAATTCCACATGTTCAATAATTTAATAATAAACCGCTAATACGTACTTACCTTTCATGAATCATCCTCAAGGAAATTCTGGCTTCATTCAACTCCAATAACTCTTTGTATCTAATCTTGTCTTATGCGCACGTGAAATTTCTATAAATAAAGACCTTGTGAATATTTTATCTGTTAAGAGATTAATAATGTACCAATTACAGTGTCTTAAATGTGGACTGAAGGAGGCTTATATGCAAGAATGTATGCAAATTTTGTTAATAAGGTTAATTAGTTTACTATAGTCATAGGTTCGATTTCAATAAAATGTTTAAAAACTATTATAAAGAAGGCTAACATTAGTTTCCTGTCCAAATATTCGAACACTAAATAAGACTTAAAATCTAAGAATTTAGAAAATTGGTATTGGACTCTTAACACGGTATTTAGTAGTTATTTTAATTTTTGTTGTGCTGTTTTTAAAGTAAATTAATGCAATATAGATTACTACCACGCAACAGATTTGGCTATCAATATCCGATGATTAGTTCAAAGTCACAAGTGAAAAGTGTCCTAGGAGTCGAGTTCCGACAGTGGCAGGATTTTCGACAATAGCTAAAAGCTGGGTGGAATTCAGTCGCTGGTTGGCGAAAACCCCGCAAGCGGACGTACAGATCGGCACTGACTCTCGCCATCCAGTGGAGATTACACTCATCCTCTCTTGATAAAATATGCACTGCACTTACGGGTCTAAAGATCTTAGCAGTTGACGCGTCCGGAATGACTAGTCAATCAATCGAGTGAAAAATCACACGAAACTTGAAAACTAAGAGTTTCCGCTAAGAGTGTAGGCTTCCGCAGCGGGCGTTGACCGCAAGCCTGCTGATTGGCTGACCGAGAGACGCCACGTCCTAGGCGCAGGTGCCGGCATTTCGCCCTAAGGACGGTCCTAGAAAAGGGGCCGAAACGTTAGCACCCGTGCCTAGGACGCGGCGTCATCCGGACAGTCGAGCTGCTACTGACTCCGGCCGCGGAAGCCTACGCTCTCGGCGGAAACCCTTAGTTTCCACGTTTCGTGTGATTTTTCACTCGATTGATTGGCTAGTGATTCCGGACGCGTCAACTGCTAAGGTCTCCCGAACAGTCAAGCTGCAACAAGAGTTTCCGTCCTCCGCGCGGTTGACGAAAAGCGTGCCTCCGTCTCCCATCGAGTCGCAAAGGTTGGCAGGGGCGGGCGGCGCGCCTGTGCGTCTGCGTGCGCGTGCGCGTGCGCGTGCGAGCGCGTGTCCGGCGCGGCAGTGACCTCCGAAGGCAGCGGCCCACATAGCGTTCACGGCGAAAGCGCTCGCGCGTGCCTCCGTCTGCCGCCGCCTCCGTCGGCGGCGCGCCGCCGTCACCGCTGTGGGACGCTGGGCGGGGAGGGAGTGGGTGGCGCAAGGGAAGAGTGGGAATCAGTGATAGGGTTCGAGCGCCGGCGGTGGCAGAATTTTCCACACTACCTACATAGTTATACTTGGGGTTTTCTAACGTGCCGGCTGAGGGTAGCATCTCCAAGATGGAATTCGGCACGACTTTTTGAGTCATTGTCAGTCCTGCCGCTAGAGTGGCTTGATCTGCAGCACTGCTTGATACGGTCGCGATCATGCGACATCTTGCGGAAGGACTGAGAATGACTCAAAACGTCGTGACGAATTCCATCTTGGAGATACTACACTCATCCGCCACGTTAGAAGAAACCAAGACTAGGTAGAGGAGAGAGGAGACATGGAAATTCGATGACGAAGGGATGATCGAGGGATGACGAAAGTAAGTCCGCGCGGTCCATTGTCCGTTTGTTAAGGCACTGCTTTGGTATTCACATGGTATTGATCGAGGGAACCACCGAAAAATACCGATCAGATCGGTCGCTCGCTGGGATTCCTTCTCTAATGACTGATCTATCGACCTAGCTATGTAGCTAGCAATCGCATACCAATGCCCACAGAGTAAATTACAAAATGATTACCGGTAAAATTGGCTCAGGGAATCAGCTAATGTTACTGCAACCTTTGACCGGGAAGTCCTAGGTTCAGTCCCGATGGTAACAGAATTTTCGATAGTAACTATATAGTACAGGTAGGTCGAGTTCAGCTGCAGTTTGCAGGACAATTATAGCGTCCGGTTGCTCTGATCTGCAGTTTTCCGTTGATTAACTAAGCAATTACATGGCGGCGGTTTCGATTATCTTTCTAAATATCGCAAGCGTTGAAAGACGAAAGTATCACTCAGGAGTAATATGTTCTAAATGCTGAATCAGAAACACCTTTACGTAAACCAAAACAAGGGAAAAAATCACGATGAGGACCATCATTATTAACTCCCCTCTCATTGGTATGCGTCTAATATGTGAGAAAATCGGCCACCGTCGACACTCGAAACTTTGATTCCAATGTTGGTCGGTCGTTGATTCCAATGTTGAGCGAGGCCTCCCACCGAAATAGTGGGATGGGTCAACATTGTAACAGCTTTCTGGAGAGATTGTCCTGGAGAGCGTTTATTCGAAGCGAATTGTCCACGGTTTATATTATTGACCCCTGTTCACTTTATTCGATGACAATATTGTTATTGACCACTGGCTGTATTATTGTCCACTTACTACCATCACTAACCACTGTTCACTTATTGACCACTGTCCATCTTGTTTGCTACTATTGAGTACACTTCGACCACTGTTGTCCTGAGTCAATTCTGCCGGTCCAGGACAAAAAGTTAGTATATGGGGCCATCATAGAAAGGCCCAGCATACACTTTATTTCCTACAATCGATTATTTTCGGTGTCTCAGAAGAAATGTTATAAACGTTTAGGGCATGTACAGGAATGGAAAATTATCACACTTTTTGAATGCAGTGAAAAATAGTCCATAACAGTTATATGCATTGTACAAGCAGCATTTGGCCGTAAATTTTAGACGACGACGCACGCCGAAGTGGTTGGCAGGTACATGAAATTTTATGACTGCGTGAGAACATGACCTGCCGAATATCTGTGCTTGTAATTAACTATAGTTGACTAAAATCTGGAGAAAAGTGTCACACATGTAACTACGTTTTATGATATTTCATATTTGCTCACTGGAAAAAGTCATCATTTTCAATCCATCTACATTCCCTAAATATTGGTATAATTATATGTATATCCTTCCGCGGTCGGCAGCTCAGCTCCTTGATTGCATTCTGCGTCCTAGAACGTGATATAATTTACACTGTGATTTGCAAGTGGCTTTTAATTTTGAAAATATATTAATTAGTAAAATTGAAAAGAATGAGATATGATAAAAAATTGAATTAAGTGAAAATTGAAATCGCAATAAAATTTAGCAAATGTGTTGGCTTCTTTGGAGCCTTTGAGAATCATGGGACTCGGAGTGATGTGCCGGCAGCACCCCTTTCTCCTCGAGCCTACTCCCCTCGGCAATATTGTAGTTTAGCTTTACATTTGGTTTAGATCAGAAGTTAATTCAGACGTCTCCCCGCAATCGCATATAGCTTATTAAACTAGTCTTTGTATATCAATCGTCAATAAAAAAATAATAATTAGAAAATTGATAAGAAAAGCCATCCCACAAGACTCTGGAGACTGAAACGAGACTAGCCTAGCTTGCCTTGTTTCTAAATGTGACGTCCTTATTACCTGAACAATGTGGCAGGCAGCGACGACGACAGGTGTAAAATTGAGGCAAAGAAAAATCCATGCTGCCTCGTCTATTAGTCAGTTAATATCGGGTCTTTCGGGGATTTTTATTTGGTCTACGTACTTATCGTTCGCGAAGAAATCCTTGGAGCTATTAAGTAAAAATTGTCATATATTTAAAATTTACTGTACGAGTTTAAATAAAAAAAGCAATAATAAAAAAAGTGTTATAATTGAAATTTGTATTTAAATTTAAAGAGATTATCACATTCCAGATCAAATCTTAATAGTAAGAAAATAATGGCTTACCGCGACTACTAAAAGTACTGTAGTGCCCCCAAAAATTATACATAGCAAACGTAGCAATATAAGAGGACTGGAGTTGTATAAACAAGTTTTACGAGAATTCATAAAAATAGCTTTAAAATAACGTTCACAGATAATTATTTCGCGTTTTCAAAGTGTGTATTAAAAAACCTCTGAATGCATTCTAGAAAAGGGATAGAAAAATTCCATAAAATAAATTCATGTCAATGGTGAATTTTAGTCGTCTTCTTTCCTGGGCTTTCCTTTTTTATCATTTCTGAAACATAAAATTAATTGAATTAAAATGATGCTTAAATCAAATCGTACATTGTTATAAACGTTCGATTACTTTGAAGTTATTAAAAGGCGCATTATATTAATGCATAGTAAGCATGATATTAAAAAACACAGTCTGTTATTTTATGAAATATTACAAACTGTTTTTATTCTGCATCAAGTAAAATACCGAATAAATTAGCTATAGTTGAATTCAAGTGAGGATGTGTTATAAACTATTAAGCTAACATTTTATTACCCTCTAATGAAAAATTACTTAAAATCAGTAGTTGCACAAGCAACCCGCAACACGTTCCGCTGCAACATTCTGCCATTTTGCTTATCTCGAAAGCTGTACACTAAAAAAACTTCTAACCAAGTTTTTAGATCCCTTGGTAATATTTATTAGGGTGTACGCTTGTTTGGATAATCAACATTTTTGGAGGGTTAGCTATTCTGGACCTCCCCACTCAAAAACATGACTGGTCAGGCGTGAAGAATCTCGAAATTTATATAGAATTAAATTGATTATTTCACATTCTTCGCAATTTAGTTAAAAAGATGAATGCATTTTTCTTTGTTAATAGCTGCTAAGTAGTATTATGTTCGCCCACGCACAGTACATGGCGTGTATATTACAACACTGAGTTAAGGAACTAGACGATTGAAGTTGGGTTCCAGATTGTCAATTATCGATTTTATAGGAAAAATGTTTTCAAATTGCGGAATGTTTCCAGAAGGCCATCTATAGTACATATATTTCTACCGCTAAATTTATCTTAAGAAGCTACATTAACTATGCCATACATTAAAAAAGATATCTATGTACTAATTAAAATAAGTTAAAAATATGTAACTTAAAATTGGTCAAGGGGATAACAAAGTTTCGTGCAATTTAGTTAGTAACTTTTACGACTTAATAAAATTTGTTCTGAAATAAATTAAATCCAGAGTCCGGTTTCACACTCGCGAAAAGCTATTAATATGTTACAAAATTAGTTCTGGTAGTGCACTACTTGTTTCCGAAGGTTCCTTACACAGGTTAAGCCTAAGTGCTGCTCAAGGTTCTAACACCGTTTTGTTGAGAAAACTCATTTCGGTAATGTAGGATAAAGTTGAGTGGATTGGTAAACGGCAATCTGACGTCACAAGTAAAGAAAATCTATTATAATAATAAAGGTGCAACAGTATAATACAGCAGTACACTATTTGCCTGCACGCCTCATTCTAGTATGATGCGTGAGTTCATTCAAGGGATGCGTGTAATGACGCGTGTGTTGATTCAAGGGAAGAGGTCCCGTTTGGGATAACGATAGCTCAATTACACCGTAAATTTCCCAGTAGCTCAGCTCGTTAGATTTGTTAGGTATAAATTAGGTAAGTAGATTGTGTATTTGCTTACGTAATTTCTATACAATTTTGCCCGTAGTTCGACTGCAGCATGTGCACAAGACGTTTCGTACACCCCATTGTGGTTTCGTCTACGATATATTTGTAATCCACCGAAAATTGTTTAAAGTTCAGTCAACTACCCTGGGCTTTGCCAATTAATTATATATTGCTCAAGAGAGGAGAAGATTGAGGCAGAGTTACGCTGCGATAATCAGTGGTAGGTATTAGTTTAGTATTACGCTGATATTTTTTTATCGTTTTCTGAAATTATTATTTTTATTCAGCCTTAAACTAAATCATTAAAAGGTCAAGAAATTAAATTAAAAAATTATGCTCTATAAATTATTGCAATAAATGTAAATATTTGTTTATCAATAGTATATTGATTGAATCTATTAGGTTACGAAGAATCTTTTCAAAACTGATCGGTAGTAAATTCTAGAATCCACTTAAATTGGCGCAGAGCGTCCTCCACGACGGGCTATGCACGGCTTACTGTTACAAGTTTTGTGGCCTGCGTGTTCTTTCTTCACTCAAAAATTGTCTCTAATCTTATTGATACGTGAAATCCGCTTCGTCAACTAATTTCAACTTATTATCATTAAATGAAGTCATTTTGGGCAAAGACATGGTAACTCACAATTTACAAACGATAAAATGTATGAATGGTACCCGAGACATCTCTGGTACATTGGAAGTTTTGGTCTTAGTATATGTTCCTCAAGATAATTAAGTAAAGTAGATCTTAAAACAAAGTTTTAAAGAAAATTAATTTTTTCTTTCTTTATTATTGACAGTACACGGTAGGTATTATCGCTGTTTGCGCAGAACGACCCTCATATGGGTTACCATATCCTTACCCACAACCTTTCAAATTTTAATATACATCACGAATAAAATTAATTCAATTTAATGTTCCTGTTACATAATTTATTTTTACTTATTGTAAATTGCGGGAGGAGAGGTATTGTCGCAAGTATTACGTAATTATTTTGGGTATTTCAAGCGCGCGTTCGGGTGTGTTACAGTGGAATAGAGGGTGTTCAAAATATACTAAACTAGAAAAATACCCGACATTGCCTGGGCTTTCTTCATATAAAATTCTTGCGAATGAAGGAAAAGATCAATTTCATATAAACCACGGTGTTTAAGATTATTATTTTGAACGTAATTGGTTCAAAATTTAATAAAATACTATAATTTTCTTTCATTTTATTTTCCAACACATTGCTATAAATAAATTGGTTTATCTCATGAACCGCTACAGACCTCTAACGAATAAATTAGGCTCTGGCGGAATATATTAGAAAACACGTGCTCTAAACGAGAGGCGAAAAATGGTCGCGATGTGTCTACAAACATATTATTTAAATTATTTATTTTCGGCATTTGGGTTGTGTTCATCTTAACCTAACTTTTCAAGGACACTGCGACAAGAAGAAGACCCAGTGATAATTTCATATCTATTCATACACTACTTTTTGTGGTATTGATATCGGTTACATATTGATTTGCTTTATGTAACCTGTAGAGATTCCTGGGCATTCCATGAGAAGTGATGCTACTTGCGTACCGATGCCGTTGGCCGCCTCGTACTGGCGCAGGAAGCAGACGTTCCCGAAGCTGAGGCGGTCGCCGTCAGGCGCGCGGGCACAGACGGGCGCGAGCAGCAGGGCACAGCCAGGGCCCTCGCCCAGCGCCGACGAGCTCGTCACCGCCCTCGGCGCTGCCATCAACGGCGATGCATCAAGAGGCGCTGACCTGGGAATGCTCCGCTCGCGAGTATGGTTTATACCGATTGAAAAGACGTCGTCACCGCTTGATCTCTGTGGCCTGTTTAATCGATTGATTTATTATTTCGTGTTTTAGGGCGAATCAACTGCTAAAGTCGTTAATCCCTCAAGTGAAGTGTACTGGGAGCGGTTACTCAGTTCATCAACTGATGTCACTGCAGTGCCTCTGAATGGGAGGTTCTAGGTTCGGGTCCCGACGGCGGCAGGATTTTCGACACTAGCTTTTCTGCTTGGTCGAATTCTGTCTAAGGAGAATTCTAGCGGCTGGATGCTCTGATCGGTAGTTTTCCGTGGTTTCTCAAATCAAACCAGGCGAGTACCGGAGCAGTACCCTAACAAACGGTCAACGGACCCTAACACGGGCTAATGTAGTGGCCTCATTTGATAGCACTGTTTTGTTTATGTGATGGCATATTGATAACTAACGATTCCAATGCGTCTCTTCTGTTTCGGAGCAAGACAAATTTAAAGATGTTTCGAATTCTTGTTTGGGTTAACAACCAGCTTGTAAACCACACAATTGTTAAGCACCACGGACGTTACTAGATGCTTTTCCCCCTCAGGCGACTTCCAAACCCTTGATCCAATGGTTCGTGGGTTTGGAAATCACCCTTGAGTCAAAAACACCTACCTAACGACCAAGATACATACTAACTATTTTAATATTTTTATATTGAAACCCCGATATAGTTTCAACAGTGACAGTGATGTTTCTTCAAAACTAATGTACTAATTTTTACAATTAGCAAACCATGGCAAACTATGATTTTAACTGAATCAATGAAACATTGATTTTATGACCTTTTTCATACTTTTTGTACAAAATTTCGTGTGTTAATTTCAACTGTATTTCATGTTCTATCTTTTTAGTGTCCTTATAATATCTTCTTTACGTGATTTTTATAACATCTCTCATTTAAATTTTTTGCGAATATAGCGTTCAAATCCAATTCCACAAATAACCACATTCTATTGTTATATTCCTAATGGTATTTTAATGTTAATCTGAGAATCAATGGTTTCAATGATACTCGCTTTTTAATTAGCAATAAATATTTTTGCTATTAGTATCATTAATGTAGTATCATTAATTAGTATCATTAATTATAGTATTAAATATAACTTACCAAGAATCATCAGTAAAAACAGGTAGCGCATGTTGATGGTACGCTTTCACATACGTAACTGACATTCATTTGTCTAACTAGAATTTACACGCACCTACAAGTGCGGTTGGTCTAACATGGAGAGTTCCTTTCTTTATGTAACTCGCGTTTTACTAATCGGAACATCTGTACGGAGCCTGCTGCGTCAATATCGACACCCTGAATAAATACGCCCGGAAGTTATTAACAGGGCATTAAAGAAGCACTTGAGTTTCCTCGGTTTGTTAATATTTGATGATGGAATGATCCTCGTAGGGAAAAAAATGTATGAAGATATCAAATGTTAGTAAAAATTTGATATTGTGTGCAATGCACAAATTGTTAATCAAAAGGTGAATTTGTGGGGGTCATGAACTATTGAGGATCAAACAAGTCGCTATGTTGACATATTTTATGGTCATGTATTTTAATTCATTTTCATTTCAGGAACACTTGACCAAACTTTCATGGCAATAAACAAGCTTATCATTTAGTTTTTTTTATATTTTGTAATCATCCGTGCATTGCTAGAATCTCCTTGATCGAACTACCTTGTAAGTTATTGTGTACAAGCTGAAAAACCCGGTGTTGCTGGGATATTTTATTATGACAATCGACTCATAGGAAAAGAAAGTAATTCGCCTCTAGTGTATTTCCTACCTACACTGACATAATCTACTTCGAATCTTACCACCATTTAGGCATCTCAGGGCATTCATTGATGGCATTCCAGTGTTTCTGACCGGGAGGTCCTAAGGTTCGACCACCGATGGTAGCAGGACTTTTTCGACACTAACTACAAAGCTAGGTCGCATTCAGTCACTGCCTGAAGGAGAATTGTAGCGTTCGATTGGTAGCGCTCTGATCGGTAGTTTTCTGTGGGTTCGCCAATTAACATCAGACAAATGCCAGAGCAATACTCTAACAAACGGACCACGGACCGCGCGCAATCTTTCCTTCCTCTTCCTTGTCCTATCATCAGCCCTTACTTACACACACTTACATGCAGTACACTCGCACACATGAGAGACCAGTCGGGAGCTTAGAGCTTGTCCAGAGTGGGGTGGTGCCCGAGATACCTCGAAAACCCTCTACCTCTACGCCTCTACCCCCGCCTACGGTAGGTCGGCGCCGGGTCTCGCCACCCGCCGGGGGAAGATCACCGCCACCTACTGCGATAAAAAATGCTCTACACTTACAAACCTAATGACTTTAGCAGTTGACGCGCCTAGAATCTTAATCAATTAATGAACCGAATCATTTCCGTGCCACCCGCTCTCACCCTGCCCCGTCCAATCCATCCGACTCCATCTTGTCCCTCTGCATCCTGCCCCGTTCTCTTCCGCCATACCTTGTTTGCTACGATTATCGTCGACCACCATCGTTGCTATGTGTCACTGAATATACACGTATTTTTGTATACTCCCGTCAAACTTCTAGTAAAAAGGAAGAACTTCCGTTACTCAAAACATAATTGCCCCAGCGAAGAGTCAAAAGGCATTTTGTAGAAAATTTATGAGTGTTAAGAAAATGTAAATTAACTTTGGTCAATTACACTCTCCATTTTCAAAATATATGCATAAAACTGAAAGAGTGCATGGGTTTCTTACAGAAAATGTTTATATTAACATGTTCCACAATCGTTTGGGTCTCGTTATTAAAATATTACAAATGTTTATTCTCAACGCCCTCCTGTGTCCACCCCCTCCCATATCATCCATCTATGCCAGGGCTGACGAACGGGTTGCATGCGGTTCGCGATGCCATTTATCGGGGCCTTCGAAAGGTTATTAGTAGGGCCGGATTTTGATGACCTAAACATCGCCAAAACTGATCAATAAAATGCTCTTAAAATTCTTTAAGAGTGCCCTAAAACCAAAGAAAAATGACATAAAAATATTATCAAAAACCGTTTGTATGAAGAACTTAAGCTGTTAGATACTATAACGATGTAATCGAGGCTAATTCCATTCGTTCGAGTGAGCTCAGCTTGCAAACTTTCGGTTTGGACTGTTTTTTACCATGAAATCTTTGTATTAGTTATCCCGAAATCATCTGAACCGGAAATGACACTCATATACGTCACAAGAATTACATACTCACAAAGCTGTCAAAAAAATTTTTTCGAGCTATAAACTTCAATAGGCTACAAAAACATTTGTTTCATCTAGTAAATATTATTTAAAGCAAGTTCTATTAAACATCACATCAAAATCGATTAAATCAGCAAAAAATGCATTAACAGTGACCGAAAAAGGTAAAAAATGATTTATTGGTGTAAATCGACAAAAAATGCAAGACAGTGACCTCTAAAAATGGGTCATTTCCTTTGATCATAACATAAAATGAGTTTGTATACTAAACAGCGTTGTTTTAAAGTGAAAAGAAAAAAACATGTGTGTGACAAAAAAAGTGACATTTCATCAAACCCTGCCTCATAGTTATTAGTTAAACGTGAAATACCGTTGCATTCATTTCCGGCAAGAATATTCGCATGCGCCCCGTCGGGGGCAACACCCCTTAATGTAAAAATAGGTTACATTGTCATGTAAGATTTTTTCTAGTAAATTCAGAAATTCAAACTCATCCCAATGTGTTTCACTGCGTTATGCGTGGTACGGTCTGATATCACGCGTTGTTCAATCCCCCCCTCGTCAGAGCTAGCGGGCAATCCGTTAAGATCAACAATACAGGGTCACGTGAGTAATGAAAATAGGGTCCGAGTAATAAAAATGTGGCCCGCAACCTTATTAAAGGTTTTAGTTTTGGCCCTTGAGGTCTTGCAAGTTGGACACCCTTGATCTACGCTCTCATTCGCAGAAGGCCTTAATGCATTGTATACTACGTAGATGACAATTTTTTGTCATTGAGACTTGCTTGAATTTGTCATTATTCTGACTTCACTGTTTCAAATGTGTGCATTAACTTGGCGTTTCGTTTCACCATGGCAGGACACTTGCTTTTCGTGAACAGGCATATATTATTTTATATTTATGGCAGCAGGAATGGTAATGTCGCGAGGCTGTACGGCTGTATCACACGGCGTTTTCAGAATAAAGACAGTCGAATCATTCAACCTTTGGTGCCATTTATCGTCGCGTTGCTGAGACAGAAACCGATGCACCACAGACCATTCATCAAGGAGAGTTTCTCATACTCCTGACCACGACGAACAAATTATTCTGCGTGTCGAAGGCGCAGAAGATAGCAGCAAAAGTCAATTTGGCGAAGCATATAGTACATCTCAAAGTACAACATTCAAGTAACCTTCATGAGCAGCGCGTGTATCCATCATCTTCAACATGTGGAGGGCGTTTTGCCTGCCGGTTACCCGCCACGGAAGAATATTCGCAGATGGATTCTACCGCAGTCAATCCATTGTTTGTCTCGTCCGCTTTTAACGACTAGACAATTTTTGGAAGAGATGGAATTACAAATTTCCACAACCAAAATATAAGGACCTATCATAATCGTCATTCCATAGTTAATGCTATACATTAGCAACGGTTCAGGATTAATGTGGAGCTGGAATTGTAGGTGACTGTCGGGAAGATCCATGCGCTCTCCCAACATGTCTTACTGACTACAGATACTTTATTCAGAACACTCTCTCAGACTTTCTACACGAAAATGGTCTATAATTGGAAGCACTTTATGGAGGTTGTCCATGGTTAAAAATTGGAGTGACATGAGCATGTTTCAATAATTTAGAAAAATGTGTTAAACGAAAACATGTATTAAATAATGCTGTATGACATTATGTTTTGATTCATGTAAACTAGTTGTGAAAGCTTGTACTTTCTTATGGAACTCTCAGCATTATATAGTATTTTAAATTGAAAATTCAATATTAAGTGATCGGTGGCTAATAATAATAATAATAATAATAATAATAATAATAATAATAATAATAATAATAATAATGTCCTCTGCTGGTATAGACGAAATTTTCTTATTTTTCGTAATCTCTGTTAATTGAAAATTGTACCCACAAATCCTTACTATACACGTTATAGAATTGGAGACTTACCTTCGCAATGGAAGTACAGTCAAATTATAGTCATACAAAAACCAGGTAAACCTATTTCCGAAGTATCATCGTATAGATAAGTTTATTACCAATCTTGTCAAAAGTCTTTGAAAAGCTTCTCCTCAAGCGGACACTTCGAATAATAACAGAAAACAATATAATTTCAGACTACCAATTCGGCTTTAGGTTGAAACATGCTGAAACCTACTGAACTTAGGTTGAAACCTACTGAACAAATTCACAGGATAGTAAAAACCATCAGTCAAACGCTGGAGAAAAATCTGTATTGTTTTGGCGTTTTTTGGACGTAGTCCAAGCTTTTGAAAAAGTGTGGCACTCAGGACTCTTATATGAAATCAAAAATATATTACCCCACCCATTTTTGTATTACTTCGCTCTTATCTTACTGGAAGATGTTTCCAAATAAAATTGAAGGAAGAAACATCATCATTCTTTTCCATCGCTGACGGAGTACCTCAAGGAAGTGTTTTCGGTCCACTACTGAACTTACTATACCCGGCCGACATACCTGTTTCCACGGACATCACGTCAGCCATGTTTGCTGACGACACAGCGTTCTTAACCTCCCATGAAAATGCCTTCAAAATATCAGAAAAACTTAGAGAATACCTCACTCCTCTTCAGAAATGGTTAACAAAGTAGCGTATAAAGACTAATGAAAGCAAATTTGTCCACGTGACGTTTGCACTCAGACCAAATAGTTGTCCTCCAATTATGATCAAAAACAAGGATATACCACAGGCCGATTGCGTAAAAATACCTTTTTCTACATCTTGATAAAAAATGACTTGGAAGACACACATCAAAAAGAAAAGAAAAGCTTTCGAAATCAAAATAAAGCAAAACTATTGACTTCTTGGAAAAAAGTTGTCTCTTTCATTGTCTAATAAATTTCTAATTTATAAATAAATATTAAAACCCGTTTGCACCTATAGAATACTACTTTGGAGCACTGCGGCCAACTCAAACCTAGAAATACTACAGCGATTTCAATCAAAAACTTTAAGATTGCTTGCCAATGCTCCGTAGCTATTTTCAAATAAAACATTGCACAATGACCTACATATACCCACAATATACCAAGAAGTCCAATTCAGTTTTCAATATATTTTAAGCGCCTCGAAAATCACCCAAATTATCTAGCATTAAACTTACTCGACAATAGCCAAGACTTAAAAGGATTGTGTAGATTTCATCCTCTGGATCTCTTAAATAGGTTGTAACTCCGACGGTTGGTCGCACCTACCTGGGCTCGTGTTGCCGGCTAGCTCAGGAGGCGAGTAGAGCCTGAAATTTAGATAGTGGACGGACGTGGCTACGTGATAGAGGTCAATTGAAACAAAATTTAAAAGAAAAAAATAAATTTAATGAGAAATTAAAAAAAATAGAAAAATTAGTAGAAATAATTTGTTATAATTCTCTGAGCTCAGTTTCAAACCCGTGCTTTTTATCATGCAGTCTTAAAACTAATACAATTAAATCTTATGATTATTGCTTGGAACAAATAAAGGAAAAAACAAGAAAAGGGCCAATGCGCAGCCGGCATCTTCTGAATATTGAGTATAGTCCAGGTAAGCCTGAAGGCCGTGATAAATGTTCGTTTTGTTTGTCGGAGCTCGACAAATAACTAAAATCAGCATGTGCGGCAGAGGAACTCGCTGAGGTGAACGGCCTCCAAACAAGCAAGACAGCTGGGCTCCTTTTCTTCTGGACAGAACGTCCCTTGGATGACGGGGAAGAGTTTCTTCTCGTAGCCTGCTGTGACGTCTGCGGCAGCGGTAACGACGTTATCGGTGACGACAGTTTATGAGTCCGAGCGTCAGAATAAAACACGATACTCGTCGGGAGAATTATCACCGACTTCACCAATTATCGTAGTCACGTAACTTGCGACACTTGGCGCGGGCGTAAACGAGCAGAGATAAAAAAGAATAACAAAATTGAATAAAGTTCCTTTTCATCTACCTAACACTCGGTGTGTTAATATCACCTCTGCGCTTTTATCGCGCTAAATCGCGCTACCCTAGCGCCCACACTCTTCTGCCTCACACGGCTCTGTGCAGCCCTTCCGTCCGGCGACCTGAACACTTCTGCCCTGCACGACTCTAGCGCCTCCGCGCTTCCGATTCTCTCTCCGCGCTTCACGGCGCCCCCACACGTCTCCCCCTCCAATTTCTACGAATGTTCTAGAACTTTCTGCTGAATTTTTAGAAGGCGAGACGTTACTGGGCGAAAGTTACTACGCCATACATGATTTTATACCAATCAAATTACTTTCTTAGTAATCAAATTAGTTTCTTAGGTAATTTTGGTGGAATTTTCCAGAGACAGCCGAAAGCGCTCTTTCTCGCATACTTCCTATAAAGAAACCAGGACGGTCTTCTGAAATTCCTCCGAGCAGCGTGGTCGATGGTCCCCTGGGGAGATCCCAAGGCGCGTGTGTCAAACATTGCGCCCCTCGCTCGTCCGAGGCGACGCCAATAAGTCGCGTTTGCAGCTGCGCGGAATCAATTGACCCTTTCACTGCCTACGGGAAGCGCACCCGGTTGCAACACACACACTGCGGAGACGTTATTACAAAATAAATGTGTTTATTTTCGAATCTGATATTTGGTTACGTCACAAGATTCTGCGTCACACATTAACTGCAAGATGCATATGCAATGCTGTAGAAAATTATGTTATCTGTAATTAACCGAAATAGCTTGGAATTATTTCATTTTGTTGAAACATTGTTCATGATTGCCAAAATGTAAATATATTTATATATTATGTGTTGTGTTTCTGTCTTAATCATTGTTCTTATGATGTTAAATTTATAGTGTTTACTATTTATTTGTTCACTACTAAAACTAAATCCATAAATGACTGTGAATGCCCAGTGCCTTCACATGCCAATGTAATTCTCTGTCAAAAATTTGCCTATTGTTTTGATGTAACAGATTGCAAATAAAAACTTATAAAATGAAAAAAAAGATACAGGTTGTTGGTATGACTCAATAAAACACTAGGACTAAAATGAGTGTTTTGTGCAAAAGAAAATAAGCTAAATGAAATAGACAAGCGTAAAATTAAATTTGTTAATATTTTAAAGAATTTTGAACAATACAAGAGGTTGAAAGAAACGTTTCTCGTTTAGTCCATACGTAATAATTTAATAGAAATATTTGAAAGTGTTTTGATGGAAGTCTAAATGTCGGACAAGAAAAACATGTTTCGTTTGTTGTTTTGATTCCTGTAGACAAAGATGGGGTGTCTCAAGACCAAATAAATAATAGAAAAGTCTAGATTTTGGCAGGTAAGTGTAGAGGTGCGGACGAGAGGTTTTGCTATTTAAAGAAAATTATTTTATACAAAATTTTGAGTGTCTAATCTCTTGTTCTTACTTTCATGCAATCGATACCTCTGACATTCGGCTATATATGTTTGTTTTTTCATTAAAATAAATCAAATAACTTTTTTGACACACTTTTGCGAAAACGCAGCGTATGCATTCAGAAAAATTATTGTAGCATATGGGTTCAAATTAATTATTTATAACACTATCTTATCCTTGTTTCAGAAAAACAGATTAGTTTAAACAATACAGTTCATTACAATATTTACTATTCTATCCAATGCCCTCCATAACAGGCGTGAATGCATAATAAGATTTAAAAAACGCATCTAGCGTCCCCTTTATTTTCTTTTATTACAGTACAACTGTCTTAGTAGAATTCTAGCAATTAAAGATAATTAGAAAGCTCTAGGTCGCTACAGCGGACGAGCCACAGTGTAAATTGATTGATATTTTTCGTGTTTTTCGCGTCAACTGCATTAGTCATTATTCCCGTTAGTGTAGTGTATGTTTTTTCTCTGGAGATGGCGGTGATCTTCCCCCGCTGAATGGCGAGATCCGGTGCCGACCTACCGTCGGCTAGAGGGGTTTCCCCCTAACCAGGACTCTTCCACCAGCGGGGCACCGCCCCAGCCGGGACAAGTACTAAGCTCCCGACCGGTCTCCCGGAATATGTGGTAGTGTAGTGCATGTTAGTGTAAGTGTGTGTGTAAGGGGAGAGGATAGGACAAGGAACAGGAAGGACAGATCGCGCGCGTTCCGTGGACCGCTTGGTAGGGTACTGCTCCGACATTGGCCTGGTGATGATCGGAGAAAGCACGGAAAATCACCGATCAGAGCAACCGGCCACTAGAATTCTCCTCCAGAAGCGCTGAATTCGACCTGTTGAAAAGCTATTGTCGAAAATCCTGCCCCGTCGGGACTCGAACCTAGGACCTGCCGCCCCGGTCAGAGGCGCTGCAATGACATCAGATGATACACTGAGCTACCGCTCCCGGTCCATAGTGTAAAACATTAGCTCACTTTTCTGCACATATTTGTGGAAATGTAAAAGTGTTCTTAGGCGTTGCCTTCAGAGGATCCAGAAGTTGTTTCAATAAATGTGGCTCCTCGAAATGCTGTTGTTGCTGGGAGAGTCGCCTTGAACTAATTTTCTATGTGAAACGTTCCCGTGGGGCGCTAAACATAATATTACCTTTCTCATTTTGGGTTGAGTGACTTATTCAATAAATTTCCTTACCTTAACTTCTTACCTCTAGGAATTATAATTTTCTTCTGAAGAGATTGTTTGGTTCATGGTTCAAAGTTATTTTTTACGGTAGGCTTATGCAGTGAACGGATTATCAACGCTATGAAAACATTATAATTAATGTTCTTTTTATTCTCATTCATAAAAAATGAACAATTAACAACATAATTTAATTATTTCATTCATCAGTTCTCAGCAATATGTAAGCTAAGTTTTAATTAGGGAGAAGATTCCCAGTAATAGGAGTAGGAGTTTCACAGTAGATGGAATACAATGTGTTTCACATTAAAGGCTGTACTTCATAAAAGTTTAAATGATTGGATCTTCTGGCGTCGGAAAATCGTCCGGAATGCATGTCCCGGAGCGAACTAAAGTATAATCTGAAAAAATACAAAAGCACTTATCAGAAAAGAAAGTTGATAACTGTTGAAAAATTTCTGTTGAAAAATACAATTCAAATTTCTAGTAAACTACTATTTGTTAAACTATAAATATATTTTAATTGTAACGTATGCTTTCTTGAAAGATGTGCTCGATTGGTTTGTAAGAATGCCACTGACCCAGGGTAACTCTTGTTGCAACAAAAAACTGCCTCCCCTTGTCAACCTCCAGGTGGAAATGGGCTGGTATAGGGAGATGCCCCATTGATGACATATGTCATGGAAGATTTTTTACGAACGTAATAGATAAAAATCTATGACACCACTTATAGAAAAATAAGTCGCAGGATAATATCCTTTTGGAATTATTGATTTCGTTTCGCTTCGCACTTCAATATATTTTAAATTATTTTGTAATGCATTTTAATTTTGTCTATTTCTGAAAGCTAAAAGAATAATCCCCGAAGATAGTGTTTATACTCTTATTAGTAATGAGAGTAATGTAGTACAGAAATAATCTCCAAATTTTTGCCAAGACATAAGATTGTTTCACTTTTTCAACGTGTCTACAGAATGTAAAAGTAGTTTGTACCACTGGATCCCCGAAATGAAAGTGTTGATCTTCAAACCGCCCGCCTGTCCGAGAGCAATATAACGCCCAAACCTCACAGCGGTATCTGATAGTTTTTGTACATTTTTAGGTTACTTTACAGATGAATGTGGTGGTTTTCAAATTTTGCAGCAATACAAAAGGACATTCACATGCATTACGAAAGCCGGAGAAAGTTATAATGAAAACTAAAATGAGACCAGAAGAGTCTGCTCGCGAAATCGAGATTACATTTGGAATGCAACTTGCTCTGACCGAGAGCGGTAGCTCACTGCATCAACTGATGTTTCTGCAGCGCCTCTGAACGGGAGGTCCTGGATCCTGACGGTGGCAGGATTTTTGGCATTGGCTTTTCAGCTAGGTCGAATTCAGTGGCTGTCTGGATGAGAATTCTAGCTGCCAACTGCTCTGATCGGTAGTTTTCCGTGGTTTCTCAGATAAACACCAGGCGAATGCCGGAGCAGTATCCTAACAGACGGGCCACAAACCGCGCGCGATCTTTCCTTTCTCTTCCTTGTCCTATCCTCTCTCCTTATACACACACACTAGCAAGCACTACACTACCAAGTATTCAGGGAGACCGGTCGGGAGCTTAGAGCTTGTCCCGGCTTGTGCGGTGCCCCGTTGGTGGGAGGGTCCTGGTTAGGGGGAAACCCCGTTAGCCGACGATAGGTCGGCGCCGGACCTCGCCATTCAGCGGGGAAGATCACCGCCATCTCCCAAGGAGAAAACACGGACTACACTAACGTGACTAATGACCTAAGCTGTTGACGCGCCCGGAATAACTAACTAACCAACCAACCAACTGGCTCTGATAGCTCAGTGTCAGTATCGTCCTTGACTAGAAGATCCTAAGATGTGCGCCCTGACAGTCGCCATTTTCACACTAGCTCCATAGTTAGGTGGATTCAACTTCTGTCCAGAGGAGAATTCTAGTGGCCAGCTGCTAAGTAGTCTAATGATCAACAGCAGGGAAATGCCAGAGCATATCCTAACAAACGGGCCACATAACATGCGCTATCTCCCCTTCCTCATCCTTGTACACTCATCACACACACACACACACACACACTACTCTACACTCTATACTATCGCGCCTACTGTCACTACACTCCATTACCATGTCGGGAGACCAGTCGGGCGCTTAATCCTGTAACTGCTACAGGCCGACCGACTGTGAGACACGCGTCTTGCGTCACGCTTCTTGCTGCGGGCCCCGTTGTGTGCAGAAAGCGGAAGTACACACATACACCGCGCAAGACATTTTAGAAATCAGGTAATCCTATCGAAAGTGGAAATCACGTCTGCGCGAGCGAACTCATCCAGAGGCTCCCAAATGACAGAGGTTCCGTGTGCGATCTCCTTCAGAGGACCGGAAGCGGTAGCTCAGTGCATCAACTGATGTCACTGCAGAGCCTCGACCGGGAGGTCCTAGGTTCCACTCCTGACGGCGACAGGATTTTCGACACTAGCTTTTCAGCTAGGTCGAATTCAGTCGCTATCTGGAGGAGAATTCTAGTGACCGGCTGCTCTGATCGTTAGTTTTCCGTGGTTTCTTCGATCATCACAGGCGAATGTCGGAGCAGTACCCTAACAAACGGGCCACGGACCGCACGTGATCTTTCCTTTCCCTTCCTTGTCCTATCCTCTCCCCTTACACACACACACACACACACTTACAATAACATTCACTACACTACCACATATTCCGGGATACCGGTCAGGACCTTAGAGCTGGTCCCGGCTGGGGCGGAGCGCCGCTGGTGGGAGAGTCCTGGTTAGGGGGAAACCCCTAAAATCCCGCAAGCTAGCGTGTAGGTCGGCGCCGGATCTCACCACCTAGCGGGGAAGATCACCCCATGCCTCCCATGATTACACTATGTTTAACACTTTATGTTCTTTCACAGTTTTGTGATAACGTCCATAGTCACTTTGACAAGTCAAGAACGTGGCATAGAAGGTATTGGGAGTAAACCTGTGTTCACTTTTTATATTATCTGTAGTTCATAAGACGTGTCCGAAGTCGTGAAGAGGACTGCCAGGTAGCATCTCCGCGCCTCTCTTAGTCGCCTGCGTCAATATCCAGCGGCCAGAATTGGGAAGGCATTAGGTTTAGGACACTTCACAGGGGTTGAACTAGCCCTTGTGAAACAAACTCGTTTTGTCTGAACCCATTTCACATGAGATTGTCCGGGAATCGACAGGAATCAAACCCGTACTTCCTTGGAAAATGGTTAGCGACTTCGCTCTGAGCCACAAGTCCGCACTTACGGGACTAACGCCCATCGACCGGAAACGAAATAGAGCTAGAGATGCTATTACCCACGCACGTTTTCTTGTTCCCTCACTTCGCCTGTTTCAAGAGGAGTGGTAAGTTCAGTTATTTTTAGAAAAGGAATTTTATATCAAATTTTTAATTCGTTTTTCAATGCAAAATAGTTTCTATTACATGGGAGCAAACATTTCTGGTTATCAGATTTTGTCTACAACGCTCGTTGGTATCATTTATTCTTAATTCAACCAAGGTTGCCAAAGGAGTTGGGGTAGGTTTTCCGGGGCTCAAGAAAACGTGCGCGTACATTACCTGGCGGTCCTCTCCTCGGCCCCTGACCCGACTTACGGACTACAGACCAGAATATAAAAAGTTAAAAGAGGATTACTCCAAGTTCTTGTGTCCTGAAAGTGAGTGTGGAGGTTGAGCCTTACCGACGTGTGTCTGCTCCTCGGCCGCCTCCATGCTGCAGGCGTTGGGGAAGGTGCGCAGCGAGCCGTCAGGCGCCCGCGCGCACACGGGCGCGTACTCCAGCGTGCACGCGATGATGTCGGCGTGCGCCGCCGCCAGCACGCAAGCTGCGGGAAGAGGGGCAAATTCCTAGCTGACTGAACCCGCATTGCTTTCAGTTTACACTCTGATATCACACTTGTAATCTTATACCGAAGTAGACGGTAAAGATGCTATAGTTGCTTGCCAGCACCACTTAGTGTTCACGGAGTAATTGAGATCGAAAATCATGCAATTAACTAGTGGAAAGGCGTAAAACGCGAGACGAAATTTACTCCAAAGGTTAATAATGGGTTTGTTCTTTTGCTTGTTAAAATAATAATAATAATAATAATAATAATAATAATAATAATAATAATAATAAAAAATATTGATTAATAATAATCATGAAACTTTAAAACTGTATATAGGATCATGAATAGAAACATTTAGAATCATAAAGAACCGACAGAAGCTTGTAATATAAATTGTTTAAATAAATTTACTCTAGAGTTCAAAGCACGATCCTATCCTTGGAATGAATTGCTATGCAAACGAAACCGAGAAAGATGATATTAAATGTGTAATTGATTGTCATCGCTTAATTGGAAAACACTTTCCATTGCTTTAATGAAAATGGAAATAAAAATATGTGAACCGTTTTTGTGTGGAAGTGTATAAATTATATTAGAAGGTACTCAACAAAACTTTCACTATAACTGAAAACTAAAATTGGTACGTTCTCATTGCGAACAAAAGAATGTACTGTCGACAGTAGTAATGGAAGATTATTCCATAAAAATTTTTAACATTGGGCAAAGTTTTACTGTCAATATTTCAATCCTCTGTAATTTTTCTCAGAATTGTACGGAGTAAATTCCGAAAAGAAATACATTCTGCAAACGAAGCAACACAAGACTTACCCGCAAGAAGCAAAACGGTGAGGGTCTTCATTTTGTCGACGTTCATCTGCCATGCACACCAGTTGAATGCTTTATATAGTGATAACGCCAGACAGGCAGGGGGGAAATGCGACAGAAGAGTTGATCATCCACCTGCTGTGTAAATACGAAGGAGTCAAGGACTCGTCTACAGCTGGCTGGCAACTGTGCTCACAATGCAGTGGTGCAGACTTCCTCATTCGGAAAAGATTTGATTTGTGTGGGGAAGTTCAAATCTTTACCTCATTAGTGTGTAATTTGTAATGGAAAGTAGATGGCATGTAGGCTCTAGTTTGTGAATGTACTTATCTATTTTCTTCTTTCACACGAAATATAATCTAGGCCAAGAAGTGAAAACGTTTGTTAAAGAAAAAATTCTAATACCGTGAGTTGAGTGTAAAATTTAGATTTCTAACCTGTGAGGAATTAACGTTTTATGAAATGAAAAATAGAAAAGTTGAGAAAATTATCGAAGTAGAAGGTTAATTAATATCTATTATGAAACTCTGTTTATTATTACGTTAAATAATGATGTTTTATGTTTTGATCTTATTATTATTATTATTATTATTATTATTATTATTATTAAGACATTGTGTCAGAAATAGTCACAAGTCACTATATGGTAATTTTGAAGACGAGCTGCTTTTAACTGGCTACTTTCTAAAATCAGAGATTTCAAATAAATGATGCAAATTTTGTCTAAAATTCTATGGGACATTTTCTTCATTATTCTAGAGGTAGAATTAAATATTAGAACTTAATTTATGTTAAATCAACTATAATGTTAAGAAGTGAATATGGTCTTGAAGGTGACTTGTGTTATTATCCTCAACAAAATCAAATAAACACTTATTTTTCAGTTAGTAGCCTTTATTTTAATACACAAAACTTTAACTGAGTTTAGAGTTATTTTATAAGAATATGAAATAGTCTTCGACTTATTATAATGAAATGTTTAGCTTATGTAACAGCTTGAATCAGTTTCAATATAATCAGCATAACAGCGGAAAAAATAATTTAATAACGTTACTGGATATTAAGAAATGATACCAGAAGATAGTTTCTCCTTTCAAAAATATTTAGCCTCCAGTTCTAACTGTTCGTCTACTTCCAGTGTTTCGATGAAACCCTAACGATCTAACGGAATGTAATTCAAGAGAGACATTACATCATTCACATTTTATTGTTTATTATCAAAGTTTTTTGTATTTCTGGGGCAGGTCGAATAGATTTTTAAGAGAATATTGGAATTTTCTGCGGATAATAACATCTGTACAATGATTAATTACGTAATTGTACGTTTGAGTAAGTTAGAAAATATCAACTTGTTTATAACAGTAAATAGATCAGTAATCATAAGCATGTATGCATCAGACAAAAGTGTAGATCTGTTGTAACATACCATATTTTAAATAATGCAATACTCTAAGCATTGATCATCTTAATAGTAGTTTATGCAATAAATTTACAATGTTAATCTTTATTGTTTGAGTAAATGTTTTGAAAACGTGCGACCTTAGGAGCGAGTTTTCAAATTTGTACGTTTGCAATAAAGCTACATTATAAACGAGTTGCATACACTATTTTTTGTGTAAAATTATTATAAATTTATAAGAGAATCAAACGTAATTTTGCGAAATAACTTTTTTGTGACGTCTCCGGTATTTGACATCTCGGCGAGAAAACGGTGGTCAGTTGTTCCGATTACCTCTATCCCCCCCCCCCACACACACACGATTATCTCGCTGCGATTGTCTGAATGTGTGAAGATACAATTATTCGTGACGTAAAATATTAATACGTCTTTTTTTGGGCAGTATTATGTCCGATTATGAACGATTTTTTTGCAAGAGAAAAGGTCATTTCTAACGCTGGTATACAAAAAAAGTATTTTCTGTCCATCTAGGTAACCTATATCACACGATATTTTATTTCTAAGTTGGGGGGGGGGGCTAAGAAACTTGAAGATCTCTCTTGTCTATAAACCACAAACTATTTCACCTTAGAACTACAGGTTTAGGAATTTTCGGGCAAAGTTTATCCTTCCCCCCACTGTCATACGCTGATATTGGTTACTATAAATGACACTTTAACACACAGTTCACGTATGTTTGCTATCCAGTCATTTGGAATAAATGTTTCTACTCTGGCAGGTATGTTTCTCTACCTTTCCAAACTACCGATTACAGGCTAATGTGGGAACAAGTGAGTGAAAACCTTGAATCTTCTACATCCTACGAATGCTCACTCGAGGGCAACAATGGACCTTTTTTTGTTCCTTGCAGTTATCAGTTAAAATGTGAAGATGTTCTGCATTAGGATTTGATATCTGCAAGTATTTTATTAAGGAATTTCCTACCTCTTCTGATAATAGCTAGAATATCATGAATGTTTTTCCTCATCTCCGACCTTTGTCATTTGTCAGAAATTCATCATATCTGTCCCTTAAGTCTATTTATTCTTCGATTTCACTATTTTTTGTAACACTTCCTTCTTGCAGTTGCCGTATTAGTTGCTTGTGACCAAATCCCAGGGGAGAAAGCAGAACAAACGAGAAAAAATGGATAACAACTCTGCCTTGCAATTTCACATCCAATCATCAAATGGCAGCAAACGATGTCTCATTTGCGACCCCTCGCTGATCTATGGCAAAATCTCAAATTACATGAAGTGTGGCTTATCAATATCTCTCACGCAACGCCCGTATAGTCTTTTTGGAGAATACAAATCAATGAATGCGAAGGTAGGGAGAAAGTTTTCAATACCCTTGAAAGCTTCCACGTTTCTTTCTTTGTTCAATGAAGTTGTATGTAGTTGCCTCGTTTAATTTGCTGGACACAAATTTCTTTTCCCTCAGTTTATCACGAGTCACTCAGAACTACATATCAACACTCAACACTTTTCTTGTAAGATCCTTGAATAGAGTTATCTTCTAGTAATATCATGGAGTCATTTATTAAATTCTGTCTCTAGTTCCTGACGTATTATATAAATAGCAAATTTGAACGAATTTTATTCTGAATATAACTTTCTACAATATTTTATCATTTATAACAGGAAATCTTACTTATTTGAATGTTATTATTTGCGAATATATTCTAAATTATTAAATGCAAGAAGTGAGGAATATTAATTTAGTATTACGAGTAGTTAAACTATTATTGTTTCGTATTTTAAATCAATAAAGGCTCTCAGAAAAATAAAAGAAGATTTGTAGATTTTAATGTGGTATTTCAAATGATTAATAAAGATTTATGAGATCCTTTGCGAGCTTCATTGTAGTGACGGCATGTGCTCTGTGATTAAATAAAGGTTCATAACTTCAAGACGTATTTTCAAGTTCTATTTATTATCTATTACAGTGTAGTGAAATCATCATTTCAGCCATTATACTGTAACTCTCTTATTCAAAAGTGTCGAGAATAAAACAAAGAAGGTTCATAGCATAACAACCTGGAGCGGTAGCTCAGTGCATCAACTGATACAGCGCCTCTGACCGGGAGGTCCTAGGTTCCACTCCTGACGGCGGCAGGATTTTTGACACTAGCTTTCCAGCTAGGTCGAATTCAGTCGCTATCTGGAGGAGATTTCTACCGGCCGGCTGCTCTGATCGGTAGTTTTCCGTGGTTTCTCAGATCAACACCAGGCGAATGCCGGAGGAGTACCCTACCAAACGGGCCACGGACCGCGCGCGATCTGTCCTTCCTCTTCTATATACACCTTGTTCTATCCTCTCTCCTTATATACACACACTAGCAATCACTACACTACCAAGTATTCAGGGAGACCGGTCGGGAGCTGTGAGCTTGTTCCGGCTGGGGCGGGGCCCCGCTGTTGGAAGAGTCCTGGTTGGGGGAAACCCCGTTAGCCGACGGTAGGTCGGCGCCGGATCTCGACATCCAGCGGGGGAAGATCGCCGCCATCTCCCAAGAAAAACATGCACTATACTAACGGGACTAATGACCAAAGAAGTTGAGGCGCCCGGAAACACGAAAAAATCAATCAATCTATCAATCAACATTTGGGAATTGTAGTTATGGCTCCCGCCATTTGGACCTTTTGTACCGGGGCCTCCGATAACTAATCTACGTCTCTGACAGCCCATCTAACTCTGAAGTGACTCCAATAGAAAACGTTTCATAATCTTTGTGATTAAAGAGGATATAAAACCTACCAGCACACATGTAACTTGTTTAATCCATACAAATTGTATATGCAATAAATATTCATTTTGTTGAAATAATAATGCAACAAATTATAACTCTTACCATGAATTTTCATAAATTGTCAAGATGGATTTCTCACTTGCTGCACACAACAATAATAACAACACAAGTTGATTCAGTAGTTGACTGTAAACAGCCTGGATAATTATTCTTTAAAAAAGTATGTTTTTAAATTTAAACTCCATGGCACACCTAACTTGATAACCTCAATATCCCCACTTCACCCTAAAAAACTGATTTATTGCCGCGCCATTGATTCACAAAACTGCTAACGCACCGTTGCACTATACGTACTAATTTAATCCGTATACGGATTATCCGTACTAATTTAATTTATTTCTGCAGTTTCTATTTTCAAGCGGGTTTCCGAAAAACTAAACAAAAGTTTAATACCGAAACATATTTCGTCCTTGCATGTTCTAGGTTTTCTACGCAGATAGGCTTTGTTTGAGAAGAAGAAAATAAAGGAATGCGTGGAATGATTTACTTATTTTTATTTATGTAACTTTTTAAATTTTGTATATGAATATAAACGTACTATTTCATCAATAATATAGGCATTAAAATTTCACAACATTGGGAAGTCTGAGGCTAAGCGGTCATCATTTGTTCCATGGCAATTTTCGCAAACCAAATAAAGAACTTCCACAAAGAAGATTATGTCAATCATTAGAACGGTTCTTTGGCTACATTATGTGTAAATAAACATACGAACATTACGAACATACATTGTGGTTATAAACATACGAACATTTTACTTTTTGTTAACTAAAATATAGTAAGAATTATGATAGAAGGGAAAACCAGAGGTGAAAAGTTTTCAATTTTTAACTTTGATAAAATTTTAAAATGAAAATACAATGGAGTTGTAAAATAATTTTAAAATAGTAGATGTAATAATTTAATTATACGATTTTCAATTCTTACTCAAGATTTAAATTTCGATTGTTTATACACTTTGAAATGTTTATGACTGCCGGTTATCACTATTATGTTCAACTTTCATGTGTTCAGAACCCTTCAATATTTATTTTCCCTCGCGTGAAATTTTAAGAGCACAAAAATATGGGAACATAGCAGCTTGTAGAGGAGACTAAAATTTATTTTTCATAACCGTAAATACGTTTATGAAAATAGACGTTAACCCTTCAGCGGTGACGCTGGGTCTGTCAGACCCATGGAATTCCTGATATGGTTGTAGCGGATCGAGTTTCGCAGATAAGACATTGAGATTGTCAGTACCTTTTCCTCGCCTTCCATGCAGCGGCGTAATCATGACTCAGGATATTCTTATCTTTTGTTATGACTACGACAGCTCGTTTTTTCTATGTCGGGTTTGAGGGACCCAGCGTCACCATTGGCGTCCGGGTAACAGACACGTGTGCTTGTGGTTTGTTCTCAGGAGTTTCTTCGACAGTGTCTTTGCCCTCGTATCTGAGATGGAATTATGAGTAAAAATGAATTGTACTACATAAGTAAATAATTAGTAATTGTACTATCTTATTCATTCAGTCACAGAGTAACTTTTTTGGGGAGGATTTTATTTATTTATTTACTCATTTTATGTTATTCCTTTTGCAATATGGCTTCGACTTCCTTCAACTTGATGAATGTTCGAGACCAATAGAAGAAGAAGGTAAGAAAATTGTTTGAGAGCTTTTTGAAAATTTGTATACTTTTGTAAGAATTCTTATACTTTATTCGAGTATGCTACCGTCGATGAAAAACTCGAACCTTTTAGAGGGCGTTGTGGTTTCAGGCAGTATATCCCCAGTAAATCGGCAAAGTACGGGATAAAAATCTTTGCTGTTGTAGATGCACGAACATTTAATATCCAGAATATGGAGGTATATTTCGGGACGCAACCAGAAGGGCCTTTCAAAATTAGTATCAAACCGGAAGATGTGGCAAGGTTCTGTAATTGAAATTATGTAAATGTCAACTACAACTCACCACTGAAGGTTCTGTAAACCAATCGAAGGTACAGGACGGAACGTTACTATGGATAACTGGTTCACTAGCTACCCTCCTTCTCAGAAACTGTTGACTTACTAGTTGACAATGGTTGGAACAGTGAGAAAAAACAAGCTCGAGATTCCTCAAGAATTCGTGAATACCAAAAGGAAAGAAATAGTCAAGTATGTTTGGTTTCCAAGAAAAATGCGCCCTGGTGTCATACAACCCCAATAAAGGAAAAAATGTTCTTCTATTATCGACAATGCACAACAATGACACAATTGCTCAAGCTACTGGTGATGCACGGAAACCAGAAATAATTACATTTTATAACCTCACGAAAAGAGAAGTAGATGTCGATAAAATGTGCGATTCTTACAGCTGTGTGATGTTGAATGTTGCTGCCATCAATGGATTTATTATATTTCTGTCCAACACAAGCGAAAATATGAAAAGGCGTTAATTTATGAAACAATTGAGTATTGAACTAGTAATGAATCAATTACAATACAGAGCGTCTGCATCATGTCACCCCAAAGAGGTCCAAAACAGTGCGAGAAAACTAACCAATACAACACGTCCAATGGAAAAACCAGTAGCAGGAAAGCGAGTCAGATATGCTAAATGCACGAAGAAGGACCGAAAGACACAATATTACTGTGTGAAGTGTTACACATTTTTTGGGTATGGAGATTTCAAAAATTGTGTGTGGAGACAGTCTGAAAAATTGTGTCTAATGTAAATAATGTAATCAGTATTTATTTTTGGATAAATAACAAAATATTATAAACAAAACTTATTGAGAGCACATCATTTGCCATTCCTGTTGTATCATTGTGTCCAGATCCATTAAAACAAAATAGTTATAACTAGAACATTAAGTGGGTCTGACAGACCCAGCGTCACCGGTCGTGTTACAAAAAATGGCGTCACCACTGCAGGGTTAAAAATGACGTTAAAAATAGAAAATAAATTGAGACGAACTAAACTCTAGTATCTGTGATATTTTCACTGTCAATTCCAAGTAATTATATCAGTTAAGAAAATAAGGTGAAATGACTACTTCTCCCTGGTGGCCACTTAGCGCCTGTCTTCCCTTTGTCAGTCGCAAGAAGAGCAAGGTAAAGTTTCAAGATAGAATAATACGCATTCATTGAATCAGCGGGGTTATGTCGAACGTTGAATAGTTTTCTCACTTGCTGCTAGAGTGCGCGGGACTGAATGTACGGTCTCGCTATGTGGAAACAAGCCAGAGTTTATCATGCAGTGGAATGGAATTATTTTGAGACAGTGTGACGTCATCAAAACCCCGCGAACTCCTAGCTGTTTGCAGAATGATTATTGAATAGAACGACGAAACTTTAGGTGCTATTTGACCATCCTAGCCTTTCAAAAAGCAAGGAGGCTGTATTTAAAGTTCTAAAAATAAATTCTTAGTCATTTAGGGGCGAAGGCAGTTCATCTCAGCGACTCTAAATAAGACACAAAATGCTCAGGAGGATACCTATCACTTGTCTCGCTCTCTTTTCCTTTTTTCCTGAATCAAGCAAGTAACTTCCACGATATCATGTCAATTTGCTGAATCAAAACTCGTTTTCGTTCCGATTTGGTGATCCAAACTAACCACCCCCTTTGTAATTGACTAGACGACTTTAGGAGCCACTGAATGAAGCGCCCGGGGTTATTGGCGCGACACTAGGGCTCCGTTTCAAGTATTTGTACCATTCGTAATCACCATATAAAACTTAGTAAATGTGTTAATAGAGAGAAATATTTTTAAAATTTGAAATCACGTAAGTTGGTATAACTTCTTTATAATTAAATAGGCGTAAGCCAATGAAATAATGTATTAACGCGGTAGACTGATTTTGGAAACCACAAGTGGAATTTAAATTGGCCACAAAGGATAAAATAAATTTGTTTTAATGAAAATATTTGTGGGGTTGGGCAGTATTTAAACACTTGTATTTGAAATACTTTTTTTAAATCCATGATATATTTGAATAACCGGTTGGGTTATATATTCTCACGAAAATAATCGTCGCCGGTACTTACTTTCTTCCTAGCAAACGATCATTCGATCCGCTCTCCATACGGAAGAAGCGAGATTTATTTCTGGAAACAAATTATTAAACTATGGATTGCACAAAATGCTAAAGAAATGATAATCAGCTTTTCTTTTTCAAAATGAGAGCGTTGTAAGTTTATTAATTGATTATAACATAAAATGTCACCTTGGTCATGACCGGTAGTAAAAATTGTAAATAGTGCTATTATTCTTACTATTTATATATCCATGCGTTCTTGGACGATGAGGCCAGGAAGAATCCACTGCTCCGAACAATCTTCTCTCTTGTATCTTGTTTTCGGTCCGCTGCCGGGTCAATGTTCTCCTCAACTTATTGTTTCACTTACGACTCCCGGTGCCCAAAATTATTCAAAGTTTCCAATAGAATTACGCACACAAAATATAAATCCTCACTGCTCAATTATTTCCCGCAAAATTCCACCAAGTCCCGCATCTCTAATTTACAATGACCTCTACGATGTGCATAGTACGCGGTCTAAAGCTCCTCTCCTCAAATAGTACGACGTTCAACCCTCCATAACTCTTCATACCTTCATGTATCTTGTTTTACCAAAACCATCTTCAGTTTCCTTCTACGTCATACCCCATTACTAGTTTACCACCAATCCTGCATGCCCTTATATCACAATCTTCTGTCCGTTACTTGCCGCGCTATGTTTATTTACTTCCGTTTCCCGTGTTCCTACAGAACGCCCTGCCTGCATGTCTATTCCCTGAACATTTACACTCATTAAGATGAATTTAATACATTTTTGTCCCCAATTCCGTTCAAAATATTGTGTGCCAGTCTGGTATGTCACAATATTTTAGCAATGTTGTGACCACATGAAACCCAAAACGTATTCCACATGAGCCCAAAACGTCTCCCATATGAGTTCCAAAACATGTCCCACATGAGCCCCAAAACATTTTCCCCCCACCCACGAGCTCCAAAAGTTCCCGTGACCTTAACAGGTCTTAATGAGTCCCAAAAATTCTCTAACATCCCGAATTTCCTTCCATGATCACCGAATGTTCCCGCAGAAGTTGGCTTAACATAACTTTCTAAATCATTGTTTTAAATGTATCAAAAATCTCTCTACCACTAGTATTGTTCATTTTCAATATTGTTTTGCAATTTTCAAAAATTACACGGGGTTTGTCGAAGATGGATTTTACCATCTGTTTCTCCCAAGTATGTTACCATCTGTTTCACTATTCCTGGAAAAATTGAAAGAAAAGAATAAATTTGTCTTCGATAAAAATGTTTAAACATTGTCTATTTTTCTCGTAGTTCCTTCCTAATGCAATTGAGACACCAGATAGAGATAGAGATATAGATAGAGACAAACCATGACAGACACTTTGAAGAAAAACACTTTTTTGGGTATCATGGAACTCCAGATCTTTTTAAGCCATTATGCTACATTTACAAATCAAATCTGAATTATTCTTTAGATTTTAGTGTTTATAACCCGACACGACATAATAGATGAAGGTCGATTTCGTGGTAAATTAAAATCGAGTTATAGAAGTGTTTTATCCAGAACCATTATCTAAACAAAAGCAATATTTTAAAATCTAAATGTTACATTTTATTGTTATAACACATCTTTCATTGTTTAAACGGTGATGATTGAACTTTGGTATTTGGAGATTTAATTAGCAGTGAAAAAACTTGAGCGTTTTCTCTACTGATTGCCAAAGTCCCTTTTCGATTTAGCGATGGATGTGATTTAATAATGAGAGCTGTAATCAGAACCGACAACGCAAACAGATAAAGTACGATGCACCTGTTCATTGTCATACATTCTACGTTGTATTGCTGATCATCATCATAAGTTGCTGATTCCTCTTCTTCTTTTAGGTACAACAGTCGTAATATAGTCAGATTACTTCTGTACTGACTTTATTTGAAATGGATTTGAGAACGACGTTGCAAAAATTATTTCATGATTTATTGAGCATTACTTCTGCTTAAAACGAGAAAACTGATGTAATTTGTGTTTGGTTAACTTAATGATATTCTCACTTCGTTAGAATATCAATATACGGAACAATGATGTTGTAGATCGGTAAAATGTTAAATGAAAGTAGAAATGTATTTGCTCCGTGTCTGAGGCAATTAATGAAATCTTAAAGCTAAATCTGAATTTGTAGAATATAAAAAAGTAGAATAAAATAATAATGAACTGTTGGTGTTACTATAGCACATACTTTATCGCCTTATTTATTTTGCAATTGTAGATAATTCAGTGATACGCAGAAAATCAGAGCTGTACAATGTTTGTAATTTTTACTTTATTCTTAATTTCTTTGTATATTTCGCTAAATTCTTACAATAAATTTAAAGAAAAATATTTGAAGCTAGTTTTGAGAAATTTTTGATTATTTCCCAGGGGATTCATGAAAAAATCCCCAGAAATTAATCAATTCTTTTCAAAATCGTAGGGCTTTGAGTCAAACAAGATCGACCAATGAATATTCACTTTGGAAAGAAACACTACGTATAGTTTAGGCCCTGGTGTTGTTCACAGACGGACGGCACATGACGTTAAAAATACAGTGGTGCTATAGAAGGTACATACGTTCTCGAACTAGTTCGATTCCTAATTTCTTTGGGGTGGCTAGCTTTTCGGTCTTGTATAATTTTGCCAGCTGTCATCTACTTCCACCCCAAGTACTTTAAAAAAGTTTACAAATTGTCGGTTTCCTAAAGATGTAACAGACATATTACTAATTAAATTTATTCAATGAATTGTCACCCTGAACGGGATTTAAACTCGGGTCTCCTGACTTATTCCCAGTTGCTCTAACCATTAAACTATCGACAGACACAGGTTCTTAGACCTGATGCATTGCCCGTTATGATCTACAGGTGAGGCACGTAAGTTTAGCCCCTTCTGTAATTTTTGAACGGTGGAATGTAATGAATTTCCTCGAAGCGCAAAATGGATACCTGCCAGAAATTGATACCTGTATTCTTTTCTATTTTATTACTTGTATTTTACGAGATATTCCAGTACCTAACTTCTATACATTTCTATATAGTTCTATTTTTTTCAAATAGAACCATATATATTTTTTTACTATCATAGTGAGCCTAAAAAGACGGATCTAATGATATACACATGTATGTTAGGTCAGTAATTTTGATTTTTTGTGCTCAGGTTTCTTTGCCCGAGCGAGCATTATCGGGGGAGCGCTATGTAATCTGGTGTGGCAGACTGTTATCCGTTCTCAATATCCGTTTAATACGAGTGGAAAAAAATAAAAAGATGCTTATCTAACATATGACAATATGTATATCATTGGATTTGTCATATTACGCTCGCCATAATAGAATAAAAATATGTATATGTATACGAGTGAAAATAAATACTGGGTTATTTCAATATCTTGTAAGAAATATACAATAAAATAGAAATGAATATATGTATCAATTAGCCCCATTCCCTCATGCACTTTAGTGAAAACTGCAATGCAATAACTCCCAGCGTTCAAAAACTGTAGAAGGTGATAAAGTTACGTGACTCATCTGTATAATTGTCACCACATTTTAACATTTTCGGACACGTCCAGGATGGTGACAAGGTGGTGATTGCCAACATGGATTTAGAAAATCAAAATCAACGGAAACAGCTATATTTTCTTTTCTTAAAGATGTCGCCTCATCATTGGATCAAAACGAGGCACCTATTGGATTATTTTTAGATCTCTCAAAAGCTTTTGACGTCATTGATCATGACATTTTACTTTCAAAACTACCTTCATATGGAATTCGTAGTATTGCTCTAGATTGGTTATGTTCGTACCTTAAACAACGATCTCAGAGAGTTGAAATACCTTACTGGAATGATGGAACATTACGTACGCACCTTTCCGACTCTTTGCCCGTTGCATGTGGAGTTCCTCAAGGATCGATTTTAGGCCCTATTCTGTTCCTACTTTACGTAAACGATATGCCCTCGACGATTCGAAACGGAAGAACGGTTCTCTTTGCGAATGATACGAACATCCTTTGCAATAAAGAAACAGTAAATAGTACAATATCAGATGTTTCAAATTGGTTCCGAAATAATTAATTTTCCTTTCAAATAAACAATTCAGTGCCCCATTCAAAATGAACAGTGTACCATTGACTGATGTTAAGGCAACAAAATTTTTAGGTCTCTCAATTCAGTCAAACCTTAAATGGAACGTCCATTTAAATGAATTGAACACAAAATTAAGTTCATTATGCTACGCGTTCAGAATTCTTGCAAATTCAGTCAGCCTTCATACTGCTCGTTGTGTATACTTCGCGAATGTTCATTCCCGCCTGAGATATGGCATAATATTCTGGGGAAATACATCTTATAGCTCCCAGACTTTTAGATTACAAAAACGAATTGTACGAATAATAACCAAATCCCACCCACGTGATTCATGTAAGCCTCTCTTCATTAATCTAGGAATTCTACCATTACCGTGTCTTCTTATTTACGAATCAGTGGTTTTTGTAAAAAATGACTTGCTCAATGGCGGGAATATATTTTCAGAAAATGCCGAAGTCTATATTTATAACACTCGACGTAGAAATCATATTCATCAGGTGACAGTATCAACAGCTCATTACAAAAAATTCACATACAATACATGTACATTATTTTACAACACTTTGCCAGACGACATTAAACGATTAAATTCAATAGAAAATTTAAATCCCAAGTGAAATCGTTTCTGCTGCATAACTGTTTCTATACAATTAGAGACTATACTGAGCATCACAAGAAAAGTAACATTAATTTTAACAATGATTCATAATGCTTTATTTACCATTTGAACTGTGTAAATGAGTATAAACAACCTGTAACAACTATTGTACTACAGCTTCCGGGTCAATGACCCCCATCTCGATCAGGTTTTTCGTCCAGTTTCCCTGATCCATTGAGCAAATGCTAAGATGGCCCCTTGTTTTGCTTCTGGACATAAATGTAACTTCATTTCCTGTGCACGTCTTCTAGAATTCAGTGGGAAATACAATTATTCAAATTATCGTTTCCATGTTGTCGCGGCAGGAAGTAATAAGAGCCAAAATTTATTGCTTATTTATCCTTGAAAATAATTTTATTACATGGGAGTTTTTTTTTTCTCCCTTTCAAAATTCAAAATTTATTGCTTATTTATTTTTAAAATAGATTTTACTACATGGGAGTTTTTGTTTTTTTTCTCCTTTCAAAATTCAAAATTTATTGCTTACTTATTTTTGAAAATAGATTTTACTACATGGGAGTTTTTTTCTCCCTTTCAAAATTCAAAATTTAAGTAGTATATGACTTAGTGTAGGGATCACAGAATTTTGAAAATGTGCACACAATTCACTTTTCCCCATAGCACGTCATACGCAGTTTTTAACTGTTTTTTGACGTAAAATAAATAAATAAATAAATAAATAAATAAATAAGAAAGGTTTACCTCCATCAACAGGCCTTGGCCTTACATTAGTTTTACTTAGAAGTAGTAATAAACAAGTCATAGGTTTTGGATCAATAAAGTGAAAAAACTGTTGGGAAACGTTGACTAAAACACTTAAAGAAAGATGTGTTGACACCATTCTGTAGTCAAAACTAAAACAAATATTCAAAGAAAGAAGTTATTAGAATACGTGTCTAATTGGTTGAACTATTGAAAGATTAAATACACAATTTTAGGTAAAAAGTTAAAATGCTAAAATAATGTTAAAAATACTAAATAAAACAAAAGAGGCAAGTGCACAGAGGAGAAAGTCCAGTACTTACAAATGAGAAATCACTTGGTATTAAGAAATGAATTATTGCTGCTGCTGGTGCGGGTGTTCCGACTGCGAAGGGCGTAGCGGCAGGAATGTTGAGGTTGTGTGTGAGTAATGGGAGGGGGAAGAGTGGAAAGAAGGGGTGGGGGAGGGGAGGATGGGTGGGGGGATTGTCAGAAAAAACCGAAGAACGGCGACGTAAAAAATATGGACATGGAGGGTTCTTCGGATCTAAGAAAAAGATTGAATTTGAAGCAATAAAATTCCATTGGTGGCATCAGGTTGCTCGGTGATGTTCTCTTTAGGAATCCATCCATCACGAACACTGGCAAAATCAAAAAGGTCAGAATATCTATTGCATTTATTTTTTAACTTAAACAATATCGAGTCGTAACTTTTAGAAAAAGGTTGCATTCCAGATTGGAATTCATGGATATATTTGTTTTTATGAAAAGGGATTTAAGAATCAATCTGGAGTGCCAGTTAGGTTCTATGGCTAGTATGGAGGGGTTATTAAAATCATTAATGTGGTCATGGCTAATGCGATGAGCTGTAAGAGAATTTTGTTTTTCAAAAGGAAGTTTTTTATTATTCTTGTGTTCATTGACTCGGTCACATAATATCTTCGGAGTTTGTCCTTTGTAGGCTAGTTCACATTGCGTACATTGTAATGAATAAACAGTGTTAAGTGTGTGCAACTTTGAAATTGGATATTTAAAATGACGAATCAAATTTGATTTATTAACAATGGGATTAATAATGGTTTGATGTTAGGGAAATTGTTGTACAGTTGTCTTTTTATTTTATTATTAATGCTGTGGACAAAGGATAATGAAAAAATGACTTTATCTGGTTTAGCGGCAATGGCATGAGTTTCATCTACCGGAACAATGGCATTCACAGAAGATCTTTGTGCGATTTGTTTCAGTTTTTGACAAAAAAATTTACTATTAATATTATTATTAAACTAAATGTACTCTTATTATTTTTACTATTTTAATTAATATTACTATTACTATTATTTATTATTACTATTACTATTATAATAATAATTATTATTATGCTGAATCCATGCAAAATCCCTACTTCGTATTTTACTTTCTCAAATTGCTTCGTCGAAAAAGAAAGTATTGTAATCCTGCACCGGAAAAACTGGTTTTTCTCTCGCAAAATCTCTTATTGCCGAGCCCTGGTAAAGAATAACTGGATAAATCTTGTTGGAATATGCAGTAAATTCGATGGAGTACAGTTCATTTGATAAACTGAGTAGGAATCGGCACGGAAAAAATTGTTTTCTGGTTGGAAGTCCTTGCAAGTTCATGTAATAATGCCATTCCAAAGCTGAGATAATTCGAGAAAATGTAATAAGCTTGTTTGTTGTAGCACCGTTAGTTTAAATTGGCAATAACAGACGTTGCAGAAGATCATATATTTTGGCAAAAAATATAGATAAGGAACTCAAGAAGGCGCTTTAACCACCTTTTCACAAACGCTTTAAGAACACTTTGTGGAACGCGACTCTAATACTTTTTGGAAATTTTAAATACTAAAAGAAGTTTTGTTCTTCTGTGATATTCTTCATATCCATTGAACTATTAGAGTACAACAAAATTGAGAAAATACAAAATATACGTTTTTTCATATAACACTATTTCTCCACCAAGGATATTATGGGAAAGGATACATAGACACGAAATTATTTAATTTTAAGAAAAATGGTTAATAAACACGGGAAAAACGAATTTGAATGTAAAGGAACTTTGAAATATTGTTGTATTGAGAAAGAATGCTATCTAATGCCATTTAAATACAGTGTAAGTAAATTCAGTATTGTTCAGGACATTATTGGCCATGTTAGCAACAAAAGGATCAATTTTATTGTAAAGAGCGTTTCAAGTCACGATGTGTTAGGTTTCGAGCTTTTCTTGAAAGAGTTATTTGCGTACGATAATTGCAAATCAGAGGAAGATAATTTGCAGTAAAATTCTTATTTAATCATTATCATTATAATTTAAAGTAGTCTCAATACAAATCAATCGAATTGTCATTGAAGCTTATAAGACTAGTTAAATATCAAGCATTCTTGCAGAAGCCAACGGAGAAGCACTGCACATCAGAAGAAAAAACGTTTGCTAAACATATGCATGCCAAATATTACAGTTCCCACATCATTCAAGAATGCAGAGTTCTGTTAGAAAAGTATCCGACCTTTGAAAAAAACTGATATACCTGAGGCATAGGGAATCGCCTTTAATTTCTACAAAATGCTACGAATTCATTTCCGATCAAAAGTGCTTAATTATGAACATGTATTTACTGTTTACTACTTTATGATTGATTTACTTTTTGTTTCCCGGCGCATCAATTGTTACGGTCATTACACACGTAAATTAAGTACACATTACATCCCGAGAGGTAAAGGTATTCCTGAAAGGAGATTTACACATAGGCTTGCGAAGTTTTCCCCTCCATAGAACTTGTCCCATCTGGGCGATGCGCCGCAGGAGAAGATACAAGCTTCTAAGTGGTTACCCACCTTGTGTGGTAGTGTAGTGTTTGTAAGTATGTGTGTGTTTTTGTAGAAGGAAATTAGCGGACAAGGGTAACAAAAAAGATCGCTCGCGGTCCTTGGTTCATGTATTTGGTACTTCTCCGGCATTCGCCTGGTGTTGATTGCAGAAAGCAAGGAAAATTATCGATCGGAGCAGTAAGCCGCTAGAATCCGCCTGCAGACAGCAGCTGAATTTGACCAGTCGGATTTCAAACCCTAGGTCCTCCTGTATAGAGACATCACGGTCGTTGGCACAAACATTTATTTTCGTTTCTTATCTGGTTGGAACTTGAGTATGAATTATCAGACCTAGACGACCTTTGAATCTGTTGAAATGCACTTTTATAAAAATATCGACTATAAGAACAGATAAATGCGAATGATTTTCCTTATGTCATTTGAGTTACATTTGAGATCGGACAGCGTCATGGCTTTCTTCCGTTTAATAATCTGCTTGGGTAAGATTTTATATTTTAGTTAACATTATAAAACTAATATTTTTAATATCAATAATAGTATAAAACGTCTTTTAAAGATTAAACGGGCCAGAGCTTATCACGTCGGTTTAACCTATATGTAGTATGTGTTTGTGTGTGAGAGAGTGAGAGTGAGAGTGAGTGAGAGGGAGTGAGAGGGAGAAAGGGAGGGGAGGGGGAGAGAGAGATAGGGAGAGAGAGAGAGAGAGAGAGAGAGAGAGAGAGAAAAACTTCATTGTATCGGAAGAAACTATGATGATCAAAAATGCCGTTTTCTATTTTTTAATTGTGTTTCAAAATAACCACTGATATTGAAGTCACAGTAGGTAAGCAAACTAACCGAGGGATGCAATAATTGTAGCGTCGTTATAACAGTTTTGAAGTTTGACGGGGTTTTTTGCATTGTCATATATCTAATGCTGTATACCATCACTAAGAAGTGTGAATTGGATGTAAAAAAGTCTTGGAATGCACTAAAATATTAGTTTATTTTATGAGTTTTAGAGCACGTAAGTGCTAATGTACTAAACGCGTGTGGTACCAAATTTTCAGATATGATTCAAAGGTCGGTATTTCCTTTAAAAAAATCAAATTTTCATTTCACATGAAATTAATGCATGCCGAAACAAATAATGTGCTACTGAACCACTAGTTTTATCATAACTGGTCAAGGTTCTTAGTAGTTCTGTTCTTAAGTCATGACTGTTATTACTTCAAAAAACTTAGTTACTGACTTAATATGAGGTATTGCGCGTATATTCAGAGGCCTCAAGAGCGGTGCCTCAGCAATATTCTATGCTGAAGCGAAGCACTCTGCTAGAAACTAGTAGAAAATCTACACAGGTGCCCAGAAAAAACAAGAGGCCTCGGGCAGTGTATTCATGGGGACCCTTGTTTCTAACAAAAGCCTCTACCCCAGAACACAAACATAATTTGAGAGGTATCTTACAAGAACCAAACAAGACAAAATTCTATGTTTTGAGAAATTTTACTAAGTTATACTTTGTCGCTATCTTCTGAGACATTTCCGTTCGTCAAGTACCAACCACACTGAAAAAGACATCCTTTTATAAGCAGAGGTATTTCTTATTTACATGATTTTTTCTCATAAGAAACTAGTATTATGAAAAATACTGAACAACAAACGGCATATACATAAGTAACACAAGTGATAACTTTAAAAGTGCAATAAGTGTTGTATTGTAACAATGAGGAACATCTCATGCGCATAATGTTTTGATATGGTCGCCTAGACTTTCAATAGAAGCGTTATAACACTTTGGAAGTGCAGAGATACCACGTAAAAGAAATATTTTGGCCATGTCTATAGCCAGTCATGCACCGCGGTTTTCGCCTCTTCGTCACTTCTGAAATGCTTTCCTCCCATTCTTTGAGTGCACCAAAAACACGAGTCACTAGGAGTGAAGGCTGGTGAATAAAGTGGATAAATAAGACAATTATATCTTATATCCCGAATGGTCGGAACAGTCAAACGGGTGTAGGCTGTCGGGTCTTGTCATTATGTGACAATACTCCGGAAGTCTGAAGTCCTCGCCGTTTACTCCTGAAGGCTGGTCGAATGTAATTTCTCAGCATTTAAATAAGAATGAATCCTGTGACTTTGTCGCCCTCTTTTCCATGTAATCTTAAAAAATTACTCCTTTTGTATCCCAGAAAAGAATGAGTATTATTTTCCCAACGGAGTATTGAATGTGGAGTTTCTTTGGTTTCGGTGATGAGCTGTTGCGCCATTGTATGCTTGCTTACGTTTTTGGTTGGTGATAGTGCACAAAGGTTAGAACTAATCACCAGTAACAATTTTCCCAAGAAATACATCACATTCGTCGTGGAAATTCTTTAGAGGCATCAACGCACTGTTCTTTCAATGAGACAGTCAACTGACGTGGTACCCATCTTTCTGATGTTTTCTTATTGAATTGCAGTACTTCATTGGTGAATTGCAGTACATTGCGGGCAATATCGTGTGCTGAACCAATATTAATCTCGAACATTGTGGCTATTTCATTCAGTTACATGCCTGTTTTTTCTCAGAAGCTCTTCCACTAACGCAATGTTCTTATCCTTCATTACGCGGTGAGCCTGACAAGGTCATGGGGCTCTTCCAGAGAAGTTACGTTGCTTTTAATCCTTCTTCATCACTCGCACACCTGGTGCAACAACACAACGACTCACCGTACTGCATTCTCATTCTGCAATGAATTTCTATTGGTTTCGCACCTTCACTATTTTAAAAACGTATCACGGATCTTTGCTTTATCGCGATGCATGTTGATTGGGAGAAGCCATCTTGTTGCGAATACTGCTGTCTTCTCCTGCGTTGTAGCATAACTTTGCCAGTAGCAGGTTATCCTCAACTATCCACTACTGACAATTACTGAAATAATTGTGTTACTTTTCGAAATTTTATGGCGTTTTTAAGGGTTTTATTTGAATCATCCAACGCAAATAATGAATCTTAAATATTATTAACTCCGGCTATCACCTCAGTTTACAATCTTCAACAGTAGAAGTTATTTCCTGCACGTTAGACCATCTTTATACCATAAATTAGCCTGTTATTTTATTCCATCAAACTTGCAACCTTTCTTATCATTTTATTTTCCGCTGTGAGTTACGATTGTTTGTTTAACTTTCAACAATACTCCATTCTTCCAGTGTCTAACTTTTATTAATTGGTTTTAAGTTGTTGAGTTTTTCCTTATTTTTCATTTTTAGCCGCAGTGTGTCTCGTCTTGAGTTGGGGTTACGAATTGACCTCAGAAGAATCTTCAAGCGAGGGATGCGGTGACGTGTATTCTCCAGTTTGTGGTCGTATGCCAGACGGCAGCATCAAATTTTTCGGAAATGATTGCGAAAAGAATTATTATGCATCTAAAAATAATATTAGTAAGTATTGAATGTTTCCAATAAGAGTGCTCAGTGCATCAACTGATGTCACTGCAGCGCCTCTGACCGGGAGGTCCTAGGTTCCACTCCTGACGGCGGCAGGTTTTTAACACTAGCTTCTCAGCTAGGTCAAATTCAGTCGCGGTCTGGAGGAGAATTCTAGCGGCCGGCTGCTCTGATCGGTAGTATTCCGTGGTTTCTCCAATCAACACAAGGTGAATGTTGGAGCAGAACCCTATCAAACGGGCCACGGTCCGCGCGCTATCTGTCCTTCCTCTTCCTTAACCCATTCTCTCCCCTTACACACACACTTACACTAACATGCACTACACTACCACATATTCAGGGACACCGGTCGGGAGCTTAGAACTTGTCCCAGCTGGGGCGGTGTCCCGCTGGTGGGACAGTGCTGGTTAGGGGTAAACCCCACTAGCTGACGGTAAGTCGGCGCCGGATCTCGCCATCCAGCGGAGGATGATCACCACCCTCTCCTGAGAAAAAACATGCACTACACTAACGGGACTAATTACCAAAGCAGTTGACGTGCCCGGAAACACGCAAAAATCAATCAATCAATCGATAAGAGTTCATGTGTATACGATATATAACAACTTTCTGTATCCCTGCCGTTTTGCTTGAGAAACTGGGGCAAGGTGGAACCCTGGGAATTTTTTTCGAATATGTGAATATTAACAAAGATGTAAAATTGTAAATTAAAGTGATTGTCATAATGTTTTAGGGTACTCAGTAAGTAGTGTGTTGTTAAGAATATTTAGAGGGTGCGCAGGTACCTCGAAATCGGCATTTTGGTTATTTTTCAACTCAGTTTACGGTGCTGGCACTCTCAATAGTACAGCGAAACTGCTGAGAGACATTTCTGGAGCATTGTACATGTACATGTAGCACCGCGTTTCCAAATAATAGGAGTTAGCTATCTTTTTACTTTCTCGCCTTACGAAGTTGTCCTTTGAAATTCTAATCAAATCCTAGCACACTTACATTGTCCTAATGCAGACTAGTACAGCGCGTCCGGATAGCCCCCTCCGCACCGATCCGTGTCCGAGCCGGCCACCATTTCCGCCTCCGCTCTCAACATGGCGCTAGTGTCGTGTGCGTGCTGCCACCTTGCCGCCTCCTTCACCGCTGTTCTGCACCACCTTGCGCACAGTTCAGCGCCACCTGGTGCTCGTGGTACCAACATAATTTCTGTTGCTAGCACTCTCAACAGTTGAGACGCTTGGTGTCACATTGTGACACTGCTGCGAGACTTTCCCAGCGCACTCCAATATAATCTCAAATTAGTTCGATTATTTTAGAAATGGCTGGGGTTGCAATAACCGTTGGAAATCGTGTTTGGGGTTCGGTTCTGAAATGGAAGTGGAAATCATTGCGGCAAAATGATTTGTAATCCTTGAGAAAATATATTAACCTCAGGCATTACATTGTTAAAACGAGAGACAATAGCATAAGAAACTAGTGCTGCTACAGAATGATACAGACTTTCTCGCAGTAAAGTTATCTAATTTCCTTGGAGGGAACTGGCTTTTCGGTCTTGCCTGGCTTATCCTCTAGCCTGCTGACGTATATCGTCGCCCAAAATGCATTTCTTAAAAACGTTTTTGCAATATTTCGGTTTCTTATTTGCAGAAGCGATATTACTTTTCAAACATTAAAGAGCAGCAAAACCTGGTCCTAAATAGAAATTTTCGTTGAATTTGAGATCCGTTTTTATGAAAATGGCGTTAAAGCGTTACTGTAAGTGCAAAATTTGAAGCTCTTTTTCATAGGAATGTATTCAGTTTTCAAATACGTTTCATTGAAATCCTTTGATGCACATCTAGTCACAAATGCATTATGCATGTAAATTTCTGGAAATATGGATATTAACGGCGTGACAGGTTTTTCGAAACAATTACATTCCTGTATTTATTGAAAAACGAATGAATGCAGCAAAATTAATTTTATGCCATCGTAAACAGTGCTACTAGAACTAACCGTAGAAAATGTTTGAAGAGAAAATCTGGAGCTTTTTTTGAGAAAATGGCGATTGAGGATTTCTGAAAATTCGGAATTTTGAACTCATTTTAACAGAAAAATTAAATAATTGAGAAGATTTATTTGACATTATTTAAAGCACATGTACTCATAAATGTAATAATGTGAAGAAATTGCCGCTAATGTAAATATTAAGAAGTAAGACAAGTAAAAAAATTAAATTTTTGAAAATTTTGAAAAATCAAAAGTATAGTATAGTATAGTTCATGTCATCGTATAAAGTATATTTAGCTATTCATACCAAAAATGCAAAGAAAAAATTTGAATCGTTTTTGGAAAAATCTTGTAATTTTCTCTCGTAATGTTTTAAATTGCAAATATTGCACGCACTTCTAAAATTTTCAAAATAATCTACATGACCTTAATGAAAGAACTATTAATGGACAACAAATTTGATTTGATGGAAAATCTCTATCTAGTTTTATGACGCCGAAAAAATTGAACCTGTTGCAATTTTCGAAGTGTCTGAGTTAACCGCGAAGATCGGATCTATGCCACCTTTGTAACTGTACTTGACTATATTGTAACCGTCACGTACCTTCCTACTTCTTAGTAGTACGCCAAATTACGAAAGTAAATCTATTATTTACTTATGTCGTGACGTGTGGTTACACCGTCACGCAAACCTGGGAATACCTCAATTCATGGATAAATTCCCTATCGGTGGTGGGTTCGTCTTTGTTAAACTAATAATCACTTAACAAGCAAACACAATTTCATAGTTTTAAAGAACAAATAACATGTATTCTCTCAAATAATATCATCTGTACACTCAAGTTCACATATTCTTCTATGTGCTTACTTTTCTTTTTGTTTGACCCATGGTAGCTAGATCCCTACCTAAACTGCAGTTTTCACTATAATAATAATGACTTTGATCTACATTTAAACGAAACAAGCAACAAATACATATGCACACTTCACAAAAAAAATTATCTCTTAATGAAACACACAAATCACAATTCAAATAATTATCCTGTGAAAAAAAAACATACAAACAATGTTCAAAATTCACTAATACCCTTTTAAATCATAAATAACATTACACTCAATATTTACATTTAATATTCGGCTACTGCGTGACCTTTCAGTGCAAAATTCTGTTTTACAATGTCTCTTGACTGTTCACGAAATAATGTTTTCTAAGACATAGTTTAACGGCTTTCACTCATGTTCAAAATTTTACATAAACAATCCCTCTTAAATGATTTCAAGCATCATTAAGTCAATTATGTATGAATTTAGATAAAGAATTATATACAAGGACGACTTTTATCAATAAACATAAAAATTGTTCTGATCTGATTTCTCTTACGACTGCAGAAAAATAAATTCACTGGTTATCAAGACAAATGTTCAGTAAAACTTGCCCGATCAACGTCTGTTACTGAGGGAAGCTCACATTACAACGTTTTAACTAGTGCAATCATAATTCTATCTTGAAAGTTTTTCCAGGTTGAAATTTAGTGAATATTCTCTCTGTTTTTCTGTGACTCACGACCGGCGAATTCCCCAAGCTGATCCCGCGCTGTGTAGACGGCTGTCGAGCGATGTTCACGCCCCAAGGTCGTCGTTGTTCTGCGACGGTTTGTGCGCTGCCTACCGCGATGGAATTGGAGTACTTCCGTGCGCCTTCTCCTCGTTGTATAGCAAAGTTTAACCACAGCTTACACGGAGGCGATGGTCACATCAGAATGCGAGTCCAAAACTCCAAATCATAACTTCGTTATAACAAAAGTCGAGCCAGTTGTTAGATAAACCATATTTTTCAGAATTATCAAAATTCTCCAATATAATTTCCGTAATGAAATCCCAAAAATAAAAATAAAAGCTAAAAGCCAAAAACCAAAAAAGCTGTAACAAAGAAACAGAAACACGTCCTATGTTACAAAAAATCTCCTCTAGTTTCTAACGACGAGAATGCAGCAACGTGGTTTTATAAATTCATTTTGGTCTACTACCACTGTTGTTCTTTCATTCATGTAAAATTTCACGTAATTTCTTGACATATCACCGTGAGTAATCCCATGAAAAATATTCAGACAATTACCTTTTATTAAAGCTTTAGATTCCGTTATTTTCCACGTGTCCCTCGTCGATTGTGTGGTGGAGTAACAGCCTTCTATCCACTTCAGCGACTTCGAACCAGAAAGAAGGACGAACTCTTCCGACACAAACTTCATGCCACATCCGTATTTCTACAAAAGTTTCTGATTGGCTATAGCCAGAGTACGTTCAGAAATCTGTTTCTGGGTGACGCCATCTCTTCGCTACTATAGGAACTATTTGTAGGGCATGATGTCGGGTATTGTCGCTTCTATATTTATTTTGTCATGAATGTAGCCGACGACAAGCGGTTACAATATTCTTGCAATAAATTAAAGAAAAAATCTGGAGCCGTTTTAAGAAAATTTTGAAAATGTCCCAGGGGTTTTATGTAAAGTACACCAAAAATTTAATGAATGTTTTTCAAAATTTCAAAGCTTCAACTAGAGTCAGATGGACGAAGGTTTTTAATTTACAAAAAATTCTACGTATGGTTTAGGCTCTAAAAGTGTTCACAGAGGGGCAGATGAACGTTTTGGGGTCAATTGACTTTTTGGTATCACGCGCCCATAAAACAGGAATTCTGGCTACACCAGGTTTTCTTCGCAAAACCTCAAAAGATTACTTCAAGAATATCGAAACCACGCCCTACAAGATAAACTCACAAAATTGATTCCGAATTCGAATTCAGAGTTTCTCTTTCGAAAACTACTAAATACTTAAAGAGACCGATGCAACCTATTCCTCCCATCAGAAAATCGACAGCACATGGCCAAAACCGACGAAGAAAAAACTGAATGCTTCGCGTCCCATTTCTCTAACATCTTTCAACCATTTCCTTCACAAATATCTGCTGCAGAAGAGGAAGAAATTTACAACTTCTTAGATTCACCATTGCAACTAGCTCCCCAAATCAAACCCGTGAGTGCTCGAGAAGTTGAAACAACAATCAAGAATTTACCAACTAAAAAATCTCCCGGATACGGTATGATTTCAGCAACAATTCTACACCATCTACCAAGAAAACTAATAGCCTTATTTATTGCGATCTTCAATGCCATCCTAAGATAAGGACACTTCCCTGATCAATGGAAAATCGCTCAAGTAATAGTCATCCCTAAGCCCGGCAAACCAACACATGAAGTTGTATCATACAGGCCTATTAGTCTACTGCCAATATTATCAAATATTTTTAAAGAACTGCTTGTCACGTTTAAATCCACTTCTACAAGAAAATGAAATAATACTTCATCATCAGTTTGGGTTCAGACAACGGTATTCGACTGTAGAACAAATTCATCGAGTAGTAAACGAAATTAGTGAATCGCTAGAAAATAAAGAATATTGTTCTGCTGTATTTCTAGACGTAAGCCAGGCTTTCGATAAGGTTTGGCACCCAGGTCTATTGTATAAAATTAAGAAAAATCTACCGTATCCTTACTACCACTTGTTAAAATCGTATCTTACAGAGAGATATTTTCAAATAAAATTTAACGGTGAAACTTCAAAACGTATCCCTATAAAGTCAAGAGTGCCTCAAGGAAGTGTGTTTGCACCTTTCCTTCATTCATTATATACTGCCAACATCAAATCATCTGTAAACGCATTGACAGAAACCTACGCGGACGATACAGTAATCTTAGCTCAACATGAAGATCCAGCAGAAGCATCTCGTCTCGTAGAAGAACATCTGCAAATCCATCCACAAGTGGCAGAAATGCTGGCGCCTCAAGATCAATGACAAGAAGTCTGTCCAAGTCACCTTCAGTCTGAAGCACGAAACGTGTCCACCTATAAAAATCGGATCGCAATGTATTCCTCAAAATGACTCGGCAAAATATCTCGGACTTACTCTGGACAAAAGACTCACATGGAATAAACATATAAAGAAGAAAAGAAAAGAATTAGACCTAAAACGTAGAAGGTTAAACTGACTACGTGGAAGAAAATCATCGTTAAGCATCGCAAACAAAGTAATTGTGTATAAAGCAATATTAAAACCAGTATGGACATATGGAATTCAACTTTGGGGAACAGCTCAAAATTCTAATATTGAAATATTACAACGCTTCCAGTCAATAGCCTTAAGAAAATTTGTAAATGCCCCCTGGTACGTAACGAATGTAACATTACACAAAGACTTACAGATTCCAACTATAAAAGAAGAAATCAAGAATACCAGTGCAAAATACCTACAAAGACTACATAATCATCCGAATATTCTATCCATCAACTTACTAGACAATTATTCATTTCAGAAATTATAACTAATAGTTAATTTGTATTAATAATGTACCATTGGTGGAGTACGGTCATGGGATTTTACTCCTCTCATGTATTTGTTTACGTAAATCTATGTAATTTTGACAAATGTTTGTTCACAAACAAATTGCAAAATAAAATATAATTATAAAAAAACAAAAAACACCAGGTTTTAGAGTATTTCCCCCCTCAATTTAGCAACTGTATTTATCTACTTTTTCGTTGTCGGGGTCCGGCAATCAATTTTTTTTTCTGGCGAAAATCTACCGGTTTTTTCACGCAGCATTACATAACGTTCTCTATAGTACGTATATTACTCCGTATATGCGTACGTATACGAGAAAGTAATAAAATAGATCCAATATTAGCCAAATAATATAAAGGGTATTTCAATGTTATTTTAAAACACTTTTTAGAAATATTTTATGACATTTGTGTTCTGTTGCAGATTTAACCCCTGTTGACTACCTATTATGTTGTCAAACATTTCCAAATATGTTCGATTCAGACGAGTGCTGATACTCTGGAGTACCTTTCATCTGACTTCCATCAATTCTTTTACTACAAGCAGAACATAAACAAAATATGAACATTCATGTATTCTACATCAGAAAAATATAATACATATAAAAATACGTATCTTATACTCAAGTAAATGCATATATAAAACAAAAAATGTTAATTCATTTAAAAAATAAAATAATAGCATTGAATATTTAATTAATGAATAAATAAAATAAATGGAATTTTAATACCTGTTTTTCTACCGCCTTACAACCATTAATGTCACATTGTTTCGCAATGTAGCTAATGAGTAATGTAATCGCACACTACTGGAATGTACAAGAAACTAAATAAAGGCTATTACCAATTGGGGAATCAAGATAACCAACAGATATCTACCTTCCCAAATTGTAAGGCCTTTCGGTCGTTTGGACAGAAATGAATTCTTGAAGAAAGGTTTTATATAGTGCTTTTCCTATGTATGTCTGGGCAGAACAAGGGGCCGTAAAGTGGCTTTTACGGCAATTTTCCAGAATGACCAACTTCTAAAACAGTTGAATTCTGATACCGATCTGCAATTTTCCAATTGGTGGTTATTCGAAATGCATCTTCAGAATTTTAATATAGCGATGGATGTAAAATTAACCTCAAACTATGGTGGGTATTTAAACCCCAAACATGAAGGGGCTTATATTACATATAACTTCTATCCGTACTATTTTTATTTTCGATGCCTCGTAAAGTTTCAGGCCCAAAAAAAAAGGAAATACTCAAATACTGAAGTCATGGTCAAGGCAAAGCAGTTAAGAGCAACAAAATGGATTGGAAAAACGTTTCCATGACGTATCTCGTACCAAGACTTTCTCTTCAAAGGCTTGTTCATATTGACACACCTTAGGAAGAAACATTTTTCACTAAATTAGGAAGACAAACAAGGAAACAAATTAGGAAAACATAAAAAATTGGGGGATGAGCATCAAAATGGATCGAGTGTTTGCCTATTACGGTATTACGGTCTCGCCTGAAAAGATTTTCGCAGAGTAGCATACCAATGCTATTTTTTTTATTTTACGTAAAAAAAAAGTTAAAATCTACGTATAACGTGCTATGGGGAAAAGTGAATTGTGTGCACATTTTCAAAATTCTGTGATCCCTACACTAAGTCATATATTACTTAAATTTTGAATTTTTGAAAGGGAGAAAAAAAACTCCCATGTAATAAAATCTATTTTCAAGGATATACAAGCAATACATTTTGAATTTTTAAAGGAAGAAAAAAAACAAAAAACCTCCCATGTAATAAAATCTATTTTCATTAATAAGCAATAAATTTTGAATTTTGAAAGGGAGACTCCCATGTAATAAAATCTATTTTCAAAGATAAATAAGCAATAAATTTTGGCTCTTATTACTTCCTGCCGCGACAACATAGAAACGATAATTTGAATAATTGTATTTCCCACTGAATTTTAGAAGCCGTGCACAGAAAATGAAGTTACATTTATGTCCAGAAGCAGAACAAGGGGCCATCTCAGCATTTGCTCAATGGATCAGGGAAACTGGACGAAAACCCTGATCGAGATGGGGGTCATTGACCCGGAAGCTGTAGTACAATAGTTGTTACAAGTTGATTATACTCATTTATACAGTCCAAATGGTAAATAATGCATTATGTATCATTGTTAAAATTAATGTTACTTTTCTTGTGATGCTCAGTATAGTCTCTAATTGTATAGAAACAGTTATGCAGCAGAAACGATTTCACTTGGGATTTAAACTTTTCTATTGAATTTAATTGTTTAATGTCATCTGGCAAAGTGTTGTAAAATAATGTACATGTATTGTATGTGAATTTTTTGTAATGAGCTGTTGATACTGTCACCTGATGAATATGATTTCTACGTCGAGTGTTATAGTAATAGACTTCGGCATTTTCTGAAAATATATTCCCGCCCTTGAGCAAGTCATTTTTACAAAACCACTGATTCGTAAATAGAAAGACACGGTAATGGTAAAATTCCTAGATTAACGAAGAGAGGCTTACATGAATCACGTGGATGGGATTTGGTTATTATTCGTACAATTCGTTTTTGTAATTTAAAAGTCTGGGAGCTATAAGATGTATTTCCCCAGAATATTATGCCATATCTCAGGCCATATCTTCAGGAATGAACATTCGCGAAGTATTCACAACGAGCAGTATGAAGGCTGACTGAATTTGCAAGAATTCTGAACGCGTAGCATAATGAACTTACTTTTGTGTTCAATTCATTTAAATGGAGCACAGAATTGTTTATTTGAAATGGAAAACTGCATTAAAACCGTTTTCTTTTCGTTTACTATTAATTTGTTATTTCGGAACCAATTTGAAACATCTGATATTGTACTATTTACTGTTTCTTTATTGCAAAGGATGTTCGTATCATCCGCAAAGAGATCCGTTCTTCCGTTTCGAATCGTCAAGGGCATATCGTTTACGTAAAGTAGGAACAGAATAGGGCCTAAAATCGATCCTTGAGGAACTCCACATGCAACGGGAAAGAGTCGGAAATGTGCGTACGTAATGTTCCATCATTCCAGTAAGGTATTTCAACTCTCTGAAATCGTTGTTTAAGGTACGAACATAACCAATCTGGAGTAATACCACGAATTCCATATGAAGGTAATTTGAAAAGTAAAATGTCATGATCAATGACGTCAAAGGCTTTTGAGAGATTTAAAAATAATCCAATAGGTGCCTCGTTTTGATTAAATAATGAGGCGACATCTTTAAGAAAAGAAAATATAGCTGTTTCCGTTAATTTTGATTTTCTAAATCCATGTTGGCAATCTGAAAGCGCGTCGTGTTTAGTGAGAAAGGTTTCCATTCGTACGTAAAAAAGTCTTTCTAATATTTTTGAAAAAAACTGATAGAAGAGAAATGGGCCAATAATTTTGAATTTCATTTTTGTTGCCTTTTTTGAAAAGCGGCTTAATTTTAGCTGTTTTGAAAATATCTGGAAACGTTCCACTGCATAAAGATGCCTTAAATATGTGAGTTAACGGGTGTATAATGGCATACGCACAAGTCTTTAACAAAGAATCCGGGAATTCGTCTAAACCGGACGAATATTTATTTTTTAGTTTACCGATTATTTTGAGAATTTCATAGGAAGAGGTTTCGGAAACGAACATTGTGTCTACAATTTTGGGTGAACTGTCTGTTTTTGAATTTTGTGCCTGAAGTCCCTTAGTGAGATCGGCAGCAATTCTCGAAAAGTATTGGTTAAAGAGATTAGCTACTGTTGCCGGATCGTTCACATTTATGTCGTTATATTTTAAAACAACATTCTCTACAGGTTTTCTAGTTGATTTAGTAGTATTTTTTATTATACTCCACATTGCGTTTGTTTTATTATTTGAGTTCAAAATATCCTGATCCTTTTTCATGATTTTAGCCTGCCTTATGACTTATCGTAACACTGTTTTGTATTTTTTAAAGTAGATAAGGAAATCTTGAGATACGCTACTTAAAATAAAAAAATTTTTCGTTTTTGAAGAGGAAATCAAGTCTTAAAATGAAATGAAAGAGTTAAAAAAAATTATTATATTTGTCATTTGTATCAGCAGTATTATAAACCGTTTCCCATGACTCCTGCATCAAGTAATCAATGAATAATTTAATTTTACTTTTATTAAACAATCTAGTCATACGTGTATTATTTATTGTGTCAGTGATCGCATTTCTTATAATGGTAAGAATTTGTGCATCGTTTTGTAATTGTCATATCAAAATTGGTCTAGTCGTTGCTTTATTATCCTTGTAAATTTATTTAGTTTCTGTTTAACGTCCCTTTTCCTTGTAATTTGCCAGTATCTTCTAAAGTTATTTTCGGATTTCATTGTGTTGAAAATATTTTGAACTGGATATGTTTAGGTTTAGAATTAGGCAGCGTTATCGTAGATTGTTTTACCACAGAAATTATAAATTTTGTTACATTATCTATCTCCGAGTCGATTTCTTGGATGGTGGTGAGTTTTTGAGGGAATTTGTAGTTGATATTCATCAAGTTGGAGAATTTATTCCAGTTGGTAATACCTCTTTGAGTTGAGCCTGACTCTTTGGACATCTGTGATGAGAGTGATATGATCACTGGATTGTGGTCGGAGTTCTGGTAAAACACTGTGATGAAGAGGGAAGTTAATGTCCTTTGTTAAAGTGATATCAAGAATATCTGGAATGATATTTGGGTTTGAGGGGAATCTTGTTGGTTCGTTAGGACCCATTATTGCGACGTTATTGGAAACTGCATAATCCTGCAGTTTTTTGCCCTGATAAGTCGTAACATTACAACCCCATATGCTTGTATTTACAGTTTAAGTCATCAGTTAGGATGGTGGGACAGTTACTTTTGAAGATTTCGTAAAGAGCGTTTTGGGGAAATGCATTGTTCGGAGGTTTATAGGCACAAATTACTTTAACTGGATGATTATTTAGTTTAATTTTTACTCCGACAGATTCTAAGTTGGCTGAGAAGGGAGTGGAGGTTTGTTCCTGTTTTACTTGCTTGTTCAATAATATTGCTACCCCACCTGAAGCAGCATGTGATGATAATCTATCATAGCGATAACACTGGAATCCAGGAATGTTAAATATTTCGCCTGGGATTAAATGCGTTTCTGTGATGCACGCAATCTTGATATAGTGATGACGTAAGAAAATGTTTAATGTGTTTTCTTGTCGTTTGACGCCGTTTGCATTCCAGTTGAGGATAATTCCTTTTTCGAGATATAAATATCCATTGAGCATTTATTCCAGAATAATCGGATGCTTCTATCAGGTAAACGACCACACACGTAATCATCAACATCTGGGCAAGTATCCACATCTGACGACGCATCTGAGGTCACACGGCCGCAGATCAATACACAACACACATCAGCTAAAAACAATGAAGATAAAGTCCATCGAGGCCTGCAAGTACCACGCCTACCTAAATTCTCCTTACAATCAGTGGCGAATTCTCCGATACACCGCGTATACCGCCGGTATACCAAGTAATTCGAAGTGTATAAGAAATTATTAATAAGTTTGATAATCCTCTGAATAGATACCGACATTTTGAAAGCTTTAAAACAGATGCGAAAAAATAACTATATTGCTACCGAGAGCTAGTCAGTCTTCCGCAACCGTACGCGCTATTAAGAGCGTTAGAGTGAAAAGTTTTTAAAAAATCGAAATGCTATCTAGACTATTCCCTCGGCGCAGGCGAAGGCAGCGGATGCCAGCCGCGATACCCTTGGGCTTCTCCTGTTTCAAGGGTGGGCAGCGAAGAGGATTCGCCTCTGGACGGTCGGTAGGCACCACGAAATATTGCGATGAACAGTTCTCTGGTCGTTCGTAAGATACAGTTCTCTCAAATGTTTTGTGAAAATGGAGGGCGTTAATTATTCAGAAGTTAGTGGTTTGTGTAATTGTTTTATAAAACAATTATTAAGGACGGAATTTCATAATATTGGGATTTTAGAAAAGCTCAAAATAGAAGACAATGGTAGAGTAGCTTCCATAAAGTGCGGTATACATGAAATAATGTTCAGGATTCGGCACTGTTTACAATCCTCTCAAATAATCTGTTCTCTCTATCTGGCCTATCCCAACACTCCAATACACAATCTCAAACAAAATGCGCATCAACGTTCATTCATGCACGCAATCCAGATTCCCTAAAGATCTCTCACGAGCGTCAATCATGAAATCATGTGCTCCTTTTTCGCGCAGACGTTCTTTCGTCACTACTAAATCATAAATGTAAACTTTCAAATAAGTGCGTGAAATCTTAATAAAGATCGGAAAATGAAATTTTTAAAGTATTAAAGGGTTATACTAGGATCAGCGTTTGCCAGAGGATAGGGCAAACATTGTATTCTTCAAAACCTCCGAAAGTCGAACGGGAAAAAATATAAATACACTAGTGGTGCCAGAGAAAGGCACAGTCTTTCTCGCGGTCTTTAGTTTCGGTCATTTTTATTGTCCTGCCCCATAGTTTTAGAAATGAAAACTGTTATATTATCTACATTCTAAAACAATTGAATATTTTCAATTGTTTGCGACTTAAAATAGTATAGAAAAATTATAATTTGTATGCGAAATTTGTTTCTTCAGTTTTCTTTGCTCTGTAATCCTACTCTTTGACAGAATAGTTAAGTAATATTCAAATGAATGTCGTGTTGTCATAGAGGAAGTATCATAAAATCTTACCTAAGAGGGTGATAATCCGCAAGAAAATCATGATACTGTTTCCAATGCTCACTTACTTCCAATGATGTGAAGGGCATCATTCGTATTTCTTACGTACTCTCATTATTGAGCATTATAAATGTTATTACTACCTTCTATTAAATATGGAAGGTAGTCTAGACCTGATAGTGTATTGTCTAAGCACCGTAAGAAACAGAACCAATATGTTTAACTATTGAATATTTTCACGAAATATAATTATTACACGAGGCTGACATATTAATAAACTTGAAATACGTAACAGTCGTACATGTAAAAATTAAACCATATATCACAAAAAATTCACTTATAAATTTATTATAACATGTTTAAAGTTTCTGATGTTAATTTGATAGGATTGTCGTTAAGCATTGATAACTTGTAGAAGAAGTGGTGGTAATATCAGTCCCGATATATTTCGATTTAAAAAAATTAATTGATTTTTTGAAAACAAATTTGATGACTAAAACTTCAACATTCCGTAAACTGTATAAAAATATGAACTTTCTTAACTGCTCACAAAGTTAGTAAAAAAATTCAAAAGAAAACATTTTTTTAAAAATAAAATTATGTACTGATGTTATGAGGCCCCTTATAATATTAATACATGAGTTCCTAGAAAGTAGTTACATATTTACAAATATGATTGCTATTTTATTGCAAAAACCTGGAAAATAAAAATCATTTACAAAAATTCCAAATGTAAAAGTCTTTTTCTGCACCAACACAGTACTTGTGCGACCACATTTCGCACAATTTCCTGGACCCATAGTTCCCCGCGCGAATCGACTGGAAATAGCCTACCACAAAACAAACAAAGCGTTTGGCCATCACAGAGACATTCAACCCCTACTAGTGATTCCAAAACAATCTCTCCTGAATTGACTGATTCTTCTGATTCATCTTCAAGAAGTATCCGCGTGGTACGATTGAAACCTTGCTCGTGTGCAGGTTTTATTTTCTTACCAGTCTGTCTTGTGCTTTTCTTGTTTTTTTACTTTTTTAGCCTCTTTGTAACGAGATTATGTGATAAGGGGGGTGCCTTTGAAACTAAAACATGCTTGTGGCGATTCTTCAAATGGTCGTAGCAATTGCCAGCTAATCATCTTTTGAGAATAGATGTTTAATTCAATTTCTCTCATAGCGTTGGTACGCCACTCTGCGAAAATCTTTTCAGGCGTGGCCGTAATACCGTAACCGGCAAACACTCGACCCATTTTGATGCTCATCCCCCAATTTTTTTTGTTTTTCTAATTTGTTTCCTTGTTTGTCTTCCTAATTTAGAGAAAACTGTTTCTTACTAAGTTGTGTCAATATGAACAAGCCTTTGAAGAGTAAGTCGTGGTACGAGATAGTCATGGAAACGTTTCTCCAATCAATTTCGTTGCTCTTAACTGCTTTGCCTTGGCAATGACTTCAGTATTTGAGTATTTCCTTTTTGTTTTGGGTCTGGAACTTAACGAGGCATCGAAAATAAAAATAGTACGGATAGAAGTTATATGTAATATAAGCCCCTTCAAGTTTGGGGCTTAAATACCCACCATAGTTTGAGGTTAATTTTACATCCATCGCTATATTAAAATTCTGAAGATGCATTTCGAATAACCACCAATTTGAATACACAATTTGAAAATACAACTGTTTCAGAAGTTGGTCATCCTGGCAAATTGCCGTAAAAGCCACTTTACTAGGCCCTCTTGGTCTGCCCAGACATACATAGGAAAAGCACTATATAAAACCTTTCTTCAAGAATTCATTTCTGTCCAAACGATCGAAAGGCCTTACAATTTGGGAAGGTAGATATCTGTGGGGAATCTTGATTCCCCAATGGGTAATAGCCCTTATTTAGTTCTTGTATATTCCAGTAGTGTGCGATTACATTACTCATTGTCTACATTGCGAAACAATGTGACATTAATGGTTGAAAGGCAGTAGAAAAACAGGTATTAAAATTCCATTTATTTTATTTATTCATTAATTAAATATTCAATGCTATTATTTTATTGTTTAAATGAATTAACATTTTTTTGTTTTATATATGCATTTACTTGAGTATAAGATACGTATTTTTATATGTATTATATTTTTCTGGTGTAGAATACATGAATGTTCATATTTTGTTTATGTTTTGCATGTAGTACAAGAATTGATGGATGTCGGATGAAAGGTACTTCAGAGTATCAGGACTCGTCTGAATAGAACTTATTTGGATATGTTTGACAACATAATAGGTAGTCAACAGGGGTTAAATCTGCAACAGAACACAAATGTCATAAAATATTTCTAAAAAGAGTTTTAATATAACATTGAAATACCCTTTATATTATTTGGCTAATATTGGATCTATTTTATTACTTTCTCGTATACGTACGTATATACGGCGTAATATACGTACTATAGAGAACGTTATGTAATGCTGCGTGAAAAAACCGGCGGATTTTCGCCAGAAAAAAATTCATTGCCGGACCCCGACAACGAAAAAGTAGATAAATACAGTTGCTAAATCGAGGGGGAAAATACTCTAAAACCTGGTGTAGCCAGAATTCCTGTTTTATGGGCCCGTGATATCAAAAAGTCAATTTACCCCAAAACGTTAATATTGTAACGATACCGAATATTATGCCTCGGATAATCGCGAACAAAATGTTGCGAAATCACGAGCTGGCTTTTCTGCTGTTTTTTCTGAGCCATCGGGTGGCTAATTCGTCCCGCGCGATGCTCGCCGCGACACCTCGGCGCCGGGCAGGCGAGGGGGGCTGTGTTTGTTTTCGCCAGCGCCGACGCGGGTCTATCCCTAGGGATCTAGCTGGGAAGGGGGGCTACGCAGTTTGGAAACTCCGGGAGGGACCACCTGCGTTTGTTTGCCAAAAGTGTGCGAGTGAGAGCGCATCACGGAAAATTCCGCTCGACACACCGGCGAAACGCAAGAGATTATTGGACCAAATTTAAGTAAGACGAAGGAACCTCTCGCCAATAGAAGCACGTTTTAATAAAATTTCGGAAAACTTCTAGAACATTTGGGAAACTGGGGGGAGAAAAGGCTTGTGAGCGCTGGCATGCGCCGGAGAGGCAGGACAGAACGGTGGGAGAGATCATTGTAGGCGGGTCAGAGGTGCGACGAGAGGTGAGCGCAGACGTGCGCTCAGCTCACAGAACAGCAGATCGGGAGAAGGGCGGTGTCCCTCTACTTTAAATTGAGGACGAGTGGCTCCTCCGGTTACTCATTAGTCGAGTAAATCTCTTTTTTGATCTCTGCCGATCACGCCCGCGTCGCACGTTTATTTACGTGACGATTATTATCGCGCTATCGGACGCCTAAGTTTTGAGCTGTCGTCACCATCGCCGCCACCATCACTGCACCACCGCAGACGCCGCTGCCGCCGTCGTCACACTGCGCCACCGCCATCGCCGCCGCCGCGGGACTCAAGAGCTTCCCCTCCACCCACGGGACACGCCGTCTGGCGTGAAGTTCAGCGACCTGTAGAGGTTGCTCACCCCTAGCGGATCTGCCTGCAAACGGTGACTGTGTTTTTGATTGTCGAGCTGCGGCAAAATCTTCAGTACGCCCTTCAGGCGCAACGCTTGTTTATGAAAGAAACTCTTGCCCAGGAAGTGCTCGCCGCGCATTGGCGACTTCCTTTCAATTTCAAGTTCTCTGTAATGTGTTAGTTTTATAGCATAAAAATACAAGAAGTAATTACTCACGAGTTTAGATCGTGATTTTTGTAAATTAAAAATCTTAATTCTTTCATTAAAGTTAATTTGTGTTATAAATATTTTTTTACTTCATCACGTAGCTAAATCCGTCCACCATCCATTCTTCTAAAATCTACATGCGTCCTGAACTACCCGGCCACACGAGCCCAGGTAAGCACAGGTAGGTTCTGGGAGACCGGGTTCGGTGCAATCTGTCCCTCTGTGAACACTGCTAGAGCCAAAACCATACGTAGAATTTTTTTGTAAATTAAAAACCTTCGTCCATCTGACTGTAGTTGAAGCTTTGTAATTTTGAAAAACATTCATTAATTTTTTGGTGTACGTTACATAAAGCCCCTTGGACATTTTAAAAAATTTCTCAAAAACGGCTCCAGGTCATTTCTTTAATTTTTGCAAGAATATAGTAAAGTACACTTACAAAGGTGGCATAGATCCGATATAGGCGGTTAACTCAGACACTTCGAAAATTGGAAGTTTCAATTTTTTAGGCGTCATAAAACTAGATAGAGGTTTTCCATCAAATCAAATTTGTTGTCCACATATAGATCTTTTATTAAGGTCATGTAGATTATTTTTAAAATTTTAGTAATGCGTGCCATATTTGCAATTTAAAACATTACAAGAGAAACTTACAAGATTTTTCCAAAAACGATTCAAATTTTTTCTTTGCATTTTTGGTATGAATAGCAAAATATACTTTATACGATGCCATGAACTCCGTATTGCCGTAAAATTTTCAAAATTTTCAAAATTTTAATTTTTTTACTTGTCTTACTTCTTGAAATTTTCTGAATTCTTCAAAATTTTCAAAAATTAAATTTTTTTTCTTGTCTTACTTCTTTACATGTGCATTAAATAATGTGAAATAAATATTCTCAATTATTTAATTTTTCTGTTAAAATGACTTCAAAATTCCGAATGTTCAGAAATCCTCAATCGTCATTTTCTCAAAAACGGCTCCAAATTTTTTCTTCAAATTTTTTTTCTACGGTTAGTTCTAGTAGCACTCTTTACGATGGCATAAAATTAATTTTGCTGCATTCATTCGTTTTTCAATAAATACAGGAATGTAATTGTTTCGAAAAACCTTTCACGCCGTCAATATCCACATTTCCACAAATTTATATACATAATGCATTTGTGACTAGATGTGCATCAAACGACTTCAATTAAAGCTTTTTGAAAACTGAATACATTCTTATGAAAAAGAGCTTCACATTTTGCACTTACGGTAACGCTAAAACGCCATTTTCATAAAAACCGATCTCAAATTCAACGAAAATTTCTATTAAGGACCAGGTTTTGTTGCTTTTTAATGTTTGAAAAGTAATGTCGGTTCTGCAAATAAGAAACCGAAATATTGCAAAAACGTTTTTAAGAAATGCATTTTGGGCGACGATATACGTCAGCAGGCGAGAGGATAAGCCAGGCAAGACCGTAATGCCAGTACCCTCCAAGGAAATTAGAAAACTTTACTGCGAGAAAGTCTGTATCATTCTGTAACACCACTAGTTTCTTATGCTATTGTGCCCCGTTTTAACAATGTAATGCCTGAGGTTAATATATTTTCTCAAGGATTACAAATCATTTTGCCGCAATGATTTCCACCTCCATTTCAGAACCGAACCCCAAACACGATTTCCAACAGTTATTGCAACCCCAGCCATTTCTAAAATAATCGAACTAATTTGAGACTATAGTGGAGTGCGCCGGGAAAGTCTCGCAGCAGTGTCACTATGTGACACCAAGCGTCTCAACTGTTGAGAGTGCTAGCAACAGAAATTATGTTGGTACCACGAGCACCAGGTGGCGCTGAACTGTGCGCAAGGTGGTGCAGAACAGCGGTGAAGGAGGCGGCAAGGTGGCAGCACGCACACGACACTAGCGCCATGTTGAGAGCGGAGGCGGAAATGGTGGCCGGCTCGGACACGGATCGGTGCGGAGGGGGCTATCCGGACGCGCTGTACTAGTCTGCATTAGGACAATGTAAGTGTGCTAGGATTTGATTAGAATTTCAAAGGACAACTTCGTAAGGCGAGAAAGTAAAAAGATAGCTAACTCCTATTATTTGGAAACGCGGTGCTACATGCACATGTACAGTGCTCCAGAAATGTCCCTCAGCAGTTTCGCTGTACTGCTGAGAGTGCCAGCACCGTAAACTAAGTTGAAAAATAGCCAAAAGTGCCGATTTCGAAGTATTTGCGCACCATCTAAATATTCTTTACAACACACTACTTACTGATTGCGCTAAAATTATGACAATCACTCTCATTTACAATTTTACATCTTTGTTAATATTAAAATTTTTGAAAAAAAATTCCCAGGGTTCTACCTTGCCCCAGCTGCTCAAGCAAAACGGCAGGGATACAGAAAGTTGTTATATATCGTATACACATGAACTATTATCTATTATTGATTGATTGATTTTTTCGTGTTTCCGGGCACGTCAACTGCTTTGGTAATCCCGTAGTCCCGTTAGTGTAGTGCATGTTTTTTCTCGGGAGATGGCGGTGATCTTCCCCCACCGCATGGCGAGATCCGGCGCCGACCTACCGTCGGCTAGTGGGGTTTCCCCCCAACCAGGACTCTCCCACCAGCGGGGCACCGTTCCAGCCGGGACAAGCTCTAAGCTCCCGACCGGTTTCCCTGAATATGTGGTAGTGTAGTGCATGTTAGTGTAAGTGTGTATGTAAGGGGAGAGAATAGGTCAAGGAAGAGGAAGGACAGATAGCGCGCGGTCCTTGGCCCGTTTGATAGGGTTCTGCTCCAACATTCACCTGGTATTGATTGGAGAAACCACGGAATACTACCGATCAAAGCAGCCGGCCGCTAGAATTCTCCTCCAGACCACGACTGAATTTGACTTCGCTGGGAAGCTAGTGTTAAAAATCCTGCCGCCGTCAGGAGTGGAACCTAGGACCTCCCGGCCAGAGGCGCTGCAGTGACATCAGTTGATGCACTGAGCTACCGCTCCCGGCTGTGAATGAACTCTTATTTGAAACATTCAATACATACTAATATTATTTTTAGATTCATAATTCTTTTTTTCGCAATCATTTCCGAAAAATTTGATGCTGCCGTCTGGCTTACGACCACAAACTGGAGAATACACGCCGCTGCATTCCTCGCTTGAAAATTCGTCTGAGGGCAATTCGTAACCCCAACTCAAGACGAGACAAACTGCAGCTGAAAATGAAAAATAACGAAAAACTCAACAAATTAAAACCAATTAATAAACGTAAGACTCTGAAAGAATAGAGTATTGTTGAAAGTTAAAGAAACAATCGTAATTCACAGCGGAAAGGAAAATGATATGAAAGGTTGCAAGTTTGATGAAACAAAATAACAGGCTTATGCATGGTGTAAAGATGGACTAACGTGCTGGAAATAACTTCTACTGTTGAAGATTGTAAACTGAGCTGATAGCCGGAATTAATAATATTTAGGATTCATTATTTGTGTTGGATGATTCAAATAAAACCCTTAAAAACGCCATAAAATTTCGAAAAGTAACACAATTATTTCAGTAGTTGTCAGTAGTGTATTGCTGAGTATCAGATAGTGACCTGCTACTGGCAAAATTATGGCACAACGCAGGAGAAGACAGCCGTATTCCCAACAAGATGGCTTCTCCCAATTAACATGCATCGCGATAAAGCAAAGATCTGCAATACGTTTTTAAAGTAGTGAAGGTGCGAAACCAACAGAAATTCATCGCAGAATGAGAATGCAGTACGGTGAGTCGTTGTGTTGTTGCACCAGGTGTGCGAGTGGTGTAGAAGGATTAAAAGCAACGTAACTTCTCTGAAAGAGCCCCATGACCTGGTCAGGCTCACCGCGTAATGAAGGATAAGAACATTGCGTTAGTGGAAGAGCTTCTGAGAAAAAACAGGCATGTAACTGAATGAAATAGCCACAATGTTCAAGATTAGTATTGGTTCAGCACACAATGCTGCCCGCAATGTACTGCAATTCACCAATAAAGTACTGCAATTCAATTAGAAAACATCAGAAAGATGGGTACCACGTCAGTTGACTGTCTCATTGAAAGAACAGTGCGTTGATGCCTCTAAAGAATTTCCACGATGAATGTGATGTATTTCTGGGGAAAATTGTTACTGGTTCTAACCTTAGTGCATTATCACCAACCAAAAACGTAAGCAAGCATAGAATGGCGCCACAGCTCATCACCGAAACCAAAGAAACTCCACATTCAATACTCCGTTGGGAAAGTAATACTCATTCCTTTTATGGGATACAAAAGGAGTAATTTTTTAAGATTACATGGAAAAGAGGGCGACAAAGACACAGGGTTCATTCTTATTTAGATGCTGACAAATTACATTCGACCAGCCTTCAGGAGTAAACGGCGAGGACTTCAGACTTCCGGAGTATTGTCACATAATGACAAGACCCGACAGCCTACACCCGTTTGACTGTTCCGACCATTCGGGATATAAGATATGAATGTCTTTTTTATCCACTTTATTCACCAGCCTTCACTCTTAGTGACTCGTGTTTTTGGTGCACTCAAAGAATGGGAGAAAGCATTTCAGAAGTGACGAAGAGGCGAAAACCGCCGTGCACGACGGGCTACAGACACGGCCAAAATATTTCTTTTAACGTGGTATCTCTGCACTTCCAAAGTGTTAGAACGCTTCTATTGAATGTCTAGGCGACTATATCAAAACAGTATGCGCATACGTTGTTCCTCATTGTTACAATACAACTTATTGCATTTTTAGGTTATCATTTGAGTTACTTATGTATATGCCGTGTGTTGTTCAGTATTTTTCATAATACTAGTTTCTTATGAGAAATAAACATATAAATAAGAAATACCTCAGCTTATAAAATGGTGTATTTTGTGGTTGGTACTTGCCGAATGGAAATGTCTTAGAAGACGCGAGAACTTAGTAAAATATCTCAAAACGTAGAATTTTGTCTTGTTTGGTTCTTGTAACATACCTATCATATTATGTTTACGCTTTCAAGTAGAGGCTTTTGTTAGAAGGAAGGGTCCTTATGAATACACTGCCTGATGTCTCTTGTTTTCTCTGGGCACCTGTGTAGATTTTCTACTAGTTCCTAGCAGAGTGCTTCGCTTCAGCAAAGAAACTCGCTGAGGCATCGCTCTTTAGGCCTCTGAATATATGCGCAATACCTCATACTACATCAGTAACTAAGTTTTTTGAAGTCAACAGTCATGACTTAAGAACCGTTTTTAAACTAACAACGAAGACAATAACTTTCAAAGAATAGTTGAAAAAAAGTATTGCAAAAATTATTTTCAAACGTAAGTATCTACTAAGGACCTTGACCAGTTATGATAAAACTAGTGGTTCAGTAGCACATAATTTCTTTCGGCATGCATTAATTTCATGTGAAATGAAAATTAGATTTGTTTCACACACACACACATACACTCTCACACTCTCTCTTTCTGCTACTCTCTCTCTCTCTCTCTCTCTCTCTCTCTCTCTCTCTTACTCTTACTCTCCCTCTGTCACACACAAACACATAGTACATATAAGTTCAAAGACGTTAGTTTTATAATATTTCCGAAAATATAAAATCTTACCCAAGAAGATTAGTAAACGGAAGAAAGCCATGACGCTGTCCGATCTCAAATGTAACTCAAATGACATAAGGAAAATCATTCACATTTTCTGTTCTTATAGTCGATATTTTTATAAACGTGCATTTCAACAGATTCAAAGGTCGTCTAGGTCTGATAATTCATACTCAAGTTCCAACCAGATAAGAAACGAAAATAAATGTTTGTGCCAAGGATTGTGATGTCTCTATACAGGAGGACCTAGGGTTTGAAATCCGACTGATCTAATTCAGCTGCTGTCTGCAGGCGGATTCTAGCGGCTTACTGCTCCGATCGATAATTTTCCTTGCTTTCTGCCATCAACACCAGGCGAATGCCGCAGAGGTACCCTAATACATGAACCAAGGACCGCGAGCGATCTTTTTTGTTACACTTGTCCGCTAATTTCCTTCTACAAAAACATACACATACTTACAAACACTACACTACCATACATGGTGGGTAACCAGTTAGAAGCTTGTATCTTCTCCTGTGGCGCATCGCCCAGATGGGACAAGTTCTATGGAGGGGAAAACTTCGCAAGCCTATGTGTAAATCTCACTTCAGGAATACCTCCACCTCTCGGGATGTAATGTGTACCTAATTTACGTGTGTAATGACCGTAACAATGTACGTGTGTAATAACCGTAATGATGCGCCGGGAAACAAAAAGTAAATCAATCATAAAGTAGTAAACAGTAAATACATGTTCATAATTAAGCACTTTTGATCGGAAATGAATTCGTAGCATTTTGTGGAAATTAAAGGCGAAATTGGAACCAATTTTTTCTCTTTCTCACTCTATCTCTTTTTCTCTTTCTCTTAATACATGAGACCTATACGTTCGTTTGAATGGAAAACCTGCTCAAGAAAGAAGTAACTCCATTCTCGTAGCCAAAAACCCCTTATGCATTATGTTACATTGATATTAAACTTCCTTTATTAAGAGCACTATCGTCCGAAAACAAAGGTCTGTATTTCCAGATTTCAGCAATCCAAAAAGAGGGCAATATGGCTTCTTTCTGAAAGAGGGTTTTTCGGAATGCTTCCAACAATGGCGCCACCGCTGGGACGAGTGTGTGGAGTTCCAGGGGGAAGGGGCTACTTTGAGGGTGACAAGATTCCCTATGCTTCAGGTATATCAGTTTTTTTCAAAGGTCGGATACTTTTCTAACAGAACTCTGCATTCTTGAATGATGTGGGAACTGTAATATTTGGCATGCATATGTTTAGCAATTTTTTCTTCTTCTGATGTGCAGTGCTTCTCCGTTGGCTTTTGCAAGAATGCTTGAGTTTTAACTAGTCCTATATTCTCCAAATACAATTCCATTGAATTGTATTGAGACTACTATAAATTATAATGATAATGATTAAATAAGATTTTTACTGCAAATTATCTTCCTCTGATTTGCAATTAACTATTAACTACTAACTCGTACGCAAATAACTATTTCAGGAAAAGCTCGAAACCCAACTTATCGTGACTTTGAAAAACTCTTTACAATAAAACTGATCCATTTGTTGCTGACATTGCCAATAATGTCCTTAACAATACTAAATTTACTTACACTGTATTTCAATGGCATTCGAGAGCATTCTATCTAAATACAACAATATTTCAAAGTTCTTTTACATTGAAATTAGTTTTTCCCGTGTTTATTAACCATTTTTTCTCAAAATTAAATAACTTCTTGTGTATGTTTCCTTTCCCATAATATCCTTGGTGGAGATATAGTGTTATATGAAATTAGTGTATGAAATTAGTGAAATGATATAGTGTTATATGAAAAAACGTATTGAGATATACAAAATTTTCTCTACATTAATATCTGCCAAAGATCTTAGCGTCCGGTTTGCTGGGTCAATGGGTCACGATATATTATAATCCTTATTACCTTTATAATGGATTATAGGATCCGCTGAGTATACAGCGAAGCTGGGAATCTGAAATAGAATGATTCTATTCCTAGTTCATTTCTGTTTGGATTGATTAAATGAAAGATCACTTTCTTTTCTAAAGAACAAAATTTAACAAAGTTTATTTTACCTTTCTTCGTTTCTAGACTTCTCAGTCGAAATATCTTGCGAGCTTGCCGTAGTCCAAAGTCCCAAGAAATCCTCTTCTGCTTCGTGGTCCCTGTAGACTTCTCAGTCGAAATATCTTGCGAGCTTGCCGTAGTCCAAAGTCCCAAGAAATCCTCTTCTGATTCTTCGTTGATGTCCCTCGTAGACTTCTCAGTCGAAATATCTTGCGAGCTTGCCGTAGTCCAAAGTCCCAAGAAATCCTCTTCTGCCCCTATCCAAGCTGGTCTCAAACTATCAAAATTATCAGTCCCGATTACGTCCTATGACATAGTCCCGAACTCGATTACCACTCCTGACAAAGTTCAATTTATAATCAATATTACTTCCACATAAAATATCGGCAATATCATTCACTGTCCTTAAAATTTCACTGATAACCCAATTCCGACTATCTGGATTATACTCGTTCCCTCTCACGAACCTACGATCAGTTCAGAAGCGCGATGCCGGTCATAATGAAATCTTCCTGCATGATTCACCCCTCGAAGACTTCGTATTAAATTACCTTCCTTTTTTTCATAACATTTGACCGTCCTTCTCTCACCCAGCCAATCCATACGTTCGTTATATTTTGGTGTAGCTGACGTTTTGATCGTCTAAACTTCTTCGCCCAATCCCAAATTTTCTACTTTCGGCATCCAGACAACTCTTAATGCATTTAGAAAAAACAAAAACTACATTGTTTATTCACGGTCGTTGCTAAGCTCTAGCTCTCGTGATTTTTCGTAATGCATGTTCCACCATATTGTCTACAAATAAATGTTAGTTTATTTTAACGTGACATATCGGTATGTCACAGTATATTTTTTATTTTCTCAATTTTGTTGTACTCTAATAGTTCAATGGATATGAAGAATATCACAACTGTTATTGCCAGTTTAAACTAGCGGTGCTACAAGAAACAAGCCTTTTACACTTTCTCGAATTATCTCGGCTTCGCAATCTCATTATTACATTAACTTGCAAGGATTTCAAACCAGAAAACAATTTTTTCCGTGCCGATTCGTACACAGATTATCAAATGGACTGTACTCCATCAAATTTACTGCATATTCGAACTAGATTTATCCAGTTTTTCTTTACCAGGGCACGGCAATCAGCGATTTAGCGAGAGAAAAACTAGTTTTTCCGGCGCAGGATTACAATACTTTCTCTTTCGACGAAACAAGTCGAGAAAGTAAAATTCCAAGTAGAGATTTTGCACGAATTCAGCATAATAATAATAGTAATAATAATAATAATAATAATAATAATATAATAATAGTAATAATAAGAATAAATTTAGTTTAATAATAATACTAATAGTAAATTTGTTTGTCAAAAACTGAAACAAATCGCACAAAGACCTTCTGTCAATGCCATTGTTCCAGTAGATGAAACTCAAGTCATTGCCACTAAACCACATAAGGTAATTTTTTTATTCCCCTTTGTCCACAGCATTAATAATAAAATAAAAACTGTACAACTGTACTGTACAACACTTTTTCCCTTACATCAAACCATTATTAACCCAATTGTTAATAAATCAAATTTTACTCGTCATCTTAAATATCCAATTTCAAAGTTGCACACACTCAGCACTGTTTATTCATTACAATGTACGCAATGTGAACTACCCTACATAGGACAAACTCGGAGGAGATTATGTGACCGAGTAATACAAGATATAAAAACATAAACATAAACACAAACACAAGAATAATAAAAAACTTCCTTTTGAAAAACAAAATTCTCTTACAGCTCATTAGCCATAGCGACTTTAATGATTTTAATAACTTCTCCATGTTAGACATAGAATCTAACTGGCACTTCAGATTGATTCTTGAATCCCTTTTCATAAAAACAAATATATCCATGAATTCCAATCTGGAATGCAACCTTTTTTCTAAAAGTTACGACTCGATATTGTTTAAGTTCAAAACTAAATGCAATAGATATTCTGACCTTTCTGATTTTGACAGTGTTCAAGATGGATGGATTCCTAAAGAGAACATCACCGAGCAACCTGATGCCACCAATGGAATTTTATTGCTTCAAATTCAATCTTTTTCTTAGATCCGAAGAACCCTCCATGTCCATATTTTTTACGTCGCCGTTCTTCGGTTTTTTCTGACAACCCCCCACCCATCCTCCTCCCCACCCCTTCTTTCCACTCTTCCCCCTCCCATTACTCACACACAACCTCAACATTCCTGCCGCTACGCCCTTCGCAGTCGGAACACCCGCACCAGCAGCAGCAATAATTCATTTCTTAATACCAAGTGATTTCTCATTTGTAAGTACTGGACTTTCTCCTCTGTGCACTTGCCTCTTTTGTTTTATTTAGTATTTTTAACATTATTTTAGCATTTTAACTTTTTACCTACAATTGTGTATTTAATCTTTTAATAGTTCAACCAATTAGACACCTATTCTAATAACTTCGTCCTTTTAATATTTGTTTCAGATTTGACTACAGAATGGTGCCAACATATCTTTCTTTAAGTGTTTTAGTCAACGTTTCCCCAACAGATTTTTCACTTTATTGATCGAAGACCTATGACTTGTTTATTACTACTTCTACGTAAAACTAATGTAAGGCCAAGGCCTGTTGATGGAGGTAAACCTTAACCTCCGAAACGTTGCCAAAAATTATGTATTGGATGTATGTTTTAATATGAAATAAAATTGTATCTTTTTGACAGTCTCTAAACCCAAATTTAGAACTTTTCTTTAATTTCATATATGAAGAGGTTTTACTCTTCTATAAGATTCTTAAAGTAATATTTTTTATTGTCACCATCATGGAAGTGTCCGATAAGGTTACAATGTGGTGACAATTATACAGATGTGTCACGTAACGTTATCACCTCCTACAGTTTTTGAACGCTGGGAGTTATTGCATTGCATATTTCACGGAAGTGCATGAGGGATTGGGGCTAATTAATACATGTAGTCATTTCTATTTTATCATATATTTCTTACAAGATATTGAGATAACTCTGTATTTATTTTCACTCGTATACATATACATATTTTTATTCTATCATGGCGAGCGTAATATGACAAATCCAATGATATACATATTGTCATATGTTAGATAAGCATCTTTTTATTTTTTTTCTACTCGTATTAAACGGATATTGAGAACGGATAACAGTCTGCCACACCAGATCACATAGCGCTCCCCCGCTAATGCTCGCTCGGGCAAGGAAAGCTGAGCACAAATTATCAAAATTACTCACCTAACATACATGTGTATATCATTAGATCCGTCTTCCTAGGCTCATTATGATAGTCTAAAAAATATATATAGTTCTATTTGAAAAAGCAAGTTAGGTACTGAAATATCTCGTGAAATACAAGAAATAAAATAGAAAAGAATACAGGTATCAATTCCTGTCAGGTATCCATTCTGCGCTTCGAGGAAATTCATTACATTCCACCGTTCAAAAACTACAGAAGAGGCTTAACTTACGTGCCTCACCTGTAGATCATAACGGGCAATTCATCAGGCCTAAGAACCTGTGTCTGTCGATAGTTTAATGGTTAGAGCAACTGGGAATAAGTCAGGAGACCCGAGTTTAAATCCCGGTCAGGGTGACAATTCATTGAATAAATTTAATTAGTAATATGTCTGTTACATCTTTAGGAAACCGACAATTTGTAAACTTTTTTAAAGTACTTGGGGTGGAGATAGATGACAGCTGGCAAAATTATACAAGACCGAAAAGCTAGCCACCCCAAAGACATTAGGAATCGAACTAGTACGAGAAAGTATGTACCTTACTATAGCGCCACTGTAGTTTTAACGTCATGTGTTCGTCCGTCTGTGAACAACACCAGGCCTAAACTATACGTAGAGTTTTTTTCCAAAGTGAATATTCTTTGGTCGATCTGGTCTGACTCAAAGCCCTACGATTTTAAGAAGAATTGATTATTTTCTGGGGATTTTTTCATAAATCCCCTAGGAAATAATCAAAAATGTCTCAAAACTAGCTTCCAATATTTTTCTTTAAATTTATTGTAATGAATTATATACAATTGCAAAAGAATAAGGCGAGAAAATTTGTGCTATAGTAACACCAACAGTTCATTATTATTTTATTCTACTTTTTTTATATTCAACAAATTCAGATTTAGCCTGAAGATTTCATTAATTGTCTCTGAGACGGAGCAAATATATTTCTACTTCCATTAAACATTTTACGGATCTACAACATCATTGTTCCTTATATTGATATTCTAACGAAGTGAGAATATCATTAAGTTAACCAAACACAGGTTACATCAGTTTCCTCGTTTTAAGCAGAAGTAATGCTCAATAAATGATGAAATAATTTTTGCAACGTCGTTCTCAAATCCATTTCAAATAAAGTCAGTACAGAAGTAATCTGACTATATTACGACTGTTGTACCTAAAAGAAGAAGAGGAATCAGCAACTTCATGATAATGATCAGCAATACAACGTAGAATGTATGACAATGGACAGGTGCATCGTATTTTATCTGTTTTCATTGTCTGTTCTGATTACGGCTCTCATTATCAAATCACATCCATCGCTAAATCGAAAAGGGACTTTGGCAATCAGTAGAGAAAACGCTCAAGTTTTTTCACTGCTAATTAAATTTCCAAATATCAGAGTACGATCATCACCGTTTAAACAATGAAAGATGTGTTATAACAATAAAATGTAACATTTAGATTTTAAAATATTGCTTTTGTTTAGATAATGATTTTGGATGAAACACTTCTATAACTCAATTTTAATTAACCACGAAATCGACCTTCATCTATTTTGTTCTGTCGGGTTATAAACACTAAAATCTAAAGAATAATTCAGATTTGATTTGTAAATGTAGCATAATGGCTTAAAAAGATCTGGAGTTCCATGATACCCAAAAAAGTGTTTTTCTTCAAAGTGTCTGTCATGGTTTGTCTCTATCTATATCTCTATCTCTATCTGGTGTCTCAATTGCATTAGGAAGGAACTACGAGAAAAATAGACAATGTTTAAACAATTTTATCAAAGTCAACTCCCTTTTTCCCTTTCAATTTTTCCACGAATAGAGAAACAGATGGTAAAATACTTGGGGATGAATCTATTTTCGACAAACATCGTGTAATTTTTGAAAATTGCAAGACAATATTGAAAATGAGCAATACTAGTGGTAGAGAGATTTTTGATACATTTAAAACAATGACTTAGAAAGTTATGTTAAGACAACTTCTGCGGAAACATTCGGTGATCATGGAAGGAAATGCGAGATATTAGAGAATTTTTGGGACTCATTAAGACCTGTTTGAGGCCATGTGGGAGAACTTTAAGGCCTCATGTGGAGCCGTTTTGGGGCTCATGTGGAAAATGTTTTGGGGCTCAAGTGGGACATGTTTTGGGACTCATTTGGGAGACGTTTTGGGCTCATGTGGAATACGTTTTGGGTTTCATGTGGTCACAACATTGCTAAAATATTGTGACATACCAGACTGCCACACAATATTTTGATGGGAATTGGGGACAAAAATGTATTAAATTCATCTTAATAAGTAATATGTTGAGGGCATAGACATGCAGGCAGGGCGTTCCTTTGCAATCAGGGAAGCGGAAGTAAATAAACATAGCGCGGCAAGTAACGGACAGAAGATTGTGATATAAGGGCATGTCGGATTGGTGGTAAACTAGTAATGGGGAATGACGTAGAAGGAAACTGAAGATTGTTTTGGTAAAACAAGAGACAAGAAGGTATGAAATGTTATGGAGGGTTGAACCTCGTACTATTTGAGGAGAGGAGCTTTAGACCGCGTACCGTGCATATCGTAGACGTAATTGTAAATGATATCATTTTTGGGCGCCAGGAAAGGGTTGCGATTTTAAATTTTCCGCAAACACATCTAAAGGGAAATAATTACGGCACTTCATAAAGGATCAGAAATCCTCATAACGTATAATTGGAAAGACTTCACAACATATGAGGTCCACTTATTTTAAATCTGCAATAGAAAAGAAATAACATTTAATTGAGATACTAAAAATTCGACCGTCAATTTATTTTCTCGCTCATTGACAAATTTCTGAATATCATTCGGACCCAAGGGAAACGACTATTTTCTCTCGAAAATTATTTACGCTGATATTGTGGGACGTTTTGTTCTAAATTATTAGCCTGTTTAATAATATGGGGAATGAAACATTTCAAAGAAAATAACATTAAAAAATGCTCTGAAAATATAAATATTTTTTGGATATACAAATTGAATCAAACAATTTGTTTGATATACGAACATGAAAACTTGGCACATTTAAATCGATTCATTCAAATAAGGGCTCATAATCGATTCGATATACCAAAAAATATTACAACCTCTACTGTCTGCGCAATGATATTTCTTACTTCCTTTTTTCTGTTAATGGTACTTTGATTATCTGTATTACCTTTCAAAGTTTTGATTTATTTTTTTTATTTTACGTCAAAAAAACAGTTAACACTGCGAATGACGTTCTAAGGGGAGAAGTGAATTGTGTGCACATTTTCAAAATACTGTGATCCCTACACTAAGTCATATACTACTTAAATTTTGAAAAAAAAGCTCCAATGTAATAAAACCTATTTTCAAGGGTAAAAAGGCAATACATTTTGGCTCTTATCCATGTTGTCCTTCGGAATAATACTTCCTTTCACAACAACATGGAAACGATATTTTGAATATTGTATTTCCCACTGAATTCTAGAAGACATGCACAGAAAATTAAGTTACATTTATGTCCAGAAGCAAAACAAGGGGCCATCTCAGCATTTGCTCAATGGATCAGGGAAACTGGACGAAAAACCTGGTCGAGATGGGGGTCAATGACCCGGAGGCTGCAATATTATACTTGTTACGGGCTGTTTATACACATTGATACAGTTCAAATTGTAAATAATGAATTAATAAATGGTAAATAATGCACTATCATTGTTAAAATTAATGTTACTTTTCTTGTGATGCTCAGTATAGTCTCTAATTGTATAGAAACAGTTATGAAGCAGAAACGATTTCACTTGGGATTTAAACTTTTCTATCGAATTTAATCGTTTAATGTCGTCTGGCAAAGTGTTGTAAAATAATGTACATGTATTGTATGTGATTTTTTTGTAATGAGCTGTTGATACTGTCACCTGACAAATATGATTTCTACGACGAGTGTTATAGTAATAGATATCGGCATTTTCTCAAAATATATTCCCGCCCTTGAGCAAGTCATTTTTTACAAAAACCACTGATTCGTAAATAGAAAGACACGGTAATGGTAGAATTCCTAGATTAATGAAGAGAGGCTTACATGAATCACGTGGGTGGGATTTGGTTATTATTCGTACAATTCGTTTTTGTAATCTAAACGTCTGAGAGCTATAAGATGTATTTCTCCAGATTATTATACCATATCTCAAGCGGGAATGAACATTCGCGAAATATACACAACGAACAGTATGAAGGCTGACTGAATTTGCAAGAATTCTGAACGCGTAGCATAATGAACTTAATTTTGTGTTCAGTTCATTTAAATGGACGTTCCATTTAGGGTTTGACTGAATTGAAAGACCTAAAAATTTTGTTGCCTTAACATCAGTCAATGGTACAATGTTCATTTTCAATGGAGCACAGAATTGTTTATTTGAAATGGAAAACTGCATTAACACCGTTTTCTTTTCGTTTACTATTAATTTGTTATTTCGGAACCAATTTGAAACATCTGATATTGTACTATTTACTGTTTCTTTATTGCAAAGGATGTTCGTATCATCCGCAAAGAGGACCGTTCTTTCGTTTCGAATCGTCGAAGGCATTATATTTACGTAAAGTAGGAACAGAATAGGGCCTAAAATCGATCCTTGAGGAACTCCACGTGCAATGGACAAAGAGTCGGAAAGGTGCGTACGTAATGTTCCATCATTCCAGTAAGGTATTTCCACTCTCTGAGATCGTTGTTTATGGTACGAACATAACCAATCTAGAGCAATACCACGGATTCCATATGAAGGTAATTTGGAAAGTTAAATGTCATGATCAATGACGTCAAAAGCTTTTGGGAGATCTCAAAAAAATCCCCAACGTGCCTCGTTTTGATCCAATGATGAGGCGACATCTTTAAGAAAAGAAAATATAGCTGTTTCCGTTGATTTTGATTTCCGAAATCCATGTTGGCAATCTGAAAGCACGTCGTGTTTACTGAGAATTGTTTCCATTCATACGTAAAAAAGTCTCTCTAATATTTTTGAAAAAACCGATAGAAGAGAAACGGGCCGATAATTTTGAATTTCATTTTTGTTGCCTTTTTTGAAGAGTGGCTAATTGTAGCTGTTTTGAAAATATCTGGAAACGTTCCGGTGCATAACGATGAATTAAATATGTGAGTTAACGGGTGTATAATGGCATACGCACAGGTCTTTAACAAAGAATCCGGGAAATCATCTAAACCGGTTGAATATTTATGTTTTATTTTACCGATTATTTTGAGGATTTCATAGGAAGAAGTTTAGGAAACGTACACCGTGTCTCAAATTTTGGGTGAACTGTCTGTTTTGGAATTTTGTGGCTGAAGACACTTAGTGAGATCGGCAGCAATTCTCGAAAAGTATTGGTTAAAGAGATTAGCTACTGTTGCCGGATCGTTCACATTTATATCGTTATATTTTAAAACATTCTCTACAGGGTTTCTAGTTCATTTAGTCGTATTTTTTATTATATTCCACATTGCTTTTTTTGTTATTTGAGGTCAAAATATCCAGATCGTTTTTCATCATTTTAGCCTGCCTTATAACTGTTCGTAACAATGATTTGTATTTTTTAATGTAGAGTAGGAAATTTTATAGTAGAATAGTCAATTGTTTTCTTTCAAAGTGTGGCAGTTTCAAAATCGATATTCACGAGTCCATACATATGAGTCCACGTTGCTTGATGTTTTGGTTTGATGGTTGAGATTTGTTTACAATTCGTCAAGGTTTTGTTTCAGTGTAATAATTGCATTGTGGTGTTGACAGTTTGCATATATTTGCTTCTGTGGTGTATTTTGTAGAGAACATCCGCACAGTGGGTTTTGCTCGGTTGTCTCTTTAGTGAAGTTGTTTACAGGTTATGTCGAATTCCGAATTGTTATCCACGCATCCCAAAAGACGCAAACGTACATTAACTGAACGCAGGGAAAGAGAAAATCAGCGTAGGTGTCGTGATAGTGAGGTCATTTCGTTTTCTATTGGGTCATTGTCTATGAAATGTCAGTTTTGTTCTGCTTTGTACTTTCCATGTGAGAGAAATTCTGCAAACGATTTACTCCGTGTTGCTTAAATGGGAAAATAAGTATACCTTCAAACAATATACCAGAAGAAATCAAACTGTTGTTTACAGGAGATGATGACACATCAAAAACTTTAGAAATAATATCCTTCAGGATAATAGTGCTATATCTTTTGTGCCGATATTGCAGTGCCATCTGGTCATGGGCCATACGTGTTCAAAATTTTGGAAACTCCTCATCACAGAATATCTTCGTTATACCCTCACTTCTCTTCTATCAGTTTTTTCAAAAAATATTAGAGAGAATTTTTTACGTACGAATGGAAACCTTTCTCACTAAACACGACGCGCTTTCAGATTGCCTACATGGATTTAGAAAATCAAAATCAACGGAAACAACTATATTTTCTTTTCTTAAAGATGTCGCCTCATCATTGGATCAAAACGAGGCACCTATTGCATTATTTTTAGATCTCTCAAAAGCTTTTGACGTCATTGATCATGACATTTTACTTTCCAAATTACCTTCATATGGAATTCGTGGTATTGCTCTAGATTGGTTATGTTCGTACCTTAAACAACGATCTCAGAGAGTGGAAATACCTTACTAAAATGATGGAACATTACGTACGCACCTTTCCGACTCTTTGCCCGTTGCATGTGGAGTTCCTCAAGGATCGATTTTAGGCCCTATTCTGTTCCTACTTTACGTAAATATAATGCCTTCGACGATTCGAAACGAAAGAACGGTCCTCTTTGCGGATGATACGAACATCCTTTGCAATAAAGAAACAGTAAATAGTACAATATCAGATGTTTCAAATTGGTTCCGAAATAACAAATTAATAGTAAACGAAAAGAAAACGGTGTTAATGCAGTTTTCCATTTCAAATAAACAATTCTGTGCTCCATTGAAAATGAACAGTGTACCATTGACTGATGTTAAGGCAACAAAATTTTTAGGTCTCTCAATTCAGTCAAACCTTAAATGGAACGTCCATTTAAATGAATTGAACACAAAATTAAGTTCATTATGCTACGCGTTAGATCACAAAAACGAATTGTACGAATAATAACCAAATCCCACCCACGTGATTCATGAAAGCCTCTCTTCATTAATCTAGGAATTCTAGCATTACCGTGTCTTTTTATTTACGAATCAGTGGTTTTTGTAAAAAATGACTTGCTCAAGGGCGGGAATATATTTTCAGAAAATGCCGAAGTCTATTACTATAACACTCGACGTAGAAGTCATATTCATCAGGTGACAGTATCAACAGCTTATTACCAAAAATTCACATACAATACATGTACACACAATACATTCACATACAATACATGTACACACAATACATTCACATACAATACATGTATTTTACAACACTTTGCCACATGATATTAAACTAAATTCAATAGAAAAGTTTAAATCCCAAGTGAAATCGTTTCTGCTGCATAACTGTTTCTATACAATTAGAGACTATACTGAGCATCACAAGAAAAGTAACATTAATTTTAACAATGATACATAGTGCATTATTTACCATTTGGACTGTATAAATGAGTATAAACAACCCGTAACAACTATTGTACTACAGATTCCGGGTCAATGACTCCCATCTCGATCAGGTTTTTCGTCCAGTTTCCCTGATCCATTGAGCAAATGCTGAGATGGGGACCTTGTTTTGCTTCTGGACATAAATGTAACTTCATTTTCTGTGCACGTCTTCTAGAATTCAGTGGGAAATACAATTATTCAAATTATCGTTTCCATGTTGTCGCGTCAGGAAGTAATAAAAGCCAAAATTCATTGCTTATTTATCCTTGAAAATAGATTTTATTACATGAGAGTTTTTTTTGTTTTTTTTCTCCCTTTAAAATTAAAATTTTTTTTTTCCTTAAAATTTTCATGGGATTTTTTTTTTTTCTCCTTTCAAAATTCAAAATTTTTGCTTATTTATCCTTAAAATTTTTTGGGAATTTTTTGGTTTTTTTCTCCGTTTCAAAATTCAAAATTTAAGTAGTATATGACTTAGTGTAGGTATCACAGAATTTTGAAAATGTGCACACAATTCACTTTTCCCCATAGCACGTCATACGCAGTTTTTAACTGTTTTTTTGACGTAAAATAAATAAATAAATAAATAAAGTATCCAAACAATGCAATATATTGTGAACATTAGCCTGGGTACAGTTTTTTACGTTTATCTCAGATCCCACCGTCAAATTTTGACGGGTTCTCACTAATGGTATTTGATTCTCATGAAGTGTTACAACATAGTGTTCTTTTTTTTAAACATCTGTCCGTCTGTCCTAGGCTAGCACCTGAACCGGTCAGCTAATTATCTCTAAAATATTATTCTCTGGTTGATCTCTACATTCTCGACGCTTTGGGAGTTTCAAAGGTTTTTTTTTTTTTTCATTTTAGGGGTATTTTTCACGAAGACTTACAAAACCTTTTAATAAGTTTCTCAAGAATGGCTCAAACTATTTTGATTAAATTTTATCTTCAGAGAGCGTAAATGACAGTTGAGAGAATGATGCATATCTCACGTTCGTTGAAATTCCTGATTTTTAAAAATTGCAAAATGTGAAAGTTTTTGGGCGACTTCCTACAACTATAATATTGGAAATATATATTGATTCATTAATGAAATCTGTTCGTTAAATACAGATCTTCAATTCGGTTATGTGCAATTTTTCGAAAATGAGGGTTTTCGACGAAATTTCGCCTTTTCCTGGCTCACCATGACATAACATTGTTTTCTTATGAAGTGTGAGAAAACAAATTTCTCAAAAACCGTTCCCAAATTTTTCTTAAAGAATGATTCGCGCTCACCATTATTGTTAATTTTGGTGAGTTTTCGAAAATTGCAAATGCTTTACGTATACTAATTTTTTTCAAAAGTTGTATACATTTCTAACAGACCTCTTATATTCTTGAATGTTGGGCTGAGTGGGAACTGTGATATTTTGCATGCATATATGTAACAAATTTTCTATCCAATGTGCAGTGGTAATGCGTTAGTTCCTGCAAGAATGCTTGAGATTTAACTGGTCCTATAATCTGCAATTACAAGTCGGTTGAATTGTATTGAGACTACTTAAATTAATAATGATAAAAATTAAATAAGTATTTTACTGCAAATTAACTTCCTCTAATTTGAAACTATCGTATGCAAATATCTATTTAAGAAAATGCTCGAAACCCAGTATATCCTTACTTTTGAAATCCTCGTTACAATGAAATTGATTTTTGTTGCTAACATGACCAATAATGAACTAATAGTGAATTTATTTACACTCTATTTTAATGATATTCGATATAACATTCTTTCTTATTACAACAAAATTTTAATGATCCTTTACGTTTAAATTCCTTTTCCCCCATGTTTATTAACCATTTCTCTGAATTAACTAACTGGCGTATGTTTCCTTTCCGTAATATATTTGTTGAAGATACAGTGTTATATGAAAAAAGTATATTTTGATTTTTCTCAATGTGTTAATCCTCTAATTCACACCTTGACTCAACGCGTCTCCAAGCCCCTTAAGGGGCGTTGAGCGCTTTTGCACTTGGGAGTAATCCTCCATTAATGGGCATTATTATTGTTAATATTAGTCCAGTCTCGTCACGTCGCAGTCAGTCAGTGCCTTTTATCCCTTCGGCCAGGGGCTCGACGCCGTTAGATCCCGGGGTTCCTGGCCGGTCACCCAACCACGAACCCGCGAGTCTCGAATGCGCTTAACCTTCGTGAGTTCACGGAGCGTAGTAAACGTATTCCGCTAGCGCCGCCGGCTATATAGTTAATATATAACTATAATAGTTATATGTACGTGGAGAATATCATAGAAGAACAAAACTTCTTTCAGTATTTAAAATTTTCAGAACAAAGATTGTAGTCGCCTTTGGTAAACTGTCGTTAAAGCGTTTCCGAAAATGTTAAAGCACCTTTTTAAGTTTCTTGTCTATACTTTTGTCAACATACAGGAACTTCTGCATCATCTATTATTGCCAATTAAAACTAGTGGTGCTACAACAGCACGTACTTTCTCGGATTATCTCAGCTTCGCAATGTTACATTATTTCACGAACTTGCAAGACTTTCCAACCAGAAAACAATTTTTTCGTGCCGATTCGAACTCAGTCCATCGCGTTAACTCTACTCCATCAAATTGACTACATATTCGAACAAGATTTATCAAGTTTTTCTTTACCAGGTTCTGGCACTCAGCAATTTAGCAAGAGAAAAAACACTTCTTTCCGGTGCACGCTTACAATATTTTCTCTTTTGACGAAGCAAGTCGAGAAAGTAAGATGCGAAGTAGGAATTTTCCACGGTTTCAGAAAAATAATCATGACAACCATCATCATAATAATAATAATAATAATAATAATAATAATAATAATAATAATAATAATAGTGTGATCAAAATGCTATAATACCAACAATTTACAATCTTTTATTTCATTTCCTTCGTTTTACTACAATTTTTTCAAAGTTATTGCAAGAAAGCTTCTGCATAATATCAGTCCGAAGATTCCTCAGCAGCCACGTCAATGGCCTCGCCAGAATACCGGCTGGAAGAAGAACTGTCTGAGGAAACAGATGCATCCGATGGCCGACTCTCCGGGAAGCATTCTCCTTTTTTCACGAAGGTGATAGCTGCAATTTAAATGAGAAGTGCGTATGTATTAGAAGCATAGAATACATTGGTGCAGAAGTCTGTACTGGTGCTGTAAGTGCCAAACGTGCAAAGCAATTCCATCAGGTCATTTCGCAAATGGAACGAAGGAGTAAGGGGAAATGTAACACTACAAAGCTGTCGGACTGCTGTTGGACAGTGACAAGAGAAGACCAGAAATGGAGTACAAGCCACGAGCAGAGAGAAGACGTTCAAGTCATTAAGCCTTTTATTTGAGGATAGTGAAGCTATAAAAGCAGAGAGGGACGTACTAAACTATATCTAAAGTGACAATTATTATTCTCGTCTCAAAATTAGAGTATTTAGGCTATATTTAGAAAATAAAGAATTCCGAAGAATAGTTTTATTATTTCTATTTGTAATTAGTATATCCATAAAACTAGAGGTCGCAAAGGAAAGTATTGTCATATTCGTTTTTGTCGACCACAAATTACGGTAGCTTACTTATTTTGAGAAATAATTACAAGGTGCATATTTGTTGAATAGCGTTATCTACTCGTATATTTTTATATTGTTTTATTCCTATTAATATGATATTCTTTGGATTCATCTTGGATTTAGATTGTGAAATTTACCAACTATAGTTTTCTATTTCTGTGAACGTTTCTGACATTTTCAATGAAATAAAAGTTTGTGAACATAAAAAATAGTCTTCACAAAATTACAATACTTACTGATATGGTATATAAGTGCATAAGAATTCATATAGCATCTGTTCCCGAAAGTTTTGTAGCTTCCATCAGGCATGAGACCGCATACGTAATCTTCCTCATCCTCACACGTGAGACCAGCTGACCAGTCTTGGCATAAGACGGCACATGCCGTGGCTGCATAACAATGTGAAAACATAAAGAGTGTAACATGAAAGAATTTAAAACATGAATTTGAAAATTATTTAAAATTATATTAAAATACAATATAATATTCTTGCAATAAAATGGATACTGTGAAATACTAGTACTATTCCTCTCATCAGAAATACTGGGTAATGAAATTCAAAAGGATTGCTTATAGACTGAAACCCAGATAAATGAAATAGAAGATGAGCACCTTTGATTTTTGCAATTCATTTTTCAGGAAACTGCTATATAATCATCGAGAAATAATGATTTATATTTTATAAACGTATATTAAGTACGAAAATTTACTACAGATATTGTTTTGAATTTTGTATTATTTACTAAGAGGAGCAGAATTATTTAAAAGCGTATAGACCTTTATTACTGGTTTAATAAATTATTCTTTTGGGTTAAAATATTTTTTATGTTCTCGTATACGTATTTATACAGGATATCCAGGGAGAAAACGTCGAAACTTTGTAATAAGCTCTTAAGACAATTTTAAGCATATTTTGTCTAATAAACTTCTTAGATAATGTTTTTCTTTTCTCGTATACGTACGGAGACATAAACGTATAGTGAGAGTTATATAATGCTTCGGAAAATCGTTTTCGAGATTTCAAAGAAAATACACATTTGTAGGTCCCGCGATACCGAAAAAGTGTTGTTATTTTCAAAACGTCTGCCCGTCCGTGCAATATGTGCAAACAAAAATTTCTCAAAAACGGCTCCAATTTTTTCTTTAAACTTTAAATAGGACAAAGTTTAATACACTTTGTAAGATATCATAAACGTCATTTTGCTTTTTGCTTTTCTTTTTAAATACAAAAAAATTATTTTTTGACATCTCTCACGTCGGGAATGTTTACATTCTGTGCGATTTATATACTTTATTGGATTTTCTAAAACAAGTGCTTCGAATGATGTTCTATAAAGTTTCTCAAAAAATCAAATGTTATGTGAGAAAGTATGCTCAAATTTCCCCATTTTCAAGAACTCTTAAACGTCATTTTCTTAAAAATGGCTCCAAATATGTCAACGAAAATTTCTTTATATGAAGAGATTTTACTCTCCTATGTGTTTCTTAAAGTAAAATTTCTCTTGTATGATTTGGAAACAGAAAAATTGAGAAACCTTAAAACAAATGGACTTTCGGCAGCTGGCACAGATGGCAGCTGGCGAAAGTATGCAAGACCGAAAAGCTAGTCTGGCCGAAGAACTTAGGAATCAACTAGTACGAGAAAGTCTCTGCCATACTATACCACCACTAGCTTTTAGACGTCTTTGTGTCCGTCCGTCCGTCTGTGAACAACACTAACGCCTAAACTATCTGTAGAATTTTTTCCGAAGTGAATACTCTACTAAACCGACTCAAAGTCCTACTATTTTGAAAAGAAATCTTGATTTTTGGGGATTTTTTCATGGATACCTGGGAAATAAAAAGAAATTCTCAAAACTGGCTTCAAATATCTTTCTTTATATTTATTATAACAATGTAGTAAACTTAGCAAATAAATTAAGAATATAGTAAAAATTAGAAAAATTGCTGTCTGATTTTGGTTCAAATCTCTGAATTATCTACAATTGCAAAATATACAAATAAGATGAGAAAGTGTGTGCTCCTGTAGCACCACTAGTTCACTTTCTTTTTATTCTGGTTCCTTCGTTTCAACAATTAAATTTAGCTTAAAGAGTTTCATTAATTGCTTAAGAAAGGTTAATGTTCCTAAGATTCATTGACTTAATGAAATTCCCACTTTCTGTGATTATAGATTACACAGATTCTCCCGTTTTAAACAGCGATATTGCTCAATAATTCATGAAATACATTTTCCCATATTGTTTTAAAGCCATTGCAATAAAAGTCAGTGCAGAATTAAACAGTATATTGCGATTGTGTTACCTAAAAGAAGAAGAGGAATCAGCAACTTCATGATGATGATCGGCAACACAACGTAGAATGTATGACAATGGAGAGATGCATCGTTCTTTATCTGCTTTTGTTGTCGGTTCTGATATCTCATCTCAAATCTCTTCTTCTTCTTCTGTTCTCTCATTATCAAATCACATCCATCATTAAATCGAAAAACGGACTTTAGCTATCTATAGAGAAAACACTGTTTTTCACTGCTAATGCAATTTACAAACATTAAAGTACGATCATCATATATGTCAGTTTGCTGAGGTAGACGACAATCTCATTTAAACAAAGAAAGATGTGTTAAACTAATAAAATGTAACGTTCACATTTTAAAATTTTGCTTTTGTTTACATGGTGGTTCTGGATAAAACACTGATATAACTCTATATTTCATTTACTACGAGATCGATCTTGAACTATTATAGTCAAACGGGTTATAAATACTTTATCTGAAAGCACAATTTAGATTTGATTTGTAAATGTTGATTAATGTCTTATAAACGTATGGGGTTCCCTGATACGGAGAATGATATTTTCTTCAAAACTTGTCTCCATTACATTATATGAAAATTGCGAGCAAAATAGACACTGTTTAAATATTTTTGTTTTACCCGACAACTCAATTTTTTCCTTTCTTTTTCTCACGAATAGAGTAACAGATGTTAAAAACTTGGGGCTAATCCCTTTTCGGCAAACCCCATATAATTTTGACAATTCAAAAAATTTCCAAAAACGCAACATTGGTGGTAGAGATTTGTTTCTAAATGAAATATGTTCTAAAAAATTGACCTTCACTTTTAAGACAATTATTTAAAACGTTATGTGAAGTCAAATAATACGAAAAAATGCGGTGGTCATGAGAGGAAATTTGGGATGTGGGATAATTTTGGGGGCTCGTGTGGGATACCTTTTGGTGCTTATGTGAGAGACATTTTGGGACTCATGTGACAGACCGTTTGGGAATCGTGTGGGAGACCTTTTGGGACTTGTGTGGCAGACCTTTTGGGGTCGGAGACCTTTTCAGGCTGATGTGGGAGACATTTTAGCGAGGTTTAGGGGCTAGTGTAGGAGAAGTTTGGGAACTCGTGTTGCATCAGTTTGGAGGCTCATCAGAAAGAACATTTTTTTCTCGTATAGAACATTTTGACTGATGTAGGAACACATTTTTGTCACATGCAGGAGAAAAAATGTTGGCTCGTGGAGCAAAGTGCAAAAACTTCAACATGTCTATTATACATGTAATGTTTTATTTTATAATAATCGTTATGCTACAACTTTTCTATGTTGTTAGAAAGATTCAAAATAAAATCAGTCCACGGATTCCTCAGAAGCGACGTCTGAGACCTCGCCAGAATATCCGACAGAAGAACTACCGGACGATGCATCTGATGGTCGACTCTCCGGGAAGCATACTCCGTTTTTAACGAAGGTGATAGCTGCAAATTAAATTAGAAATGTGTATGTGTTAAAAGCATAGAATATATTGGTGCTAAATTCTTAACTTTAGTACCACATGCGTCTCCTAAAACTACGCATTTCAACAACACTGCGGATAGTAAATAAAACGTCTTGATGGACCGGTCATTTTTTCGAATATGTCTGTAGAAAGTTTAATATAAATTAATTCTACTTCAATAATTGTTCAAAACGGAATTTTTCTTTCATTTGCTCAAGATCTCAATATTTGTTCTGAAGATGATTTTTTATTGAGTGTTAAACTATATTTACTTACCCTGCGTCAGAGGTTCTCTATCTTCTTCGACTACATCTCCCATAAATATATAAAAATGTTTGCGACACCGGAATGATAAAATAGGAGACATCTCTCTTAAAGTCGCTTAAAATCATATTCAATGAATATGCAATTTCTATAATTCACGTACAATACTTTCGGTTGTATTTGTACTATTTACTTTCATTACAACTTACAACATTGAATAATGTGCGGTGGATAAGAGATAATGCTCTATGTTATGTTGAAATTTTTCATAGTTATACTAGATTGAGACCTAACAACACTTTTTCACTGATATACTGATAACGAAGTATTTGTGCGTTAGATTAACTAACGAACAAATGTAAATTGCATTATCCAGTGCCAGTGATATGAACAAGAAAATCGTATTTTTCCCAAGATACTGATGAAATTGGGAATAGAAAGACCCTTCACAGCGATGTTGGGGCTATATTTTTCTTAAAAATTAAATATATTTACGGCATTATACATTATTATCGCTAAAGATTATTTACTAATCATTACTCTTTAAATTTCGTTTAGACTTGTGTATAATCGCGGCGAGTTTTCTGTACATTTGTCGCATAAACAAAGATTTTCTTCTCGGACCTCGCTTAACCGTGTTCGCTGATCACTACAAGTCTGTCCTGGCTTGTCACCCCCACTTCTGTCTAAACGTCCTAAACCGCCTTATTCAATGTAAATAGACTGCAGACGTCTCCGTCGCTGTGTCTAAAATCACCTATTCTTAAGTGTGCTAGATTTTTTTTAACTATAGTCCCAACTTTAGACGGTTGTAGGATGTCCCATATTTCGTATACTCTACTTAATATGTTTACTTTCATCTACCAAGTAAACTTTTAATTTTTATTTTTTTCTTTGGTAAAGGTAAAATCTTCAATAAGAGCTCACCGATGGCGGATGGTTTAAGAACAATTGTCTTACATTATGTCGCCTTAATCCAAGAAGCGATGATTTTAGATCTTAAAATTTTTACGACAAAAAATCTTAGTCTTGTTCCAGAATCTCATTTTTATTAATATTTTTATATCATACTTATTATTTCATTCAATCACATACATTTATCATCAATCATTATCTATTTCTCTTAGTGTGTCTGTTATTTTCATTGGCACAAAAGTGTGTGAACATTAAAAATGCAATATTATTGTACTTACTGATATGATATATAAGTGCATAAGAACGCATTTCGCATTCGTTTACGAATGTTTTGTAGCTTCCATCAGGCATGAGACCACATACGTAATCTTCTACAGCAGTGCATGAGTGTCCAGCTGACCAGTCTTGACATAAGACTGCATTTGCCATGCCTATTGCATTATTAATTTGGAAACATACAAAAGAAACTTTATAGTTCATATATACATATGTATATTAAATTACTAATATATTATATTAATTACAAATATATTATATACATACATGCATGTTATATACGTCTATGAGTTTGTCTGTGTGTGTGTGTGTGTGTGTGTGTAATATATTTGATGAAAAATGGTACTATTTTATCATTGAGAATACAGGTCACAGAAATTCAAAAGTATGCTAAAGTATTCAACCCAGAAAAAACTTTAACTGAAATTCCTAGTACTTATTTATGTTATGTTGAGAAATCTCCTGAGAGATTCCAGAGAAAAATTCCTAAGATGTATATGCCTACCATTATATTCCCATTTTCACCATGTCATGTTACTAAACTAAAATAGCAATATTCGACTTTGCACGCTTTCCCATTTTGTGGAATTCCAGTATTTATAGATTTTTCAGGTCTCAATAGAGACGGTGCACGGTGGTCTGAAGAGGGCCGAAACGCGCGCATAGGCACCAAATTTTATTTTGTGAAAAACAGTTATTTCTTGGTAAATGTCAATTCTACATACTTCAAATGACTAGAAACCAGCAAAAATAATAATTTTTATCAATGCTTACAGCCATACGACGCCCTCAAAGCCAAGCGTTTCAGCCGAAGAAAAATCCAGCTACCCAAGCAGTGAAAATATACCTATCTTTGATTGTTTATAACTTTTTCCCTAATGAACTTTTCAACTTCCAGAAATTATATACACTTTCATATACCTTTCTAAATATATTAAAGCAGTTTTAGTGTACTTTTTTATTTTTCATTAAATTAATTGTTACGTAATTAAGGTATGTAAAAACTGCTCATTCTTTTGAATAAGTAAATTCTCACAGGCGAATAAAAAAAACATCCAAAAACACATCCCAAAAATTAATATATATTTTTAAGTGAACATTATTGAACAATTTTCAGTTGAGTTCAGCCTACCCGATCGGCCCCTTTCAAAATTATGACCGTTTAAAGTTTGCATTAAGTGTTTCGAAAGAGCACCATTACCTCCGGACATAATACCGAAATCGTTTACTCCTTAAAAATTTATTATCTTCTCAACTTTCAGATTTTAATTAATTACATAACATTTTTAATATCTTTTCAAAATTATTCCTTCTTTCAATTTGCCAAATTTCTGTGTTTTTCAATCAATTTAAACATTGGAAATTGAGATCTGTAGAACTGAAACATGCAATAAGAGAATTTAGACGGGCAATAACATTAAAACATCTGAACACATCTCGGCCAAATTAATGCATGTTATTAAGCGAACAATTGTAAATACTTTTACATTGATAACAACCGCCTTGGTCAACGTCTCTCAAAATGGCATCCATTTATAGTTTACAACACGAGGATGAAAAAAGCGCCATTCCCAGAACTATGTGATCTTTGACGGACAATTACACAAAAACGATTAAAAACACTTCTTTGAAATTAATAACTATTATTAATTGGACATTTGTTGATGTTTTTACTTTAACAACAGCCGCCCTGCCCTGCCTGTTTAACAGTAGTGACCATTTAAAGACTACATGATGAGGATTGAAAGAAAGCTCCTTACCAAAAGTAAGTGATTTTTGACGGGCAATTACAAAAAAACAACTAAAAAAACTTCCATGAAATTAATAAATATTATTAAGGGGACATTTGAGAAAATATTTTTGTTAATAACAGTCACCTCGACCTGCCTTTTCGAAAATGGCGAAGGTTTAAACTTTACTTGACCAGCTTTGAAAGAATGTGCCATTTCTAATAACTAAGTGATTTTTAACGGGCAATTAAACAAAAGTAAGTAAAAACAGTTCCATGAAATTAATAACTATTATTAAATGGACATTTGTTAATACTTTTTCGATAATATCAGCCACCTCGGCTAGTCTCTTTTAAAATGGCGGCCGTTCTAATTTAGATAACGCGGTTTTAAAAAAAGCGCCATTCCCAAAACTAAGTGATTTTTTACGGACAGTTACACGAAAATGACTAAACAAATTTCTGTAAAATTAATAACTATTATTTATTGAACATTTGTTGATGTTTTTTCCTTAACAAAAGCCGCCTCGGCTTGCCTGTTTTAAAATGGCGACCGTTTAAAATTTTCATAATGAGGATTGAAAGAAAGTGCCTTACCAATAGTAAGTGATTTTTGACGGGCAATTACACAAAAATAACTAAAAACACTTCCATGAAATTCATAAATGTTATTAAGGGGACATTTGATAAAATAGTTTCGTTAATAACAGTCGCCTCAGCCTGCCTTGTGGAAAATGGCGAACGATTATACTTGAAGTGCTTGAAAGAAAGTGCCATTTCTATTAAATAAGTGGTCATTGGCGGACCATTATATAAAAAAAAGAAACATCTCCATGAAATAAATATATGACTTGAAATGAACAATTGTAAATATTTCTTCGTTGCCCCGAATTGCCTTCCTTGGTGGACGCGCAGTCAGCAGTCGAAGCGTCAACGCTGGATGTCATGTCAGAGGTGGCGCGCAGGGTGAAATGATCCGGACAGGAAATGACCTCTGGCATATGCGTAACCGCGACTGCTAAAAATAAGGCTCAAGGGACATGAACATAAGTCTCACAGGAATCCAACTCATGCGGCCAGATCTCTGGCATTTCCATATCACGAAACACATCACTTTCCGGCTCTTGGTCCAAAGCATCCATGAGCCACCTCTTGACAGGTTAAGTAACATAATAGTGAAATAATATGAAATGAATAATTATTATTTTACATTATAAATGGCAAACGAGTAGTACAATTGTTACAGTGTAAGTCACTATTACTATTAGTATATACTATTTATTCCTTTTACTACTTAAAAAACATTTTTACGGTTTTTCTACTTTTAAAAACACATATTACCTTGAGTCATGGAAAAATGCTTATAATAACCTTTTCTTTACTTCTGAACAAATAAATGAAGGTTTTATTCATCTTCAATAATGTCTGATAAAGAATAGTACTTTTTTGACAAATAAATAAACAATATGAATTATGAGGAGTAATATTATTTTACACTTAGAACATGTTTCAATAGATTTATACTTAAAGAACCGTTTTAAATCCACTAAATAAATAGTTATTTAACTTAACATCCTATGCGCACGTTTCGGCCCCGTTCAGACCACCGTGCGGTGCTTAACAACTTACGGAAACTGTCCGGTCACGTCGTTCTCAAATTCACGGCCAATAAATCGGTACGGAATTAAACTCGCCTACTGCGGTTTTGTTACCTAAAAGAAGAAGTGGAATCAGCAACTTCATGATGATGAACGTCAACACAATGCACCACGTTTGAAGTGGGTGGCCAATGTACAACGTACGGGGAGAAGATATACATCGTTCCTTATCTGTTTTTCTTGTTGGTTCTGATAGCCGCTCTCACTGTCGAATCGATCGGTTAATCAGAAACAAGCAATCAATAGAGAAAACACTCGGACTTTGTCACTGCTTATACAGTTTACAAACAGCACATCATATTTTTCGGTTTATCAGTTCCATATTACGATTTCGTTCAACTGGTGGAGAGAGTACTTTTGAACAATAATATACCTGATACAGATTTTAAAATTTTAATTTATATTGCATTTGTGTGCATGACAAAGTATCTTTGTCATGGTGAAGACGTATGTAACTGGATAGATGCCCACACTTACCTGAATTTACCTGTACAGTAGTATTATTTTAGTGTGGCCGCCCGAGGTTATGGAGAGTTGCAGGGCACAGAATTCACTTCTCCCCATAGTACGTCACACACAGTTGTCAACTGTTTTTGCCGCTAAATAAATAAATTAAAAATAAATAATAAAATAAAATAAATAGATAAATAATTAGATAGATAAATAAAAATAAATATATAATTAAAAAATAAAATAAATAATTTCAAATAAATAACTAAAATAAATAACTAAATAAATAATTTAATTAATTAAAATAAATAATAATGGGAACTTCCTTTCTTTGAACTCGTCGGTTTAGCGGAAGCGTTTCCTTTCACACCTAGCACCTAGCCATCCAGCTACCAGCCTCAGTCATCCAGCTACCCCAGATGTGTCTGCGTTTCTGTCTGTGCAACCCACTTTCCTCAAGCATTCAGTTCCGTTTGTCCCCTTCTTTTCTTTGGTCATGTTATTCCATAGTTGGAAGTTAGGTGACCCAATTGGGAAGCCTTTGTAATCAGGGTAGTTTCCTGTTGCTTTTCCTGAAGGCCGGATATTATTATTATTATTATTATTATTATTATTATTATTATTATTGTCATTGTCAGTGTCGGTGTCGGTGTCGGTGTCGTCAGAGGCAAGGTCAGGGTCTGTGTCTCTTTGTGTCTGTGTGTCTCTGTGTGTTTTTTTTTTCGTTTTTTTACGAGGGTAGGTGGAAATATTTAAAAGACACCATGTGGCCCGTACCACATGATAGTGTGAGATTTTTACCCACTAAAACCATCTCCCTTCTCCTCCATCCCCCGCCCCCGCGGAACCGCCGTTACGCATTACATCACGGGGAGTGGATTAGAGTGGATTAGTCACAAGCCACTTCTCTTCGCCAAATTGTAGGAAGGATCAAAGGAGGATCAGTCAACTTCCCTTCTTTCCCTTTCTCCTGAACTCAGCCATTATGGTCTGCGCATAAGCGCTCACCGCATCCCAACGGGTTTCTGAGGCAAGCATGCACCCAATCATTGCTTCGGGTGGCAGCAGGTCGATTCCGAGTATACTCATAACGTGCCGTCGCTGCAGATGGTATCGCGGGCACTGGAAGAACACATGCTCGGCGTCTTCGACAGCAGGTTCACATAGTGGACAGAATGGGGTTGAACCTGTGGAGATATGCCAGAAAGCATCCATGTCCAGACAACAGCTGAGTCAAGAAGAAATTTACTTCGCCGTGTTTACGGTTGGTCCACGATGCAATGGAGGGAATGATGCCGTACGTCCATCTTCCTTTAATGGACTTGTCCCATCGATCCTGCCATTCGAGCAGTGTTGTCGAGCAGTCTGGGTTCTCCTCTTCTATGTGATATAGCCTCCGTCTCTCCTGCGCCAAGATATCAACAGGAGGCATCCCTGCGATAACTGCACTGCATCGTTTGACACAGTGCGGAATGCACTAGCTACCCGCAATGCTGATAACCTGTACACTGACGTCATCCCTCGGACGTAACTATTTGTTGACGTGGAGTTGGCCCATACTGGGGCTCCATAGAGCAAGACGGACCTCACAACCAAGACCAGAAGCTTCCCTTTCTCCTGACCGGGCCCTATGTTGGGCATTAGTTTCGACAGTGCTGCGTTAATTACCGCCGCTTTATTGCTGGCGTACTTCAGGTGGTCAGCAAATGTCAGACGGGCGTCAATCATGAGACCAAGATATTTGATCAACGGCTGAGGCAATACGGTGGTCTCCAACTTTGACAGTGATGGTTTCTCTCTTTTTCCTGCTAGTGACTAGGATAACCTCAGTCTTGTGCTCAGCTAACTGCAGCCCTGAGGACTTCAACCACTGACTAACAATAGCGATCGCTTCGTTGCAAATATACATAATTTCCTCAATGTATTTCGCAACGGCGACGATAGCAATGTCGTCCGAGAAACCAATAATACTGGTGCCTTCTCGGAGGGGAAACCGAAGGACCTCGTCATACATCACATTCCATAATGGTGGACCCAATACCGACCCTTGCGGGACACCAGCAGTGATATTATGTACCTTCAACCCATTATTTGTAAAGTGAATCAGGGCTCTATTACTCAGATATTCGGCCACAATCTTCCTCAAGTACATTGGCACCTTAAATCTGCGGAGAGCTTGGTGAATATTACTCCACCTGGCCGAGTTGAATGCATTCTTAATATCCAACGTAACGACAGCACAGTACTGTTTTGGGCCTCTCGTCCGTCTACTTCCTCCAATTGCTTGTCGGGCGGTGTTAATGACAAGCCGGACTGCAAATAGACTGCACCAACAGTCGAGCGGGTTCTGCGGAAACAGTACTGATTTTCCGAAAGGACTCCTCCCTCATCCACAGCTTTCTCCTGTCTGGTACTAATAATTCTCTCCAGAAACTTGCCAGCTGTGTCATGCATACACAGTGGCCGGTATGATGATGGATCTTCGGGAGATTTATTCCCCTTAGGGAGGAGCACCAGGCGCTGTTTTTTCATCTATCTGGGTACATCCCTTCTCTCAAGCAAGAATAATAGAGATCAACAAAGATGTCGGTGTGAGCGAGTATCGCAGTCTTGAGGGCAATATTGGGGATGTTATCCGGTCCGGGAACCTTTGTGTTGCCGATTCTGCTGATTGCGTGTAGAATTTCTTCTTGCGTGACTGGAGGAATTATTTCTAGCTCAGATAACGCTATATTAACTGGTTCACCGGGGTGGTTCGGGAATAGGGCTGTCACAATTCTGAGCAGCATATTGGGACACGTTGGAGAACGTAGGTGCCACTGTCTTAACCTACGCATGACCGTCTTGTACGGCCTACCCCATGGATCCTTTTCCACCTCGTCACACAGACTTTTGGCGCATAGGCGTTTGCTCTTGCGGATTTCTATCTTCAACTGGCATCGAGCGAGTTTGTATTGCTCTTGCAATTGAGGAAAGTTGTCTCTGCCACGAGCTCTGTCGTCTGGCTCGAAAGCACTTCCGGCGTAATTGGGCGATTTCCTCAATCCACCAGTAAACTGGTAAACATCAAGAGTTTGCGCCCCGTCTAGTACCCATTTTATAACTTGTCCAGCTTTGCCATCTGCGGTATCTGTTGGCACTATCATCTCCAAACATTGTCGGAAAACTTCTGCGTCAAACGTGTTTGCTTTCCACCCAGCTGGCTGATATTTCGGCGCAAAATTATCCTTCCGATGATTTTTCACCTCGTACAAAAATGCCTGGTGGTCACTATGGGTATAGTGTTTACTAACTCTCCAGGACACTCCCATTCTCAAAAGATTATCTGACATGAACGTCAGATCCACAACAGATCCCACGCCCCCTCTGCGGAAGGGATGTATGTCTCCTGTGTTGGCGAGCTCTACATTCAGAAGGAAGAGGGATGCCAGAACTGCTCGACTTCGCTCATTACTGGACGAACTACCCCACTAAACCGTGCAGACGTTGACGTCTCCAGCTATCACCAAGGGGCTTCGTCCTCTTGCGTCGTACACTAAGCGGTCGAGGAACTGATCAAACTCGTCCATTGTCGTGTTTGGTGAGGCATAACAGCTATACATGTAAACGCCATTGATTTTTACCCAGACAAATGCAGCTCCGGATTCTCGTCATTACTTGCTGGAATGTGTGTTTTCCACAGGCCCAAATTGCCGCCTGGTTGTGGAGGTCAGATACCCAAGCTGTATCTTCACGGTTAGTATACTGTTCGCATACTATTGCTAAATCAACCTCCCATTCCCTAGCCGATTGTGCCAGGATATCCTGGGCGACTGCGCAATGGTTGAGATTTAGTTGTATAATTCTCATTTTCTATCCGTTATTGCTTTCTGTGCTTTTTGGTACGATGGACACCTGTTGCACCCAGTAGCATGTCTGCCTTGTTTCCCCTTTTCGTCACTTTGCGTAATTTGTCCATGCCTTAGCAAGGTGATCATCACCACCACAATTCATGCACAAGTTGGACCGGTCATGTGAGTTTTTACATGCTTTTCTGAGGTGTCCAAAATCCAAATATCTGTAACACCTCAGGGGGACCATCTTCTCACACAGAGTGCAGTACACCCATCCTATTCTTATTTTATGGATGGCCAACAACTTGTTAGCCACCGCAACAGGAACGCTGACTATTGCACTCTGTGTTCCACCATAGGGATTTGACCACAGTAGCTGGGAGATCACTGGCTTAGGGAAGTTTGTTCACCAGAGCCCTATGCACTTCCTCTTTAGTTGTGACCTCATCCAGGTCCTTCACCTGAATAGTCACGGTGTGAGCGAGAGCCATCATACATCAGCGTCCGATCCAAACACCTTCTTTACAGAGTACTGAAAATCTGTTGTTTGGCCTCCGGCAGACCGCTTCAGTTTCAGAAGGAGATCGCCGCCAGCTGTCTCCGGATGTGGTGACATTCTCCCCTAAGCTCAGGGTCAGTTTTCATTTTTTAAGGATGTCGGCGTACGTCAGCGCGTCGTCCTTCTTCTTTATCATCAGGGCATCTGGTCTGGGTGGCCTTTTCCGCGTTTTAGAACGCTTACATGTTCTCTTACGAGTGACCACTTGCCACTCGGGCTCTTCTTGTGCCACTTCGGGCTCTTCTCGTGGCATTTCCGGAGAGGGTAGTTCTGCCCGGATTTTATCTGCGTTTTTCGCAGTCTCCTTCCTTACCTCGGGCACCTGGGAGTTCCGGTTTCGCGAAGGATCGCTTCTCGTTATGAGTACTCCCGCAGCTACCTTCTCAGGGGACGTCTGAGTGCACTCTTATTTCCCAGTAGGTTTGTTGCACTGAGGATCTGGTCTGAGTGATTCTCCTTTTTGCAGTGCTACCACCTCGTTAAAGTGCGTCTGGATCGAATACGCCAATTTCTTGATCTCACCTTGAACATTATGACGAGGCTTAACAAAATTGAGAAGTTCGGTTATTTTCTTCTCAAGGCTACACAATGCCTGTTGTTTCGCATGATCATCACTAGTAGCAATGGATACTACAGCAGCCCTGTGGTCCTCTGCTGAAGTACTGCGGTCACTGGTTGACGACGCCTGGGAACCAGCTTGCTCACTCCCAACAGACGCCGGTATTGGGGATCCGGGCCCCTGCACCGTAAACTGAGATTCCAAAAGACCTTCCATATTGGTATTTTGACTGGGGTGTCCTTCCCCGTCTGTTGGTCCGTGAGAGATATTTTAATTGCCTCTTGACCTCTATATCTAGAGATTCCTCCCCTGTCCGCCACCTGGGGACAAGTCGCTTAGGGGTTACAGGCTCTCGCGGCTTCACCCTTTACCCTGGGCCAGAGTTGTAACCAACCAGACCGTATCCCGACCTACTTTCGGGGCGCTCCAGTACGGCGGTTACATGCCATTCCGACAGGGTGACTTGTCAGAACCCCCTTCTCTCGTCTGTTGGTCGACCCGTACCGCCGAAGGGATTGGTTACCACAACCTTGGCACGGGTTACTCGACTCGACAGGGTCTACCTGTTGAAGTGAGAGCGGAGTTGGGATGGAGAGGCTAGGAGACTCTCTTCAGCGAGACTTGTAATCTCATCACATCCCCTTGGACCCCCTTTGTCTGTGTGTGTGTCTCTGTGTGTGTCTCTGTCTCTGTGTGTGTCTCTGTCTGTCTATGCGTGTGTGTCCCTGTCTGTCTGTGCATGTGTATCTCTGTCTGTCTGTGCGTGTGTGTCTCTTTCCGTCTGTGCGTGTGTCTCTCTGTCTGTCTGGGCGTGTGTGTCTCTGTCTGTGCGTGTGTGTCTCTGTTTGTGTGTGTGTCACTGTCTGTGTGTGTCTCTGTCTGTCTGTGTGTGTCTCATATTTGAGTTCAGTGAGACATATTTCTATTAAAGCCTCATTTCCGTAGAACAATACTTTTAACAAACATATATTTACTTTAAGAACTAATTGGAGTGTAACATATTCTACAAATATAAATGTAAACACTTTAATTTATAAGTTAACAGTAAATAATTCTGTAACACATACATTTATTAAGGAAATCATAGATCTTCTTACTAAAGAACACGTGCTCTGGATCACAGCTTTCTGTAGATTGATGATAATGTTCGTCTCGATCCCCAGTTTTTTCAGAGAGTGCTTCAGGACGGTAGGTATCACACCTGTTGCTGAGATGTGGATTGGTACAAACACCACGTTAAATACATGCCACTGGTCCTTTACAACTTGTGTTTGTCATCTGTACTTTTGAATTTGCTTTTTGTGTGTTGTTGCTTTTTGCGTTTCGAGGTTGCTGGTATCTACAACTGCTATATCTATCAGCCATACTTTTCTTTTATTCCAGAGTAACACTTCCGGCCGGTTATGATGGACTGTTCTGTCAGTCAGTACACTTCGGTCCCAGTATAGTTTATATATGTTATTCTCGATGACATTTTGTGGATGTTTTGTGGAATGTGCAAGTTTGCAGCCGATATCTCATTCAGTTTTGTGAAGAGAGGTACTTGATGGCCTTTAGCTTCTTTACAACAGACCTGTACTTACTATTCAGATTGCAAAGAATGTTTTGAAGGCCTAAGGCTTCAAGGTTTTAGACCATTCACATTGCAGTTCAGTGGAAAATCCTACGGAGAAGAAATTTTTTACAAAACTGAAAGAATCAGTTTTGACAATCTTGCGAACAAAAATTCCGAGTATGGCAGTGCAGACGTGAAAAGTGGATTGAAGTAAAGAACGATTAAATTGAAAAGTTACGTAATTTATTTATTTCTGACAAAATTAGAAGTTTGAGGCCAGAAACTTATGAAACCACCGCCAGACAGCAAGCGATTTCTACAACCCCGCGAACGATTTCTATAAGTAGGAGAAAAATATCATGTTATCATCAAGGAACAATTGAAATTCTATTATGCGTACAGAGTAATACTTAGTATTAGAAAAACGCTGCATACCAATTAAACTGTTTTATATGAACCTGAGGGAAATTCTCTCCCGGAATTGTGAGATGTCCGCGTTTGATCCGTTTCGATACTCAAGAGGGACAAAACATTCTAGATACACCTTGTTTCTGAGACATTCGGTGTTTTGTGATAGGACTTAACACTGAAAACGGTATCTTTTACAATAAGATCAAAGACTTGTTTTGACAGGTATCAATTGATATAGATAATAAAAGCCGATAAATTCCCAATATCATCCAGAAGAAACCTTCTCAGCACTATTCATGAAGAAGACTTCGTTACCTTCAAAATGAAGTTTCTGTGGTTATTCGCTTTAATAGGTAAGATAGATCTTTTTACCAATTCGATTAACATTTTTAAAATTTTCTATTTTCGAAAAATTCACAGAATTTTCAAATTACGATGTTTTAATGATTTGGCATGTAATGTTACGTCGAAATCTGGAATTATTTATTGCTTTTGTTGTGTGTAATAATTTCCATCTTAGAATTTAAATTTTCAGAAAAACACAATACTTTCCCAGACAAAATAAATACTTACTAGTAACTAAATCTAATAGGAGTAATAGATAATAGTCTAAAAGTAGTAGCTAATAGTCTAATACTAGTAAGTAAATCTAATAAGTACTTGAATATTATTCTACTCTCTCCTATGTTATGCCTGTTATGAATTAAAAATTGTATTTCGAGAACATTAGAATAAGTAGCTAAATTCAATAATCAATTCACAGGTATTGACTCAGTTACGGTGATCATTTTACCACACTCATTACTGACGTGAAGAATTCGCATTTTAAATGGATAAACAAAAAAGTTTCTCTCCCATATACCACTATCGCGAAAGCAATTCGAACATATATTTTAGTACAAAATATAGTTAATTCTAAGCTGCTTTAAGACACAAACCACGTTTTCATTACTTTGTGGGTTGTCTGGATACCGCCGTTCATTTCTTTCTTCATTAATCACACAGCTCTGAATCTGGAAATTCCAACACTCCTGTATAAGCACGGAGGACGTTAAGATACGGTTTTATTTTATTTTAAGATGCAGTTAGTCCATACATTTCCATCACAGTTAACGTTCAGCAATTTCAGATTCGAATCAAAGCTTATAGCATTTTATACGTTGCTCGTAGAAATCATATAAACAAGTTAGGTGTATGAAAATAATAGGCATTCTTGAATGCGGGTTTGAATGTATGAGAGGCGTAAACAATAGTCACCCAGAATGCTGGAAGACTTAAGCTTTAAAGCCTGAAGAATGGAAATGTGTGGATGAACATTAAATTTGATGTAGGAAACTTACGCTTTGTGAAAAATATGTACACTATTTAAAAAATGGATTATTTGGAAAAAAAAAAATCTAAACACCGGAAACTTTTAAAAATTCCAGTTTCACATGCGAATTATTTTTCTGCTTGAAAGTTTAGATTTTGTTTTATATTTTGATTTTTTTATGATTTAGGTTACGCATTTTTGGAATTTAGGTTTGAACAAAATCACTTTAGAATTCAGTAGTAAAACATTGAAATAGAACGCAAACGATATGAAGCTCAATGCAATAAATCTAGTATTTGGACTATTTAGTATTAGAAGAAATATTTTTCTTATATTAGAATGAATTTTCACGCGAGATTTAAATTTTTTCCTGAAGTTTCTCCAAAATGCCCAGAAATTATACTAATTTTGAGTATAAATAAAAAAAAGGTCAAAAGTCGAACAGGTGCACTAAATATAATGCTTCTAGCTTTTTTACATCACAAAGAAGAAGTCAAAAAATTTAGACCAATCGGAAGGAGTCATGCTTTTTTCGGTCAATTTCACGTGGAATTACCCAGATAAAAGTATTTTTATTCCCATGTATAAATTTTCCACGTTTTCTCTTTGATTTTCTCGCCCCGTTGTCTCCTTGTAGTTGCTGTGTCTGTTGCGTCAGACGAAGACAGCGACGAAGAGTGGGAATGCGAAGGCGTCGTGGAGCCCGTGTGCGGTCGAATGCCTGATGGAAGTGTCAGAGGATTTGGAAACTACTGCTTTATGCTTTCATTTGCACACATAAACAAGATCAGTAAGTGTGGAAGATATTTGTTTTCAGTATTGAATGAATTACAGTCAGACTTCACGTTCTAATGGGCGAGGTGTGTCGATTGATGTACGGAATCAATTTTTCTAAATGTTTCGCCTTTAGAATAATTTCCGGTTGTTGTTTTCCCGTTTTATCGCGAATACAAAAACTCCGAGAATAATTTAAATAAAGCAGCATTTTAATAACCTAGTGCTGCTGCAAAGTAGACTTCTTCGTACTAGATACTTTCTTTATTTCTTCGTGTGGAACAGTTATTTGGATTTGCCCCACCCGTCAGCTACCTATCGGTGCCTTCCAATATATTTATCATTTTTTCTCAATGTTTATCATTCATTGGTAATATATAAAAGAGTGAAACCTGGTCCTGTAAGCAAACTTTCCATTGAAAAAATTTGTGAAATTACAATCAGTACAATTTTGAGAAGTTGTCGCTAAAGCGCTTTTGAACCTATGGAATTTTTAACTATCATTCAAAGAAAAGTTTGGGATTCATCAGACAGTCAGTCAGGCGGACAAACAGATCTGACAGACTGACGGACATTCGGACGGACGAACGGAGTGACGGACAGACAATCTGACGGACGGAGGGACAGATGGAGAAACGGTCAGTTAGACGGACAGACAAGACAGAAAGTTGAATCAATAACATTGAAGATAGATTTTTCTTTTAATGAAATCAAAAGCATATATTATTTAAGGTCATGTACAATTTTCGAAATTTTATGTAGTTTGCTTTCTTTTGCGTAAAATACAGATTTTTTCTCAAATACGACTTTAAATTTATTTATTTCAATTTTTGCCGCCAATTTTTTTCCGCAAAGTGCACCCACTTCGCGGAAAATGGCCATATCCCATTTTCGATGAACTTTATATATTTTCGAAAATAACAAAGTAACGGTGTTTCTGTTGATGATTGAAACAATGATGAAATTTTTGAAGATGATGAACTTCTCATGTTTTATATCAATATTATGTTATATATAATTGCTCACATTAGAACTTACGTCAAATTGTAATTCTGCAAATTTCGTCGATATTAACACATCTCAGCCATCACTTGTAAAATTCATTAACAATCGTTGCACATTATGTGTCCAAACTAATTCTCTTCAAGCTAATACATGAAATATATGGGAAATCATAAATTATTTGAATAATTATTGGAAACAAGAAAATGTATATTGAATATGTCAACTTGAAAATGTGTTCCGAAACTGATTTGTACTCAATTTGGTACTAATTTCCCTCTTATTCTTTAATAACATTTGAAAATATTGTGTGAAGAATAATAACAAATGCGTTTTTGCAGCCATCGACTTGGTTGATTGGGAATTATGTTGTGAAGACACCTCACAAAATATATATTCCGATTGTTGCACATCCTCAGGGGGATTATCTGGATCATGCTGAAGATCAGCTAAATGGTCTGCAGAAGCAACTACATTCGCCATATGTAAACACTCTGTATTGTACAATGTGAAATAAAATGTCAATCTCTAGCAATGCACGATCGATGTATTTACAGAAGGCAGTTTTGAGTCGTTCAAAGGTTTACGTAACTTCAAAGTGTCATGTCATTTTGATGATGTGATTATTCTGCGTTCTTGTGTGACATACGGCTCGGTTCTAAGAAACTGAAAATTGTAATCACTGTCTGCATATTCATTACTCCACTCTGAAATATCTCCAAAGAAGTGAACAGTAAGGTGTTAGCAATGTAAGATAACTGTAACAAAATGTCTGATGCTGTTTTTGCTTTCATTTTTTAAAATGTTTTCTCAAGTTTGATGTGACATTAAATTTCTGTGAAATCATGGGCTATTCGAGATACATTAACAGTTCATTATTGGCAACAGATAGCTTTTATTCTATTATTTTTAGTCCTCTTAAGAGAAAGTAATTAATACAACATGAGTAGGCCTGTAGCCATTCCTGAGTCATTCAAAAATTTGTCGTGAAAGGGACGACAATGCTAACGGGTAAGTATGACAATAATGAAAAGTATGACATGCCATGCAGGCGTTCACCACAGTATGGGAACGTGAAGAAGAATAGGAACGCAAATTTTTTCGCCAAATAAATGAAGAGTAAATAGTGACAGAGACTTATAGCTAATTGAGTGCACAACACTGGACTTAGTGTCATATTAAAGCCGAAGCGTGGATTTCTAACGAATTGATATCGAATACAAGAGCAACAAAATGAAACAGTAGTAAAATAATTGAAAAGACAATAAAAATCAGAGTCTACAAAGATGATTTGCTAATTATGCGAGAAAATCCGACCGGTGATGTACTTCCTGTATAAGTTTAGGCGCTGTCACAAATGTTATTAAACAACTAATGAACTCTGTATATAATATTACCTCAAAGTAATCAACCAATTTCAATAAATGCATATTAATTTATTACTAAGAATTAAACCATTGAGAACGACGTTTCGGTCTTATGAAGACTGTGGTCTTCTTCATGCAAGACTTGAATGTGTCGTCGCTGGCGCCGTAAACTATTTTAAAAGTGTTTTCATGTGTTGAAAATTTCTTCCACAGTCCATTTCTTTCGTGGGCTTGCTTCATTCACATAAGTTCTTACAGAATCTGCCATTGGTCTTACCAATGAATCGTAGTATCTGATAATGTTATACCCCCTCCAAAAATTCCCAACACCCAATGGATATACCTCCTTACGAGATATGAAATAATATTTCAATTTCAAAATTTTTATTTCCGTATAAAATACTTGTAGGTAAGGGTGATGCGAATAGTTAGAAATTAGTACAGCAACATTTCTACGCTTTTTTCCTAATATGCACAAAAATACACATAAAAATCACTATTAAGCAGTTCTTGAGCTTTATTCTTTAATAAGATCATTCTCAATTAGTACCAAAAATTCTGTTGCAAATCTTCTACAACTACATTTTATTCTTTCCCAAATTCACTTAACACTTGCATATTTTTGTCCCCTAATTTTTGAAGAGATTAAAACTCCAGAAACTCGTACGATTTCTGTTTATTTTTCATGCAATTGCTCTATTAATCATTTTGTGTAAGAACCTATATAAATATTAAAAGACGTGAATTGTATGTTTATGCGAATAAGGTGTTAGTTTAGATTAATAAGAACAGGTTCTTAGTCACATTCATTTGAAAATCGGTTTATGCAGGCTTAAGAACGTAAATGTGAGAAGCACTCGTAAATAAGCTTTCATTCTTTAGAAACTACTCACAGTTAGGTTTCCTCCGTACTCATTTTAAGTTCTTAAAGTTTCAATGCAAATTTGTTCGTTGGGTTTTTGCAAATTTATTTTTTAAAATACGGTAATGCGGATGAAAATGAAATGAAATCTGCCACGCATTTCCCTTGTTTAACTGAGAAATGGCACAATCAGTGTTGCCATCCTGTTGAATTAAAACTATTGCGTGGTGGAACGAAAAATACATCTGGGTACATGGGTTTAAATACCGATCTATCCACTAAGATGCGCCGAAACACCAAATATACCATGGTATAAAATGTAACAAACTTTCTTATCTGGACGTAGTTGGATGTGAAACCTTGTGCATCGCAAAGTGCAGTATATACACATATGCTGCTATATTATGATATGTCATTCTAATATTATTTAATTCACATAGTTAAAAATCTACTTGAAAGTTGGTAAGTTTAAAATTTAGCTTGAGCGTCACTACTATTTCACTACTTTTTTGAAAAGCGATGGATGAAAATTACATTACTGCTGGATGTAAGTATTTAATTGACGGAATATTTTCCATATCAATAAGTTTCGCATTTGCCTTTCATCGAGAACTGAGCACGTATGGTTCTTCAAGCTCCTGTCGTGCGTCAAACTCACGCACAGCTTCCTTTAAAATAAAACAACACTACCAAGAGAGCAATATATTAGCCGAAAAATTAAATCGGCTCTAAAATCCAATTTTGCCAACATTGATGATCAAATTTGCGAATACAAAAAGTAGATTTTAAAATGTTGTCGATGGCGTCTAGTTCCGCCTAGATTTGCCATTTAGAACTTTGCGCAATGCTAGTATTTTCGACACTACTTAGATAACTAGGTCGAATTCAGTCTCTGTCTAGAAAAGACTTACTGCTCTGATCTGTAACTTTCGGCTGCTCTGATCTGTAACTTTCCGTTCAACAACAGGCATTGTCCAATCCTTACTTCCACATACATACATACATACTGTGATAGGCCAAGAACCCCGGGTTTAGTTTGAATGATAAAATCGGCATCCAGAGTTAGGAATAATGACATTGTATGCAAAATCGTAAGTCAAAGAATAACCGTTGTTAGGACAACCGATCAACAAGATGTAATATTCCATGCTTGGTGTCATAGCGCTGTGCTGATGGACACAGCCCCGAACACATTATATGAAAAAGGAGTAGAGAGGGCGTTGAGAGCCGTGATCTAGTGGAAGGTCGCTTGGAATCAGTCTCGAGAAAAATATTGAAGCAAACACACGAAAGCAATTGGTGAAGTGGCGGATTTTCAGCATAGGCTGGGTATTATTTAAATAATAGTGAGGAGGGAATTTATGATAAGTGTGAGGTTTGAGAGCATGGTATTTTGAAATAGTAGTACTAAATTGTAATTGGAAATTTTAAGCATTATTTATTGTATCAGTGTTCATGTCATTAGTAATTTAATTTTGTGGAACCGGTTTGTTATTATTCCGTATCTAGTTGTGGTTTTGTGGATTATAATTTGATCTCATCCTTTTAGTGATTTAAATGTATTCCGTGAAGGTACCTTCATCGTAATATCTAAATTAAAATAATGAAGGATATTGATAAACTTCTCTTTTTCATAGGATTTGCTCAGAAAATCAATATTGAAGTCTCTACGTACAACAATGGATTTTATAGAGAGATTCCTAATTTTGTTCAGAATTTTCTCAAGATATTGTAAGAAAATGAAATAATTTAATGCTCGTTTTGTAGGAGGTCTGTAAATGCAAAGTAAGATAATTTTGAGCGTAGTAAGATGTACGACTGTTACTTCCAAAACATTTTCAACTGCATATGAATTTAATTCTGACAAGAAGGTAGAAGCAATACCATTTCTTACATAAATAAACGAACCTCCCAGGGCCCTTATTTGATTTCCACGCTCTACAAGGAAAGATTCTGCAAGGTAAAAGCTAGGAAAAACTAGGAAACGTACGCTCTACTTTATTTCTAAACATCATAACGTATCACCCGATTTCCATGTCTACTTTCGAGAATATAAAAGAATTTTAAGGAAAATAATAGTTCAGGCAAAAATAATGAGGATATTTTGAACGCAAGAAACAAAACTAAAGGTACCGGGAACGGTAGCTCAGTGAATCAACTTATGCCACTGCAGCGCCTCTGACGGGGAGGTCCTAGGTTCGGGTCCTGACGGCGGCAAGATTTTCGACACTAGCTTTTCAGCTAGGCCGAATTCAGTCGCTGTCTGGAGGAGAATTCTAGCGGCCGGCTGCTCTGATCCGTAGTTTTCCGTGGTTTCTCCGATCAACACAAAACGAATGCCGGAGAGTACCCTACGAAACGGGCCACAGACCGCGCGCGATCTGTCCTTCCTTTTCCTTGTCCTATCCTCTCCCACTTACACACACACACTTACACTAACATGCACTACACTACCACATATTCCGGGAGACCGGTCGGGAGCTTAGAGCTTATCCCGGCAGGGGAGGTGCCCCGCTGGTGGGAGAGTCCTGGTTAGGGGGAAACCCCACTAGCCGACGGTAGGTCGGCGCCGGATCTCGCCATCCAGCGGGGAAAGACCACTGCCATCTCCCGAGAAAAAAGCATGCACCACACTAACGGGACTAATGACCAAAGCAGTTGACGCTCCCGGAAACGCGAAAAAAACAAACCAAACAAAACAAAACTAAAGCAATGTGGAATATCGTAAAAAATACGACCACGTCATCACGATATTTCGTAGAGAATGTTGTTTTAAAGGATAATGAAAGAATTCAAAAAAAGTTGCGAATATCTTCAACCAACACTTTTCTAGAATTGCGGTTGAACTCACGAAGCGACTAAAACCACAAAATTCAACATCATATGCTTCTCAAAAAAATTTGCACGATGGCACGATGTTTATTTACGAACCTTCTTCCAACGAAATCCTCAGAATAGTCAGTAAACTAAAAAATTCATCTGGTTTAGATGAATTTCCGGATTGTATATTAAACACGTGTGCACCTACCATTATATTATCCATTAACTCACATTTTCAATGCTTCCTTGTGCACCGGAATATTTCCAGATATTTTCATAACAGCAAAAATTAAGCCACTTTTATAAAAGGAAACAAAAATTAAATTCAAAATTACCGGCCAATTTCTCTTTTGTCAGTTTTCCCAAAGTATTTAGAGAGGCTTTTCTATACGCCAATGGAAGCTTTTCTCGGGAAAAACGAAGCGTTTTCAGACTCGCAACACGGTTTCAGAAAATTAAAATCTACGGAAACTGCCATTTTTTCTTTCCTAAAAGATGTTTCTTCATCAATGTACCAAAATGAAGAACCCATTGAGATTTATTTTAGATCTTTTGAGCTTCTATCTTCAGAGCTTTTGACGTTATAACCATAACATCTTGTTCTCAAAATTACCTTCTTATGGAATTCGTGGTATTGCCCTAGATTGGATAACTTCGTACCTTAAACATCGATCTCAAAGAGTAGAAATACCTTACTGGCACGAAAGGACATTATTTACTTATCGTTCCCATTCTTTGCCAAGTCAACATGGGTCCAACTAGGTTCGATGTTAGGTCCTATCCTCTTTCTGTTGTACGTAAACGATATGCCCTCATTTATTAAAAATTGAAGAACAGTTCTGTTTGTCGATGACACGAATGGTCTTTGAAAAAAGAAACAATAAATAGTACAATTTCAGAGGTTTCAAATTGGTTTTGTAATAACAAATTAATAGTTTAACGAAGGAAAAACTGTCTCAATGCAATTTTGCGTTTCGAATCGGCAATCGTATGCTCCATTGAAAATGAACAATATATTGTTAAGGTAACAAAATTTCTAGGTCTCTCAATTCAATGAAACCTCAAATGGAATGTACATACAACAGAATTAAACACTAAATTAAGCTCATTATGTTATACATTAAGAATTCTTTCTAATTCTGTCAACCTTGATGCAGCTCGTTGCGTGTATTTTGCAAATGTACATTCCTGCCTGAGATATGACATAATATTCTGTGGAAGCTCATCCTTTAGTGTCCAGACATTTAGATTGCAAAAGAAAATCATCCGAATAATGAAAAAATGTCGTCCACGTGATCCCTGCAAGCCTCTTTTCATTGAGCTTGGAATCTTACCATTACCTTGCCTATTTATTTACGAATCTGTAGTATTTGTCAAAACTGACTTACTTAACGGTGGGAACATATTTTCATGTAATACTGATATTTATAGTTACAACACCACGAAAAGTTCAACAGCTCGCTACAAGAAATCCACATACAATACATGTACGTTACTTTACAACGCATTGCCAGATGAAATTAAACAATTAAAATTGGTACACAAATTTAAGTTAAAAGTAAAATCTTTTCTGCTGTAAAACTGTTTCTACACAACTAGAGACTATACTGATCGTCAAAAAGAAAAATAATGTTTACTTTAACAAAACCAACATATAGTATAATGAATTAGTTTACATTTGCATTGTATAATTTTTAAAAAAGACTTAAATGCCTGTAACAAGTAATGTACTTCAGCTTCCGGGCCAATGACCCCATCTCGATCGGGTTTTTGTCCAGTTTCCCTGATCCATTGAGCAAATGCTGAGTGATTTGCTTCTGGACGTAAATATAGCTTCACTGTGCGCACGTTTTGTTGAGCTTTTCTTTTCCTTGTAGTGGTAATAGAGCTTAGGGTGAGTTTCTATTTTGTTAGCAATAGAGAGAAATCAAATCTCTTCGTTCGTTTACCGTTACAAATAAGTTTTCTATAATTCGGTAACGAAAATATCTAGTTTTGGAAATGTTAATCTCTCGGTTTTGTAAATTTATTATATTACTATTATTTCTTCATCTTTCAACTATTAACAGTTAAATTGTTGGGAAGGGATTCTGAAACTTAACAAAGCGTGCGCCCCCATACGTCACATACAGTTTTTGACAAAATAAATATAAAATAAATAAACAAAACAATGATATACGTTGTGCAAAATGTTTGCACGTGTCCAGCTAATTTTATTTTTAATATTATATTGCCATGATCAAAATACCTTAGAAATAGTTCAATTTGCAATTTATTTCATATTATTTTCTATATCACAAATTTTTAAAGATTTTCCATACAAGTTTTTAGATCTTCTCAATCTGAGGACTCCTCGGCAGCCAACTGAAAAACTTCGCCAGAGAACCCGCTGGAAGAACTGTCTGACGAAGCATCAGATGGCCGACTCTCCGCAAAGCATTCCCCTTTCTTTACGAAGATGATAGCTGCAAATTAAATAAGAAGTTTATAAGAGTTAAAACATCTACATTGGTGCAGAATTCTGTACTTTAGTACCGAATACATTTATCCCCAAACCTCAAAAACGCCAAGGTTTGTAAATGAAGAAAGATACCTGAATCTCAGGACTGTAGATTTTCTGAAATAACATGTCTGTGGACGACATTTTAAAATAAATTCATCCTGCTTAAATAATTGCTGAAAACGTAATTTTTCATTCCTTATCCCCATGTTTCCTTGTTCCAAAGTATATTTGTTCTCTTCAGCGTTCATCTGGTTCATTTATTTGACATCAGAGGTTCTTAACATTTTTAAACAATGGATTATTTGTGTAATAAAAATGTTTGCGTCGCCTTAATGATATAATAAGATATATTACACTTACGTCCATTTAAAAATATATTGTAATTAATTACTATTGTTATAATTCACTTTCATTAATTTCAGTTATATTTTCAGAACTAATGTCATATATATTGATTACAGCCTATAGATTTGCAGGTTGTAACCACAAAGATCACACAGATTTGTAACCACAAGGGACACACAACCATATACTTACACAATCACAATTACTTAAGTAATAATTAAGCTTACATTTTCACTAGACTGATATATAAGCACTGGTAGTTACGTGTATACTCGTGGCATTAACAGAAATGTTCACTTCTCAGACCCTTTCTGTGTCAGCGTTCGCTCATCTATTATCACAAGACTACTTTGCCTTGTTATCAATTCATTTATCTTAACTTCCCTAACCCGCCTTATCGAACATAACTAGCCTGGAACTACATTGGCCCTGGTGTCTCCCAAGCACCTAACTCTAGCGGTGTCGGCAGTTAATCCTAAATGTAGTCATAATTGAACGCTGCTTCGGTGTGACCAATATTTCAAATATTTTAAACCTTCTGGTTAATATTTTTACTTTCATATACATAAAAATATTCATATATATATATATATATATATATATATATATATATATATATATATATATGTATAAAATGAGTGTTTTTATTTTTTCTTCGATGTATGTAATAATTGCCTCATATGTTTTTCTGCCCCATAATCAAAGAAGTTCATGGTTTATATGTACTGTAGTACATTTATACGAAAAATTTGAAAATTTTTGTGTAAAATTATTAAGTTGAAAATTATTATTTGAAATACATTTATTAAGTGAATATTTTTAATGAAATCTTTTAATATTTCTCTTATTGTGCCTTTTTAAACAAAATGAAAAATACTTTTCGCCGTATGATCTTACTTACTGATGTTGTGTACAAGTGCATGAGAATTCATAGAGCATCTGTTTGGGAATGTTTTGTAGCTTCCATCAGGCATGAGACCACATACAAAGTCTTCTTCTGCAGAGCACGAGAGAGCAGCAGACCAGTCTTGGCCTAAGGCGGCAAATACCATGCCTATTTAACAGCGTGAGAACATACAAAATTACATTACTGTTCAATTATATAAATTTATTATTATTATTATTATTAATAATATGCGTCTGTGTGTCTGTGTCTCTGTTACAAGTAGGAAGGGGGATTAGCACTTCATAATACTATTTTTGCATTGAGAAGAAAAGATAACAACATTGAAAAATATACTGTATCAGTTGATTTTAACGCAGAAAAACTTTGTAATTTTCCGTGTTTTGTCCAGAAATCTATTATTCAAACCTACCGTAAATAATAAACAACGTACTCATACGTACATGCTAAAAATATTGTACCTATTGAGTTTTTAACCTTTCATTTTGTAGGAACACATAATTATTACAAAGTATTAAATAGAGATTGAGCGTGTTTAACCACTTATGGAATCAACTCGCCGTGTCGTTCTCAAATACTGCAAATAAACTCGGTACAAAAATAAACTTCGTGCACTACCGTCGTGTTACCTAAAAGAAGAAGTGGAATCAGAGACTTCATGTTGATGAACGACAATACCACGAAGTATGTGATACAATGTATCATATACGTGAACGATATACGTCGTTCCTTATCTGTTTTCGTTGTCGGTTCTGATTGCCGCTCTCGTTATCAAATCCAACCTTGAATGAGAAAATTGCAATTGTTAGAGAGAACACCCATACTTTTTTACTGCTTATTCAATTTACCAACAGCACATTAAAACGTTAGTCGGTTTATCAGTCCCAGATTACTTTTTTGTTCAAACAGTGAAAACTGTGCTTTTAAGCATCAATAATATCCAATATTCATGTTTTCACATATTAGTTAATATTGTATTTGTGTGCAGTATTATTATTATTATTATTATTATTATTATTATTATTATTATTATTATTATTATTATAGCCTGTTACAATCTAGTAGGGAGAAAGGGTCTCCGGATGGGTTATACAGTGGTTAGAGTTCCGGAACACCCAATTCGGGAACTTCCGTATACAGACGCTCTTTACACAGAAAATAAGAAAATGTAACAGTGTTCACCTTGTCACTGTCAAAGGGAATAGCCGAATAAGGTCGTGGAAAGTCCCCCCAAAACCAAGTCGATATTGGCGATTCTCCTGTGAAAGAGAATACAAAATGTAGTAGATACACAAAAAATCAGCCTCCTAGGGCAATCTGTTTGCAGAGATACGAGAAAAGATGTTTTGCATGCTTAATTTTTTTCTCAGAATTTGTTGCGTGTATCAGGCTAAAAAATTCCAGAGACAGGGAAACATAGTTCAATTTAAAGGAATTTTTGTCAACGAATTTTGACACCAAATGCATATAGAAAAAAAATTTTTGAAAATTTCGACGTAATAACGTTGAAGTACTGTCTTAATTTTCCCCATAAAATGGGTCCTAGAACTTTCTATAACATAATTTTTTCAGATATTTAAACAATGTGGACTGTAGTGAAAAAAATAACCATTTTTTTAGTTTACACAGTAGATATTTGCGCCAAGATGTGATTTGAAAAAATTGTTTCACCAATGTTTAAACAGTTTATATTAAAATTATTGAAAGATCTTGCTTACCAGGATGATGTGGATCTTTTTGGTGACAAATATTTGTTTTATAGGGAAAGTATTTATATTATCTAAATAAAATTATCAAACCCCTTTTGTTTTTAGGGAAACCTATACTTTTATATTGCAATGAGGTCATTGCTAGTCGCCGGACCCAAAACTTCCCCCTCTGTCACGCCGATTAGGAAGGTCCCTGATTTGACACGGCTCAGCGCAAGACGCGCGAACGCGTGCCAGAAGATTCAAAAGATTTACGATTAGGGTGCAATTGTCTCTCGGGGACAGCCCTTCAGGCAAACGGCGGCCAGTTCACGTGCACGGCTAGGCACCGGAACAAGCAAATTATAGAGATCCCGGCTACTGTTGAAGTTATCCCGTAGGACCCATATAAGCGTCACGAAGACAGCAGAAAGGACTGCTTTGTTCATCTCCGGTGTACACACACGCACAACAAAGACCACCAATCAGGCGCCCAGAAAATGAGGTTAATTTGAAAATACCCTATCGGCTTCCGACTCGCGTCGAATATTTTGGAAACTAAGATTTCGGCCAATAATATTCAAAATTCCAATCACGTGAAGGAGCGATGGGCGAAACTTGGAAAAAGGGTGGGGATGCGACGCAGGAAGCTCGAGAGCAGCGGATTTTTGGGAGAAGACGGATAGAAGGCGAGAGAACGACACAGAATTGAGACTGCAGTGTTGATGAGAGGTAGTGGGAGCAGTGACTTGGGGGTCGACCAACATAGTGCAGGCCGCCCAGTATAAAAGACAATCAGGAATTTATTCCGATTTCAACGGGCCGGCGCCTCCGGAAGGAATGATTGTGCAGCCGGCATTGAGGCGGCCTGGTGGGGGGTGGCGCAGACGCCCTCCAAAACCACCGTCGAAGCCAGGAGCACTAGCACCGCACGCACTGCTGCTTCCGGTTGGCTGCGCCTTGCCGTGGTGCGGCTCGCGACAGCGACTGCTTCGGGGACGACTACGGATTGTGCAATCATCGAAAGAGGTGAACGAAAGACTTTCATTTTGTAATTATTCCAAAGACATTAAAAAGTAGGAAAAGTGTCATTTAATGTAAATAACATATAATTTAGTTTAAGGGGCTTCCTTACCCAAATTGTATTATAGAAACATAAGCAATAAATGTGTTCTTGCCATTCAGGTGATTGACACTTAAAGTTACAAAACTTTGTGATTATTGTAAAGTAGTGGTAGTAATAGCAAACCCCGTGCATGCCCTCATTCAAGAGTGCCTACCCCTTGAGGTTCTCAAATGCCGGTGACAGGTAAGTGCCCGTTTGGCGCCCTTCATTGATAAATTTAACGCGCACACCTGTCAGCTGATTACCGACGCACTTCGGTGTGACGGTATTCCCCCCCCCCTTTGTGAGGTACCCAGACCGCGAGCTGCGCGCATTGCGCGCATGCGTGTGTTGCCGTGGCGGCAGGATGGGTTCATCACAATATGGTTTAGGTAGGGATCCCAGAATTGCCCCAAAAAATGCACAGAGTACACTTCTATTCGTAGCACGCCACTCACAGTTTTTAACTCTCTTTGAAGGAAAATAAAATAAAATTGTATAGGTATTGTATAGGTAAATGAACTATCGAGTCACGTATGTATTTATACATATTTACCTTGAACGCAAAAGCAATATTCTAAAATCTCAATACTGAATATTTTATTATGTTGAACGTATTATAAATGTGAATGGATAATCGTGACGGTAGGTCAATAAAAGTCTACTTTTTTACAGTTTTTTACTGTAAAACAAGAGTTTTATGAACCTGTCTTCACGATTCTGCACACATTCCGTATATTATTGCTCAAAAGTAAAACTTTTCACTGTTTCAACGAGATTGTTGTATAGGACTGATAAAAGGAAAAATGTTGATGAATCTTTCGTAAATTCTGCAAGCAGTTTTTTAAAATTTATTTCTGCCCGTTTGACAGGCTTTGCCTGTCGAGGAGGATAATTATACGGTAAACAGGTTTCAGACTTTTGAGAATGGCCATCCACAAGCAGTGGCATTTATTACTCGGAAGAATGTAAACATTGTGCTAAATTAAATGAAGCGAGGTTGAAGACTTTCAGTTTTTATATAAATTGTCATTTATGGAGGATTATGGTGGTTTGAATGGGTCTTTGGGATCCCTGGATTTGATAGATGGGTATGCAGTATTACGACCTAGACTGAAGATTAAGGAGCACAGGGAAGACTGAAGGTTCTGATAAACATTTTGAGCTATTCGTGTTATGTGGTCGCTCAATGAAAGATCTTTTAATTCTCTGAGAATCTGATGTTTGGAATGAACCAGAGGGCATTTAAAGTTCTTCTTAAAATATATATTTTGTATGGCTGTTAATTTTTGGAGATTGCTAGGGGCAGTACACACCCAATCTGGACTTACATGGTTGGTAGAATTAAGGATTTAAATAATAACAGCCGGCACACACATTTCAACGAAGAACGTGCATTAACTAAAGTAAAGAATGTTGATAGTTTTGCAGATACTTGGTTGGCTATTGCGTTAATGTGGGGTTTTCCAGTTAATATTTTGTCAATCAACACTCCCAAGTATTGCATCGGTGACGAGATCCACGGAATGTATATGAAGTATGTGTGTGTGTGTATATATATATATATATATATATATATATATATATATATACAAGAATTTTTTGGTATAACGTGATATATTTCGCTTGATGTTTACGGCTTGGGTCCAGTTGACATACTAGTTTACGATAAAATCCTTGGATACGGCAATGTTGTTGCAAGAGCGTTGCAAAGAGGGCAATATAATCTGCGCCGAACGCTGTCTTGGATTCACCCTGAGTGGGAATATCTTATCTCAAAATGTTGAACAGATTGGAGAATGAGAGATAATACCGATCCTTGTGGCACACCTGCAGCAACGGTGTGCGGGTGAGAGGTCGAAGAATTGATTTTTACAACTATAAGCAGTTATCATACATGAGTGTTTTCCCTATTGATTGGCGTTTTCTGATTCATCGTTCGATTCGATGAGACAGAACGACAATCAGAACTGACGAGAACAGATAAGAAAGGATATATGTCCTCTTCACACATACGGTACATTGTGTCACGTACTTCTTACGTGGTATATTGTGTTGGCGTTCATCATCATGAAGTTCCTGATTTCACTTCTGATATGTAACAAAACAGCACTACACGAGTTTAATTCTGTACCAACATCATTATTAGCTGAATTTGAGAACGACGTGGTAGTGCACATTAAGTCGTTACGAGCACCATCGCAATTGAAATTGCGAAATCGGTGATAATGCGATCCTATGAAAATTTATAGTTACATGTACCATAGCAACATTGTTATCTTATTTCAGAAAAAATTCAAGGTGGGAATGCAGATTAATTGGTTATCTCGCTCATGAAAGTGGACTAAGTTCTTAAGACTAATCTGTCAAAGTTGAAATTATGCTATTAAGTGAGAATTCAATAGTGAAAACAATACTTTTTCCTCAATATTTTGTCATTTGTAACAAAACATTTTACTTCACAACCTTATTTCATATGCCAGTAAACTTAGTGGTATATTAATTTGGGAAATAAGTTTTTCATTTTGTACTCAAGTCAATGGGTAGAACATTTTTAGGAAATATGTATATTTATGGATATATTATTTTTATTATTTACAGAATATGTGAGTAATAAGTTTCCGTAAAACACCTAAAAATACGAATTTTTTCAGCGTAAAAATAAAGTATGCTTTTCCATTTTGGTGTCCTTTATTATACAGGGTATTTGATAATTATCAACTGTCATTGCACAATGTTTCTCCTACTCACTAAGATCAAACCAAAGCAGAATCATGAAAGAACTTTCACGTTTGTTTCGTGTTTATGTGTCACATAGAAAACCACACCTGTTAGCCTGATCTATTACCCAAGAATTAATATGTGGCTTAACCCATCCCCATGAGTCGTCCAGATTCACACCTTTCGAGGCCCAATTTAATAAAAAGCCAAAACCTTTGTTCCCTACGTTGTGGAAATTAACCACCCAAATACATATTACCCCTGAAGATAGGTGCCAGATTATGCTTTCAAATTTGCAGCCGGTAAGGCAAAGAAAACAATACCAGAAAAGTAAAACTCATCTGTTTCAAGTTGGTGACAAGTTTTGTTAAAGCTCTCAGAGTATCTAATCAACCTGAAGGTCTCATAAGTAAATTTTTCCCCTTTTTGTAGGTCCTGACCAGGTTATTAAGCTTGTAGCGCCCAATTCATGCAAATTACGTGCTTCAGATGGTTCCGAGGTGGGACCTCACAATTTTTATAACCTCGTTCCTTTCAGAGAATAGACCGATTAAATGGCTAGAAAGAAAATAGGCCTCCTTTATGTCGCTCTGATTAGGTTAACACTAATTTAATTTACATATGTGTCAGTTCCTCCCCGGCTACCTCGCTTTTGACCACATTTTAACATTAATTAATTTCATGTACCGCTTCTACTTGACTGGTTCGGATTGCGGGTGCTATGGGAGTACGGCGTTGAATAAGTTGTTATAAAGGGAGAAAGTGATTATAAATTATTTGTTGTCTACTTGAGTCGTTATCAATGGATGAAAGATCAAGGGTGAGAATTTTACTAATTTGAATTATTGTTGAGGTGAAGAAAACTCTGTACTGTTTATCTATCAATTTAGCTAACTATCGACATCGGAGACCTTAATTATTCAATATTTAAGTTATTCGTTTAAACAAATTAATAAATAAAAGAATCGTTTAATTATTATACCAGTAATTTGTCACATTACTATTTCTTGAAACTTAACAGTTAACACTGTGTGATTGGAATATTATGTATCGATATGTAGTTTTCTGTATACAACATTTTTAAACTCTTACGATGAGTCGAAAATCCCATTTATTAAACACGTTGTGTTACTACTTTTCCTTTATTTTAAAAAATCGAAGTGCCACCTAATTATACGGTTCCCACTCTATTTGATTTCGCTTGCATACAACTTTTCACTCTAATTACTTTGCAGTAGTGTTTAACGATCAGTAGAATATATGTCATTGTCCTGTTTCATTAGTCTTCTTAAGTTTGTTTTGATTGGTTCCTCCTAAATATTATTTAGTGGATTAGATAATTTTTTCCTTTAATTAGCAGTAATGATACTTTATGGTTATGGCATAATACGTTAACTCATTCTAGTAAGTAAGTTAGTTATCGCAATTTTGTTCCTCAAATCATTGACAATGATTTTTTCACTTGTATTTCTTCAAACATTACGTTTATTGTGTTTAAGGTAACTAAATACTTCGGGTTAGTGAAACTAATTAGTAATAATCTATGTCTTTGATTCATTAGCATCTCTGAATATTTTAATTTTCATACTTGTTCTCACAAGTTTATTTATAAGTTTTCATAATAATTGAATATTTCTGATTTGTTCCTTTCTTTAAGTACCTAGTTTGATTACATCTTCGTTTATCCATTTAGCGATCCTACCGTTGTGTTCATCACCCTTTCTGTTAGATTGAAAATACATGTTCCATACGTTTTTCAATCTCAATTTACGGGGGGGCAATGCAATGAGGTCATTGCTAGTCGCCGGACAAAACTTCCTCTGTCGCGCCGATTGGAGAGGTCCTGATTTGACGGCTCAGCGCTAAGGACGCGCGAACGCTCGTGCCAGGAGACTCAAAGATTTTGATTGAGGTGCGGTGTCTCCGAGGACAGCCTTTCAGGCAACCGGCGGCCAGTCCGTGCGTGAAGGCACGGAACAAGCAAATTATAGAAGTCCCGGCTACTGTTGAAGTTATCCCGTAGGACCCATATAAGCGTCACGAAGACCAGCAGAAAGGACTGCTTTACATTTCATCTCCGGTGTACACACACGCACAACAAAGACCACCAATCAGGCGCCCAGAAAATGAGTTAATTTGAAAATACCTATCGGCTTCCACGACTCGATAGAATATTTCGGAAACGATTAGCCAATAATGAACAAAATTCCAATCACGTGAAGGAACGATGGGCCGAAACTTGGAAAAGGGTGGGGATGCGACGCAGGAAGCTGGAAGCAGCGGATTTTGGCGAAGACGGATAGAAGGCGAGAGAACGACAAGTCCCCTGTAAAAAAACCCTCTTTTTTAGAGACCTTTTAAAAAGACGGGTTCCATGGGAGCTGCAAATTCATCTATACTACTGAAATAAATAGAAAGATTTTCAGTAAATTATACTTAAATTTGAGTGCATGTTGAGTTCATTTCCCTTTATATTTATTTTAGCCTTTATGTTTAAATATTTTAAAGCCAGATTATTTGTTACACAGGATCTTCCTCAGGCGAAGATTATTGAAAATATTTACAGTCATGTCTCACATTCTGGAATAATGAAGTTACCTGACATCTTGAAACAATTACTGAAAATATTTGTAACTCTTCTCAGTTAGAAAGAAAATGAACATATTCTATTTTTTAACTTGTGGCATACTGAGGAATTAGTTATGTGTTCATGTGTAATTTTTCTATGAACTTCCAGAATTTCATTAACACAAAATTAATATCTAGTATAAATAGTAAAAGTGAAATATTTAAATGTAGTCTTTCTGCACAGATAAATGTTATTTATGTATGAACATTTGGGAAGGTGAGCACTATCTACTATAAATTGTGGTCCATCATGGAGCAAAGTTGCAAAATTGCTGCTCTACAACCTATAAGCCAAGAGTAATCATTTATCTTTTTATTAACTCTACCTCTTTGTATGCAATTATAAGCAACCTGCAATGAGCTTTGAGTAAAATGAAGGTATTTGTCTTTAAATTACTGTTTTTGAATATAATTGTGTTTTGTAAAGTGTGTATGTGATTATGTTTTTTATCAATTGAAGTTTTAATGACATTGGGACTTTGTCCTCAAAACGTTTTACTAGCAGTGTTTTGTGATTTGCATGTTATATTGTTCACAATTTAGCTATGTGTGTTAGGTTTTGTATTATTTTGTATGAACTCAAAAAGGAGTTGGAACTGTACTCAAAATGCAGCGTTACAATTATTAATGAAAATGAACGTAAACATCCACAACCAAATTGTTTGTATGTTAAGCCCCCAAGACCTAAATATTTACAATCATCTTTATTTATGACATGGGAACTCTTAGTTTTTGACAAAGTGTGGCAATACAATAAACTTGAGTAACAACTTTGAAAAAGAATGATTGTTTGATAATGAACATCAATGATTGTTTTCTTATGATATTAATTTCATTCTAGAGTAAGTTGCAATTATTGGTAGTAAATTACACTATTTATGTAAGTTTTTGGAAGAGTCAAAATATAAAATGACATGAAAGAAGATTTAGAAATCTTTCTGATTCCATATATATATTTGCTTCACCCATAAATTTATTTTTCTTTCGTAGATGATCCCTGTTCCATCAAATATGAAAATAGTTCTCTTTGCTAAACAGAAGAATAAGTTAAACAATTGATGGGTCTTTCAATTCAATACTATTTAAAATAAAATATCCATGATACTGAAATGAAAACGAAAACTTATTGCAAATTGTATTGTGTATTCTAAGTTCCTTCAAATTAGTCTTGGTTTAAATGAGTGAGAATATATTGCAGTGTCTGAGATAATATAATTCTGGGGAAATACTATATTCAATAGAATGTTTGTTTATGAAGAGAAAAAGGAAGGCCAACGGTATGTACATATATACTAAATGTGTGTGTGTGTGTGTGTGTGTGTGTGTGTGTGTGTGTGTGTGTGGTGGGGCTGTGTGTGTGTGTGTGTGGTGTGTGTGTGTGTGTGTGTGTGTGTGTGTGAGGAGTGTGTTTTTCAAGGAGGTAAATTCAAAGCATACGGCCGTACCACATGATAGTGTGAGATTTTTACCCACTAAAACCAAACCCCCCTTCCCCCCTATCCTCCCCCGGAACCGCCGTCAGCATTACATCACGGAGAGTGGATCAGAGTGACAGCCCAGCCACTTTCTTCGCCACATCTTGGGAAGGTTTCGTTGGATCAGTCGACTTCCTTCTTTCCTTTCTATTTCCTGAGCTCAGCTATTATGGTCTGCGCATATGCGTCACCGCATTGGTTTCTGAGGCGAGCATGCACCCAACCATTGCTTGGGGTGTCAGCGGGTCGATCCGAGTATATTCAAAGGGCCGTCGCTGCAGATGGTATCGCGGGCACTGGAAGAAAAATGCTCGGCGTCTTCGACAGCAGGTTCACATAGTGGACAGAATGGGGTTGAACCTGTGGAGATATGCCGAAAGCATCCATGTCCAGACAACAGCTGAGTCAAGAAGACATTTACTTCGCCGTGTTTACGGTTGATCCACGGTGCAATGGAGGGAATGATGGGTACGTCCATCTTCCTTTAATGGACTTGTCCCATCGATCCTGGCATTCGAGCAGTGTGTCGAGCAGTCTGGGTTCCTCTTTTTTGTGATATCGCCCCCGTCTCCCCTGCGCCAAGATATCGACAGGAGGCATCCCCGCGATGACGCACCACTGCATCGTTTGACACAGTGGGGAATGCACAACTACCCGCAATGCTGATAACCTGTACACTGACGTCATCCTCGGACGTAACTATTTGTCGACGTGGAGTTGGCCCATTCTGAGGCTCCATAGAGCAAGACGGACCTGACAATCAAGGCCAGAAGATTCCTTTTCTCCTGACAGAGCCGTTGTTGGGCATTAGCCTCGACAGTGCTGCATTAATTACGCCGCTTTATTGCTATTCGGGTGGTCGCAAGTCAGACAGGCGTCAATCATCAGGCCAAGATATTTGATCGAGGGCCCTGATGTAATAAGGTGGTCTCCAACTTTCAGAGGATGGTTTTTCTTTTTCCTGTAGTGATCGGGATAACAGTCTTTGCTCAGCTAACTGCAGACCTGAGGACTGTGCCCCCGACTCAACAATAGCGATCGCTTCGTTGCAAATGTAAAAAATTTTCCCTCAGTGTATGTCGCAACGGTGACGATAGTAATGTCGTACGCGAAACCAATAACCACCCTTCTGGGAGGGAAGCCAAAGGGACTTCATCATACATCACATTCCAAATGTGAATCCAATACGACCTTGCGGACACCAGCGGTGACATTATGTACCTTCGGTCCATCATTTGTATCGTAAATCAAGTCTCTATTACTCAGATACTCGGCCACAATCTTCCTGTACGTTGGCACCTTAAATCTGTGGAAGCTTGTGAATATTTCTCCATCTGGTGATTTGGGAATGCATTCTTAATATCCAACCTAACGACAGCATAGTACTATTTTGGGCCTCTTTCCATCGGGTTCCTCCAATTGCTTGTCGGGGGGTGTAATGATAAGATGGACTGCGTCAACAGTCGAGCGGGCCTGCGGAAACCATACTGATTTTCCGGAAAGGCCTTCTCTCCTCTACAGCTTTCTCCAGTCTGGTACTAACAATTTCTCCAGAACCTTGCCAGCTGCGGCATACACTGGGGCCCGGTATGGCGATGGATCTCGGGAGATTTATTCCCAGGAGGAGCACCAGGCGCTTTTTTTTCCATCTTTCTGGGTACACCCCTTCTCTCTAGCGAAATAAGATCCACAAAGATGTTGTGAGCGAGTATCGCGTCTTGAGGCAATATTAGGAATGTTACCCGGTCCGGACCCTTTTTGTGTTGTCGATTCTGCTGATTGCGTGCAGAATTTCTTCTTGCGTGACTGGAGGAACATTTCTAGCTCAGATAACGGTATATTAACTGGTTCACCGGGAGGGTTTCGGAAATGGGGGCTGTCACAATTCTGGAGCATTTGAGCAAGTGAGAACGTAGGTGCCACTGTCTTAACCCTTACCTGACCGTCTTGTACGGCCTTCCCATGGATCCTTTTCTACCTCGTCACACGGCTTTTGGCGCATAAGTGTTTGCTCTTGCGGATTTCTATCTTCAACTGGCTTCGAGCGAGTTTGTATTGCTCTTGCAATTGAAGAAAGTTGTCCTCCCACGAGCTCTCTGGTACTGTCTTCTGCCTTGAAGGCACTTCCGACGTAATTGGGCGATTTGTTCAATCCACCAGTAAACTGGTGAACGTCGAGTGATTGCGCCCGTCTAGACATAGCTGCATCGCAGGCTTGGTTACCCATTTCTAACCTGCCCAGCTTTGTCATCTGCGGTACTTGTTGGTACTATCGTCTCCAAACATAGTCGGAAAATTTCTGCGTCAAACTTTTTTGCTTTCCACCCATCTGGCTCATATTTCGTGCAAATTATCTCTCCGCAATTTGCACCCCATACAAAAGTGCCTGGTGGTAACTAGGGATAGGTTACTAACCTCCAGGACACCCGATTCTCAAAGATTATCTGACATAAACGTCAGATCCACAGCAGATCCCACGTCCCCCTGCGGAAGTTGGAAAAGTCCACTGCGTTGGCGAGCTCTACATTCAGAAGGAGAGGGATGCCAGGGAAAGCTCGACCCCGCCTCATTAGTGGACGAACTACCCCACTCAACCGCCCAGGGGCGAAGTCTCCCGCAATCACCAAGGGGGTTCGTCCTCTGCGTCGTACATAAGCGGTCGAGGAACTGCTCAAACTCGTCCATTGTCGCATTTGGTGAAGTAATAGCTATAGAGGTAAACGCCGTTTACTTTTTCCCCGACAAATCCAGCCCGGTCCTTTATTACTTGCTGGAATGTGTTTTCACAGGCCCAGATTGCCACTTGGCCGTGGAGGTCAGATCCCACGCTGTACCCTTTACGGTTGTATACTGTTCGCATATATTGCTAAATCAACCTCCCATCCCTAACCGACTGTGCCAGGATATCCGGGGGACCGCGCAATGGTTAAGATTGAGTTGTATAATTCTCATTTTTTATCGGTTATTGCTTTTTGCGCTTTTAGGTACGATTGACACCTGCTGCACCCCGTGCATGTCTCATTGTTTCCTTCTTTTACAGCAAGCACTTTGCGTCATTTGTACATGACTTAGCAAGGTGATCATCACCCACAACATGCACAAGTTGGCTTTTAAGCTTTGTGCTTTTCTGAGGTGTCCAAAAGCCAAACATCTGTAACACCTCAGAGGACCTTCACGCAGAGTGCAGTACAACGATCCTATTCTTATTTTACGGATGGGCCCAACAATTTTTTAGCCACCGCAACAGGAAGGCTGACTATTGCTACCTGTGTTCCACCATACGATGGTCTTAGAGATTTGATCACGTAGCTGGAGATCACTGGCTTTGGGGGAAATTTGTCCACCAGAGCCCAATGCACTTCCTCTTTAGTTGTGACCTCATCCAGGTCCTTCACCTGAATGGGCACGGTGAGTGAGAGCCCTTCATCAGCGTCCGATCCAAACACCTTCTTTACAGAAGACTGAAAATCTATTGCTTTCTCCGGCAGACCGCTTCAGTTGCGAAAGAGATCGCCGCCAGCTGTCTTCCGGATGTGCGTGACATTCTCGTCCAGATCTTTAAGCTCAGGTCAGTTTTCATTTTTTTTAGGATGTCCGCGACGCAGCGTCGTCCTTCTTCTTATCATCAGGGGATCTGGTCTGGGTGACCTTTTCGCGTTTTAGAACGCTTCGTTCTCTTACGAGTGACCACTTGCCACTCCGGTCCCTTTTCGTGCCACTTCGGGCTCTTCTCGGCATTTCGGAGAGGGTTTTGTGCCCGGATTTTATCCTTCCTCACCTTGGGCACCTGGGAGTTCCGGTTTTTGAAGGATCGCTTCTCGATGAGTGCCCCGCAGCCACCTTCCTAGGGCGTCTGAGTCACTCTTCCTTGCAGTAGGTTTGACAACTGAGGATCTGGTCTCGGTGATTCTCCTTTGGAGTGCTACCACCCCGTTAAAGTGCGTCTGAATCGAATACGCCAATTTCTTTGATATCACCATGAACATTAGGGCGAGGCTTATAAAATTGAGAAGCTCGTTTTTTTCTTCTCAAGGCTACACGAAGCCGTTGTTCGCAAGATCATCACTAGTAGCAAGGATACTGGGAGCCTGTCGTCCTCTGCTGAAGTACTGCGGTCACTGGTTGACTTCGCCTGGGAACCCGCTTGCTCATCCCAACAGACGCCGGATGGGGATCCTGGCCTCTGCACCGTAAAACTGAGATCCCAGAAGACCTTCCAAATTTGGTTTTGACTGGGGTGTCTTTCTCCGCCTGTTGGTCCGTGAGAGGTATTTTAATTGCCTCTTTACCTCATATCTAGAGATTCCTTCCTTGTCCGCCACTTTGGGGGCACGTTGTTAGGGTTTCAGGCCCCGGCTTCACCCTTTACCCTGGGCCAGGGGTTTTAAACCAACCAGACCGTATCCCGACATACTTTCTGGGGGCTCCCGTACGGCGGTTACGCCATTCCGACAGGGTGACTTGTCAGAACCCCTTCTCTCGTCTGTTGGTCGACCCGTACCGCCGAAGGGATTGGTTACCACCCTGGGCACGGGGTTTCTCGACTCGACAGGGTCCACCTGTTGAAGGTGAACGGGGTTGGATGGAGAGGCTAGGGACTCTCTTCAGCGAGACTTAATCGCATCACATCCCGGCCCGTGTGTGTGGTGGTGTGTGCGTGCATGCGTTGCGTGTGTGTATATAAAACATACTTCCATGCATCACTGATAGTGTTAGACACAATATGCCCAAACTAATACTTTACATCAGCTTTGTCTCCAGAACACACCATCAAAAATTCACAAATAACTCTTGATAACTATTTTATGATGCTTATCAGACAGACAAAAATTTGAAGTCCCTTAGACGTTTTCAAATATAGTCTCTTTGTTGATTAGTAATTTTTTATGTCTTTTTGTTTTGGGGATTAAAAAATTTAAAAATAGTGTTTATTTCATTGAAATGATCTTGATATATTTGAAATTATTGCAATATCATGTTTTTTTAAAACAATTGAGACAGAAAACATGGCCCTGTAACAAAATACTGAAGAATATTTAAGTCTGTGACTTCCTTTTTTGGGTTTAGTCCAGTTTACCTTGAAGATAGAAAAAAACTGAAATAGTCTTGCTTTGCTTCTGAGCAAATAATGTTCTCTCTCCTCTCATCCTCACTTACTGTTTTTAAAAAAGAAATTAACCGAAAAATCAAACCCACGCTCAAATATCAAGTGATACCCACGCCAGAAATCTTTCTCGTGGGGTATAAGCGCCCTGACCTCCAAGGTTGCATTGTGTGCGGCTCGTCGGAGGCAGGTCCACGACCTATGTTCCGTCGAATATATATATATATATATATATATATATAATATAGTGACGTCATGGATTAGACAACCCCATAACGCCACCATCAGCTACGTAAAGAAACCACGAACAGAGAGAAGTCGAGACGCGGCGGAGCGATGGTTTTTAAACGCGCCATCTACCCACAGCTTTCGAATCCCGAGCACGAACCAGCGAATAATGTTTTTCCGGGAGGTCACGAAAAGAGGAGAAATTCCCCTCCAAAATTTCCAGGCGCGAGTACCATAAGTATCGCGGCGCGCCTCGGAGGGGCCTCTTTTAATTGCAGCAGCGACGGCGACTAGAGTGAGCCCCTTCGATTGTAGCAGCGACGGGGGCTAGACTGAGTTCTGAAAAGGGGATTGTAACTTTATAGCATAGGAGTTTATTTTAACTTAGTAGTTAAAAGTTGCTCGTGAAGCGTATCTTCCAAAGTGAGGAAATTAATGAAGGCAAAACAGTCTTCGCATTCACAATATTTGAAGAGCAAACGAAGTGACTGTTTGACTTCAAATAATTTCAAATTTGTAAAATTCGCGCAGAAGGACATTAACGAAATCCAGCACCCTCATATTGCACGCTGAGCCCACACATACCCAAAGTGTGGTAGGTGGGCCCGAAAATTAAAGCAAAACTTCAGCAACATTAATTATTCGAGGCTGGAAGCGCGAACGAACTTGTACGAGGCGCGGTAGAAGAAGAAGTCGACCCAGGAAGAGCGAAGCGTAGGTGAGAAAGTTTTGGGAGGGGAACGAGAATCGTACGAGTCCGAGAAGGGGAAGGGTTTGGAAATTGAGGCTAGGCGAAGTCCGAGTTCGAGGAAGGCAACTGTAACGTCGAGGGACAGCAAGCGAAGAAGAGTGCAAGCGGAGCGAGGCAGAAAATCCCCAAGGTTACCTACAGGCGAGCGATGCGGAGCTTTGAGGTAAAGGAACTGTAATTTTTATGCGACGATCAGGGGGGAAAGAGAATAGCCGTAGGTAACTAGAGGATAAAAGAGTAAAATAATTTGGTAGATGAAAATTGAAAGAGGAATGAGCAAATTTAAATTGTAATTGGTGAAAGTGTGTTCCGGGGAGTCGAGACGACGCCAATTTTTTGTTTTGCATTGTTTTTTTTTTTTCAGACCAACTACTTAAAGTGCATTATCCTGTTACATAATTGTGTCACTGTATTTTTTCATTGAACATATGCTTATTTTATTCGTATTTTATCTGATTCATTGTGTCAAGAGTTCAGACCTTTATGATACCCAAAAGATTCTGCTTTCTGAGATTTTGCTCGCTTCACGAGCATTCAAAATTTTATATATATATATATATATATATATATATATATATATATATATATATATATTGTAACCGCTTGTCGTCGGCTCATTCATGACAAAAGAAATATAGAAGGAAATATCTGACATCATGCCCTACAAATAGTTTCTATAGTAGCGAAGAGATGGCGTCGCCGAAAAAGATTTCTGAACGCACTCAGGCTATAGCAATCAGAAACTTTTTTGGAAATACGGGCGTTAGAAGTTTGTGTCGGGAAAAGTTCTCTTCTTCTTGTTCGAGTCGCCGAGGTAAATAGAAGGCTACAAGTCCACCACATAATCGACGAAGGATACGTGGAAAATACGGGAAACTAAAAGTTTAATAAAAAGGTAATTGTCTGAATATTTTCATGAATTACTTACTGTGAAATGTCAAAAGATTACATGAAATTTTAAATGAATATTAAACTTGAATGCAACGAATGAAAGAACGACAGTGGTAGTAGACCAAAATGAATTTATAAAACCACGTTGCTGCATTCTCGTTAAAAAAATGGAGGATTTTGTAACATAGACATGTTTCGTTTCTTTGTTACAGCTTTTATTTTATTTTATTCTACTTTTATTTTATTCTACTTCATTTTTATTTTTGGGATTTCATTTCGAAATTTATTGAAAAATTTTTACAATTTGAAAAGTATGGTTTATCCAAAAAATTGCCCTGATTTTTTGCTATAACGAAGTTATAATTTGGAGTTTTGGGACTCGATTCTGATGCGACCATCGCCTCTTTTTAAGCTGAAAAACTTCGCTGAACAAGAGGAGACGACGCTGGGAAATACCCGATTCCGGGGAAAGGGAGGCACAGACCGTCGCAGAAAAATTTACGCCCTTGAGGCGGAGCATCGCCCGACAGCCGTTTTTAACAGCGCGAGACCAGTTTGGGGGAATCTGCCGGTGGGAGTCACAAAAAAACAGAGAGAACATTCACTAAATTTCAGTCGGGAAAACTTTCAAGATAGAATTATAATTGTACTATTTAAAAACCTTTGTAATGTGAGCTTCCTCAGTAACAGACGTTGATGGGGCAAGTTTCATTGAACATTGATCTTGATAACCAGTAAATTTATTTCTTTTCTGCAGTCGTAAGAGGAATCAGATCAGAAAAATTTTTGTGTTTAATGATAAAAGTCGTTCTTGTACATAATTATTTATCTAGATTCATATAAATTGATTTAATGCTGTTTGAAATCATTTAAGAGAAATTGCCATGAAAAATTTTTTGAACAGGAGGAAACCCGTTAAACTTTTTCCCTTTAAAATATTATTTAAAGGGCAGTCAAAAAAACGTTGAAAAACAGAATTTTGAATGAAAGGCCACGAAAAAGCCGAATTTTAAAAATATGAATTTTGGGAGTGAAACATTATTCATGTTTTAAAAAAGGTTTTAGTAAATTTTTGAATATTGTTTGTATGTATTTTTTACAGGATGATTATTTAAATTTTGGATTTGTGTTTTCTTTAAAGGATAATTTTTTTGAAAGAGTACATATGTATTTGTTGTTTGTTTCGTGTAAATGTAGATAAAAAGTCATTATTGCTTTAGTAAAAATTAGTTTAGGTAGGGAACGCTACCAAAGTTTAAAAAAAAAGTGAGACATGGGGAGGATATGGAATTACGGGCCAGAGAATTTTTGATAGAATATATGTTATGTTTTTTTAAAACTAAAAAATTTGGTTTTTGGGTTTAAAAGGTGATCATTAGTTTAAAAAGACGAACCCACCACCGATGGGGAATTTATCCATGAATTGAGGTTTTCCCAGGTTTGCGTGAGGTGAAAACCTTTATCGTCACGAAATAAGTAAATAAAGGATTTACTTTAGAAATTTCGGCGTACTACTAAGAAGTAGGTAGGATTTGACGGTTACAATATATATATATATATATATATATATATATATATATATTAAAACACACCAAATTTTCTACCTTCCAACCCCGGGTGAGGGGCGTGATAGAATGAATGTCGTAAGCGAGTTTAAAATAATAAAATAAAAGATTATATCCTTCAAGTATATAATTTGAAAAAAAATTTGTTGGATTTCTGTAATCAAAAAGTTTCTAGAATTTCCCTAAAATTTTTTTAATAACAACATTGAATAAATTAAAAATAATAGATAAATAGATTCCCTTAAAAAACAGAAAACAATATTTAAATTTTTTACTTCAGGTGAATTAATAACTTAAACTTGCGTTTCCTGTCACATGCGATCATTCCCTTTGATTGTCTTTTTTTCTCCGAAATCAGTCGCCAGATGCTTCCCATGGGGGTCAGCTTTTCAGTCACTTGTACGGTAGCGCGACAGATTGAATTTTAAGGAAACAATGACAAAACAAGTGTACAAAATATATATATATATATATATATATATATATATATATATATATATATATAAAACATATATGTACTTTAAGCCCGGCTTGTTCCGTAAATTTATTTGCAAGGGAAGGTGTTCTTTTTTTGTGAATGGGTCAAGGGTTTTTAATCAGACAAACCGTTTGTGAACAAAAAAAACATGAATTATTTATTATTCCCATACAAACCCCTATTGATTACAAAATCGTGGTGGTCTTTATCCTTTTTTTTTACCTCAACCCAGAATCATTTTTTAGTTCTTTCGATCTTCATCGATCGAGGAAAATTTACCGTTTTAATACCCCCGAGCGTCGGCGGCTTGGGGGCCCCGGTTTCTCGTACCCTTCGCTGTGCCCTTTGCCCCCCCCACTGGGGGCCCGCCGATGCGATGCGCTGCATTTCCCAAGCACTTTTTCCAGCGTAATCTTCCCCCGGTGCCTCTGCGCCTCCCCCCTGAACCCCTTTTCCCGTTCACCCAGATCTACTCGATGTCATCTTCCGCGAGCTGACAAACGCCACTAATTATTCAAGGTACAGGGTTTAGCACGTGCCCCCCCATTTCACCAGGCTAATAGTCCGTGGCGTACCCTCTGCCCCAAGTTCTCTGATCAGTACTACCCCGGGTAATAGCTGTTACTTCGGGACTACGTCCGGGGCCATTAATGATGGTTTTATCTAGCAAAACCCGTCCGTCACTTTTTTTAGCGCTCATTCGTTCGCGACACTTTTTTCTACCTTGTTCGAACCCGGAGCAGCCCCAGGTACCCCTTTCCCTTTCAGGCGACCGGCCGTAACCCCCGAAGCCCCGCGGCGTCTTTTTTCACGCCCCAACCGACAACACTTCGCCGCCCGTAACTGCTTGTTTAGCGGGCGCCCTCTGGCAACCGTTTTGCCGCGGGTTACTTGTTGTATCACCGTTTTTTGGCAGAAACGCGGTGCGTTTCAATATATATATATATATATATATATATATATATATATAGATGCTCCTTTAAAAATTAAAAAAAATTAATGTAGAACAATTAACAGTTATTAATTTGCAAAATAAATATTTGGGAGACCCTTTTCCCTTGTTTTTCCTCAATGAACTGTTCTTTAATTTTTGCAAGTTTTGTTACTTTTTAATTCCCCAGTTTTGCTCCTGAATCTACAGCTATCAGAGACTTTGTGGTTGAAATTAGATTTAAAATTTTGGGAAAACTGCCCATACGGGAATCCAGAAGCAGAAATAACTAGTGGGGCAGAATAACAAGGGGTTTTTGTACTGGTTAGTTTTCATTTCTTTAGTCTGCGTTATCTTATAGGTTTTACTTCCACCCCCTTCTCAGATGCCATCCATTGGGCATAGAAGACATTTTTTTTCGTAATAGGTTGGTGTCTAGAAATTTGTTTACTTGAGAAGAGTTTTTGGGTAGTAAAATGGCGCCTTGTGATGTTACTGGGTATCACGGATATTCTCATGCATAGATTTCAATGAGACGGGGAAAGGGATTAGGCGGACAATCTTTGGGTTTGTGAAGGAAGTCTGTTTTAGTCTTGTCTTGTTGGGGCATATGAAATGCCTTTTTGAAAACGAAACATCCATCAATGTTCTTGCAGTTGCTACTGTAAACGATAGTATGTATGTATGTATTTTATATATGTTTTTTAATTATTATTAATTTTTATTATTATTATTATTATTTATTATTATCATTATAATAATTATTATTATTATTAAATCGTGTTACAGTTCACTGGTACTGAAACAGAAGTCACATAGATGTCCCTCTATTAAAGCATGACTTCCAAATTTAATACATATAATAGATGAGATTGTATATCAATAAACAAAATTTTATAGGGACAAATAAATAGATGCATATTTATATTACAATTCAAAATATATTTACATTGACTATTGTAGAACCTAAACACTTCATTATTTCCCAGAAACTTCCTGACCAATGAGCACATACTGAGTAAAACAGATTTCTGTAGACTGATGGTGGCACTCTTTAATTCCAAGTGTTTCTAGGAGTACTTTGGGTTTTCGGCATTCCGAAGTCCTATGCCTCCGAATGCCTGTTACTGAAAAAACCCAAAGGAAACACTCTTTGTTTCTATGATATTACACTGTTCTTTTACGATGTGGGCAAATTCTTGGTATTTCTGGATCTTCGCCTGATACACTGTCGTAAGATTTAGTATCGGCGATTGGTATCCACAAACCATACTTTTTCCGTTTTTATCCCAGTGTTATGTCAGGTCTGTTTTGGTGCACTGCTCGATCTGTCAGTACACTCGGTTCCAACATTTTAGCTGTGTTTTCGGACATTTTTGAAATATTTGCATGTGTATCATGGCATGGTGCTAACCACAAATCTTGACGATTTGGACATGGATAATTCGTCCCACCATATCAGTCGTTCTTTTTTCGTAAGGGCAGTGCTCTACAGCCTGAGATAATATGAAGAGTCTCACTACATTGATCACTGGCCCGATAATCATCAGAGGCACGTCTGGATCTTTGATGATGTATTTCAGATAATTCTTGGTTGCGATTTCTGGTGTTGTATTGCAACCATGAACCCCTTTCCCTTTCGGAATATAGATAACCTATACTGAGCCATTTGTACGACATTTCAGCGTCGATATTGGGAATTGGCTACATCAGCTGGATATCTATCGTGGATTGCCTTCGTCTCCATAGCTCTATCCTCGGTCGAAGGATGGTTGCTGGAGATCAATTACACCTTGCTGAGGCATAACGGCGTATAGTTATCATCTGCTTTCTGAGACACCCCTGTAGATGAGATGATACAGCTTGCCCGGAAGTACTGCCTCATGCCGATGATTCTTTTGTACGGATATTGTGATTTGGATGCCATGCCTCTATCTTTCTTGAGAGTGTGACCTTTGGATTGAGCTGGGTTGGTGGATTTGGAAGGGTCAATTTGACTTGATAAGCCTTTTAGAGATTCAATATACGTTTTCGAACATTTGATGATCCTCAATGTGAATGTAATAATTGGTATTGTGTACATATTAATTGCTGCTGAAATATTTCGTGAGTTGAGAAAGGTTTGAATATACTTTTCATTTACTGAAATTCTTTAACAAATTCCAATTGTGCTTTTACTTTAATTTCAGTATGCAACCAACTTGCTTTGACGAATACCTAGGTATTTATAGAGGTCATCTGCTTCTAAGAATGTTATAATCCCTCTTGAATGATTTCATGTTCTATTGTGCTGATTAGTTTACCTTTATTGATGCTCTGGATTTTACATTCTTCAAATACCAAATTGCATTTCTATGTCGGTGGAGAATTTTTCCGTGACAAGTATGAGCTGCCTAAGTCCATGTAGGTTTCTGAGCACAACTTGATATCGTCTATGTACGCCAGATGACTTACATTATATTTCCCTATACCTTTCATTTCATATCCTACTCCCATGTTTTCCAACAAATGAGAGAGGGGATTCATGGCAAGACAAAACCAGAAAGGACAGAGACTATCACCCTGAAAAATGCCTCTGTGGATTCATAATGTCTTGGTGACGATTATTTCATTATTTGATGACATATGCATTATTGTTTACCCGTTATTCATTGCGCATATGAGAAAACTTACGATTAAATGGTTAATAATTCTACATTTTTAAAACATACAGCATCCAGTCATGTGGGACATATCGAATGCCTTCTTGTAGTCAATAATGCAAATATGGAAATCGCGTTTTTGTCAGACGCCTGAGACATGATGATATTATGACAAGCATTTCCTTGCAACCCAACGAGCCCTTGCAACAGCCTTCTGGGTATTCGAGAGAATATTGTTTTGCTCGCAATGTTGTTCTATGACTAACTTTAAACAGCTAGTTATGCTTTTATGTGATCACTGAAGCAAGTGATAGGTCGAAACTGTCCGTTGTCTGTGGATCACTTGTTTTTGGCTTCATGAAAGTGATACCTCGCACAAAACCACTGGTAATTCTTCAGAATTGTTCAGATAGTGGTTTATGTGCATCAGAATCTTCTCATGTAGACAGGTCAATCTTTTGATCAAAAAATTATGAAGCTCATCTGGGCCAGGCCATTTCAAATTCTGTAACTTGTTTATGACCGCTTTTAGAACATCCATTGATATATCAGAAACTTCCATATCTTTGATTTTGTTTGAGTTGGCACTTCGCTCAGCCAGATCGCATTGGATTGAAAATGGCTCTCAGTTGACCATATTTCGGCCCAGTGATTTTCTACTGTTGACCTCTCAGGCAGCTTTCCTGTATGGACTTCTCTCCTCATATTCTCGTAGAACATCTTCTGGATTTTGGAAAATACTGGTTGACTTCTTTTCCTTCTGAAGCTTCTGGTGTAGCGTCGCAATCGTTGAGAATAGACGCTGAGTTTTCTATTTTCGTTGTGATACTATGTACGCCTACAATATTTCCTCTACACTCTCGTCTTTTTCTCCTAATTCGTGTCTTTGACTTACCCTTTGAAGTCTTCTAGAAGAGCAATATAAATTTTGTTGAGTTTGGTTGCCTTGGAATTTTAGGTATAAAGTGAGGAGCAACTCCCAATACTCTGGCTTTTTCTGTGTTCATATTATTGTTTAAGCTGTTTAATTAATCTGCCATCGTTATCAATTGGATTTTCCGACTCTGTCAGGGATCTATGATATGATCGTCATTGTGTTGAGTCTAAATCTTGTGTCTGTAATTCAGCTTTTATGATATTTCTTCCATTCAACTTTGTTTTCAGGAGCTTTCGCGTTCTTCGGAAGAATTCCTCTGCAAGTTCATATCATTCATCTTTCATATTACCTTGGTCAATGTGCCTTGCGTGTCTCACTCCCAGGTTATATGTACGTTTCCTCAGCAGACATAGCTTGCATCAACTGTTTATGTTCAAGTTCAAAGGCTCCCTCTTGTAGCTTTCGTTTTACAATATTCAATGTTCGACATTTTCCAGTCCAAACTCCATTTTAATACTTTTTGAAAATTATTCCACAATACTCAATAGTTGTTCAAGTTGAGATTTTGTCGAAGCATATATCTTCAAATCATCCATACATAAAAGGTGATGTATGCGATACATTATAAAAGGTGATTGATGCGATAATTTATTGTTATTATTATTATTATTGTTATTATTTTTTTTTTGTTCGCGAATAGGCCATCTTGGACCACGCAAGACATGCACTTGCACGGGCTCAGTATTAATTTATCACGTTGCATATCCGATTTTTACACCCCAGGGTTGTTAGTCCTGGAGGGATGGAAGATGAAATGATGATGATTATGAAGGATGAATGGACGGCACACACAAACAGACATACACAAACACACCCATGCCCGAGGAGGGAGTCGAACCTGGGTCTTCCGTCCGAGATCGCCACCATATTGCCTTAGCGGTCTCGGCTATCCGGACCGGCATTATTATTATTATTATTATTATTATTATTATTATTATTATTATTATTATTATTATTATTATTATTATTATTATTATTATTATTATTATTATTATTATTATTATTATTATTATTATTATTATTATTATTATTATTATTATTATTATTCTCAAATCATGTTGGAAGCGAACATTAAACTGAGGGTATTCTGAACGTTTACTTTACGTCTTTTGTTTATGTTCACGATTACATTCAAGATCAACGGTCATTTCTGTGGTAGCTTCAGGAGGCCTTGTATGAATGGTGACATTTTATCAAATATTTTCCTGAACTTTTCTATTTTAAAGTGACTTATCTTACTCGGGTGTGTTTATATATCATTCATTCGAACTATTAATTGATAACAAACAAATCAATTAACATCAGTGCCTCGGTCCTCTGCAAGGAAGATATGTCCTTTCAAACAAACAGTTCACAGAATGTTGCTAGTATTGCTTCCATTGGCACGCTTCAAGATAATACTTGTATACAACAGAATGCCGAAATTCAAGGTTCATTAATGGTTACTGAAGATATTGTTCAACACCAGAATAAACAACATATACATCTGCAAATGAAAGCTCAACAATTCCTGGCGTATATTATCAAAATAACTATGGGCTTCACAGAACATCAGCAACATTTGATTCTTCATTACACACGCCTCAAGACCAAACAATTTATTTATCTAATTCATCAACTCACGTACTTCAACAAGGTGAATTTACAGAATTACTTCCAGTTAACTCGATCCCTCACAATCTCCCACCAGCAGCTACTTCGTCAAATTGTCAAGCCAAAAGTGAGTCAAGAACACGGAAAAGAGAAGGTTCTTCAGTACTGCAACAACCAGGTAAAAGATCTACAACTTTTAATTACAACACGACTACAACGGGAATTCCACTTCAAAATGTATATGGACTATTAGCAGATCTACAGGACACTAACGAAGAACGTCCAATAGTTTCAATTCCGCCAATAATTGTTTCAAATGTTTACAACTTTAGTAATTTTCTTCAAGGTATAAAGTAATGTTGAAAATGATTTCACAACAAAAACTATTAACAATAATCTCAAAATTAACTTTCAATCAATTGAAGATTTTAGAAAATATAAATCATTTTCTGATACAAACAATATTCAATATTACTCTTATCGTGACCGTACTATTAAAACAATCACAGTTTTATTCAGAAATATACCTATTACTTACTCAAATGAAAGTATTTTCAATGAATTATTGAAACTTAACTATCCAGTGCAAAAGGTATACAGATTATTTAACAAACAACGTGAACCTATAGAAATTTGCTCAATAGAATTAAAACCAAGCGTCTAAAATCTTCAAATTAAGAAAATTTTTCATAGTGTCATAAAAGTTCAAGCAAAAGTATCAAATAACCAACCGATTCAATGTAAGAGATGCCAAAAATTCAACTATACACAAGCCAATTGTAGATTAATCCCACTTTGTGTAAGGTGTACTGAAAACCACCATTATTCGAACTGTCCTCTTCCAAAATCAACCCCTCCTATTTGTTGTAATTGCCTCAGAAATCACACTGCTTATTACAAAGGTTGTCCAGTATATAAAGATTTACTGAAACCAAATGAAACTAATAATTCAAATTCACATATGTTAATAAATCAAAATTTGAATTCTACTCCTCCAAAATTAAATGCACAAAATTTTCCAGACTTACAAATCTTTCAACGTAACAATCCTGTTCAAAAAATTCCTTCAAATTCAAATACTCCTACACCAAAAAAAATTAAAACCTTTCTACTTCAAATTACAACTTTAATTTCCAGCATAATTCAACAAATTATTTCTACACTTATCCCACAAATTCAAACTTTATTACAAAACCTCCTACTCCCACTTTTAAATGGCCATTAGTAACAATAGAAATCTAAATATAACACTACTAAATTGGAACTGTAATGGACTAAAACGACAACAAAATATTTTTAATCACTTTCTATTATACCATAATATTGACATAGCATGTATTTCTGAGACTCATCCAACACCTGAAGAAAATATGTATTTAAAAGGTTATAAAATTTATAGAAATGATAGAATCTCTGATCATGCTTCTGGGGGAGTAGCATTAATAATTAATAATTCTATATTTCATCAACAAACATTTTTTAATTATAGCAGTAGAAATTAAAATAAATAATACCATTTACTCTTTATATTCCATTTATTAACCACCAAACAAACCATTTCCTACTCAAATTTACAAATTCATTTTACAATCTTCTAATCTAATTATTCTCATGGGAGACTTCAACAGCAAAAACACTTCTTGGGGTTGCAACTCAACAAATCCTCAGGGTATTCGTCTACAATATATAATTCAAAATAATTTAGACATTCATGCTCCCTTTGAACCAACCTTAAACAAAAATTTTAAAATTACAAAAAACGTCAATTTACAATCCTTTCAATCTCCACTTCCTGAATTAGATTCTGACCATCTCCCTGTTATAATATGTTTTAATTCTTCACTATTAAAAATTAATTATCCTCTTCATAACATGCGAATAAACTGGAAATATATCGTTCATATATAGAATCAAATTTTAACTTCAAAAACTTAGATAATACTAAAACTTGATGTAGAAATCGAAAAGTTTACTAAAATAATTCTAGATGCATCTAAATATTCTAGTACATACATTAAACCGTACATACATACTCGATCTCTCCTCATAAATATCTTAAATCTTATAAAATCCAAACAAAACCTAAGACGATTCTGGCAACAAACTCGTCGCCCTGACATTAAAAGAAAAATCAACAAGTTATCACGCATTATCAAATTACGTAAAGACCAATATGAATTAGACAAATTTCAAAATTACATTGCACAATTACATCCTATTAGCAATACAATGGTCAACAATTTAAAAAAATTAACAAATTTTATTCCCTATACTGTAATGATTCGCGATCATTTAAAAGAAAACAACAAAGAACCCAGTTTTCCCAGAGAGAAAAAATTTTCAGAAAAGGGATAATTTAATTCAAGGAGACAGAAGACGCAGCGCCGCACGAACATTTCTTCTAAATTAATCAAATGCGCGAAAGAAAATCAAAATTAACATTAACACCAGTGTTACTTAGAATGTTTGTACTGCGGTGGACTGACAGTTGCCAAGACGTTGTTTGGTGGTTCCGATTTAATGGCTCAATAAATGTCACATATTGTGAGTTTCATCTTCCCTAAATAACATTGGCGTCCAACGGGGGCTCGACTCTCAGCAACCTGAGATATAAGCACACAACCACAGAGGGGAATACAAATAGAATTTAACTAATTTTAACTGAATCAGAGAAAAGCAGAATGTGCAAATCGCATGCGATTTCAAATAAAACCGGGAGAAGCATCATAAGTCAAGAGTCATTCCCCACGTTAGGGCAAGGACAACAAATATCAGGTTAGTGAGTAGCTTCATTCGAACATTTAATAGTTTTTGTTTATAAGATCATTTGGTAAGGGGGAGTTATTGATTTCAGTCAGATTATTCACGCAATTAGATACTTAAAGTATTTAGTTACCTAAAAATGTCGCTATTACATAAATTGAAATTATCAAGAGCTTCAATAAAGGGGAACATTAACAAGAGTGAAAATAGCATCAATAAAGAAACAACTAAACAGAAGCAAAGTTAAATTAAAAATATGTGAAGAAACTTGGCAAAATTTCAAAACAAGCAAGAAAAATAGAACAAAAAGAGATAGCAGGTGATGAAGCCACAGAAATGTCTATTCAAGAGTGTGAAAGGAAAGAGAACTCTTCGAGTCGTCGATTTTCGACAGTAGTTACATTACAAGAAATCGTTGATGCTAGAAGATAAGCAGACACCGACTGAAGAGATGAGTGATGTTCATTATCAAACAGTTTCGGGACAAAATCAATATGAAAATGAAAATTACCAGAAATAAAATTACCGGAATTTAATGGAGACTTTTCAAATGGATTTTTTCAAAACAGTTTCTAAGCCACAATTCCACAGAAATGCGATTAACAAATGTTCAAGAACACAGTATTTGATTGGAGTTCTTCAGGTGAAGCTTTAAGGTAATCCAAGGATTCCAGATATCCGGGGAAAAAAATTATACAAGCGCATGGAATCTGCTGGTAGAAACATATGATAACCAAATTATGATTATTGAAACACACTTAGAAGAATTATTGAAGTTTCCTTCCATATCTAAAGACAAGAAATCAGACACTTTACGACAGCTGCATTTTCATATCCAGACTCATATTTCTTCGCTGAAAGCCATGAAGAAAACTGACCAACATTGGGACACTTTTAATTATTCATCTAGCAAGGTAAAATTTAGATTATGTGGAACAAAAAGATTGGCAAGAAAGAGTAAAAGGAAGTAAACCAGAAAATATGCCGACTCTAGATGAATTTTTGAAGTTTTTAATCGAACGTTCACAAGCATATATGCTGTTGCAACAAAACAGAAGCACACCTGTGAACTTAAAGACAAATTGGAAAGATAAAAAACAAGGAAATAAAGTAATGGCAAAACTCAAGGTATTTGTAACGTATTGGGGGAAAACCATCCTATTTTTAAATGTGAAATGTTATTAAATCAGTGCATTGAAGAAACAAGGGAAAAAAGGAAGATAAAGGACATTGTCTTAACTGCTTGAAGTTGGGATATTTAGCAAAATACTGCAAGGGGTCTAAATGTAAAAAATGCGGTGCTCCTACAACACATTGCTACATCAAGAACAAAGCAAAGTGACAAAAAAGTATGAAGAGAAGTTGAGTGAAAATCATTGTCGTGGATTGTCGAGATTTACCTATTTTAGACAGCGTGAACTTAGAAAAAGAAAAACATCAAGATTTTACCATCGACTGCCTTGGTTTATTGAAGACGTCCATGGAAAAAGAAGGTGTCGTGCATTATTAGATCCAGGATCCCAGTCAAATTTTGGGATGACTAAGATTTAGCAAGAAGTTAGCATTAGATACTTGTAAAGGGAGTATGCAAAAGTTGATAAGCCCAAAACAGAATCGAGAAGAATCACTCGTGTAAAACTTATTTCATTGAATAATGAGTTCAAAACATATGCAGAATTTTTAATTTACTATAATACAGAAAAATTACCTCAACTGGAAATAGATAGGGAGAAAATTAAAATTTCCCAAAAGACGTTCATTTAGCAGAACCACATTTAATAAACCTGGAAATATTGATTTATTAATTGGTGCTGGACTTTTTGGAAAATAGTTATTGGTCAAATCCAGAACTTCCATCAGTGGTCAACCAGCTCTACAAAACACACGCTTAGGATGGATCATTGGAGGCGAATTTCATGAAAACACGAGAGAATTCAACTACATGTTGAAAGTTTCTAACGAAGAGTTATCGCAACAAATAGAAAGATTTTGGTTTCATGAAACACTTCCAGAAACTCAGTGCTTTACAAAGAGGACAAAACATACGAGGAACAATTTGCTAATACTGCTTGTAGTGATGGAACGGGTAGATTTGTTGTTCGCTTACCTATCAGACAAGAAGTTACTCTGGGTAATTCGAAAGAAAACACAGTTAAAAGATTAGAATCATTGTTTAGAAGGCTTTCTAGACAACCAGAGCTTAAAAAAGCTTACATAGATTTCATGGATGAGTATCAAAGGCTTGGACACACGACTTTAGTTAATAAAGAGAAAAACCAAGTACATGCTAATTCATATTTTATACCACATCAAGCTGTATTACACCCGAGAGCAAGACGTCGAAAATCAGAATTGAATTTGACGCATCGGCTAAAACTTTAAATGGCACTTCTCTAAACGATAAACTTATGACAGGGCCGAATTTACAAAGAGATTTTTTCATATCGTTATTAGATTTTTCAGTCACAAATATGTCATAACTGCTGACGTGGAGAAAATGTTTAGACAAATTCTCATACATCCGGAAGATAGAAAATATCAGCAAATTTTGTGGAAAGAAGAGCCTAATTCAGATTTTAAGGTATATCAATTAAACACAGTGACGTATGGCACAGCATCAGCGCCTTATCATGCCATGAGGTGTTTAAATGAACTGGCTAATATATATGAAAAAGAATTTCCATCTGCAGCAAAGATTATCCGTGAATATTTTTATATGGATGATTGTTTAACAGGTGGAAGTACGACAGAAGATGTAATTTTTTCAACAACAATTACAAACCATTTTACAGAACGGAGGGGTGCTGTTACGCAAATGGAAATCCAACGACAAGAGAATTTTTCTAAAAAGTCAAGAAGTCAGGTAAAACACCTTCATTGGTTCTAGATGAGGAAGCTAGTAGGACCCTAGGATTGCTTTGGAATTCAACACAAGACTGTCTCCAGTTTAAAATGAAACTGTCAACACAAAACCCAGAAACTAAAAGAGACGTTGCTTCAAGGGTTGCACAGGTATATGATCCTCTTGGACTTGTCAGTCCTGTATTAATCAGGGTAAGATCTTTATGCAATTTGTGGCAGACAAGATGGAATGAGATCAGTATTACCACCAAAAAAATTTAAAGATTTGGATTGATTACTATTCGTCTCTAGAGCAACTTTAAAAATATCTACATACTGAGGAATGTGAATCCTGGGAATTTGTTACATACTTTTAATTTATCTGGTTTAGTGATGCTTCTGAAAAGGCATTAGGTGCTTGTTTTTATGCAGTCTACAGAACACATCAAAGTGTTTACATCTCCAATCTGATTTGTGCAAGGGCGAAAGTGGCACCCCTGAAGACTGTCTCATTACCAAGACTTGAATTAGAGGCAGCTCTCATCCGCAAAACTCCTAAAGAAATTAGAAGAAGCTTTAGGAGATAAAATAGATTTAGTGAGACATGGGGACAGCACTCTGGGATGGATCAATACTGAGCCAAGATTGTTGAAGACGTTTGTAGCAAATCGAGAAGGAAGATTAGAGAAATGACAGAACATGCATGTGGAAACATGTTTCGTCGGACGAAAATCCTGCAGATATTATCTCTAGAGGTATTGCAGCGCAGAGCTTCAAAACAAAAGGGCTTTGGTGGAAGGGACCTCCATGGCTCAGTACTCCTAATCCACACCCAGAATACTGAAAGATGCAGAACTAGTTATCAGAATTGAAAAATAGTGACATTGATTGTTACCTGTATAGACAGCCTTACATAGATTCCCCATCATTTTGAATTGTGTCGTGAGTGGCAATTTGGCAAAAGATTTATTCGTAATTTCAAGTCTAAAAATGTGAAGACAATTGGTTCAATAACTGTTGAAGAGGTTCAACAGGCCGAAAATAAAGTGATCGAATTGATGCAGCTAGAGACTTTCCATCACTTAAGACAGTGTTGAAGAACAAAGTGGGTTTCCAAAAAGAATTGCATAAAATCGCTCAGCTTATTTATCGATGAACAAGATGGATTGATAAAAGTAGGAGGACTGATTTTCTGACCAACAGAAGAACAAAAAAAAATCCAATTCTTCTACCTGCAAATCATAAAATTAAGAGCTGACTGGGAAAGGAGAACATGAACGTTTGGAACATTGCCCACCAAAACAGTTATTACACGCAGTTCGTCAAAAATATTGGCCTATTTCTGGTAGAAGAATAGCCACTAGGATTGTCAAACGGTGTCTCAAGTGCTTTCGTTTTAGCCCTGATGTTTGAGAAGACGCATGGGAGACCACAAAAGAGAAGTCATCAGTGATTCGACCATTTATTACAACGGGAATAGACTATGCAGACCAATCTCTATCAGAGAAAGCCACAGAAGAGGAAGAATACACGTAAGCAAGGCTACATTGCAGTTTTCATTTGCTTTAGTACCCGCTGTTCATCTAGAGCTTGTGTCTGACCTAAACAGCATTTTTAGCAGCACTTTAAAGATTCACTGCGTCGGGTTTGTGTAAACAAATGTTTTCAGATAATGGAAAGAATTTTGTTGGCGCTTCAAATGCCTTAAAGGAAATACAGTCTTTCCTGGAGAAACAATCTAATTTTATAGCATCTTCCGTCGCTCGATAGCAAATCAAATGGCAGTTTATGCCTCCCCGATCGCCTCACTTTGAGGATTGTGTAAGCTGCAGTGAAGATGATCAAAAGACATTTGTTAACAGAAACGCAAGGTCATTCTTTACTTATGAAGAAATGTATACCATATTATGCGACATTGAGGTTTTACTGAATTCTCGCCCTCTTACATCCTTACCAAATGATCCTAATGACATTCAAATTTTAACCCTCGCTCATTTCATTATTGGCGACTCACTAGTCCAGCCCGTACAATTAAATGTAAGATTGAACCTGATAATCGTTTGTCTTGTTGGAAACACCTCCAAAGGTTAGGCAAAGACTTTGGCAGCGGTGGCAGCGAGAATGTCTCAAGAACTTCAGAAAAAAGTAAAAAGGATGATTCAGCAACGAATTAATGTTGGTTCCTAGTCCTTCTCATTGAGGAAATGTCCCACCATTACAGTGGCCAAGGGGCAGAGTAATGAAAATTCATCCAGGACCAGACGGAGAAGTTAGGGGTTGTTACTATTAAAACATCTACTGGAATATTTACCAGAAGTGTAAAAGATTTGTCTTTACCAATAGAAGATGAAGACTGCAAGAAAGAATAGTACATGTTATGTAACTAATTTATACATTGTAATTGTTTTGATAATGTTATTATTGGGATATGGAAATGTTAAAATATAAAATAATTCGTTGAAAGAATACCTTCAAGGGGGGCAGAATGTTACTTAGAATGTTTGTACTGCAGGTGGCACTGACAGCAAGGCGTTGTTTGGTGGTTAGATTCAATGGCTCAATAAATGTCAGATATTGTGAGTTTCATCCTTCTCAATTAACACCCAGTAAAGCATAATATTTGGAATTATTAAAAAAGAATCATTAAAATTAGAAGCGGTTCACGATTTCGAAATAACTAATCATACATCTTCAGTCAAAAAGGGATGGGCATGAGGCCATTGTTACTATTGTAAAGTTAATGGCAAATGCGATTTTTAACGAATATCAGGAAAACGCTTGAAGGAATCGAACCGGGAAATTTGGGCGGGAAAAATTTGTGAATTTTGTGGTTCCTTTTTGATACATGTTGGGTCAATTTTCAGACTTGTTTCAACTTCATCTTCATCTTTCTCCACTATTTCTTGTTTAATTTTAACACCATCAATTATCATTTCCTTCTCTTCTTTTACTTTTGGTTTGAATTCTAGCTTAAAATTACTTTCCTGTTCAGTCTTAATGTAATTCTTCAAAGGTATCGATACTGGTGCAAATGTAGTGTCTGGTGCAAGGTCACTGTCATCAACAAAATCATCTCTAAGCAATTCTTTTAACTTTCTCTCTTCTTCCTCTTTATCTACCTTGCAGTTTAATTTCAGATTTAATTTTGGTATTTGTAAAACTTCATCTTTAACTTTATCTGTATCATATTTTGCTCTTCTTGAAACAGATCCTGATACAGCAATACCCTCAGCGAAAACACTACCAGATGCTTGCACAAGTGTAGCCGAGTGCCTCCCTCTCCCTTGCCCTCTTCCTCTGCCACCTCTAGGTCCTTTACTTTGATGGGCTTTTGAAAACTCACTTTTAACATTAACTTCTTGATTTTTTTTCCTCTGAACATTCAAATTTGGGGTAAAATTTTTTCGAGACTTATCTCTATTGGGCAGTCCAACACAATTCTTTCCAGAACCTAACGAAAGATCGCGTGAACCTCGGAATGACATAAGCCTCTGAGAGTAAAACTTTAGGCTCATTCTTGATATTGTCTTCTGACATGCTGAAATTTATTCAGGAAATTACAGGCTGGAAATGCCTACTCTAGTCCACGTTCGATATTCGATTAATAGCCGACAAAGTCACCAAACCATCATTTTCAGAACCAAAGGTAAATCCCGCAACATTTAAACGCAGAAAATTGATCTCCAACCACTCTGAGTTCTACGATTCTTTGACGTTCCTCCTCGCCTCACCTGTGCCACACTTACAGTCGGGCAAAAACTGCTGTATGTTTGGTGATTTGCACGTTCACATGAAGGACCAAACAGAAGTGGGATATATTCTAACCTCCTTGAGCAGAACTTGGAGACACGTTCCGGCTAGGTTCCGGCACACGGGTATATTTTGATTAAAACATTGAGCCCATTGACATACATTTTCTGTGATATTGTCGACCAATCGGGAGCGTAAACGTCATAGCTGATGCACGTCACTATAGTGACGTTTAAGCTTTCGATTGGAGGAAAGTCATAGCTGGCGAAGTGTCAACGGACTAATGTTTTAATTGAAGTATACTTCAATTCGGTCTATGTACTGCTACTCCTGCTTAGAGTTGCATTTCACAATAACTTGTGGTTTTCATTTGCTCATTCGAACACTTTGTGTATTAATACTCTCTGGTTTGGAAGTTTGACTTCCGTACATGATTCTTCTTGGCTATGTGTTCATTGTTTTGCACGAAAACATTAACTATGAACTCAGAGAATTCTTCCATGTCTTGAATTTACTAATATGGAATGCAAAATTGCCTCAAGTATTAATCAGAAGTAGAACAGATGTTGGAAAATATAATTATTAACTCCATATATAAAATAACATATAGTTAAAGTTTCTATTTGAATTAGGCTAATGTATTGCCATGCTTCGAATATCTAGTAAGTTGGTATCAGCAATTACCCCCAAATGCAAGTTCTGTATGAAAAATTGATGCTCGGAGAGCGCGTATGGACGAAGAATTTGATGTTCTCAGAAATAAAGTGTTCTGTGTGAGGCTTCTGTGTTCTCAGAGCATGTTATAAGATATATTTTTTTTTATTGCAGGATAACTTCTTAATGAATTTGGGCTCAACTGAAACAAATTGTTGCACCGAGCAACCGAGTGAAATAGAGAAAGCTAATTTTGATTTGGAATTTATCACCGGCTTGGGTGCTTTATAGATGAAAAAGGGCATCACTGTTTTGTTGAAAGCCCTTACTTTCCCATATGTAGTGCGAGTATATGTATGTTTTTTTCTTAAGAGGACGATTTTACTTGAATAAGTTTTACATATAAAAGATAAAGAATAATTAATGCTGATTTATAACTTTTCACCCCTTTCATGTTTCAATTTTTTCATGTAGAGCACAATGAAACCTGTTGAAAGATCAATTTACAGTAAATTGAAAGAAACATTTAAACCAATTCACTTGGATGTTTTGAATGAATCCCACATGCACAATGTTCCTCCAAATTCAGAAACTCATTTTAAATTATAGTTGTTTCAATGGAATTTGATAAGCTACCTCTCATTATTAAGGTAAACAAGATTCCCTAAACCAAATTGCATTTTATAGATTGTATTAGCTCCTTATTCCTTTTTTTGTTTCTTTTTACAGAGAGGCACAGATTAGTGAATGAAATTTTGAAGGAAGAGCTGCAACAAAGTGTACATGCTTTGTCCATTGTTGTAAGTGCTTTCGTTATTTGAAGAATTTTATTAGTTGGTTTTGGAAGATCTAAGAACTTTCAATCTTAGTGCTGTTAATTTGTCTGAAGTATTATTTTATTATTCTAGTCTTCAAATTTTATTAATATTGTTATAGTTATTAATAGCTTTACGCCAAAAATAGTTTTGTGTTTATTTGCAAACTATGTGCTAAGTGGACTTATTTTGATTTTTTTTTCTATATTTAAGAGTACTTTTCAGACACTAAAAAGTAATAAAAATACTTTTGTGCTTATTGTTCATTAGACTAGGCATGATCTTTCTTCCATTTTTTTTTAAATTTTTACATAATGTTCATAAACTGAAAAAGAAATCTCAAGTTTTTCTTTTTCAAAATGTATCATTTAAGGAATGATTCTTCTGTTCAAAGATTTATTTGAGAATTTACGTTGTGACAAAAACCATCTATTTAATTTTTTTACTGCAACTAACTAACTTTTTAATTCACTAAAAGTTGTAGGTGAAGTACTGAATTGGGAAATTGCATGTGCTTGTCTGCTTTTTAACTGAATATTTTGAAGTATTTTTATCTATCCCCAAACTACTGTGAAATAGTTTTTGCATGTGGAGTGTTAAACAACGGGGGAGGTAGCTACATTTCTGGGCCCCCTTTTCCATTGAATGTTTTAAATTTACATATAACCTATTTTACTAGTAAATGATGAATGTAATCTACCATAAACTTGAAATTAATAAAATAAATAACTTTAATGTTAGAATTAATAATTGCATGTAGGTTTTTTTCTTAAACCATTTACACATGATAACATTCTAGAATCTCTTCCCCAAATGTAAAACACTATTCCAAATTGTTACTCTTACATGCACTGCCCTACTACACATGTCAGGAGCTTAAGAGTTTATCCCGGCTGGGGGATGCCCCTCTGATGGAAGTAGAAAAATTGCAAAATGTCTTGTAGGTAGGTGCTAGTTCTCACAATCTTGAGGGGGAGGAACACTGCCACTTTTGAAAATATACTATGCACTTACGGCACCACAGCAGTTGACATGCGCTGAAATGCATAAGACTTCAATTTTTGGCAATTTATCTACACCTTAATATCTTCTTTTTAGTAATTCCACAATTCTTTTTCTCCAGCAATTCCTTGTTCTGTCATTAATATGCAAAGTAATGTCAAATTTATTACACTCTAGCGGAACTGGCAATGCTTCACTATTGCGATGTTTTACACTTTACATGCTTACTGGTCACATGATTGTTAATCACGCTTTATGCTACAGTGCAAAATTTTAATAGATGTAAGACTTTATCATGAGTATGGATTGTTCTATGACCTGGTTTGGACATGGTTGTTAAGTATCCTACCGTTAAAACGTTCTCTCTCATGTTTGAGCATGGATTCGCTATGACTGTCTTGGAGAAATTTCATTTACTTTTCCGAGATAATGTTCAAGTAATAATTCCGGCTGATATATCACAATCACAGGGGCAGAATATGTAGCAAAGACACACTTAATACTTGAAGGTGCAGCAGGTTGCATGGACCTTCTATTCAGAAGTGCCTGAATCATCATAAACTCATAAATCATAATCAACAATGCCCCATGTTGCATCAATGTGCAATAGGCACATTCCAATGGTGCGAACAACCTTCATGGGAGTGCAAGCAATAAATTGACAAATTTTTATCGCAATCGTATGAACGGTATGTCAGCGCATAAAATATGAACCAACAAACAAACATTGATTTTTATGTATTATATGTATTAACTACTTATTCATTATCCTGGAGCAATTTTTTCCTAATCTTTTAATGCTTCGTTTTATGTTCAAGAGCAGATTCAGTCAATAAATAATGTTCTAAATGTTTCATTTTTAATATGTAGTTTTATAGTTCCACATAGCAAATTTTTGTGTATTTAATATTTCCATTTTTGTTATACCTAAGTGATTTATATTTGTTTAAGATTTATTTAATGTATAAGATTTCAAATATACTCATACCGTGCTCTTACAATTGACATTGTAAAATATCTCCTGCTCCCTACTTATCTTTTTTCATGATGCTGCTTGCTTCACTCTTTTAATATATATTTACTAATAGTTCGTATCATTGTAACATCTTGTTATATTTACTGAAATTACAGTTTCACATCATATTCTTTGTAAATCATATTTTTCCTTCCTCTATACTTTTTGTGTATATATGGAGTGTGTACATAATATAGAATGAGTTACTTAATACAAACGTGACAATTTTTTGACTGAAAACTCACATTATGGGTCTTTGATTCAGAAAAAGGGGATAAATCTTGTTCCAACATGTAGTATGTTACTTGCTTTGATACATTGTGTAGTCAAATTTCTTGATTTGTGGGTTCTTGATACAGAAAAACAGGTTTATAGCAAAATGTCCACATTTCTGTCTGTGAACACTAGTGCCTGAACTATTCATAAGGTTTTTCCATAATTAATATTTCCCAGTCAATCTGGCCTCACTCGAAGATTTGTAATTTTGAAAAACATTTAATTTTTTTTTTTGGCATCCTCCTACAACTACAGTATTGAAGATGGTGATTTTTTCTTCAAATAAAATTTACTCTTCATAATGAGTTCTTTTATTAACATTAAGTAAATTTGTTTGAAAATTTTAGTAGCTTTTGAAAGAAGATTTTTTATGGAATTTTGAGTGAAATGTGTGCAAAATTAAAAAATATCGAAACCAAGAATTTCTCAAAAATAGTTCCAAATTTTTAAGTGAATAGGTACATATAAGACCAGATTTTATCCTTCTATTATATTCTTATAGTCATATTTCATTTCTACTATTGTAAGAGCTGAAAAATTGAAAACATGAAAAATGTCATTAAGGTGCCAATAGAGGGCGGCTTAGAAGACAGGAGGCAAATCCGAAAGATGAGCCGTTGGAGATGAATGATGGACCTAAACTGAAGATGGACTGAGAGACAAAGGAAATTAGAACAAAGAGAGACTATGCCATTCACTGTTTGCATCACTAGTTTCTGTATATTCAACAACCTCTTTCTGTTCCTCCCCTGGCAAATATTTCACACGACTCCATGGGATCTTGGTTTCACACAGTACTCCATAATACACACATTTTCTGGAGTCCCAGAATCCCTAACACACACCTTTACTAACATTAGTAGGATGAAGCATAAATCATTAAAGTGAGCATAGTTGATAAAATCTGATTACCAGAAATGTTTGCTCCCATGTAACAGAAATCATTTTGCAATAAAGGAGACTAGGCTGCAGATTTGATATAAGTCCTGTTATTGAAATAATGAACCCTATCACGCCTCTTGCATCTAGCAAAGTGAGGATTCAAGAAAATGTGCGTGGAGAATACTACAGATTTCCTATTAAATTCATTTTGATAATGCAATTAGACTTTGAGCAACTGAAAATCAACATTGTTATTGGAAGGTTGTCAGAAAAATGCAACCACACATCTGTTTACATTTACCTGTAATGAGGGTGGGAGCAATGACTAAGCACAGCTAACATGTCAAGGTGTGATAGCAGGTAGAACGGAAGGTATCTACAGGGCAGAGCAAGATAGACCAGACAGGTAATGGGAAGGCTAGACTATAGATAGAATTCATTCCTTTTCCTGTCTAATGATTGTGCTTAATAAATACATAAGCAATGCAGGGTACTTCTGCTAGTGTTGACTAAAAGTGGCTCTTTCAAAAATTAGAGTCCTGTATGTGAAAGCATATTTGTTTTCTGGCCAGTCTTGAAGGAGATTGTAAGTAAAATAAACTTTTATTAAAATGCATTTTATTACTCTAGAGCAAATTTTCAATTCTTGCCAAATATGCTAATTTATTTATTATTATACGTCAAAAAAACAGTTAAAAACTGTGTATGATGTGGTATGGGGAAAAGTGAATTGTGTGCACATTTTCAAAATTCTGTGATCCCTACACTAAGTCCTATACTACTTAAATTTGGAAGAAAGAAAAAAAAAAAGAGAGAAGATCCGCATAATACAATCTATTTTCAAAGGATAAAAAAGGCAATAAATTTTGGCTCCTTATCATGTTGTCCTTCAGAATAATACTTCCTGCCGATAACATGGGAAGCGATAATTGAATAATTGTATTTCCACTGAATTCAAAAAGGCGTGCTGAAAATGAAGTTACATTTATGTCCAGAAGCAAAACAAGGTGCCATCTCAGCATTTGCTCAATGGATCAGGGAAACTGGACAAAAAACCTTATCGAGATGGGGGTCATTGACCCAGAGGCTGCAATAGTTGCTTGTTACATGTTGTTTATACACATTTTTACAGTTCAAATGGTAAATAATGCCTTATGTATCATTGTTAAAATTAATGTTACTTATCTTGTGATGCTCAGTAGAGTCTCTAATTGTATAGAAACAGTTATGCAGCAGAAACGATTTCACTTTGGATTTAAACTTTTCTATCGAATTTAATTGTTTAATGTCATCTGGCAAAGTGTTGTAAAATAATGTACATGTATTGTATGTGAATTTTTTGTAATGAGCTGTTGATACTGTCACCTGATGAATGCACTAGTTTCTATGTCAGTGTTATAGTAATGGTATACGGCATTTTCTGAAAATATATTCCTGCCCTTAAGCAAGTCATTTTTGACAAAAACCACTGATTCGTAAATAAACAGACAAGGTAATGGTAAAATTCGTAGATTAATGAAGAGAGGCTAACATGAATCATGTAGGTGGGATTTGGTTATTATTCGTACAATTCGTTTTTGTAGTCTAAAAGTCTGGGCTGTAAGATGCTGTTTCCCAGAATATTATGCCATATCTCAGAGCGGGAATTAACATTTCACGAAATATACACAGCGAACAGTATGAAGGCTGACTAGATTTGCAAGAATTCTGAACAGTAGCATAATGAACTTAATTTGTGTTCAATTTCACCTGTATTCAGAATTCTACTTGTATGTAGGTTAGGGTAGGGATCCTAGTTTCAGAAGCGCACTTGTCCTCATACGTACGTCACAGTTTCTGTTGTGACATTAAATAAAATAAACTTATGACAAGTTTTAATGTCTTTCATGTTTTCCTTGTTATGTCTTCCCTGCCACCTTTTTCCTAGTTGAATTCTTTAGCTGCATATGTTTTATTTAGTCATCTACATTTCACATTAGCTCGGCTTCATTTTAGAATTAAGGATTAAGTGAATGAATGAAAGGTTTGCAGTTAATTTCCAAAACATTCAATGAAAAATACTTAAATATTCAATCTTTCAAAACAAAGTAGGTTTTAAAACTAGTGGTGATAGTCGTAATTGCCTACGTTATTAATTTGTATAATTTTCCCTACAACTAATGCCTGCTGTAATGCACCACATTATTCATTTTTAAGTTAAGCTTTCTATTTACAATGCTCTGTTTGATTAGTTCATTCATGGGGTAAGCTTATATTGGTTTTGCTTCATTCAGCCAATGTTTCTAGACATGAAAATAGTATTTGTTTCATTACGATATATCAATCATGTATTGATAGAAACTATTTTGACCGTTTTTAGACCAAGACTCCAAAGGAATGGGAAAGCAGCAACCATGAGGTATTAGAAAGTCCACCATGCAGAGGTGGCTTCGGGAAGTGAGTGCAAATAAAATAAATATTAATTTGCATTCTGAGAAAGCTTCTTGTATTAGATGGATTACTTGTGAGATAAATATACAGATGTGTCAGAAGGAAAACTGGTGCTAAATTATATTTTCCTTAACATCTTTTGTTGTTTATTTATTCAATGTTCGTTGCAATTAAATGTATCTTTATAAAAATATGTGTGAATATTTTCTACTGCTCCTTAGTTGTGGATATAGAAGAAAAAGAAGCTGCTGTACAAGCAGAAAGCTGATATGTAAATTGTAGATTCTAATCATGCATGAGGCATGGATTATTCCATAATGGGATTGTATTATGGTGGCAATGTCACAGCCCTGTGCATCCCTTAATTGGAATGAAAAAGAAAAACAGCCTCTATTTATATAACTTCATGGAAAGGTAAAAAGGAGAAGTAAGAGAGTGTAATAACGACATCAAATATTGATAATGTAATGAAAGAAAATGGAATAGCACACATTGGTCTTACAGCTTGTTGTCACTACATGGTTAACATCTTTATTATTTCGATGGCTAATATTTGATTGAATAATATTAGTTAACCACCTGATGTAACATAATCAACAGAGGCAGCAGTCAATATATAGTGTCGATTCAATTTTTATATTGCCTAAGGCATGGATGCTTCCATTTGAGGGGTTGTGGCATTGTCATATTCCCATGCACTTCAACTCCAGATATCATTTGTCCACATCTACACCATTCTCCATATCCGTTTCTGTATCTGAGATGTGCCTATGGGGTTCCTTGGTACTTGAAACAACTAACTGTTGTTTCAAGTATGGATCTTTAGGCGATTTCAGGCAGCCTAGTGAAAATGGTGCCATACATCAGAAGGGTGTGATGCTAAGAATAGTGTAAGTTATGATGAAAACTAGAAACCCTCATTGGGGGCCGCAAAAAGTTGAGAAAGGAAAATGGCGAGCCTGTGGCTCCCTAACACTGGTTAGGAGATAGCAACTTCAATTAAATAACTTGAAATAAGTAAAATTTATTGTTTTCTCGGTAATTATAATTTATGGTACAAGCGAAAACTTGTTACTTATCAGTACTATATATTTTATCCACTACTACTGCGAAATAGTACATCGCTATTCCCCGTTTCGCAGGTAACGTTAGAAATAGCGGCAACTTTCCAAATCGGTTTTGCTAAGAAAATAATTATCCTTTTCTGTGGTTAGATGTATAATGCATATTCACTTCTATCAGTGAGATTTTTGAAGCTCATGCTCACCGGCGCTGAATCAGGAGTTCGCGCGGTTCGTCAAATCTGAACGTGCATCGTATAATAGCAAAATATCGGCAACGAATTTACATTCATTTTCGTATTACAGTTTACTTGTTACATTACCTTTTGTTTCAGTTCTCGCTTTACCGGTCCATTTAAAAATATCGTCTGAATCGCCCGGGAAATTTTGTGGTGGATGCCGAGAAAACAACCACGAATGTAATGTGTAGATAGGCGTGATATTTTTATCGTCTTTGCAGCTTATAGTTTCTACGTCATTGACCAGTCATTAATCTTGTAAGTGTAATGCATGTAAGAGGCGGTGATTCCCCCCGCTAGATGCCGAGATCCGGCGCCGACTTACCAGCGGAGTTTTCCGTAACCAGGTATCTCCCACCAGCGGGGCACCACCCCAGCCGAAGCAAGCTCGAAGCTCGACTGGTCTCGGTAAGTAAGTAAAAGGAGGATAGATCGCGCACAGCCGTGGACCTTTTGTTAGGGTTCTTTCCCGGCATTCGTCTGGTGTTGATCCAGAGAAACCAAGAAACTTCTTATCAAACAGCTGGCCACTAAATTCTCCAGATAGAAAAGGCAATTCCACCGGGCAATCTAGCTAGTGTCGAAATCCTGTCACCAAATCAGACTTGAATCTAGGACCTCCCACTCAAGGCATCCCAGTGACCTCAGTTCACGCCTTGAGTCACCTCTTCGGGTGTGTTATGTCAACATTCATGCCTATAAAAATAGGCAAGAAAAAACTAACCAACTAGGCTTAATCTGCAAATATACGACAAACTCCATATTTTTCAAGAGAGATTTACGAAAAAAAAATCAACAACTCTTCTTATTCGGATAAATATATACATATAGTACAGATGTTCAATTGGAATTATCTTTCATTGTTGTCATGAAGGTTTTGTGAAATAGGTGAAACCAATTATCTATTGTGATGCATTCAAAATAAAATTCTCTTCTGGGCATTCATTGGAGAATAAAATTATTGTGAATGTTCCTAAGAAAAGAAATTGTTTTACATGGATAAAATTAATATTGTAAATATTTTTGGCCAGACATTTAATACTTTGAGCTACAGTTTTTTCCAAACTAGCCTCAAGTTTCTAAAGTTCTTAGATTTACTAGTTTTGGTATCAGGTTATAAAGAGTTTTTTATCATGTACTCTAAACTATCTACTAATATTTTTAGTATAAGGAGGAAGTAATATGAAAGATGGTATAACAAAAAATTTGAAATTATGAAAAGAAATGAATTTGTGTATCAGTGAGGGTGAATGTTATCAAAAGTTCTTAAATATGATACATTTGTCCTTAGTATCAGTCATGGTCACAATCTTATCAAATTGCTTTTTTCTACAAAGCCCCATCACTCAAATTTGTTGATAAAGTGAGGTTTTTGATGGTTAACTCTAAAGGCAAGGAAATACAAATTACTTCAGAGGTACAAACAATATGGTAATGAAAATGTTGCTGATTTTATTATGTAAATGACTTTATTATATTCCTTAAATCCTGTAAATATTCTTCAGACTTAAGCATTTACAAACTAGGAAGATTTAAGAAATAGAAAAAATTAGAATTCCAACAATACAATATTTTCTTGAATTCATTTTATTTTCCATTGCGAGAATGAATGCAAAATACACAAATATGTATAAATAAAGGACTCTTATTTGTATCAAAACTACTTACAATTTCTTGAATTCTTAATTTATACAAATTATTTTGTAGTAGGTATATGTAAATAGCTTACAAGTGCGTATCACAATATTTTACAAAACAGCTATAAATAATTTTAAATACTAACTCTACTAAATTCTAAAGTTATTGTATTTGATTTTTGTGGACCCTAGATGTCTTTGGGTTTTGCCCCCAATTCATAGTTTTAGTAATAAAAGTGCAAGGTGGATTCTCAAAAAATAAACATTCCAATCACACAAAATACGTGCAGGACAGAATTTCCAAATTCTAGGCTTTTGATTTTAGCCTACTGCTAATATTGAAAGGGATTATGGTTTTGAAAATATGATTCTATAAAATTATTGGTTTCTTAATTTATCAAACATTCCATCTTTCTTTTTTAAAGAAATAATTTTCAGTTCTGTTTCTTGGAGAATTTTAACAGTCTTGTAAGCATTGATGTAACACAAGGAATTTGCTTCTGGTTATGCATTGTGGGATTTTGGGGACAATTTGATTCAAAATCAATTGCCACTCTTTGAGAAACAAAAGTCAACAGAGAAAGCATATCCATTTCTCTCCCAGCTTCAATTCAAAACAGAGGGCTTATAAGCCACGATCCATGTATGTTCTCCAGGAAAAGTAACCTGTTAAAAATCATGATCAGGAGCTTATTTATCACTTAAGGCTATTCTCTGCTTGTTGCTGGAATCAGGTGAATTTTGCTCATTCTTTGTCAGTGTATCAACTACGGAATAGCAAAGCAAACTTCAAAATGAGCATTTTATCATAAGCATGTACAATTAACATTTTGAAAATTCGAACTTTAATAAAAATTGAACTTTTACCTATTTACCTATGCATTTAGATCTATTTGGAAACCTTACATGTTAGAAAAACTTTTAATAATGTCTAAGACCTTCATGTAAATAATCCTCAAAATTAAAATATTAAAGTTTGCATATTAAAACTTCAAGTTGCATCAGATAGTTATAGAATATATGTTTTTGAAAGTCTTGACTTGGTTTGCTTGTTTAGTGTTTACAGGGTTAAAGTATTTCCAGCACACTTTTATTATATCGCGGCCTTAATTTTCAAAATATGATTACATTATTACACGCCAATAGATTATACCCTTTAAATAGAAAGAATAATAATTATCTTATTGTTAATATCCAATGCAACTGACACTTCAGATATTAGTGATGATAAATATTTAACTGTACTTGATACATAAACTACTACCTTTGTCATTTTTTTTATCTTCATTCTTGATCTCTCAATCTTTAAAAAATGTAGTAAATGAATATACGTTGAAATAAAACAAATTGAAGTCTTCATTTCTCAGAATATATATTTGGTGAAAATTAACTTTTAATCAAGATGATGAAATTAATAAAATAAACAATTAATATTTTCTTATTAATACCGATTCATAAATACATATGGTTTAATACATTTCACATCAAATATGGATTCCATTCTGGGATAATATAGCCATTCAAGAAAATGAACTTTAGAGCTTACTCGCCACCAAAGGACCAAGTCTTTTGTTCACATCATCATTTGATTTCATTTGCTACAATATTTGCTCACCTCATCCAATTCATTGGCCGGCATTACACTGTAACAGACATTTGACATATCTTTGTTGAACTTTGATGAGAAAACTGTGACGAGAAATTTGACGAACGTATTACATTTTGTATAATATTTTATGTACTAGTTTTTCTCGCGATTTACGACAGATGATGCACAAGTAGTTGTTTGTGCTACTTTATGTTTTATAATAACTAATCTATGTTTAATGCTGATGAATGAAAAAATAAGAAACTTTTGAGGTGAGGCCTTGAATAACACTATGGTATTCATCCATTGTAAGCATTAATTAAAGAACTTGAAATGAAAGATTATTTGAGGATGGATGAAACCTCAATTTTCTTTGTCATTCCTCCTCCTTTCGAAATTGAGTCCTCTGATTTAGAAGTTTCAAAAGTTATCTTTCTGAAGTGGACATTTTCCAAACCCCTTATTTTCCACTTCTTGGGAAAATGTGTCCTATAAGCGTCAATTTGTTTGGTTCTGCTCTTGTAGTCCAGATGGACAGTATTATATAAACATTCTAATTGCTCGCACTCTGCAATTAAAACTTTGGTTGAAGCAATACGCTATATTGGACGCCATGTTACCAAATGTATGATAAAACATGAACGCTGCAGACTATATTTTATCCAAGAAATTTTATGAAAGAAATCTTTTATAAAATATTGGCTATTACACTGTCATTTCTTTTATAAAAGATCTTTGACAAAGATATTTTACAGTGTAATACCAGCCATTGTCATTTTACATCTCCATTCCCAGAAATGAGGGTAGTAGGCGAAAGGAGTTGTGAAATTTTATTGTTTTTATATTAGCAAATCTCCTACAAATGAAGTATACTCTCACTCTACACATCCCAATAAGTAAACAACTTGGCAACTATAATTGCAAACAAATAAATAGAAACATACCAGGAACTGTAGAATACGCGATGAAATCGTAATGTAGGGAATCTGCCAACTAACTGAATTGCCATCAACTGTTCTCTTAGCCAAAGTAATACCTCCATCTAGTTGATCACCTTGGCATGCCTGTCACAAACAGGGATGGATCAGATCATTTATTATAAAGAATTGTTCAATGTACTTAATTTATCCATAACAAAACATTTTGAAGATATTTAAAATTCAACAAAACATGAGTATTTTTTTAACAGGTCATAAATAAAAACAATTCTTTTGGGAGAATTGTAAATGTCTTTGAAAGAATTAGCTTTTTCTTCACCCAAAATTTGGTCTCATCAAGTTAGTAGTATAGGAATTTTAAGGTTAGTAACTTTTGCCCAATATCTTACCTGAATGAAAAATACTTTAGGCTTCCCAGCTAGTGAAGGGCATTTATCAGCAGTAAAACTGGTCCAAAGATATTCTGGTTTTGCCAGGTGTATCAGTTGCAAACTCAAATGCCTGTTCTCCATGGGTTCTTACAGCCATTGCAAGCATCATGCTCCTGAATGATCTGTTTCAACCGCTTAAACAAAATTGGAGAAATAATTAATTATTTTGTTTGCTTGATTGGACAAAGTATTCATTATCATTGAATAAGAAAGAGAAAAGAGTTTAGGACCTATATATTTATCAACAACATAAAACACTAAATTGCTCCTTTATTTTTTTTCAACCCTTGAGTTTTACTTTTACAAATCTCTTCAGAGTAAAGACTGCCTCAATACTTACTGGATGTTTCTAAATCAGTGGGATGGGCCACTTAAACAGACAGTGAACAACCCATTGCACAGGCACTATTGAGTAGGGTTATAACCATCAGTGAACTGCACTGAACTTTTAACATTTTCTATTATTCTTATTACTGTATATTTATACATAAAGTTTTAATCCAACATTTCTCACCCTTATTTCACTAAAAGAAAATGTACAATTATGTACTTGAAAACGAAACTTTCACAGAAAAACTTATTACTGGGTCCTGATAACAAAAAGTGGATAAATCTTGTTCCTATGTATAGCAAATTACTTCCTCTAACAAATATGTGGTCAGAATCCATATTTTGTGGGTCCTTGATAGCCAAAAATCAATTGTCACTGAAACGTCTGTCTGTGACCAGCCTGAATATGTGAACCCCAACAGATTCAGCCGATTTCTCCTAACTGAAATTCCTCAATTGAGAACTGAGGCCCTCTGTTTGAAAAGGATATTTTGAATTTTTACATGCACCAATTATATTTGCAAATTTTTTTAAAAAATAGCTCCAAATTTTTGAGAAATGCCAGTCATTTCACAAATGTTAATATGTTGAAAATTTTATACCCCTCTTTTATTTGACTTCTTTTAAAATATGCATCTGTTATATGGCCTCCTCATTCTCAATTCTGTGTTGATAGTATTGAGAGAATCCAGAATAAATTCTTATAACAATTAGAGTAAGTGAATAAAATGAATAAAACCCCTTGTGTACGTTCAAACATGACTACACCGATATTCGCAAAAATTTCAAGCTACCCACATTGCATTAAGGGAGAAGAATCTATAAGGATTTATTATTTTTGTACAATATTATTAATAACTGCTTTCATTGCAACGAGGTTATTAATAAAACACAAAATTATATCCTATTATATCCTTAAGTTGTCCCTCACAGACAGACACGTAATAAACCTCTTCTTCAAACCAGATTCTGTAGTGCAAATTATGCTAATAATATTTTTAATAGTATCTTTAAATGTGCTAATCATCTTTGTCACAACATAAATTTTTTCAATCATGACCTTAAGCGATTTGAAGAACAACAAAAACTTTCTGTTTAAATACTCTTGACACCGTCTTTTTCTTCACAATGCACGTATCATTTTCATAGCTACAACTTTATTTGAATTTTTGTAATTTTGATATATTGAACTTGTGTATGTATTTTTTATTATGGTGGAAGTCTATAACACGGTACAACCTAAGGAAGTTGTTTAAACCGGCACTTCAAGGCAGAAAACCACAGTGGAGAGGACGAGGGGTGGTTAGGCGATTATATAATAATTGGTCACGAACATGACATCATAAGTTAGGGGAGGCAATTTCACCCTAGTGCCTTGTTGGAGCTCCAGTCGAAAATTGTGCTGCCTGCGATCACCGTGGGTGCCTCTGTGATAAACAAAGCTTTCATTGTTTGAATTCATTGCAGTAGTCTGAATTCGAGGTTTTCTTATAAAGTGCTTTCTTATATAAGCAAATTAGTAATTATGCGGTGGATGGACTCAAGGTTGTTCATAGTGATCATGAGGGCCGAAGGCTGTGACGTGCCTTACATGGCCATGACTTAGATCCAGACAAGCGAAGCAAGAAAACTTGCCTTTGAAAGTAATTTGGGCATTAAAGTGCGGCGGGGACAAAGTGTATGAAGGGCAAGCCATAAAAATCGTCTATAGGTAAGTTTTTCTGCATGTGGTAAATACAGATATCTTTTTAGTTTCTGGAAAGCACCTATTTTGTAACCTAAGAAATACAACTTCATCTATCTAACTTTTATGTCTTGTTTCACTAAACTACATCATCTTAAAATTTCCATAATGCGACACTCAGAACAACACAGTACAAGGCACATATCACATGACCCCATCAAAAGCTACCCCACAAAACCTAACTTTCTCTTGTCCCTTCCAGGGTGGATTTACATATCGTCTTCAAGGTGTATGTACCATATTCTCCACTTCAACCCTCTCTGTTGAAAAAGTTGAGCAATGAAAAGTTAAAATATATTAACAAAATAAAATCTCACCTTCTTCTACAACCTTCATTATATTTTTGTAAGGCAAATCATTATACACTTTCACATCAAATCCTAAATGTTCTAAGCTTTCTTTAAGGTTGTCACGGTCTACATTTGTTCCAGATCTAGATTTTAGTTTCTGGATTCCAAAGTTTTCATGATTCAATATTATGGCTATTCCTCTTTTTGGATGACACATGTTATAATACATAGCATCCATTTCAGAAGCCATGTATGCAACCACTGCACTTCCATTGCTAGAAATGTGATGAAAAAATTAATAATACTGTATCAAACAAAATAATACTTGTTTAGAGGGTAAACAAAATTGCTATGAATTTGACAAGCGATTATATTAACAATGTGAAATTTTAAATATTCCATGATTACAGTAAACCTGTCTAAGGAGAACGTATTAAGGTGAAACCTGCTTTGCGGAAAAAGTTCTCAGACGGATACAAAGTACACTGGATATTGAAACTTGCGAGCATTAGAGCGGTGAGGAATTTTTAGTTCGATGGTAAATTCTGAATAAGACAGAAAACAAATATTGTTTCAAAATTAGACATTGACTTTTAAGTGTAGCAATAATGTACCAAGAAGCACTCAAAGCTATGCTCATCCATTTTGCTTTCTCAGCAATCCTCCTCCAAGCGCCACTGTACCTAAGGTAACGCATTATGACTTCGAGTCCTTCCCTGACTGTTGTTGCACAACGTCGCAGCCTTACGCGTAGCACTAAAACTCCTAATATTCTATCATCCATTAGCCACGCCGGAAATGGCATTCAAAAAGAGTGTATAGACTCCTGCCAACACATTGCAGAATACACTACCTACACAAATCAAAGGATGAATACACAAGAATTGACGGTGTTACAGAGGTTTCCGAGTACATTAATCCTTCAGTGGTCGCGTGATTACTATTATAATCCAGTATTATTTATTTGCTGTTTACAGCGAGTTGACAAACATTTGACATGGAATTTTCAGTACCTTTCATAAGGCCCCAGATATTGAATTTTAGCGAAATATGACTCGTGATGCAGCAGTCTTGCAGCGGATTGCTGCAAGAGCGATAACACCGGAAGCAACGGATTGCAATGGTAATCCACGCGACCACTTGCCATTCAGTTTCTGACCTATGGAGGACATCACGAATATGGCTACGTAAATATTCTAAATGTTTACTCTAAGAACAACAGGGGAGAAACGTTGACTAGGATGAGATTTCTTAAGGATCTCGCTTTGTCCCTTTTGAAACAATGAATGAAAAGGACGATCGAGAGAAAAACTGTGCCGCCAGCAATAAGAATACATGGGATACTTCTGCTGGAAATCAGAAAAGGGACGGAGGGGTCCGTGGAGTCATCAAAGTGCAACGTGGGTCGTTTTTTTCTCTGTGGAAATAAAGCACTGAACAGTATTACGTATATCATGTTCAGTGGGTGTGCGCGTAATGAAAATATGTGTAAGATGTTCATCAGTTGTTGACACTGAATCACGTTCAGAAAACAGGCCACAAATGTTAGAACAATTCTGTCAAACTGTTGTTAATAATCATAATTCAAAGTATATCAAGTGCACAAAACATATAGAGCACAAGACTTTTCAAAAACAAAAAATGTATTTGCATATATTTTAGTATATTTATTTAAAGGCATTGTACATGTAATTTTGTCTGCATTTCATAGCATTTGCAATATATCAACGTTCTAATAAAGTTAATAATATTTTGTAACTAGTCAGTGTTTCAGACACCATTTCTCGTCTATATTTGAAATAGAAGGTGTTTTTTCGTCAAATATGATAATTTTTAATAAATTTTTATTTATAAATAAGAATTTTTTAAAATAAATTACAATTGTAATCCACGCGACCACTCGCGTTCCAATTTTGAACGCGACCACTGAAGGGTTAGTTTTGTTTTTTAGTAGATTGGGATTTCCCAAACACGTACTACAGTTCGAACTTACCCCACAACTGCATATGCAACGGTGGAATGGCGAAGCAAACGAAAACGGTACACTCAGAATCTAGGGCCTCTACTTAGCAATATCTATTTTAAAAGGGTAGACAGAAGTCTGGACGTCTGCCTATTCATTTCCTATAAAACAGCGATGTCAAGGTTGCATATGTGCGGCAGTGGTATACCTCGCTTCACCGTGGCGTACCTATCAGCGCAACTAATGTTGTGAAAGAAAACTGTTGGAATTTCTTCAGCGTCAAAATATTGGTAATTGTGTAAAATGTTAATGATGTAATCAACTACATCTACTAAAGAAGTAAATTATAAATTAGTGGTACGTATTTTCAGCATTTTTCAGTGGTATGTATTTTCATAAACAGCACGTACTTTCTCGTCAATATATTCATGAACAATCACACGAAAAGTACTCGAATTTTCCAAAATTTGTACATTATTTTATTTCAAAATCTACTTTTAAGGAACAGATTTCATTAAGGAAAAAATCCTATAATATTTTAGTGGCAGGAAGACGCCGGAAATATATTGAACTTTTCCAATTTTCAAAAAATCACAATTTTTATTGAACACGAGACCTGCACAATTATCTTAAACGTCCTTCATATTTTCCAACAACAAAATGTAAATAAAATCCATGGTGTCATTTTTTTAACGTTTTGAAAATGTCCCAGGGACTCCATGTAAAGTAATCCCCAAGATTATAATATCGATGGCAAATGCAAAGGCCGCGACATCAGTCAGATCTATTGGGACATCAGTAAGATATATTATCAATTTTCAAGACAATCGACTGAACGATTTAGCCGCTAGTTCACAGACGGTCAGAGACGGATGGACAGACAGACAGACAGACAGACAGACAGACAGACAGACAGACAGACAGTCAGACAGACAGTCAGACAGACAGTCAGACAGACAGTCAGACAGACAGTCAGACAGACGGACGGACGGACGGACGGACGGGTGGATGGACTTACGAACGAACGGACAAACGCCGGAGAGACGTTTTGCCGCCATTCAATTTTGCGATATCAAGGATCCACAAAACGGATTCTGATATCCCACGGGAGAATTTTTTTTCTAAATTTAGCAGCTGGATTTACCCACTTTTTCGTTACCAAGGCCCTGTAAAAAGAGTTTATTTGCGGATAATGTTTCGTCGTTTTTTCGCGCAGCATTACATAACATTCTACTCCGTAGCAATAAAGTAAGAATAAATTAGCTAAGAGTACATAGTCACAATATTTATAACATTTGCAATTTACAAAAATTCAGTAACTTTAACTAAAATGAAACCCGCGCATTTGTTTAAGCGTCTTGGGCGCTATCTGAGAAAAAAAAAGAAAGAAAAAATTTGGAACAGTTTTTGAGAAAAACATTTTTTATAATGTGCCATTCCATCAAGCACAAAACACGCGCAAATTACTCGTATGTTCTAAAAATTGTTCCTGGGATTATTTAAATGTTGTTTCAGAAAATATTGCATTATGGAAGAAAATTTCTGTCATCAAGGTTGTAGTTTTGCAGTGGCCTTAAATGCGATTTTCGAAAATAAAGAGAGTTCACCAAAGTGTCACCTGCGTCGTTTTAAAAAGAGTGCTGTGCTTTATTCGAGAGAAAAAAAACAAAGAAAAAGTGGTACCGTTTTTTTAGAAAATAATATTTTAAAAATTGCCTTATTTCACGCAGAATTACACAAAAAATACTCATTTTAGGAAAATTATGCATGCTCTTATTTAAAGATCTATCTTTGAATATCAGATTTCATTAAGGAAAAATCTTTATCTTTAATATTTTAAGTTGTAGTGGAAGCAGCCGAAGAACATTTAACTTTTTACGAGTTTTTCCGAAAGAGAGTCAAGGGGAGTTAAAACTTACGGGACTGAGCCATTTTGAAGCTTTCGTTTTACTCTCTTTAAAGCAGTTCAATAAAACTTTCCATTGTGTCAATTTTTGGGAAAATTTTGAAAATGTTCACGCACCTCTGGTTTCAGTTGTAAATTTGACCCAAAACTGAAAATGACGTGTTCACGATAGAGTTTCTGTAGAAAATTCAATGAAACAATGACGTTTTACAGGTAATGCGAGATATTTGAATGAATATCTAGAATAATGATATTTGATGCAGATATCGTTTAGATTTATCACTCCCTTAATAGAATAATTATTTACTGCCTTTATCATAAGTTACTATAATGTACTGGTATACTTTTTTTCATCTACTAGGTACCAACGACGGGGCTAAACCATGTTCTACGAGACCCAACATTTTAAAATGCGGGACAATAAACCATAATTAAAGAATCTAATAGACGTTTAAAATTTTGGTGCCGAACGCACCAATAAATTTCGTACATACGACATATTCATTAGCCAGAACTGACTTGGTTCACTGCGCATTTGCAGAATCTTTATTCTCAGAATGCTTCTCTGCGGAGATCCCCAACATAAATCTCTCTCCTGTTGCAGCTGGCGTGAGTACCACGTGGAACCTGACTGGCACGCACATCAAGAAACGCAACCAGAATTACGTGCGCCTCGACCACTTCTACATGTTCCCTGAGGTGGAGGACATGAAGGTGTACGCGTCCAACCTCTTCACAGGCAATGAGGACTTCAGTGAGTATTGCCGCCTTCCTCACCCCAACTTTCTTTCCTCCTTTACTTATTTTCAATGATGTTGGGATGGCGATAGCAGAGGAATGGAAAAGGAAAGATGAAGGCCGTCATGCAGATGCTCTTGGCATTTTGTTTTTGGAAGTGATCAGGGTGACCACTGATCAGAGCAGTTGACCTGAAATTCCATCCCGTCTGGCGTCACCAAGTAACCGGTAATAAAAACCAATTACAAGCTTACGAAAGCCTAGTGGTGCTAAAACAGCACGTACTTCTTTGCCTTTAGTAATGGCTATGCAATTCTATTTATTCCACAATTTCTCTTCGAATTAACACATCTCAGTCGTCATTTTTTGTAAAACTCATTACTAGGCCGCGGAACATCATGCAATTGCATATTTTTACTGATTGCGCATATCCAAAGGAAATGTATATAACTTTGCCTATCACCAAAAATAAAACAAAAGTAACCAATTTTTATTTTGCATAATTGCATATTTCTGGGATTTTTTCATTAACTGCATATTTTTATTTATTTATGCGGCATATTTAAGGGCATATATTCCAGGTTTTTGCGTAGAAGTGGGTCAAAGTGAGATATTTCGTTGCTTAATAACTTTTTATTAATTATAATAATGTTGAAAAATGTTATTATACGCGTTTTGTACTACAATGTAAATGAATTTATAGTAATGTTATCTGTTTCTCACTATATTTTCGTTTAAGGCTTATTCTGAGTTTATTATATTGCTTATATTGCTATAGCGCTTATATTGCCAATTTTAAGTGCATAGTTGCATGCATAATTTCAACTTTTTTAGTGCATGAAGTTCCGGGGTCATCTCATTATAAATGGTGGAGAATTTGGTGCGAAAATTAAGTATTTTCAAACAAATGGGCGGCGGCGCTAGCCGAATTTGTTTACTACGCTTCGTGAAGTCACGAAGGTTAAGCGTATTCGAGACTCGCCTTTGGGTTCCGTGGTTGGGTGACCGGCCAGGAACCCCAGGATCTTTCAACGTCGAAGCCCCTGGCCGAAGGATAAGGCACTGACTGACTGCGACGTGACGAGACGGCAAATGTTAAAATTGCACATTGTGGAGGATTACTCTCTAGTGCAAAGCGCTCAGCACGCCTTAAGGGGCTTGGAGGCGCATTGCGTCGGTATGGAGCCGCAACAAATTTATAAAAAATAAAAAAAATAAAAGAAATATTACCCGGCCCTCCAAAGTGGGGATTGAATCGTTGGGCCAGCTCCCCAGCATTCGTAAAAACAAACTCTTGCTAAAAGAAACCCCGATAAAAAATAAAAAATAAAAAAAAACAATCACACAAAGTTGACAACTATAACTCCTAAATCGTTTCACAACAATATGACGTAATTCACAGAAATTCGCGAACGTGACGCGGAATTCCATTGTAGCATTCCCAGCATTGTTGATCTTCCATAAAAGTAAGCAATTTTTATTTTTTATATTTCAAATAGATTTTAAATAATTTCTAAAAGATTAATGCTACCATTAATTACGAAGCACCCAACTGCCTGGAATAACGTTCACGAAACGCGGTAAATTCGGAACGGGCATTTATTTTTGTCGACAAAGAAAATACACAGAAAATACTCATATTTTCCAAAAATGCAACATGACGTTATTTGAAGATATGTTTTTGATGAACATTTTTCAGTAAGAAAAAATGTATCTTCATAATTGTAGTTGTAGGAAGACGCCGAAAATTTTTGTATTTTTATTTTCGAAAAATCAGCGTTTTAATGAACATAAGACCTACATTATTCTCTTAAGCGTTCTTTACGATTTATCAGGTTGGTTTCAAGAAAATAAAAATTGCCTATGACATACAATTTCGCAAAAAAATACACATGTTTTTGAAAAACTGAATATGACATTTTTATGTTTTTCATGAAGAGATTTCATTATAAAACAAATGTTTAGCTTCATAGTTTTAGTTGTAGGACGACGCCGAACAAATTTTGAATTTTTGCAATTTTCGAAAAATCAGTTTTCAACGAATATGGGACATGCGCCTTTCTCTTAAACGTCCTTTACGCTATCCAAAGAGTTTAATCAAAAACGTTGGAGCTATTTTTTCGAAAATTTTGAGAATGTCCCAGGGGCTTCATGTAAAGTACCCCCAAAATTAAAATATCGGTTTCAAATTCAAGTGCCGCGACATCAGTCAGATCTATTGGGGAGTATCAATTTTGAAGACAATTGACGACTGAACGGTTTGACAGGAGTATTTTGGGCGAAATTGTGTGTCAAAGATTGGCAATTTTCATTTTCCTTAAACCATTTTTGCTACAAACGGCACAAAATATTTCGATTACAATTATGAAGATACATTTTTTCTTAATGAAATGTGTTCATCAAAAACAAACCTTTAAATAAGGTCATGTTGAATTTTTCCAAATTTGAGTACCTTTGCGTAATTTGGCGTTGGTCGTCCGCTCTTGCGCTTCATGAACGTAAAATTAATGGTGTTTCAAGCAGATGGGATGCTACGTAAGTTAGAATTTGTATATTAATTCATATTTCTTTGTTCGATTCTTACATTGAAGCTTTTGTTATACGTTTACAAATTAATATTTTAGAAATTCTTTCAAACCTATTTGAAATATATGAAATAAAAATTGCTAGTATTCAGGGAAGATCAGATTGGAATGCAACAATGGCATCTCGCGTCGCGACTAGCGAATTTCTGTGCATTACGTCTCCTTGTTGTGACATGATTTAGCTGTATTAAAATAGTTATAATTGACAAATTTGTGGTGATATTAGCTTGAAAATATTTAGTTTTCGTACCAAATATTCTACCATTTATAATAAGTTTTACGAAAAATAACGACTGAGATGTATTAATTTGGAGAAAAATTGTGGTATAAATAGTATTACATAACCATTACTAAAGACGAGAAAGTAGGTGCTGTTTTAGCCTCACTAGTTTTTTTGTTAAAATAGTTCTCGCGACAACCCAAGGTGCCTCACACTTGATCAATCACCTTACTTTAACCTGTTAACTTATCTGTTTTGTTGCAAATTAACGTTCGGATAAAGTCTGAAATGATCCGTTCATCGTCATTCTTACAACTTTAACCACACTGTGTGACTAACGTGCAATGTATTCGGGTAATCCTAAAATTGGTCATATTTTGGTCTTAAACCGTGAGATAAAACCAAATAAGGTAAACAAACAAGCAATGATGTTTCAATAGCCTCAAAAGACTGCGCTCAATCTCTTTAGATTATTGACACCCTGTCTCCTGATTCACTCCAAATCCTTAAAAATATCAAACGTGTTTTATGTCTGTGTTTATCGTTTACAATTACACGTGTTTATATTTACCCCAGTTTAACTGGCTGTACTCATGTTCTTGATAACCGCATTTCCATTTTCCTACATTACATTGAACCTTGCAAAATATAAAGAACATTCCAATGCTGATAGGCCAACTCGAACGTATTCAGTTTCCTAGAAATCTCCAGAGTGAAAATTGCAATGACCCATTTGCTTCTGAAGAATAAATATACTAGCTTTACTCACATTCAGAAAATGAAGTATAGATTGAGAATGTAAGCTTCCGCGGCCGGATTCAGTAGTTACTTGGCTGTCTGCGAGACGCCGCGTTCTAGACAGAGGTGCCGACGTTTCGGCCGCCATTCTGCGTCCTTCCTTAGGACGAAATGCCCGAAATGCGTCTCCCGGACAGGCAAGTAGCTACTGCAGCGTGAATTGGCTGGCGTAACAAATTGCTGAAGTTCTTACTGACGTGCCCAGATCGAGCGGCGCTGCAGTTCGCCAACGACTTCTGGCCCGTCATCTACGAAGAGCTGCTGCCGTTCGCCAACGAGGCGTGGGACAAAGTGATGCGCGGCAGCGCCAACAAGGTCTTCCTCAAGTTCCCCTTCGACACGCTGTTCCCGGCTGCGCCCGCCGCGTAGGCCGCCATCTTGGCGACCGAGCCCCGGCCAGCAGCGCCGCGCGCGGACGGTGCAGTGCAAGTGACCTCCCTCGGACACGGCTGCTTCTCAGAGGGACAGTTGACAAGTGACCGTAGTGCGTTGTTTCAGACATGCGCACAGAGGCGCTGACCCGCCGTGTGGTTTCGAGACACGTGGTCCGTGTATGCGTACAAACAACCACTTAGCTTTACAACTGCATTGCCAGAAAGTCGAGGGACTTAAAATATCAAACGTGTTGCTTTGTGGGAGATTTAAAAACATTAAAAGGCTGGTGTGTTTCCAAACGTAACGTGGAGTCGTTGATTTATTATCAAACCTTAAAAAAGGAAAGAAATGATTGAAATAATGTTTATTAAAATATAAAAGGAAAAAAAGATCATTCGTTTTGGAAAGAACTATTCATTGCAGAAAATTTTTAAATGTCTTAGTGTTCATGACAATGCGACTCACATTTTCTGGAGAAAACAAACAACTGTTTAATGGAAGACACTTTCACTCACAACATAGTGCATACTGTACATTACTGTTCTTGAGACTAAATGTATTTACAAGTGTTTAAGTTGTATTAATTTTTACAGATGCTAAATCGGACGACTTGCCAATCACATCTGATTTATCATGAACATTCAAAGGTGCTATTTAAATGCAGTGCATTTGTTATTTTGAAATGCATGCTGTGAATAAATATATGTATACGTATCAATAAAAACACGTAAAAACAATACCATAAAATTGTATCAATTTTGCAAATAAATTACTTTACAATAGAATGCATTGTTATTTTTTGTTTCTAAAAAGCAAGGACGTTGCTTGCTTTTTGCCGAGTAACGAACATTCGGCGCTCGTCCTACCCACTGCGCCCTCTTTCGGACACATCAAAGGAAACGAACATTCGCCGAACACTTCAGCTGTTCGGGATTGGGCGAGCAGTAGCTCGCTGCTCGGCGAATGCCGAATGTGTGGAGCTGCCTTTAAGGGCGCTCGTCTGCGCTATTTCGTCCGGCCCCTCCGGCCCCTTGAATTAGCCCAGCCGCATCTGGGTTTGTCGTGCGAGACGAAGGTGTTGATCGTCAGCATGGGGATCATAAATACTCGCCCATGGCCGTATGCCGACTGCCTTCAACGCAGGCCCATCTCACTCTCACAAATAGGATAGGGCTCTCTTGAGAGTATTTTGTGAGAGCGAAAATCTACATACGCAGTAACTGATCCACATCTACGCGATATATTTCATGCCACCGTAGAGCTCAGAATTATTACAAATGTATAGCTCCGACCCTCCCTAAACCCTTAGGATGTATTATAAATTCATCATGGGCAGTCTACGCAGCTGCTACTGGAACAACTTCTTGTCAAACGGTCGAAAGGAAACGATGCCTTTAAATAGACTTATTTTTATATTAATATTATGCTTACTCAGTTCAATTTAGTGAAATAAAATTGAATCCGTCACTTTGACGAATTGCATTGAATGAAAAATTGCTGAAAGTAGAATTAGTTTAAAAAAAAGAAAAGAAAACTTGCATCTCCCGGACCCAAAGCTGTCCATCCCCGAGATTCTCAATAGCCGGCGCCTAAAGAAGCAGGATTGTACGAGTATTGCGCTTGGGGCTCAAAAGAAATGTAACGTATGCAAATTGTGAGCTTCATCAATGTGTTCTCTCGGCACGTTTCATTACATCCGGTGTCCAACATGTGGTTGAAGCGCTTTTCGTTACAACTTACATGCACTATACTACTACAAATGTCGGGGGATCAGTCGGGATCTTGAAGCTTATCTCGCTGGTGTTAGGTACCTGTTTAGGGAAAATCCCGCTTGCCGACGTGTAGATCGGCTCCAGATCTCACCGTCCAGCGGGGAAGATCAACGCCACCTCCCGAGTTAGAATATGCACTACGCTTACGGGACTGACGACCATAGCAGTTATATCGGCCGGAAAGACGAAATTATCAATGTAGGAGAATTATTTCAAGGAATAACAACAATAACAAAGAATATACTGGAGGGCCAGAGGTAGAGGAAGGGGCGCCGCCGCAGTTTTTTCTATACGTTTTGGCCTAATACCATCGCAATCAGCTGTGCTACTTATTCGGCACCTATTGCACGATTAGAGTCTCAATTCTAAAAATGGTCCGTAGAATTTTCGTTTGCGACGTATAACTGTCAACAGGTCAGACTGGAGCAACTTGTGTTGTTTACGTTTTACAATATTTATTCGATCATCGTTGTAGCCTGTCTGTAACTCCAACTGGATTACAGGCGAAAAAGTTAGGAATTCATTTTCAGAATTAGGGGTTCGCATGTAGGTCATGCGTAAGTTATTACCGGGAAAGAATAGATTTATATACAGCTAACCCTAGAAATACGAGAGTAAAAATAGTCAAATGCATTCCTAAGACTCGTAGAGCTCACTCGCACACACAATAATTCGAATAAAAAATTGTATTTTTTCGTATCAAGACATAATATTATATTTATTGAACTCTTAGAAATACAAATTCCTTTAAGGAATCCACTTTTAATCTCAATCTGATACATTACACCCTCCTTTACCTTTATTTCCCAATCAGCCAACCTTTATCACATCTTCAGTGAATAAACAACTGAAAAATAGTCGCACTCTGACAGTCAGTTCTGTTCAGGGGCATTTACGAAAAAGAATGAATGTTAACAACATTGCCAACGCCAACAAAATTTTCCGATATAGTTGAAAGGGAAAAAATAATACAACCACTAAAATCACTGTGGAAAACTACATCTTCTATGAAGGGGGGGGGGTATTGAAGATACACCAGAAAAATATAGATATAAACGAGTGGTGCTACAGAATGGCGTAGACTTTCTCGTAGTAAAGTTTTCTAATTTCCTTGGTGTGGACTGGCTTTACGTCTTGCCCCATCCTCTTGCTAGCTGCCATCTAACGTCGTCCAAACTACATTTTTAAAACATTTTCTCAACTTTTCAGTTTCCTAATAATAGAACCGAAATATTACTTCAAGAACACTAAAGAAGAGTGAAACCTTGTCCTAAATAGACATTTTTAATTGAAAAACATAGTTTTCGAAAAACTTAATTTCAAGTCATTTGAAGTACATCCACTCACAAATGAAATAATATGCAGATCGATTTACATTTGTGTAATTTTTGAAAAAATAAAAGAATACACCAAAATGAACTTTACATCATATGAAACAGTGCAATTAGATTTATTGTTAATTCTGCAATTAAGTATAGTAACTTGGTGGCAGAATATCTTAACCTTACATACATTAAACTTACATTCATTAACAAAAAGTTACAAAAAAGGAGTTAATTAAAAATAATAATAATATAATAATAATTATTATTATTATTATTATTATTATTATTATTATTATTATTATTATTATTATTAGCGCTATCCATTGGAAAAGTTTGAAGAAAAACTTTGGAGCCATTCTTGAGAAAATGGCGTTTGCGCGTTTCTGAAAATGCAGTATTTTGAGCTCATGTTTATAGAAAACTATTGAGTTTTTTAGGAACTTTATATGACATTGCATATGTACTCATAAATACAAAAATGTGAACAAATGGCCTCTAATATTAATATTACCGACGTGTGATACAAGTCAAAAAAATTACATTTTTGTAATTTTTGAAAAAACTAAAGAATAGAGCAATATCGCGTTGTCATCGTATGGGGTCAATATGGCACTACTCCTACCAAAAGTTGAAAGAAAAAATTTGGAGCAGTCTCTGAGAAAATCTTGTTTTTAAATTTTTTTGAAAATTGCAAATATTGCTCGCCATATTGCGAGGAAACTACTAAAATTTCCAAAAAATCTGCAAGACCTTCATGAAAGAAGTAATTATGGACAACAAATTTCATTAGAAGGAAAAATCCTCTAAATTTTGTAGTTGTAGGAAGACGCCGAAGAAAATTCAAACTTTTGCAATGTTCAAAAGTTCAGAGTTAACCGTTCAGAATTAGGACCTACGCCACCTTAATAAGTGTATTTTACTCTATTCTTACAAGAAATTTAATGAAAAAATTTGGAGCTTTTTGGGGGAAAGTTTTGTTGGGGGGCTTCATGTAAAGTACCCCAAATTTTAAAGAATGTTTTTCAAAATTTCAAATCTTCAACTAGAGCCAAATGGACAGGTGTTTCTTCAACTTGGAAAAGATCGTATGTATGGTTTAGACGTTAGTAGTGTTCACAGACGGACGGACGGACGGACAGACAGACGGACGGACGTTTTGCTTTCAATTGTTTTCATCAAGGACTCACAAAACAGGGATTCTGGCTACATCACGTGTTAGGGGACTTTTTTCTCTTAATTTAGCAACTGGTTTTATCCGTTTTTCTGTTATCAGGGCCCGGCAATGAATTTTTTTTCTGCCGAAAATCCGTCGCGCAGTATTACAACACTTTCTCTATACTATGTATATTACTCCGTATATACGTACGTATACGACGTATATGAGAAAGTAAAAAAGTGATTCATATATCTTCTGTCATTGTTGTGGAAAACGAGGAGTAAAAAGCCATACCTCCGCACCAATTCGGTTTTCAACCTCTAATCACACAATCCACAAATCACCCAATAGGCCTACTCGTATTAAGACTTACCGCAGATATAAGTGAAGGCTTTCATGAAAAGAAATATACCGTAGTAATCTTCCTCGATGTAGCTGAAGCTTTTGCCCCCGTCTGACATCCAGGACTATTATACGAACCTATTCACATCGGACTCCCCCCTTTATGTTACATCCATTATCAGAAGCTTTCTTGCAGATCGCACTTTTTCAGTCCGCCTTCCTAGAGCTCTTTCATCATCTTTCTCCATAAAAGCAGGAGTACCTCAAGCTGTTCTCCTACACTATTTAACCTTTATACAGCCCATATACCATTCTCCTCACATCCATCCATTGCTGTTTGCTGATGATACTGCTATATAATCCTCAAAGCGTGATATTGACACCGCAAAGAAGACCTGCACCTCTCCCAGTTCTCCGACTGGGCCAAGAAATGGCACATTCAAATAAATCCAGAAAAAAACAAGCCAAAATATTCACGCTCCGCAGACCGCCACTGTTAAAAACCAGGACAAAATACAACTTGGCTCCCAAACAACAAGCCAGTCAAATAGCTCGGTGTTCTACTTGACAGAAGACTCACTTGGAAATCGAATATCCTTCACAGAATAACTCTGGACACCCGTAAAACACTTCAATTACATCCCATTCTCAAAAAGTCATCACCCCTGAGACTTCATGTTGCTACTCACCTATATCAATCAATGTTCTGATCCTATGCTTCTCCTATCTGAGTATCGACCAGCAAATCAAATATCCCAAAAATTGAAATATTCCAAAATAAATTCCTTCAAACCATTACCAAAGCACCCTGGTTTGTACCTTTCTCCCATTCTTACATAACAAACTCGGCATTACCCCGATCTCCGTCCATTGCTCCCTCCTATCCTCTCGCTTCTATCCCAAAATCCCCCATATTTTCTCAGCCGTACATTTTAAAATAGGAAAACAAAATCCTCATAATAATAGACAAAAGCAAGAACTACCGCTATAGTTCTTTGACCCTCCCTGACCATCATGTATCTGTTGGGGCTTCGCATATTTAATTCACAAACAATAATTTATTGAATGTACTTAACGTGGCCATGTACTAAACCATTCCTAAATAATGTCAATTTTATTCAATGGACTCGACTAAATGTATTGCACTCGGCTGCTGAGCACCTTCGGGCCAAGCAGAAATAAATTTAAAAAATTACCTCAGCAAATACATTAATTCTCAACAATATAGAGCTCATGAACCAAGTGAACTGAAAGCAATATCTAGGAGATGGGCTCCTTGAGCTCCCACTCCTACCCCGTCATATTTCTAGGGTTAAAGAGGATGCATTTTTCTGGGGAATGGACTGGCGCCATTTTTTAAGTGTCTACTACTTCCCTAAATTCCCTATTCGAGAAAATAAATAAAGAAAACATTTGGAGTCGTTTTGAGAAAATAAATGTTTCAAAATGATCTCTATTTCACGCAAAAATACGCAAAAACTACTCAAATTTTCGAAAATTGTACAAAATCGTATTTAAAGATTTATCATTGAAAAACAGATTTCATAAAAAAATATATCTTAAATATTGTAGTTGTGGGAAGATGCTAAAAATAATTGTGCTTTTGAAATTTTCGAAAATTCTGAGAGTTACAAAAATGGGAACTCCTCTGTTTTTTAAAAGCTTTTTACTCTTTCCGAGTAAAAATCCAAAATTTCGGAGCCACTTTTGAGAAAATTTTGAAAATGTTGAGACTTTATGTAAAGTACCCCCTAAAATCAAAATATCCGTTTTAAATTCGTAGAGCCTTGAGTTCGGCCATGTCGATCAAGGAATAATTTTGGAGAAAATCGTCTGAACGGTTTATGCGCTAGCCTTATCCCGTACGGACAGACAGACAGCCGTTTTGCTGTCAACCAATTTTTCGGAATCAAGAACCCTCAAAACATGGATTCCAGGTACGCAACGGGTTGGAGGAAAAAATTTACTACATAGAAGAATAAGATTTATCATATTTTTCGACTACAGACCCTACAGTAGGAATTTTTTGACGAAAAGTCGTTTATGTACGCTCCAAAATTACATTTACCACGTAAGTATACAGAATGGCGAGAAAGTGCAGTGCAAGTTCACGTACCATATGAGTTGCCTCTGTGTAGTGGTACGAAATAGGCACATAACATCTAGAAATTTGTATTTTTGTGAAAATCCATTTTAAGCTCAAAAATGCCTAAATTTTCTTACCACATCCCAATTAAAAATTCATGCGTAAATCACTGACCTCTTATTTGATAACCATGATTACATTACTATTCGCCGAATAACGAATGTGTGGAGCCGCCTTAATAGAGATGTCCAGAACTTGTGACCTTTAGTAGTTCGGAGGGCAGCCCCCATCGCCTCTGGTGACGAGCGACAGGCTTGCTGGAAGCCGTGAGCTTATGGATAAAACACGACATACGTGTCGATTTTCTTATAAAACGTCATGATCATTCTTCATGAGGTTTGCCTCTGCCTACAATGATTTAAAAACGTTTTTTGTTTTTGTTTAGGTACTTTCCTCGCAGTGAATGTCCTTTTTCTCTAAAGTAAGATAATTTTTCACGATATCTAAGTTGTGTTCAGTAGTGGACTGGGGCAAAAGAGACCAGGAGAGACAAAGTAAGACTTTTTAGATACCTAATGTTCCCCAAAACCAGGAATGTATAATTATAGCATCGTCGGAACAAAGAGGACAAAAGTAGATTTCTGCTTTGAAGCAAGAAAAATTAAATGGTTGTTTCAAGTCAATAGTAAATTACTGGTTCTGCCCATCCTCGTAATTCGCAATTCATACGCCTAAACTTTTCCTGCCATTTTCGGATTATTCACGTAAAAACGTATGTACATTTTCCAATTTTTTGCTATAATATAAACAGCACACTAAAGGATATAGCTCTCAATAAATAAGTTGCCATTTACTTATATTGCCTGAACGTGTTGTACAAACACAGCATCAAAATATGTATGAACCACTAAAATTCTGTGGACTTTCAAGACTTTATTTGTGTAAAAGCTAAGCCATCTTCTTCAAGACATTTGTGTAAAAGCTAAGCCTAAAAATTACGTAGGTCACCAAATCAGTTTTTTCTGCCACCAGGGCTATCAAGTCGTGTCTCAATCGCTTTGCAAGAAATGACATCAAATGTTGATTAGAACTTACCAAGCAAAAGATATTGAAAATATATATCATATAAAATGTTAACATTAAAATCGTTGGGAATAACAATTAGTATTTTAAGCGTGTGACTTGATGATTGAAATTCTACCATCAAAATTTGAGTTCAACAGGAAACTGCAAACAGTTTTTAAAAATATAAAAAAGTTCAACATATTTTTGTATTTAACCATATAATTATATAGATTAATATATTGAAAAATTAATAGTTAATTATAATAAATTCTGGTTAACTTAGTGTTGAAAGTTCCCCCAATCCATGAAAAATTTCGTACACTTTTGGGACTGTGTTTATGAACACTGGATTTTTTTTCCAAACGATTATTTAAGTTTAAGGTAGGTAATATTTCCCTCGACGTTAATAATTAAAACAAATTATACAATAAATATACAATAAATATTTAAAAAGCCTAAAGTTTATAAAATTTACGGGAGTTATTTTTACTCTAATAGCACAGAGGCTCGAAATTCGTTGGCACTTATTACCGATGAAAGGGTACATGGAACCAAACGCTTCATACATTTCATATTATTTCAGCAGCACCTTATCATCATCATGATGGTCATGGCAATATTTACTTCGAAACACTTTTAAAAAAAAGTAGCGACTAGACGTGTTGATAAAGTAGTGCTTTATTAAATCCAATTTTTCGACGAAATGCGCAGCCAGAACCTAAATAAACCGAAAGAAAGCAAATATCAATGTAAATAACAAATGTGATAAGACACACACACCTCGGCAACCGCATAATAAACTTAGTCGAAGTTCTCTAGGAATCGCTTACGCGCACAGCAGAGGTCGCCACCAAACACTTTCCCGCTAAAAGTTGTAACGTCATTCTGCACATTATGAGCGTGCATTAGCACTACACATTTGCAAAGTGTGTGTGTGTGTGTGTGTGAAAATCCTGTTTCCAAATAAAATTCGCGGCCTGTTTGTTGTTGTTGTTGTTGTTGTTGTTGTTGTTAGTTCACGGTCATCGACCCCCGAAGCGTGAGGCAGTTTGCCGTTGACAGTGTGCTTTGCTTGTGAAATAAGCATCGCAAGCGTCCTCTGGTCTGCCGCGCTTTCTTCTGCACGTTTTCAATGTGCCAGGTTAAAAATGATTATTTGTCAATGTCACTCCTAAATATTTATTTTACACTTTTGGCCCAGTTAATTGCGTCTCACATAGCGCGAGCGGCCTCGGCTGCGTGAATCAACCCACCCCCGCGCGAGAGCTAACTTGTACAGTTTTGTGAACGCACGAAGTGCAATGTACGTTCACGCCACTGCGGTGCGACCATTCCTACCCTTACGGGCATCTATGGCCAATCCTGCAACATGTAAGAAAAAACATATCAAAAAAGATTTTAGCCAACTGGCGCGCGCATTGCGTGTGCAGTAATTCAAGGCTTATATTTCAAGTCTCAGAACCAAGTCAACCCACCCGCGCGCTTTGCACTCTCGCATATATACCATAGACTAAAGAGGCATACATCTTTATGTATATACCATCCAGGCCACGTGACACGCAACGTCATCTCGCTTTCGCGCGGCACTCCATGCCACGTGACCGTCGCATCGCCACGCATTTTGGGCATCCCTTCCCATGGATTTGTGGATGTTCCCAAAATACCTCGGGGTGCCTCCGCCTATTCATTGTACTTCCTTTTTCCACCCAGTATTCTCTGGCGCCCTAATCCTGCGACGTGGTGCCTGCAAGGCGCCGGTCTTCTGCTAGTGTTAATACCAGAGAGTATACTATGGTTAATACAATACGTTACATTACGTTCACGAATTTATTCTGGAAACTCCCTATGCAACGCCTCTTTTGAAGGTTAGTTATTCTCTGGTTAAAATTTAAATGCATTTGACATATCAGCTAGAACGAGGTTATCCAATCGGGCGATTCAATTTTAACTAGAACTGCTACAACAATACACACTTTCTCGCGTTATTGGAAATGGTTAGGTCAGGGGCGTTTATTCCATGGGAGCAAGGGAAGCTTTGCTTCCCCTGTAATTTCTAAGGATATCTTACATTTTAATACTTGACTAGTAATATAGAATCATTTTCTTGTAATCCAAGTCAAATCAGTTTAAATTGGGGGCGTCCAATCTTATCTTTACAAAATGAGCACATAATTATTGTCACCAATAGAGTAGAGTTCGCCTGTAAAGCTCTTTGGAAGCACTGGGCAAATACCACCTTCAAGATGATCTTGACTGGACTGACTGCATCCAACATCTCATTGGGAATGCTGTGGTCAGCAGATATATGCTGGCGCGTGTGGTGGGCGCGCGCAGGCTCATTCAGTCAAGCTCGCTTTTGGAAACAATCGGCCAGTTGCCTACACCGTGAATCAGGGCACGCGTGGTGGGCTCCGCATGTGCTTTTCGGTTCAGTGTTTAAATTATCCATTTGTAGCCTTATCCATGTAAATAATTAAAAATTACCATTTGAAATATCATTTCTTCCCTAGGAAAAAATCACCACATACCCCTGGGTTACGTAATATTGAAATAATGTTATTTCAGTCATACTAACCATTACGGAATGGACAGGCAGTGCTAAGTTTTAAAATAAATAAAAAAGTACTTGATGTCCAAGGAAGCCCTCCTCGAAAGTAATTCGTAAACTGGCTGTCGTGCGAAGGTAGACATTGATATATTACGTAACCGACCTTAATAATGCGAGAATGTATGTGCTGTTCAGCACTTCTGGTTTAAATGTATATATCACGTCGCTTCGTTTCTACTTACATTTCGGATTTTTTTTTAAATTACATTATTGCATTTGTGAGTAAAGTGCTTCAAATGATTTCGGAAAACTCCTAAGTTTTCCGTGAAAATGAGATCCAAATTGAACATTTTCAGAAAGGCTTTTGAACCTTTATTGGGGATGGTAACGTAAAATTATTACAAGTTCTACTCTCACTTGAAATATTTCAAACGAAGCGCTCACGGTGCATACCTGCAATTTTTATAGTAGAGGACATTTTTCTCAAATACCGCTCCAAAGTTTTCAATGAAATTTTCCTTACAGGGCCAGGTTTTAAAGTGTTCTTATTAGTTTTTTTTAGTCCTCGAATTAGGGAACCAAGAAATTGAGAAAATGTGAAAAAATTTCCTTTAGGAGGCAATAGAATTCCAGTTGCTGGGAAAAGGGTGGGGGAAATCAAAAAGAGCTAGCCCAGACTAAAGAGAATAAAAAAAAACGTAATAAGAGGGAATCTGTGCCATTCTGTAGCACCACTAGCTTCCAGTGGCAGAGAGAGATAATGTATACCAATTTTATGAGTATTATTTTTTTCCACAGAACATACAAACATCAAGTAACATTTTAAATTATTTTTCCGACCACAAAATTTATTTGTATTATCTTCAATACATTTACAATTAATATATTTTTTTCCAAAGATAATTTCAAGTAGTACCTTACACATGAAAAACATTTCAATAGAAACATTCAATTAAATACATACACTACAATATTTTTTTAATGAAAATTAAAACAATGTCTTAAATAAACAGTTTTCAAACTCAAAACACATAGCAAACAATTACATAAATAATCTGAAAGGGAATGAAAATATTTGTCAATTGAACTTATGGCTAGCACAACTGAACCATAAAATACTTACATATTTAATGATAAAAATGCTTTAAGAGTACCCAGTGAGCTCCAAAATATTCACACACATTAAAATCTTTTCAAAGCATTACTTCACATCATTACAGTATTCAATAAATCATTACAGTTTTCTGAAGCACTCTTAATCTATACTGCAACAGTATAACTTATTTAGAAATGGAAAGAGGCACAGAATATACAAGTCACTGGAAATCAAAATTCTAAAGAAAACCATCAAATTTAATTTATATTTTGTGCCATTGTCTATAGATAAAGAAATTTTATTCCATCTAACATCAAACAACTTGAAAAATACTTCAGTGATTGTCCGAACAAAAGTAGAACAACCCTACTTTTTCAGTTGTGTGTAGTGAAAGTGGAACACAAAATTCACTTTCTTGGAATCTGCTCACTGAATGAAAAAAGGAACATATGCTCAGCTGTCATACAATTGGTTTACACAAACAAAGATCTACATTTATCTGAAAAATTTACTTCCGCTTCCAGTCAATATAGGATGCATGGGTTGCACACTCAGCTCAATGAGGCAATAGTCACCAGACATTATTGGCAGAGCAAGCACTGCTCTACATCTATTGAGGTTTTAAGTTTATATCGTATCACAGCATACCTTGTTGTGGAAGCTGGCAAAATGTTTAATTGGATATTAGACAACAAGCACCAGAGAGCAACTTTTGGTCACTTGTTAGTCTCAAGTCATTATTTATTCCTTTGAGAGCAGACGAATACAGTAAAATTTCTCTTGATTTCTTTTTGTCTTTTCACGTGACATGTGCAGATCAAAATAAAGTACTCCATGGTACGAGTATAACAGCTTGGGTAAAAAGGATACAAATGTGTTGCTGTAATTGTTTTCAATTTTCATTAACTGGTATGACCTTGTAAACAAATGTAATTAGGAAAAACGGAAAGGCAATATTTTTTGATCCTTGGATAATACTCTTCCCTACTAACAATATATTAGTTCTCTCTCTTTGGTGCCTGGATGTACCACTCAGAATACATCAAGAAGACTTTTCTCCCATATAATGTAACACAAATAACCAAATACGAGGAGCAACTGACGATTCAATGCATTCTGATCTTTTTACCACAAGACAAATGTCCAGGTACATTATAAAGTAAAATGTTTTGTTCATTATGCTTACTATAACAAAGATTCAGTATTCTACATATCACAGGATCAAGGAAATTAAAAAAAAAAAAAGTTTAAAAAAACTCATCTAATTGCCATGGTACTAATTTGTCATTACATGTGAAATTTATTGGTCATTGTGGTTATGTAGATGTCAAATTAAGAAATTTATATTAACAAACAAAACTTACAGTTCCAAACTGTACAAAAATATTTAAATGACTTTTTCTTTAGCATACAATGGCTATTGAGGTGATTGCCATTACAAGTAGGATTTAAGATAACTTCAGCTACAGAACACTGTTCAATTTGAAATGAGCTACAAATGTTGACTATGGCCAATATTCCTCAATCAAGAACTTGCACAAGAATTGAAAATGCTATTAGAAAAATCAGTATGTGTATATAATTAATCCTGAAAGTTGTAAAATCAAGTTTTTCTATAAATGAATAACAAATTGTTCTGACATTCAAATCAGTTTCAGCATATTTTTTAGCTGAATTTTAAGATTTCCTTTACAAAAGCAACAAAAGGATTTAAAGGGCAAACACAAAAGGTAGATTTTAAAGGAACCTGCACAATATTTACATCATGAAAATTTTAATAATTTTCTGTGATAAAGAAATTTTACAAAGATGTTTTCAACTGTTTACAAACAAGTTATATGAGGAAAGACACCACTTATTTGCAGACCGTCTTTTAAAAATCTCTAATTTTAAATAACTCTTATACTACAAGTTAAACGAATTATGAAACAGTGTATCACTTACAATTTGGTCAACAAAATGAAATGAATTATCTGCAAACTGACAGCATCTTTTTAGAAGACTGAATATTAACATAACAAAAACTTTTAAAAAATCAAACAAACAATTTACCATCTGCATTTTAAGAACCATCAAATGATAAGGTTAACTTGTGTACCTTGCTGAAATGTATTTACATCTGTAAAGTATTTTTATATGTGTCAATCTCCTACAATACATTTACTCCCAATACATCCAGCCTTTTTCCCCCATTACAACAACCAATGGAAAGGACGAGAGAAAGTAGTCCTTTTCACGACAAAGTATGGAAAGGACTACACATTGTTTAAACTAATCTACTTTCTTCTCCTTCACATTTCCATCCTGCAGGAGAGGGTATGCATTTGGCTTCTAACAAAGTCTCTTTATAGCCCAATCCTTACTGCATTGTACAGAATTCACTGGAAAACATACAAATCACACTCTTGGATGTGTCAATCTTGACAATAAATACTCTAATATGTTTCTTCCCGCAAAGGTAAAACTAAACTTTTACAGTTAATTCCTATTGTGCAAATACAAGTCACTCAAGAGCATTTTCTTCACAAAACAAATACACATGATTTTTTTGGTTACACTGTTGAAAGAGTGAAGTGCTCTTGCATTCTTTTAAGAGCAAGTAAATATGTCTACTCTTCTTAAACTGTCACCCACTGTAACACTTATCACACAAACATTTTAATGCAAGATACGAGAGGACACTAGTGGTTACAACACTTCTTCCATATATCAGAAAGACTGGTCATTTATTTCATAGTTGTTCACCACATACAGGCATATGAAAACAATAAACAAGGAGACATTGTTTCACTAATTTTCAAAACTATAATGACAACTAAAAGGTAGAAGAATGCATTGTCCAATAGAATGCCACAAGACTGGATTTCTCTGCTATATAAAATAATTCTGTGCGAATAGACTGAACATATATATTGAGAGATGTGAGCGGAAATATAAGAAAGAAAGAAAGAAAGAAAGAAAGAAAGATGACCTTCTTGAAGAAGCCAACAGTGCAATTAATGTTGAGGTGCGTTATTCACACAAAGCCGAAATTCTTTGTCTTGATAGCAAGCAGTAATTTGTGACGCAATACAGCACGGCTACTGTACAATGGGATGTAAAGTCGAGAAATGCAAGTATTAGCAGTCGGAAGATGAGAATCATCAGCTGGTCGAATAGTGACACTTGGCATTGGTTGAAAGCCATCTTCACTTGCTGGTAAGGCTGGAGACCCCGTCCAAAAATAAACCTACAGAAAAGATAAGACATGAAGTTTATATTCCTTAAAAAATGTTTTGTCTATTAATGTTCCAAAATGAATAGTAATCTAACGTTTAACTTATTTTAAAATATTATTAAAGAATACTTTTCTGAAGAATTACAAAACTACAATTGTATGCTGCATCTCTAAGGAAATAAAATCTTACACATAGTGTCACTTGATACTCACCAAGTCCTGTCTTTCAAGGTGAGTCATCTTTTCAACAATAGACCATAGCCAACGTTTAAATTTAACAAGTCGTTCACTTGATTCCCCCGATTCATCATTGAAACTAGTGTAAGAAATAAGCACTGCTACATTTATATCTCCAACTCCATTTAAAAGTAACCTCAGATCTTCAGCAGTCAAGCCATCAAGAGAACCAGCAGGCAACACATCAAAGACACCAGTCCGAACAGCCTGCAATAAACATTGCTTAGTGAAGTAAGTTAACAACAGTAAATCAGAAATAGATGTAAAAAACACACCTCTAGTGCTTTCTCTTGAACTTTTATCATACGGCACTCAGCGTATTTCCGAACATAGTCATATACATTGGAGGCAGTTACTTCAATGTCACGACCTCCACTGACTAATTCCAGTGAACCTCCACCTTCCTCAACACTCAAGTCGATACTGTAAAATTAACATATTACAAAAGCAATTTTTTGTCAACAAATTACATTAACAATGATATACAAAACGCTTGAATATTTCACCTAAAAGTAAGATCCAGGGCAGAGAAGAGACTATTGCTATCTTTTGTCTCAGCATCAACAACTAGTTGCCGCAGACTCTCATAAATCACAGGATCAAAAAACGCCAGGTCATGAAACCGCACTGGTCTACCAAGCACATACTTCATCACATGACGATTTAAAAATATAGGACACAATTCATTTTGCAACAGACACAAGCCAATAAGCCTGAAATAAATAAATAAATAAATTATTTGAATCCGTATTTCAATATTTGAATCTAAGCAAACCTGCAAAAACGTTGTCTTACCTTCCAACATTTCGGAATGCATTTAACCTTTCAAAGCTTGCTTTCCCCTGGCGGGGTGAATAAAAGCCTCGTTTGCCTGGGCTATAGAATAAGGGACTGCTATCATCAGCATCTTCTGCTTGTTCTTCTACTTCAGAGTTGCGTGATGGACCTCCTGCACCACTGCTTGGTCCTCCAACCTTCTTTCCCCTTTCAGAGAGGCTAAATACATCTAAATCTGAAAAACATTGGTCATATAATAAATCAAACCCAATAGTAAAGTGTTATGATAAAATATTAGGATCTTCATAATCTGTTAATTAAGAGTGAACAAAAATTGCCATGAAATAAGGATTTCTGAAGATACATGTCTAACGATCTGTACCTAGCAGTGCTTCTGAGGCCAGTTGTTCAGATCCTTGGCTCAGTATCAATTCCACAGCCTCTTCCACTTTCTGTCGCAAAGCTTCTTCGGAAGCCAAAAGCATTAGGAGCTGAGCAGGAGTTAATTCAAGCAACATTCCTGTTATTTTCCCAGCAAATGATGGCCTCAATGCATGAACCTGTGAACAAATAAATCATTATAGCATTAAAACATCACAACCAGAGAGAAAAAAACAGCAAAAACACACACTCAACAATAACACTTTATGATTTTACCTTTGGGTATAAACGCTCTCCAAGCTGTTGCTGGTGAAGAGTAAGATGGTCATTACTTCCCGAGGAAGACCCTGCAGCACCTCCAGCACTGCCTCCACTACCATCTGCTCCTCCAGGAGGTGAGAAAGGTCTGGCATCATAAGATAGAGATCTTCGGGGTTCACGACATCGAGGAGACCTCTGAGACTGAAGAACACAATGAAATTTAGCAACACCTTCAAGAATATGGCATTACACCATTTTAATTTTTTTAACAGTATACCTGAGTGTGTCTCCTAATACTGTCACCCCTTTCACGAGATCGTAGTCTCTGAAGAACATTGTATTGTGCGTACTTAGTACCCACTTGCACTGACTCCAGGTTGGGTAATTTCTCATTAGCAAGAACAGCCTGTGTAAATCAAAATGTAATTGGTCTTAATATTAGAACAATACAAAAAAACAATGGAATATCCAAAAGAAAAATAACCTTACCTCTGCTATGGCTGTGTAAAAGCTACGTGCCACTCCTGATCCTTCACCGGGTTCATCTTTAAATGTGACTTTCACCCGATTCACTGCCAGAGGTGGCTGTGAGCTTGATGCTCGCCTATGATAATTATTGTACTGTGTATTTAGCTCTTTGAAGGTCTGAATGATCAGTTGTGTCCTATCTCTCTCAATCTGCAATGATTAAAGATCCCATCTGTTTTGTTTTGTTTTGCAACTCTAAAAAGTTAAAAATTAATATTACATTAGCAAATACCTTTGAGAGAGTAAGATCACGCTGTTGGGCATTACGAAGCTTTTCCATTTCTCGTCTGAAGCGGGCCTCTTTCACAGGGAAACCACCTAATTCCGATACTACTGATCCAGGTTCCAAACCAACATCTTCCATAAAAACTCTACCAAACAGATCTAGAGACAACCTCCAGCGACCCAATAATAAGTCATGAGATACTGATTGACCAATAGTAGGATGTGGTCTCCTGTGGAAGAATTACATGATGTTGAAGGTGACATTTTAGAAATAATCATTACTGCAATATTAAAATACAGTAGTACAACTTACGTAGGTTGATCATGAGGTCGACTTGTTTCAACAGTCACATGTGCTGATATATCTTGACTACTACTCATTGAATCAAGCCCATGAGCTTCACCACCCTGTCGAGGATCTGAGGTTGGCACAACCAAAACATCTGGAGCATCAGTGCGATGAGGACCTGCAGCACTAGTACTGCTAGTGCTTGGCTGCGAAATGAAATTTCAAATGTTATTGACGTGAAATAGAGAAGTTGTAAAATTGCAGTAATTATAACCAAAAAACAAACAAAAACACCTACAGTAGCAGTAGCCGGACCAGCCCTAACAATGACACTCTTGATAGCAGGGGTTTGGGGATCTTCAGACTTGGCCAAGTCAGAAACACTACCAGAACCGCTTGCACTGCTACTTGAGCTGCTGCTGTCATAAGCAGGAATTGCAGAGACTTTACGAGCAGAAACAATGATTGGTGCCCTATTTTGCTCCATTAGAAGTTTGCGGTTCTCATCTGATGTTGGTTCTGTACACAAACAGGAAGAAAATGTCAACATGTATAATAGTTCATGAATTCTCTTTTTGAATTTTGAAGCTGTGAGCACAGAATAAACTGAATTTTGTATCTCGATCTTTGCTCATTTACTTTAACATCTTTGCATATTTATATACTGATTAACTTTTTAGTCATGAAATGTACTTCTAAATGATCTACTATAACAACTCCCCATTGCACTCACATTTTAAATTAGTTTCCAATAAGTTTTATAAATTAAAGAACCGAGTGAAAAGATTACTAATCAATATTAACTAACTAGTGGCCTGTCGCAGCAACAATACTTCTGAACAAAATCACACTAATTGGTTGTCTCACTGCTCACAAAAAACAAAGAAAATGGTGTCATATAACACTGCAATAAATGAAATATTTCAGTCATGAATATCGCAATAACATAGTATACAATGTATGGACACATAGTACCACATATTTTTACATATCAAAAATATCAAAGAAATTGCTATCTGTAACTACCACATGAATTGCAAATATTTAATGGCAGGTGGCCTCTTCAGAAGCACCTAAAAAGTCAGAGGATGTCACAGCATGAAAGGAAGACCAAAAAAAAAAAAAAAAAAAGAAAGAAACATAGATACAAGTGAAGGTGATTAGGGTAGTGAAAAAAAAAACAACCATGATTATGATGATTTTGAGGAACAAGAAAATGATTGTTCAGACAATGAGTCTTGACATTTTCAACAACAAAACAATTTTCTAGTCAGTAAAACAATTTGCATTTTATTTTGACTAAATAGTAAGAATTTAAAAAGAAAAAAAGATGAACAAGAAGATGAAGATGAAGAAGAACATTCTTGTTCTGAAGAAGAAGAAAAAGAAGAACAAGAACAAGAAGATGAACAAGAAGATGAAGATGAACAAGAAGATGAAGATGAACAAGAAGATGAAGATGAACAAGTAGATGAAGATGAACAAGTAGATGAAGATGAACAAGTAGATGAAGATGAACAAGTAGATGAAGATGAACAAGTAGATGAAGATGAACAAGTAGATGAAGATGAACAGAAGTAGATGAAGAGAGAAAGAACAAGAAGATGAAGATGAACAAGAAGATGAAGATGAACAAGAAGAAGAACAACAAGAAGAAGAAGATGAACAAGAAGAAGAAGAAGATGAACAACAAGAAGAACAAGAAGAAGAACAAGATGAACAACAAGAAGAACAAGAAGAAGAACAACAAGAAGAACAAGAAGAACAAGATGAACAACAAGAAGAACAAGATGAACAACAAGAACAAGAAGAAGAAGAACAAGAAGAAGAAGATGAACAAGAAGAAGAAGATGAACAAGAAGAAGATGAACAAGAAGAAGAAGAAGAAGAAGATGAACAAGAAGAAGAAGAAGAAGATGAACAAGAAGAGAAGAAGAAGATGAACAACAAGAAGAAGATGAACAACAAGAAGAAGATGAACAACAAGAAGAAGATGAACAAGAAGAAGAAGATGAACAAGAAGAAGAAGAAGATGAACAAGAAGAAGAAGAAGATGAACAAGAAGAAGAAGAAGATGGACAAGAAGAAGAAGAAGAAGATGAACAGAAGAAGAAGAAGAAGATGAACAAAGAAGAAGAAGAAGAAGAAGATGAACAACAAGAAGAAGATGAAAAAGAAGAAGAAGAAGAACAAGAATAAGAAGATGAATAAGAAGAAGAAGATGAACAAGAAGAAGATGAACAAGAAGAAGAAGAAGAAGAAGAAGAAAAAGAAAATCACGAGGCCTCTTCGAAAATGATGGAGTCTTATATTCAGAGTTGACTTATATTCAGGTAAATATGGTAGATGCTAAAATAGTAAAATTCTGTTAAAAACCTTTCAAAGAGTTCCGAGGCAGAGGTGCTTCATAAGTAGAAAAGCAAAAAGAAATCACACAAAGAATAAGTAACTGGTTCCCCTATTAAATACAGCAACATAACTAGTGTTGCTACAGAATGGCACAAACTATCTTGCACTTGTTAGTTTCCTAATTTCTTTGGTCTGGGCTAACTTTCTGATCTTGCCCCATCCTCTTGCCAGTTGTCATCTATCACCACCCAAAAGTCACTTTTTAAAATCATTCTCTCAATTTTGAATTTCAGTAAAAACATACTGTTTATAAGCATTTATAGAGAATAGAAAATTACAACAAACAGTCCAGGTTTTTTTTAATAAAGTAGAAGAAACAGGCATCAAACTTGTGTTAATGTTCGGTCATAATGTGTTCTAGGTGCTGAGTAAGTTTAACATGCAAGTCAAAAATATACCATGAAATTTAACAATGACCATTAATTAGACCAAATTCAGTTAGTCAGTTCCTTGTAATGCTCATTGTCATGAATGACCACTTTACTGAAATTAATGATTTACCTGACAAACACAAAGTGGACATGCTGTGTCCCGATGGTCCTGGCTTTGGTTCCAGCTGGGTACCACTAGGGCCAGGCTTGCTCAGGTCAGCTGGTACATCTGTCTCCATGGGCACAGCTGGGGGCAGAGGAGGATTCTTTTTGGCTCGCTTGATGTATAAACAACTAGACTCTGAATCAGTGGCCGACTCCTCGCCTCCTTCACTGTCCACATCCATTTTCAGTGATGCAGCTTGGTGGGGACGAGTGAAGACCATGCTGGCAGGGGGAGGAGGAAGTTCTTTGCTAAAAGACAAATCCTGTGGCCCTTCCTCAGCTGGAGGAGGTGGCACAACAGCGCTGTTTACATCCAAAGGAGCATCAGGAAGTGGAGGTGGAGTCTCTTCATCAATCTCCCGGAAAAGATGATCAAAGGCATCGAAGTTAGAGCGGGAACTGCAAAAAGTCAACAGCACATTAGTACATGGAAATGCTTGCTTTAACAATGTCACAAGCATCAAACTGAATGTAAATTCAACTGATATAAAAGGTTTCTTCTCAATTTGAAGGTAACTTTTTAAATATTTTGATAAATTTATATATTTAGTTACTTGAAAATGGACTCTTACTTTTTTCTGAAATGAATTTATAGAAAATATTTCAGTATAAACTTATTCCTTCATCTTAATATGTCATCTTTGCAGGTGGAAAAAAAAAATATGCAAAAAATGCTAAATAAATAATATATTTCATATTACTCAGAATACATTTGCTGAAAGATTTCTTGCTAAGAAAACATTTTGTTTTGGACTGACGGGATACAATTTGTGCATTACTCAGAGCTATGATAAACTCCTGCTATCTTGGTAATAGAACTATGGTTAATGTCAGCACAACTTTTCTTAACCAATGGCTAGAAGAAATGCGCAGAGAGGGGGGGTGTATTAGTTACAAAATCGGCCGCAAGTTTTTGAAGCAATGCCAACCTCTGGAAAATCAAAGTTGAACCTACATTGCATTGTAATGAATGACTGGTTAATTTCTCATCCTGGACTGATGAATCTTGTTTTATTATAATGAATTCTTTCTTATGAACTGTCTAAATAGAAACTAAGCAGACAAATGCTTTTAAGAACTTCAAATACTATAAATCAACTTGAAACTTGAAGATCTGTGGGAAGTTGGTGAAAATATACAAAAACAATATAGTACTAGGAATATGATACACTGGTCTCCTTGTAGGTTACTTTTTTTACCAGGCATTTCTGGACAGTGTAAAGGATTTTTGTCTCCTTTAGTCTTTATTCTGTGTATCAACGAAATACTTCCTTCAGTATAAGCAGAAGCCTGATTTAAAGCAATACATTAGGATCTTGATACCTTTTTCCAACCAGCATACCTTTATAACATTCTTTAAAATTTTGTGTTCACTCTTTTAAGTTCTCCTAAATTTTCCCAGCAACTTGAGGTGCCTCCTCTGAAGGATCAGGGCCTGCTTCAGTCTTATCTTCATTTTTTTCCTTCTTTCTTTCTTTATCTTTTCTTCCCTTCCCTTCCCTTCCTTTGAAGTTTCTAATGTCTTTTTGGTTGGATTTTTTTAAAAATTATTTTACATAAAAATGAGTAATATCAAGAACACATTTAGTTGCGTTCAACAGAATTTTTTAGAAATGTAATCTTCAGTATTTTTTTGGATAAATGCATCAATGTCCACTGGAAATGGCCTTCAAAGTAAAGAGAGACCCACCAACCACTATGACAGACTACGATGTAATCTGTGTCCACTTCCCTTTTCTTCTTGATGTTTCTCTTCTTCTTTCTCGCCTGTTTGCTAAGATCTCCCACTGCTTTATTTTCTTTTTCCACTTGAAATATAACTTTTAACTCAGAATTTCAAGAGTATTTTTATAAACATATGCGTGTTAAGTTTGCAATGACAGGGGGCATGGCAAACTTAAATACTTGAGAAAAAGGCTTTTAAATTTGAGATATGGTCAAACAGCAACAACAGCTATATTCAGCACACTTCAAACACACAACACCTATATTCAGCAAGATACAAACATTTTAAAAAAGTTTATTTTCCAAATGTTTGACAAAATTCCACTACATACTCTCTTTAAAATAATTTTAAATAAGTTCTAAATTATTAATTTGCAAATGTGTAACAAAAGCTTGAATGTAAGAAATGAACAAAAAAATATGAAATAATACACAAAATCTAACTTACACACCATCTAACGACATGGAATTACCTCCATTACACTTATGAAGCACAGTAAATTTGGAGGTGACAATATTCGTTGCCAAATTACACAAACAATACTCATACTGGTGAAAAAATCAGCATGACCTTATTTGAAGATCTGTTTTTGATGAAGACATTTCATTAAGAAAAATATTGTATTTTCATAAATGCAGTTGTAGGTAGATGCTGAAAAATTTTTAATTCTTTCAATTTTCGAAAATCAGGCATTTAAACAAATATGAAATCTGCACCATTTTTTTAAGCACCCTATATGCTATGTAATGACCAAATTTAATAACTTTTTGTGCCGTTTTTAAGAAAAAAATACTTTAAAGAAAATTAAAAATTGCCTATTGACACACAATTTCACACAAAACACTAATGTTTTCGAAAAATTGAACATGACATTTTTTAATTTTTCATTAACAGGTTTCAGTAAGAAAAAAGTATCTTTATAATTGTAGTTGTAGGAATACGTTGAAAAAATTTTGAATTTTATTTCCATTTTCGAACAATAGTGTTTTCAACAAACCTGAAATGAGCACCATTCTCTTAAACGTCCCTCAGACTCTCCAAAAACAAAATTTAATCAAATTGATAGAGCCGTTTTGGAGAAAAAAATTGTTTAAAAAAAACATTGCCTATTTTCATGCAAAATACATAATGAAAAGTAAATAAATAAATATATAAAATTAAATCCCGATTTAAACTTACAAGGAGGCGCGACTTCAGTCACAACAATTAAGGAATATCAACAGAAGGGCTGAGAAAATCCCCTGAACAGTTTAGCTGATAGTGTTGTTCAGAGGGAGAGACGAACATACAAACGAAGGGACGGACGGGAGTACAGACGGACGAACGTGCAGAGCTATACACAGACGGACGGACAGACTGAGGGATGGGCAGGCGTACGGACGATCGGACAGACTGAGGGACGGGCAGGCGTACGGACGATCGGACAGACTGAGGGACGGGCAGGCGTACGGACGATCGGACAGACTGAGGGACGGGCAGGCGTACGGACGATCGGACAGACTGAGGAGCGGGCGGGGCGTGCGGATGATCGAACGGGCGAGAGGCGGGCGAAGCGTCAGGCGTCCGGACGGGCTGAGGGCGGGCAGGCGTGCGGGCGATGGACGGGCTGAGGGCGGGCAGCATGCGGACGAGCGGATAGCCTGGGCAGCTGATGGGCGTCCAGATGCTGAACACAGCGAGACGCACAGACTGACGGACGTACTGACAGACAGGCACAGACTGACGACGAACGGACAGACGTACTGACAGACGGACGCACAGACTGACGACGAACGGACAGACGTACAGACGACGGACGGACACACGTACAGACGACGGACGGACGTTTTGCCGTCATTAGACTTTTCGATATCAAGGATCCACAAAACTGATTCTGGCGACACCAGGTATTAAAGAGATTTTTTTCTAACTTTCGCAATTGGATTCTTTGTTTCGTTTACCAGGGTCCGGTAATAAGGGTTTTTCTGCTGAAAATTTGCCGATTTTTCCTGCAACATTACATTACTTTCTCTTAAGGGCGAGAATGTTCTGATAGCTATGAATATTCTGGAAACATTAATGTGATTTTGAAGTGGAACATAATTTTTAAGTGTGAAATTACACATTTTCTAGTATATTTCATTGTAGGCATTTTTGAAATGATAAAAATATTAAATTACAAATGAAATTACATTTTTTATACACTATTTTTACTTTCTTAATATTCATATTTAATTCAGAAAGTGTTTTTTAAATAATCTTATTGGTATACCTAAAATCATAATAGATCATATGAAATTTCATTGTGCACCCTCAAAGCCCTAAAAACGTATCTCAAAACCATTTGTATTGTCACAAATTATTAAAATTTTTGAATTGCGAAACAGAATTTCCTTTATTCCTGAGACTTCTTAATATTGTATACTGGTACTTCAGGACACTTTCCTGATATTTTCTTGCATACTTACAATCAACAACCTTTGCAACATTGCCCTTAGCATTATTCAAAAAACATGTAAAAATGTTTGGAATACACTGACCAAAGTGAATATAGGAGACCTTGAAAGGCTCCAAAAGCTCTAATATAACTTAGAAAAGACTATTTCCACAAACAAAAAAATATGACTTTAAAAATAGAGCATGCCAAGATGAGAATTTTCCACAACATACTTACTGTCCAAAAGTATAATATATACAATAAAATAGTGCTTTAATGTTTCTAGAATTTAGGTTTTCCCACCATTTATGTCAAGTTTCACTAAGCAACTAGAAAAAAAGCACTCTACTTCTAATTTTGCCATTGTGCTAGTTAGTAATTTCACAGAGACTGCAATTATGCAATGACCAGCAACTGGAGAAGATCCTGTGTGTTTTTCTTTCTTTCTTTTCTTCATTGAGAGTGTAAATATTTGAAAAGCATTTCCAAGGGTGTGTTAATGAACTTCAACTCATTGACTTATAGAATTATTCTTCAGGGGAGTCCATTTTCTTGTTTCTTTAATGAACAAGATTATGTTCCTTTAATGAAGATAATTTTTCCTTGCCGTTTACCTTTCTCTCTCAAACATGTTTCCTTTTTTTGTTTTGTTACTAGAAAAAACATTTGTTTATGGATGATTTAAAACAAAACAAGTTAGTGTTCTCTTGATTAAATGATTTTGATCTAGGAGGGTGTTTGAATCTAGGGAAAAAAGAGAAAGAAGAAGAAGAAGAAGAAGAAAAAAGAAAATAATCAGGAAACAGTAAATTAGTATACTAGGAAGGAATCTAATAGTTTTGCCTAAGAAGCCCATTTAGCATTAAAGTTTAACGTTATTAATAAAAATATAGTACTGATTTCTGTATTTTATCACATAAGCGAAAGTAATTTCCCACTATGCACACCATTATTCTCTTTGATGCTTGAAGTGAAAAGGAGGGTATTACTGCATATTTGAATCACTTATGCTGAAAATTTCACACAAATTTTTTAATAATAATAATTACAATAAAATTTGTGTGAAATTCAACATAAATGATCCAAATATGCAATATTTCTCCTTTCCTTCAACATCAAAGAATAATAATTGTGCATGAAATGAAGGCCAAGCTTTACATGTGATAAGAGCTACGAAGTCGGTACTATATTTTATTAATAACGTTAAACACAATGCTAAATGTGTAAGCAAACTATTAGACTATTTCACAGTATACTATTTACTGTTTCTAGGTATTTTCTTTTTCTTCTTCTTCTTCTTCTTCTTCTTCTTTCTTTCTAATTCAAACGCCCTCTAGATCCAAAAATCATTTAATCAAGAAAGAGTACTAACTATTTTGTTTTAAATCATCCACACATAAACAAATGTTTTTCTAATGAACAAAAAGAAACATGTTTGAAAGAAGAAGATGAAAGCGGCGAAAATTATCTTCATTAAAGACATAATCTTGTTCGTGAAATAATGAACTCGAAGAAACTAATTCAGTTGATTCATTAACACTTGAAATGCTTTTCAAATATTTACGCTCTCAATGAAGAAGAAAGAAAACACGCAGAATCTCTTCCGGTGCGGTCGATAAATTGCGATCTCTGGTACTGGCAGCACAATATTGGAAATTAAGTGAGTGCTTTCTGGTTAACTTAGTGAGCTTGACAGAAACAAATTCTGAAACATTAAAGCTTGCTATTTTATTGTATATATTACTTTTGGACGATGAAGCGTGAAATTATATCTTTTGACATGCTATCTATTTTAAAGTCATATTTTGTGGAAATAGTCTTTTTCTAAGTTATATTGGGGGCTTTTGGAGGCTTGCTTTCAGGTCTCTATATTACTTTGGTCGTGTATTCAAACATTTTATGTTTTTGAATAATGCTGAGGCAATGTTGCAAGGTGTTGATTATGGTATGCAGAAAATATCGGGGAGAAGTCCTGGTACCAGTATCAACGTAAGAGAGTCTCGGGGAATAAAAGGAAATTCTATTTATAATTCAAAAATTTTAATAATTTGTGACAATACAAGTAGTTTTGAATAGATTTTTAAGAAGACTGAAGAGGTGCACAATGAAGTTTCATATGATCTATTATGATTTAGGTATGCCAACAAGATTATTTAAAACACTTTCTAATTAAATATGAATATTAAGAAGAAGCAAAAATAGTGTATAAATGTAATTTCATTGTAATTTAATATTTTATCTTTCAAGTAACACAATGAAATATGCACTGAAAATGTGTGTTCACGCAAATTATATTCCCATCAAATCGCAGTGTATTTCGAAATATTCATGGCTATCGGGGTACATTCTGCGTATGAGAAAGTAATGCAATGTTGCAGAAAAATGAAATATTTTCGGCAGAAAACATTGCGGTTATTAGCAGTAGAAAAGAATCAATTCTTGAGATTAGAAAAGGCTCTTTAGCCACCTGGTAATAAATCAAGGAATCGAACGACAGATCGCTGATATCGAAAAGTCAATGACGACTTAAGCGTCGTCGACAAGAAGAAAATCTGCATCTGGTAATGTCATCGATAAGCTGCCATAACGTCTGTCGACCAGATTAGTCGGTGCGTAGATAAGATCTGTCATTCGTCTGTCGACCAAATCGTGTCTGTGCGTCTGTCTGTCGGCTCGTCGTCGGTGCTCGCGTCCGTCGTCTGTGCATCTGGGCGTCCGTCGGTCGTGCAGCTGCATCGCTCTGTCGCGCCCTCGGTCTGTCGATATCGTGCGCTGCCGGCTCAGTGCGTCGACCGTCGCCTGCCGTCCTGGCTCTGTCGTCATCGTGCGCCTGCTAAAATCCCCTCGGCTCTGTCGATAAATCTGCGCGCCTCGTCTGTCGACAAATAAATAAGCCTGCCGTCCTCGGCTCTGTCGACCGTCATCGCTGCCGCTCTCGTCTCGACCGTCGTCTTTGCTGCCCGCTCGATGTCATCGTCTGTGTACCAACTCGCGACCGTCGTCTGGATTTAACATGTTAGGCACTGTTTGCAACACTATCAACTTGTGACTGAAGTTTTCTCATTGACTGACCGAAAGTCGCTTTCCTTAGTTTAAATGAGATTATTTATATATTATTTATTACTTTCATTATGTATTTTGCATGAGCAATATTTTTAAACAATTTCTCCAAAACGCTCTATCGAACGATGAAATTTTGTTTTTGAAGTCTGAACGTTTGAAGAGTAATTGCTCATTCGGAATTTATTGGCTATTGACCGAAAATGAAGTAAAAGTCAAAATTTTTTCAGCATATTCCTACAACTACAGTATAAGGCTCTTTTCTTACTGGCTCTGTTAATGGTAAAAATGTCGTATCGAACACCGGCGTGGTGACATGATGTAATTGTGATCGAAGCAAACATTTTTAATTTTCTTTGAAGTATTTTTTCTTAAAAGCGACACAAAATTATTAAGTAGTCATTATAACTATGAGCCAACTAAATGGTGCAGGTGCCTTCACTGTTTGTTTAAATGCCTGATTTTCAGCAAAGAATTAAGAAGACACTGGCATCTAACTGCATTTATAAATACAATATTTTAATGAAAATATTTCGTAAAAAACAGACTGTGCTTCTACTGTGCTGTGTGTTTGTGTATTGGCTTTGCGATATTGTCTCCCAACACTGTGCTTCATAAGTAGCAATGGAGAGGCGCAATTCCAGCAATAGATAGTAATTGATAACGCCAGACCAGATTTTTGTATTATTCATATTTTGTTCATTCTTACATTCAGCTTTTGTTACGTTTTCAAATTAATTTAGAACTATTTAAAATTATTTTAAAGAGTATGTAGTGGAGACACAGACATTTGGAGAAATAAACAAAATGTTTGTATGTGCTGAATAAAATGTGTGATTGAAGAAGTATTATCTGAATACTGTATTGTTGCTGACGACCATATCTCAAATTTAAAGCCTTTTCTCAGAAGTATTTAAATTTGCCATGCCCTATATCATTGCAAACTTAGCTGCACATATATTTATAAAAACTACTCTTGAAATTCTGAGGATTAAAGATTGTATTTCGAAGTGAAAAAGAAGAAATAAGCAGTGAATCTTAACAGAAACTTGAGCTGAAAGAAGAAGAGAGAAACATCAGAAAGAAAGGAGGAAATGAACACAGACACATGTAGTCTGTCGTAATTGATTTGATGAGTCTCTTTACTTTGAAGAGCCATTCTAGTCAGAAATACTGAATACATTTCTAAAAAATTCTGTTAACATAATGCATATGGTGCTTGATATTACTTTCATTTTTAATAGCAAAATAATTTTTAAATCAACCAAAAAAGACATTAGAAAACTTCAAAGGAAAAGGAAGGGAAAAGGAAAGAAGAAGATAAAGAAAAGGGAAAAAAAATGAAGATAGACACAGTAAAATGATCCTTTCGGAAGGAAGAGTATACTCAATGAAAAGGAACCCAGGAGAAACTGAAAGTGAACGCAGAGCCACAAAGAATATTATGAATGATTAACACAATTAGAAAAACATCAGATCTAATGTTAACAAATCGAATACTAACAGCTGCTGAAGAGTATTTAGTTGATACACAGAATAAGGCTTAAGAGACAAAATCACGCACTGTCGAAAATACCTGATAAAGAAGTGACTACAGAAGAGACGGTGTATCACTATTCTAGTAACTATGTTGTTTTATTTTCGCCGACTCCCACCGAATCGAGTTTCAGAGATTGACCTGTTGAAAGTTCTTAAAAACGACTGTCGCCAGACTACCTGACTGAACGTTCATGAAAGAATTTAAATTATAATAGTAGATTCATCGGTCCAGTGAAACAACCAGTCATTCATTACAATGCGTGTAGGTTCAACGATTTTCGAAGGTATTCTTCAAGCACTGCGACATTTTGTGACTGTGCACCCTGCGCTCTTCTGGCCATTGAAAAGTTGTGCTGACATTAACATAGTTCTATTGCAAGATAGCAGGTATCATGGCTCTGAAATAATGCACAAATTGTATCCGACCTCGTCCCAAAACAGGCTGTTTCTCTAACGAAATATTTTCGGCAGAAAATGTATTCTGGTAATATGAAATATATTATTTATTTGGCATTTTTACGCTATTTTTTCCTTACAAAGATGACATATTAGATGAAGGTGGATTTATACTGAAGTATTTTCTATAAATTCATTTCGAAAAAAATAAATCCCGATTTTTCGAAAGTAACTAAATATATAAATTTATCAAAATATTTAAAAGTTACCAGCTTCAAGTGAAGAAAACAACATGTCGGTTAATTTACATTCGGTTGATGCTGTGACATTGTTGGCATTCCTGTAATGTTAACAGTGTTTTGATGAAGGTGCTCTTGAATGTAAGCTGCGCTGTTATGCCACCTCCTCCAGCTGAAGAGAAGAAACTACAGTTGTGGCACAACACAAAAGAACTTCCTCCTCCTGCCCGGCGTAATCTCGCTGCATCATAGCTTTCGCTCACTGAGGAAACGGATGTGTTCAGTGAGAGCGGAAGTGTTGGTCAGAGTCAGCGGCCACTCCTCCTCTGCTGGCTGTGTATGGTGAATGTACCAGCTTTGACCTGAGCAAGCACCCAGCTGGAACAAATAGCACCATCGGCTACAACTGTCACTTTGTGTTGTCGGGTAAATCGTAATTTCGGTAAGTGATTAATTTCATGACAATGAGCTTTGAAAATTATTAACAATTTGGTCTGATCAATATGGTCGTGTTAAGCTTCGTATTATATTTTGACTTTCCATCATTAAACACTCGCTTTTAAACACATTATGACGAACATTAACACAGAGATTTGATACTCTTCTACTTTTATTAAAGGCCTGGATATTTGTTAACAATTTTCTATTCTCTATAAATAACATAAACAATATGTTTACTGGTAGTGAGAATGATTGCAAAGTGCCTTTTTAGTGGTGACTGATTGACAACTGGCAGGAAAAATGAGGCAAGACCTCGAAGTTGTAGCAAAGTGAAGGCAAATGCTGCTGGTTTGTGCTGCATTCTGCTGGCAACACTGAATTATGTTGCTGTATTTAATAGGGGAAGCAGTTACTTGCTTGTGTGGAATTTCTTTCTTTTCTACTTATGGCTGCCTGCTACTGACTCTTTAGTTTTTAACGAAATTTTACTATTTTCTACCATTACGAATATGAAATCGGCGTAAAGACTCCATCATTCAGAAGAAAACTACTAGTGTTTTTCTTTTTCTTCTTCTTCTTCTTCTTCTTCTTGTTCATCTTCTTGTTCATCTTCTTCTTCTTATTCATCTTCTTGTTCTTCTTCTTCTTCTTATTCATCTTCTTCTTCTTGTTCGCTTCTTCTTCTTCTTCTTCTTGTTCATCTTCTTCTTCTTCTTCTTCTTCATCGTCTTCTTCTTCTTCTTGTTCCTCTTCTTCTTCTTATTAATCTTCTTCTCCTAGTTAATGTTCTTCTCCTCCATCTTGCTGTTAACTTTCTTGTTGTTCATCTTCTAGCGATGATAACTCTTCTTGTTGTTCATCTTCTTCGCCTACTTCTTCTTAGCTTCTTCGCCTCTTCTTCTTCCCTCCGTATCTTCTTCTTCTTCTTGTTCTTGTTCATCTTCATCTTCTTTTTCATCTTCGACGTTCTTCTTCATCTTCTTTCTTCTTCTTTCTTCATTCTTTTACTTTCTTTTTCTTGTTCTGATATTCTTCTTCGTGTTCTTATTTTCTTCTTCTTGTTGTTCTGATTTTCTTCTTCTTGTTGTTCTCATATTCTTGTTGTTTTCTTCTTCTTCTTCTCATTTTCTTTTTCTTCTTTTTCTTCTTGTTAAATCTTCATCTTGTTCATCTTCATCTTCTTTGTTCTTGGCTAAATGCTACTTGTTAGCCTCTTCATCTGCTTCATCTGCCAAATATTCATCTGCACCTGTTAAATAACAAATGCTGTTAAGTAACTAAATCTGCTTGTTAAATAACAAACTCTAGCATTTAAATAGCTAAATAACTTCTTCCATTCATCTTCTGCTGATAAACTCTTCATGTTCTTGTTCTCTTCTTCATTCTTGTTCTTCTTTTCTTCTTCTTCAGGGCAAATGTTCTTCTTCATCTTTAAATAACTGTGTTAAATGCTTTTTTTCTTTTTAAGTACTATTTAGTCAATGCAGAAATTATTTGCAACTAGAAAGAATTGTTTTGTTGTTGAAAATAATCAAAGACTCTGAGCAATCATTTCTTATTCTTAAATAAATAATCATGGTGTTTTTCACTACCTGTCACCTCACTGTCTATGTTTCTTTCTTTTTTTGGTGGCTCCTTTGTGCTGTGACATCCTCTGACATGGCTCTGAGCCACCTGCCTGTTGCAATCATGTAACAGTTACAGATAACTTAATTTCTTGATATTTTGATATGCAAAAAATATGTGATACTATGGCTGTCCTTACATTATACTATGTTATTAGGTATTCATGACTTCGAAATATTTCATTTATTGCAGTGTTACTATGCGACAGTATTTTATTTGTTTTTTGAGCAGTGAAGTTTTCAACATTAGTGTGGTGTTCGAAGCATTGTTGCTGCGACAATTTCACTTTGGTGGTGTAACGATTGTGTCTTTCACTGATTCTTTAATTTATGAAACTTATTGAAACTAATTTAAATATTGATCACAATGAAATTGTATAATGAATCGTACATTTCATGACTAAAAGACAATCAATATATAAATATGCAAGATGTTAAAAATAATGAGCAAGATAATACAAAAGAATTCGGTTGTACAACAGCTTCAGTTCAAAAGAATTCATGAACTATTATACATGTTGACATTTTCTTTTCTGTTTGTGTACAGAACAACACATCGAATGAAGAACGCCAAACTGAGCACGATACATGTTTCTGCTGCGTAAATCTTCTGCGAATTCACTGCTTGCCCAACAACTCAGTAGCGGTGGCGATTCTGAAAGCAGTGTTTCTGACGGCCAGAGTGGTCCCCACTTTGTGTCAGAATCTCGTGGTAAGAACTGGTCGGCTGCTGCTGTAGTGTTTTGTTTGTTTTACTGCCCGATTTGGCTGCTATTTCGCGTCGTAACGACTGACCATTTGCAGCCAAGCACGCAGCATTGCTGCGATCTGCGCTGATGCTTTTCCGAATGTTTGGTTATTGTAACACCGACGAGTGGTGGCTTTCATGGGAACGATGGTAATGGTCGAATATATCGGCACATGTAATGTTAGCTGAAATGCATTGCATAAACCAAGACCTTGCTACTGCTATTTTAACTATTGCAGCCAATGATTATTTCTAAATGTCACCTTCAACATCATGTAATTGCTCCGCAGAGAACCACATCCTGTGATCGTCGTAGCTCTCGCGGCAATGAGTGCATCGAAGGCCATCTCTAGTCTGTTTGTGGGCACATGAAGATGTTGATTTGAACTGTGTGCTCAGTGATTTCCCTGCGAAAGAAGGCCCTTTTCGAGCGTGGAAAAGCACCGCCAATGCCCAACAGCATGATCTTCTCTCAAGGTATTTGCTAATGTAATATTGATGCAACTTTTTAAATTATAGTAAACAAAACGAATTTGAATCTTAATCATTGCGGAACGAAGAAGACAGGACACAACTGATCATTCGAACTTCAAGAGCTAAATACACATTTTAATAATTAACATGGCGACGGCTACCTCTGGCATGAAGGAAGTAGACTCAGTCGAAAGTCACATTTTAAAATGAACAGTGAAAGAAGATCGAGAATACATCAGCACACACAGTAACAAACAGGTATTTTCTTTGAATTTTGTATTGATATTCGTAAGACAGTACGTTACACAGGCTGTTCTTGCTTGTGGTACCCAACTGGAGTCAGTACGAAGGTGAGTACTAATGCCTTCCTGTCAATGTTCGTTCGAGAAGACTCTGATCTGCGTGAAAGAAGGTGACGTGATAAATTTCTCGATATGCTGTTAAAATTATGATATGTTCTTGAAGGTGTTCTTTGTTGTGTTCTTCGATGCTCAGAAGATGTCACCGATGTCGTGAACGATCTCTATTGCGATGCCGAACCTTCTCACCTCTGGAAGAGCGGGCAGTGAAGGCAGTGCTGGAAGTGCTGAAGGTCTTCACCGTGGCGACAGTGCTACTCTTCGCCGGCTATTTGGCAGGCAGTTATGCAAGGCTAAAATCATAAGTGTTATTGTTGAGTGTGTGTTTTTGCTTGTTTTTCTCTGATTTATGATGTTTAATGCTATAATGATTTGTTTGATGCAAATTCATGCATTGAACTGTATCATTGCTGAAAATCTTTTAGGAAGCTATGTTGCTAGTCCTGCTCGCTCTAATGCTTTGGCTTTCGAAGAAGCTGGGTGAAAAGTGGAAGAACTTTGTGGTGATACTGAGCGAGACTCTGGAGCAACTGACACTCAGCTTTTACTGCTAGTACGAATGGTTGAACATGTGTCTTCAGAAATCATATTTCATGGCAATTTTGTTCGCTGTAATTAACGAATTGTGAAGATCTGTATTTTGTCGCCAACGCTTTTGCTATTGGAGTTTGATTTGACCAATGTTTTCGAACTGAATGTATTTAGCCTCTGAGAAGAAGAAAGTTTGGAGAGACAGCGGTGCAGGTCGTCGCGCGGCTGAAATGAACAAGCAGAAGATTCTTTTGATGATAGCAGTCGCATTCTATGGCCCGAGCAACGGCGACTTTCGCATCGAAGCAGCTTTGAAAGGTTAAATATTCGAAAATGTGGAAGGTAGATTAACGTTTGCAGGTTCTTAGATTCAAATATTGAAATGCGATTCAAATGAACTGACCCCATTGTTAAACCTAAGGCAAGTAACGTGTCTGTTACAAAATAGGTATATCCTGTTCCGTCGTCATGTGATGAATGTGCTAATGAACCGGTGGCGATTTCATGACCTGTTGTCCTGTTTATGAGAAGTCGCGAACTGGTATTGTCTGAACAAGAGCAACGTAATATAGCTACTGCCTGTACACGACTCAACCAGCGTTATATCGTGTTAATATGTTGTTGACAAAAACGCTTTGTATATTGGTACAGTGTATCGACGAAAATGAAATTCACTAAATGATCGTGGTCGTGACGTAGTAACTGCCTCCAATAACTATATGGCCCGAAGAAGCTAAGCCCAGTATATGATAAGTTCGAAGAAAGCTTGCGTGTATTTTATCTGATTTACTGTTCAGCCAACACTCATAAGCAATGTTGCGAGCTGTTGAGCTATTGTCTTTTGATGTGTTTGCTGTTATAACGATGGCTTGACTGCTGGTCTGGTGCACAAGTGGAGTTGAAGATAATCAACGATTGTATTTCTTGCACTGAACTCAATGATGATCGGCGATCGAAGTGAGCGACTGATATTTAAGCGTTGGCTATGATCTATTGTTGAAAAGATGACTCACCTTGAAGACAGGACAGTGACTATGTGAATTTTATTTCCTTAGAATGCGGCAGCTACAATTAACAGTTTTGTAATTCTTCGAAAAATGATCTTTAATAATATTTTAGGCAAGCGTTAGATTACTATTCATTTTGAACATTAATAGACAAACATTTTTTGGGGAATATAAACTTGATGTCTTATCTTTCTGTAGGTTTGTTTTTGGGCGGGGGTCTCGGCCTTTACCAGCGAAGTGAAGATGACTTTTTCAACCAATGCCAGAGTGTCACTGTTACGACAGCTGATGATTCTCATCTTTCGACTGCTAACTACTGCGTTTCTCGACACACCTCCCGTGTACGTAACGCGTGCTGTATTAGTCTGAAGTACTGCTTCCCATATCAGACAAGAATTTGGCTTTGATGTACCTCAGCGTGAGTACTGTTAACCTGGCTAGGAAGATTAAATAACAACAACAACACAACTTTCTTTCTTTCTTATATTTCAAACAAATCTCAATATATGTATTCGTCTATTATCTAAGTATTTTATATAACGAAGAAAGTGATCTTAATGGCATTCTGACAGACAATACATTCTTCTACAGCACAATTGTCGTATGATTTTAAAGTGAGTAATATCACTGTTTATTATTTTCGCACATGCCTGTATGTGTGAAATTTAACATGTAAATGACCGGTATCTTTCTGATATATGGAAGAAGTATTTGTAACCGCAGTGATATATAGTATCTTGCGATGAAATGTTTGTGTGATAAGTAAATGGTATGTTTGAAATTTAGAAAGTGTTTCATTTACTTGCTCTTAAGAATGCGAGAGCACTTCATATTTCAACAGTGTAACCAAAAAATCGTAATATTTGTTTTGTGAAAGAAAAAACAGTGACTTCATCATTATAGAGGTAACTTGTAAAAATTTAGTTTTGCTCTTGTGAAGAAACATGATAAGTATTTATTGATAAAGACCGATCAGGTACCAATATTTTCAGTGCATGCGGTATAAGGGTTTGTTAGAAACCTTTCTCTGCGAGATGAAATGTGAAGGAGAAACGAATGGACAATGTGTGTCCTTTCATGCTGTCGTGAAGAAGACTGCTGCTGCTGCGTCCTTTCCCGATGATTTGTTGTAATGAGAAAAACAACGACAGGCGCGACGTAGTCGACGCATATAAAGCCTTTTACGAATATATGTATTTCGGCAAGGCTACCTGGTCAACGCTTGTCATTGATATTAAAATACGAATATTAGTGTTTGTTGTTTTTAAAAGTTTTGTTATGTTAATATTCGGTCTTCTAAAGAAGATTATGTGTTCATTTTGTTGACAAATTAACAAGTGATACACTGACTCATAATTAATTTGCTGTAATGTAAATTATTTAAAGTAGAATTTTAAAAGGCGATCTGGTGTCTTCCTCGCCTCTTGTTTATGGCAATTGGCACATCTTTGTAAATTCTTTATCTGAAAGTATTAAGAATTTTCATGATCTTGTATTGTATAATTCCTTTAAAATGTTACGCTTTTATGTTCCCGCTATCCTTTGTTGCTTTAACAAGGAAATCTTAAAATTCGGCAAAAAATATCTTTGAAACTTGTTTGATGTCATTTTTAATTTGATATTCATTTATAGAAAACTTGATTTTACAACTTTCGAGATTGACCACTATGCGTACTGTTTCTAATGGCATTTTCAGCCTTTGTGCTGTGCTGATTGAGGGAGTATTGGCCATAGTCCATTGCCAGCTCGTGAACAGTGTTCTGTAACTGAGATTACCCTCTAAATCTGACAGCAATCACCTCAATAACCGTGTAAAGAAAAAGTCATTAATATTTTTGTACAGTTTGAAACTGTACAAGTTTGTTTGTTAATATAAGAATTTCTTAATTTGTCTACACTAACCACAATGACCAATAAGAATTTACGTAAGCGACAAATTATGCCATGGCAGATGATTTTTAACTTTTTTGACTCACGATCTATGATATGTTAAATACTGAATCTTTATTATAGTAAGCATAATGAAACAAAGCTTGCTATAATGTGCCTGGACATTTTGTCTTTGTAATAGATCGAATGCGACACAATAAGTCGGTGCTCTAAGCTATTTACAATTTATTTATGTTGCGATATATGGGAGAAAATGCTTCTTGATACAGTGTATAAGAACTAATATATTGTTAATGAGAAGAAGCTGAAGGATCAAAAATATTTAATAACTATATTTTCTAATTGACATTTAAGGTCATACCAATTAATGAAATTGAAACAGTACAGCGCATTTACGACGTCCTTTACCCAAGCTATTATACTCTGGAAATCTTTTTATTTTAATCTGCACGTATCGCGTGAAAAGCGTTAAAAAATCGAAGAACACTGTATTGATGCCTTAATAAGAATAATGACGAGGATGAAGTGACCAAAGGTGCTCTCTGGTATGTTGTCTGTATCCCAATTAAACATTTTGCCAACTTCCCACAACGAAGTAATAACAGTGATCTGACTATAAACTTAAAACCTCAATAGGTGTAAACGAGAATGCTGCTACTGCCAGCATGTCTGGTAATGTGCCTCGTGGCAGTGTTTAATATAATCCAGCTGAGCGGCGTGAAATTTTCAGATAAATGTAGATCTTTATTTGTGTAAACCAATTGTGACAGCTGTTTCTGTTCGTGAGCGAATTCCAGAAAGTGAGTTTTGTGTTCACTACACGCTTTGAAAAATGAAGGTTGTTCTTTTTTTGTTCCGGTTAATCACTTTATTGTTTGATATTGAATATGAATCAAGTATCTACTTAATGGCACAAATAAATTAAATTTAATGATTTTTCTTTTAAATTTTGATTCCAATGACTAACATATTCTGTGCCTCTTTCCATTTCTAAATAGAATTATACTGTGCGGCTATAGGCAAGTGCTAAAACTCTTTATTAATTTGCTGTAATGATGTGTAATGCTTTGAAAAGACACAATGAGCCACGGAAGCTCACATTTCTTAAGCTTATTTTATCATTAAATATGTAAGTGTTTTATGGTTCAGTGTGTATTCCAATTGACAAGTATTTCATTCCTTTCAGGTATTCATTAAAAATATTGTGATATTATGTATTAGTCAGTGTTCTATTGAATGTTTTTCATGTGAGTACTGCCCGAGGTATCTTTGAAAAAAAATATATTATTAGCAAATGTATTGAAAATATACAGAAATTACGTGATGAGAAAAAATGGTAAAATGTTGCCTATGTTCTGTGGAAAAAACTAATACTCATAAAATTGACGCCACGACCATCTGCTGCACTGGAAGCTGAGTGGTCTTTGAAATAACCAAATTCCCTGCTTATTACGATTTTTATTCTCTTTGTCTAGTAACTCTTTTTACCCTACGGCAATGAAATTCTATTGCGCAAGAGAACACTGCATTTCTCAGCTAACTGTTCCTAGTCGAGGACTAAAACTAATAAAGCTGCTAAACGTATGAGAAAATTTCATTAGCTGCACTGAACGTGACTGAAAATAAATATAAAAATTGCGAGTATCACCGTGTACTAAGTTTGAAATATTTCGAAATGAAGATGAAACTGTAATGTTACGTTACCATCCCCCAATGAGTTCAGCACTTTCTGAAAATGTTCAATTTATCTCGACACTACGCGGAAGGCAGGAGTTTCAGTCGTTGAGCACTTCTTTCACAAATGCAACAATGTAATTCAAAAAATCCCATGAAAATGAAAACGAAGCGACGTGATATATGCATTTAAACCGAAGTGTGAACGGCTGCATACATTCTCGCATTATTGGGTCGGTGCATGTCTGTCAATGTCTACGCTTCGCTGCGACAGCCAGTTTGCAGGTACTAGAGGAGGAGCTTCGCTGGACATCAGAGTACTTTTATTTATTTTAAAACTTGGCACTGCTGTCCATTCCGCTCAATAATTGTATGACTGAAATAACATTGACTTCAATATTACGTAACGAAGAAGTATGTTTTGAGAAAATGATATTTCAAATGATAATTTACAGTATTTACATGAATAAGGCTACAAATGGATAATTGCTGAACAAGCTGCATGCGAACACCACGCATCTGATTCCGGTGTGAGCAACTGGCCGATGTTTCAAAGCGAAGCGACGAATGAGCCTGCGCGCGCCCTCTGCGCGCGCTCGTATATCTGCTTTGACCGCAATGGTGTTGGATGCGTCGGTCAGTCGAATGTCTTGAAGACGCTTGGTGCTTGAAGCTGCAGGCAGCTCTGCTCTGGTGAGCAGCTGTTATGTGCTCATTTTGCCAAGTGGGTGGACGCCCAATTAAACTGACAGTCTGAAAGTATTCTATATTACTAGTCAATGACAAATATATCCTTAGAAATGAGTAAGCTGCTGCTCCCGTAAGGGCAACGCCCTGACTTAACCATTTCGAAAGGTGTGTATTGTTATGGCAGTTCTAATTAAAATCATGAATAATTGTCGTTGTGATATGTCCAAATGCGACCCCAAATTTTAACCGAAGAGAATGTAACCTTCAGAAAGGCATTGTAGGGAAGTTTCCAGAACAAATTCGTGAACATATGTAACGTATTGTATTAACCATAGTATATTTCTCTGGTATTAACACCCCTAACTGAAGACCGGCGCCTTTGCGGCACTGCATCGCAAGTGACGCCGGAAATACAGGTGGAAAAAGTACAATAACCAATGAGCGGAAACACCCGGTATTTGGGAACGTCCTGGAAATCCATGAAGGAGATTGCCCCAAAATGCGTGGCATCTCGACTGTTCTCACGTGTCGTAGTGCCGCTTGCCAGCATGAATGACGTTGCGTGTCACGTGACCTGGATGAGCTATATACAACAAAGATGTGGCCTCTTTGGTCTATGGTATATATGCGAGGAGTCCTTGGTGGTTGACAGTTTCTGAACGAAATAAACAGCAATTACTGCACGCGCAATGCGCATCTCAGTTAACTAAAATCTTTTTGATATGTTTTTCTTACATGTTGGGAATGACCATGAATAACCGTAGAGGCGGAATGGTCGCACCACAGTAATGTTTGTACATTGCACTTCGATGGATTCTAAAACTGCACAAGTTATCTCGCGAATGAGCGATTCACGCAGCCAGCATTGCGAGTTGCTGAATCAAAAGTGTAAATATTTGGGAGTGATGCGATGAACAAATAACTCGCTGGCACCTGCGTGGCGTGCAGAAGAAAGCATGACAGACCAGAGGTGCTTGCGATGCTTATTTCACAGGCAAAGCGCACTGTCGGCAACGAAAACTACTCACGCTTTCGAGTCGATGACCGTGAACTGGCAACAACAACAACAACAACAACAACAACGAGCCTGTTTATTTTGAAACGGACACTACGCACGCACGCACGCTTTGCTGAAATGTTGGTGGCAATGCACGCTCATGTGTGCGGAAATGACGTTACCCAGCGAAAGTGTTTGGTGGCATTTCTGCGTGCGCGTCGCTGAACCGAAGACTTCGACTAAGTTTGATATGCTGATTTACCGGGTGACAATGTCTTGCCGCATTTTGTTATTGTTGCTCACGAACATTGGGTTTGCAACTGCACCGTCAGTGAATTTAATAAAGCGCTGCTTTATCAGCTTTGCAAAAGTGTTCAGTAAATATTGCCGCTGACCATCGTGATGATGAGTGCTGCTAATAATATGAAATGTATGAAGCGTTTATTCATCGTAATAAATGCCAACGAAACTTCGAAGCTTCTGTATTAAACAAATGCTTTCCCGTAAATTATAAACTTTGAAGCTTTAAATATTTATTGCTATATTTATTATAATTTGTTTTATTATTAACGTCGCTACCTTAACAAATAATAGTTGGGCATCCAGTGTTATAAACACAGTCTAAATGTGCGAAATTTTTCGTAGTTGAAGACTTTCAACACTAAGTTAACCAGAATTATAGTAACTATTAATTACATTATATTGTCTATATAGTATATGGTTAAATACTATGTTGAACTTTTATTTAAAAACTGTTTGCACATTTCCTATGTTGAACTTTCAAATTTTTGATGGTAGAAGAATTCAATCATCAGTCTGCGCTTAAATACGGTATTAACATTTTAATATTAACGATACACTATGATATATTTTCAACATCTTTAACTGACAAGACTAATCAACATTTGTCATTCTTAAGCGGTGGGCTGACACTGATAGCCTAATTAACGAAAAAACTTTGATTTGTGTTACATGAGCCACAGAGCTTAACTATTGCAAGTGTAGCGAAAGATAACTAGCTTTTACGCAAATGAAGTCTTGAAAAGAAATACAGAATTTTGGTAGTTCGCTACATATTTTTGTGTGTTTCGTGTTTCTGTGTTTGTACAACACGTTCAGCAGCTTATTTTATTGAAACTATATCGCACGGTGTGCTGTTTATATTATGGCAAAAGGTGGAAAATGTACATACGATTTTACGTGAATAATCCGAATATTGAAAATTTAGGCATTGCGTTACGAAGATGAGCGAACAGTAATTTACTGACCGACTGAAACAACCATTTAATTTTCTTCAAGCGAAATCTACTTTTGTCCTCTTTTGTTCCGACGATGCTAATTATGCATTCTGAGAACATTGAGGTATCTAAAGAATAACTTTACTTTTGTGCTCTCCTGGTCTCTTTTGCCCCGGTCACTTTACTGGTACAACGATAATAGAAAATTATCTTACTAGAGAAAAGAACATCTTCACTGCTGTGCTAAACTCTGCATCATTGTAGCGAAGGCAAACCTCATGAAGAAATGATCATGTTTCGTTTTATAGAAAATCGACACATGCTGTCGTGTTTATCAAGCTACGGCTTCCAACAACCTAAGCTCGTCACCGAAGGCGATGTTCGAGCTGGAGTTCTGGCATCTGCATTAGGCGTATCCACACATTCGTTATTCGGCGAATGTGATGTGATAAATGATTTAGTAATGGAAGATCCGTGTTTTATGGTGTATTGAAAATTTGGGCATTTTTTTGAGCTTAAAAATGGTTTTCTGAAAATACGAATTTACAGATGTTCGCTGTGCTTGCTATTTCTGCCGCTACACGGGGCGGCTTTCGTATGTTACGTGAACTTGCACTGCGCTTTCTCGCTGCATTCTATATGCCGTGGTAAATGTGATTTTGGAGCGTACATAAACGACTTTCGTCAAAGGAATTCCTGCTGGTCTAGCGAACATCGAAAGTATGATAAATCTTATTTATTCTATGTAGTGAAATTTTTTCCTCCATCATTTTGAGGGTTCTTGATTCGAAAAGTGGTTGGCAACAAGAACGACTTTGTCTATCTGTCCGTACGAGATAAACAGCGCTTTTCACATTCAGACATTTTCTCCAAAATTATTCATGATCGATAATAACTCAAATCTGTTAAAACAGATATTAGAGGCTGCACTATAAAGTCTCAACGACACTAAAATTACTACTCAAAAGTAATCGAAATACAGTTTTTACTCGGAAAAATAAAGCTTTTAAACAGAGGAGTTCCCCATTTTTAACTCTCAGGTACCGAGAAAATTTCAAAGCACGAGCCAACACAGCATCTTCCTGGCTCCCATTATTTAAGATATGTTTTTATAAATCTATTTTTCAATGATAAATCTTTAAATACGATTTTATACAATTTTCGAAAATTGAGGAAGTTTTGCGTATTTTGCGTGAAATGAAGATCATTTGAAGCATTTATTTTCTCAAAACGACTCAAATGTTTTTCTTTATTTATTTTCTCGAATAAGGGGAGCCCCAAGTAATGACACACTTAAAAATGGCGCCAGTCCATTCCCCGGAAAATAAATCTCTTAACCCCAGAAAGCGCTGGAAATAAGGAAGAGCCATCTCAATTTCATGAAAGCTCTATTGACGAAGTCAATGTGTTTAACGAATATTTTTAAATTTGGCTAGCGACTTGAATATAACAATACGTCTGCTACAGTCGTGGAAACAAAATTGACATTATTAGAGAATGGTTACATGGCCACGTAGCTACATTAATCATTGTTTATGAAGTAAATAAAGTATAACAGAGCTACATGATGATCGGAAGGAGTCAAACTGGCGGCAGTTACTGCGTATTATGAGGAATTTTGACACTATTTTGGAAAATGTGCCATTACAATATGGGCGATTTGGATAAATAACAACCGAGATGTAATGTGAGTTTGATAGTGAAATGGGAGCTAAACCAGGTAACATTGTGAGTTTGAATTTATTTTAGGTGAAGGACATTTGATTTGTAGTCGTACTCAGGCAGGAAAGCATAGGATCAGAAGATGACCTGAGTGACAACTTAACATGAATCTCAGAAATGATGACACGAAATGAGATAACAGTGAAGTGTTTTACGGTGTCAAGTATTCTGTGAAGAACTATTCATTTCGAAAATGATCTTCTGTCAAATGAAACTTGCCAACTATTTGCTGATAACATTTGAACAGTGTATTTTGTCTGAACTGATGACGTCTGCAGGCAATGAGCTGTTTACAACTGTTTGCCAGTTTATTTGAATGTGCCATTTCTGGCCCGTCGAAGGCTTTGGTGAGTGCAGGTAGCTCTTTGCGGTGTTGTATCGCTACGAAGAATTGCTAACGTATCATCGGCAAGCTGGTAGATGTGAAGGAAACGATATTATATAGGCTTTATATAAGGTAGTAAATCAGCAGAGCTGGCACGAGTACTCACATGGAAAAAGGTAGCTACAAGAAAAACGAACTAATTGCGATCTGAAAGCTTCTGACGTAGATGCAACATAAAGTGATCCAGTAATGAGCTAAATTTCGTATAATAGTCACAGATGTGAGCTCATAAGCCTCCGGCGCTCGGCGTCTTTCATGAAAGCGCTCATATCTGCAGTAATGTAGCTACAGTAGTATTGGAAGCGTTGTGGTGTGTGTTAGAAGGATTAGCTTCAGGTAATTAGCGAAGGCTATGTTTATATAGTTTCTATTGCAATGACGAAGAATATATGAATCACTTTTTTTCTCATATGCATTATGCGTATATACGGAGTGACTGCTGCGCCAGTATAGAGAGAAGTGTTAATAACTACTGCATCAACGAAAAAATGCATTATAGTCTATTAACGAAAGAAGCAGATAAAACCTGATTGCTAAGTGAAAAGTCTAACAGCCGAATCATTTTAACAGTCGCTGATGAAAGCAATTGGCCAAACATCACGTCCTCTGTCTGTCCGTCACGTCCATCATCTATTAATACCAACGTCTAAACCATGCATGCGTCTTTTCAGAGACGAAAAACACCTGTCCATTAACTCTAGTTGAAGATTTAATTTTGAAAAACATTCTTTAAGAATTTGGGGTACTACGTAAACTTAACAAACTTTAACTTCAAATTTTTCATTAAATTTGGCAGCAGAAAATACATATTGAAATGGCGTAATCGTCTAATTCTGAACGGTAATACGAACTTTGAGCATTACAAAGACCCCAATTTTTAACTAAACGTCTTCTAACTACAAAATTTTAAATTTCTTCTAATGAAATTTGACTATCCATAATGCTAACGTAGTCTTAATTTTGAAATTGAATTTCCTAACGGCAAACAATATTGCAATTTTCAAATTAAAAAGCAAGATTTTCTCGAAGACTATCTCCCAAGTCCCACTAACTCGGCTTTTGGTAGAATGGTGCCATATTCACTACAGCATGCTGACTGTTTAACACGATCTTCTGACTAACAGTTTTTCAAAATTACAAAAATGTATTTTGACGCGTCGTAATATTAATATTGAAGGCCATTTGTTCATTTTTGCTTGTTGCTGATTGCATATGCAATGTGCATATAAAAATTTCTAAAAAACTCAATGATTTCTATAACATGAGCTCAAATATACTGCATTTTCGAAACGCGCAAACACCATTTTCAGGAGTAATGAAAGTTTTCTTCAAGCTTTTCAATGAATAACTAATAATAATAATAATAATAATAATAATAATAATAATAATAATGTAATAATGGTATTATTATATTGTGTACAGTAACTCACTTTTTATGGCTTTGTTAATGAATGTAAGTTTAATGTGTAGTTAGATATTCTGCCCAGGATATACCCACTCTTAATTGCAGGAGAATGCTGTAAATACAGTGCACTACATTTCATATGATGTAAGTTCATTTTTGAAACCAACATTCTTTATTTTTTCAGAGTACACGGAAATATGGTATTTTCAAATTTCTCACGTTAATACTGCATTTCCATCGTCTGCATATATTATTTCATTTGTGAAGTGAATCGCTACCTCAATGACAGTGAGTTTCAAAAACATGTTTTCAGTAAAATGTCTGTTGGAGACGAATTTTCATGGCTGGCAGTGTTCTTGAAATATTTCATTCTATTATTGGGGAGCTGAAAGTTGAAAATGTTTAAAAATGTAATTTGAACGACGTTAGATGAAGAACAGAGAACAGTTTAACTCAGTCCCCTGAGAAAGTGAAAACTTTACGAGAAAGTGCGCCTCTCGTTTATATCTGTATTTTTCACCAGTGTATCTTCAATGCCCCCGCTGCGCAGAAGACAACCAGTTTCCACGATGGTTGTATTATTTTTCCTTTCAGCTATGTCGGAAAATTTGGCGACTGTTGACCAACATTCATTCTTTAAATGGCCTGAACAGGAGCGACTGTCGGAAAATCTTGTTTATTTTTCAGTGTTTATTCACTGAAAGATATGATGGTAATCTGTTGAAATAAGTAAAAGGAAAGTATGACCTGTATCGAATTGAGATTGAAATTACATGAAATTTTGTGACTCTGAAGTTCAATGAAATATGTGGTATGGCGATGCAAGTACAATTTTTATTCGGTCATTTCTGCGGTCTTGGGGCTCGACGACTGTTTTTATATAAGTTTCTAGGGTTAACTGTCGTCTATTCGGTATTTTGCAGCTTTGCATGCAGTGAATTCTAACTTTTTGTACCTTAATCCGGAAGTTACAGACGAGCTGGCGTGATCAGTAAGTATTAATGAAGCATCAAACTGCTGGGCATGCTCAGTCTGACTTACCATTATACGTCGCAGGCAGAAGTGTTCCAAGGCGAATCCCTGTCGTGCAATGAAGTATAATAATGGCACCTTGTTGCACGATGATAGGCAGAGCATTATGAAAAGAACTGCGGCGGCTGCTGCTCTGGCCTCCGTATGACTGGCATTGTGTTGTTATTCGCGAAATGGTCTCGATGATGACTGTATTCCGTAGCTGCTAACGTAGTCAATCCTAAGCGCTAGTGCATATTTGCTTTCGGGAAGGTAACGTTGTCTTCCCCGCTGAACTGGTGAAGATCTGAGCCGATCACGATCGTGCTAGCTGATTCAAACACCAGCGAATAGCAGGGTCGACTGATCTACGACATTGTAATGGTATAGTGCATGAACCTTGACAGCCTTCAACTGTGTTGAACAGATGTGAAACGTGCCGAGCTACATTGATGAGCTCTGGTACTGTGATATTCTTTGAGCCCCAAGCCCAATCTAACTGTTTAGGCATCATTATTAAAGAATGCTCGTGTCTGCTTTAGTCATGTTTTTCTTTAAACTAATTCTACTTTCAACAATTTTTCATTCAGCAATTCGTCAGAAATGTTGAACTGTACTTAAAATAATTTGGTAATATGCTATTAACTATTGGCAACAAGTCGCAAAGGCATCCTTCGCTGACTTTCGTTGATGTTGTTCGAGTAATACGGCTGCGTGAAACGCGCTGATGTTTATAATGCATCCTGAGAGGTCGGAGCTATCGGTATGTGAAATACGTGGCATGAAAATGCTAATAAGCGTGGTGGTCGGTGCCGCGTGTGCTCAGATTTTCGTCTCTGCAAATGCGAAGAGCCTGTCTATTTGTGGTGAATGGGCCTGCCGGAAACGTCGACATACGTGAGCAGTATTGCGATCCCCCGTGTTGTTACCTTCGTCTCGCACGACAAACGAATGCGGCTTTAAACTGTCAAGAGTGGAAGAAATGTAATTAACTGCAAAAACAACTCCACGTCGGCGATGCATCAGTAACAGCTACTACTTAATCCCAGCTGGTGACTACTCGCTGATAATGTCGGCGCGAAGCTAGAGGATAAAATGTTCGTTACTCGGCAAGCAACAACGTCCCGCCTTTAAAGCAAAAAATAACAATGCATTCTATTAATAAGTAATTTGTTGCAAAGGTGATACAATTTTTAACAGTGTGTTTTTGTTGATACGTATATATGTTATTCGCAGCGCTGTTTCAAACAATGAAATGCACTGCATTAAATAACAACAGTGTTCATATAAATCGGGTGTGATTGGCTGAAATCGACCCAGCATCTGTAAGTAACAACAAGCTGCTATATTGACCCCAGTCTCCAGAACAGTGGCTATTTTGACATACTGTAGTGAAGTAATCCGATAAACAGTTACTGCTCAGAAGAATGTGGTATCTCGGTAATATAATTATAAGTTTTGACTAAATTTTCTGCATATTCTTTGCAAACGAATGATCTTTCGCTTTATATTTAATAAACATTATTTCAATCATTCTTTCGCACGGGTTTATGTCGTCAACGACTCCGTTCCGTTTGAACACACCGGCTTTACGCAACCTGTTTTTAAATCTCCGGCTTTTAGCGCAGTTTGATATGCAAGTCCCTCGACTTTCTGTGTGCAGTGTAAGCTGAGTGGTTGTTCAGTGCATACACGGACACGTGTCTCAGCCGCACGGCGGTCAGCGCCTCTATGCGCATGTCTGAAACAACGCGCCACGATCGCTTGTCAACTGTCCTCGGCTGGCGTCCGGTCACCTGCTGCCGTCGCGCGCGCGGCCGAAGACTCGGTCGTAGATGGCGACGCGACGGCGCGGCCGGGCTGAAAGGAACGCTGTTGGCCTGCCGCCGCGCACGCCTCGTTGGCAGCGGCTGGCCTCTTCGTGACGGGCCGAAGTCGTTGGCGAGCCGCGATCTGGCCGATCAGAACTCGGCAGCCCGATACGCCAGCCAATTCACGCTGCGGCCTTTACTTGCCTGTCCGGGGCGCATTTCGGCATTTCGTCTGAAGGACGTAGATGGCGGCCGAAGGCGTCGTCTGTGAACGCGGCGTGCCGCAATTGCCAAACACTGAATGTCCGACGCAAGCTTACATTCTTCGTCTGTACTTCATTTTCTGAATATTGATAAGCTAGCTGTATTTATTCTTCGAAGCTCAAATGAATATTGCAATTTTCTGGAAATTTCTGAGAAGGCTTTGGTACGTTCGAGCGACTATCGGAAGCTATTCTTTATATTTTGCAAAAATTCAATGTAATGTAAGGAAAATGAAATATGCGATTATCAGAAACATGGCTTGCAACCAGTTAAACTTTGGGGTAAATATAAACGCGTGTGATGTAAACGATAAACACGAACATAAACACGTTTGTTGTATTTTTAAGGATTTAGTGAATCAGAGAAGTTCAGATAATGTCTGAAGACAGGCTACGTGAAGACTATTGAACATCATTGCTTGTTTGTTTGCGATTTGGTTTTATATATACGGTTTTAAGACAAAAATATGACCAATTTTAAGTTTTCCAGCTACGTGCACGTTAATCACGCAGTGTGGTGAAGTGTAAAGAACGACGATGACGGATCGACTCGAACTTTATCCGAACGATTAATTTACTGACAAAACGAAGATAAGTAACAGGTAAAGAAAGTAGGTGATCCCAGTGTGGTGCACTGCTGAGTTGTCACGAAGATATTTTGGCACAAAACTAGTGGCGCAACTTACTATGGAGTGTTTAGTAATGGTTATCAAATACTATTTATACCACAATTTTTCTCCAAATCAACTGCATCTCAGTCGTTGACCACCTAAGTAAAGCTTTATTATAAATGGTAGAATGTTTGATGCAAAAACTAAATATTTTCAAACAAATATCACCACAATGACTATTATAACTCCTTTTCATACAGTTAAATCATGTCACAACCATAAGACGCAATTTACTGAAATTCGCGAGCGCGACGAGGAATGCCATTGTTGCATTGCAATCATCTATTTACTGAAGGCTAGCAATTTTTATTTCATATGTTTCAAATAGGTTTTAAAGAATTTTGAAAAGATTAATTTGTAAACGTATAACAAGCTTCAATGCAAGAATCGAACAAAAATATCAATTAATATACAAAATTCTAACTTATCTGCTTGAAACACCGATAGTACGTTCATGGCGCACGGAAACTTGGACGTGGCACGCTCAGAATACACAAAAATCAGAACTGAAAGAAATTCAACCTTGACCTTATTTAAAGGTTTGTTTAAATGAACACATTTCATTAGAAAAAATAATATCTTCATAATTGTAATCGAAATATTTTTATTGCCCGTTTGTACTTAAAAATGGTTTAAGGAAAATGAAAATTGCCAATCTTTATTTTACAATTTCGCCCAAAATACTCCTGTCAAACCGTTCAGCCGATTGTCTTCAAAATTGATACTCCCCAATAGATCTGACTGATGTCGCGGCACCTTGAATTTGAAACCGATATTTTAATTTTGGGGGTACTTTACATGAAGCCCCTGGGACATTCTCAAAATTTTCGAAAAAATAGTTCCAACGTTTTTGATTAAACTCTCTTTTTGGTAGCGTAAAGGACGTTTAAGAGAAGAGCGCATGTCTCATATTCGTTGAAAACTGATTTTTCGAAAATTGCAAAAATTCAAAATTTGTTCGGCGTCGATACCTAGCTAAACTATGAGCTAAACATTTGTTTTATAATGAAATCTCTTCATGAAAAACATAAAAATGTCATATTCAGTTTTTCAAAAACATGTGTATTTTTTGCGAAATTGTATGTCAAACATAAGCAATTTTTATTTTCTTGAAACCAACCTGATAAATCGTAAAGAACGCTTAAGAGAATAATGTAGGTCCTATGTTCATTAAAACGCTGATTTTTCGAAAATAAAAACATTACAAAATTTTCGGCGTCTTCCTACAACTACAATTATGAAGATACATTTTTTCTTACTGAAAAATGTTCATCAAAAACATATCTTCAAATAACGTCATGTTGCATTTTTGGAAAATATGAGTATTTTCTGTGTATTTTCTTTGTCGACAAAAATGATACGTTCCGAGATTTACCGCGTTTCGTGAACGTTATTCAGGCATTTAGGTGCTTCGTAATTAATGGTAGCATTAATCTTTTAGAAATTATTTAAAATCTATTTGAAATATAAAATAAAAATTGCTTGCTTTTATGGAAGATGTAATGCTGGGAATGCTACAATGGAATTCACGTCGTTCATAATTTCTGAATTACGTCATATTGTTGTGATTTAGGAGTTAGTTGTCAACTTTGTGTGATTGTTTTTATTTTTGTGCTTAAGAGTTTGTTTTTACGAATGCTGGGGAGCTGGCCCAACGATTCAATCCCCACTTTGGAGGGCCGGGTAATATTTCTTTTATTTTTTTTATTTTTTATAAATTTGTTGCGTCTACACCTTGACGCAACGTCTCAAGCCTGAGGGCGTTGAGCGCTGCACTGAGAGTAATCCTCCATTAATGTACAATTTTTAATATTTGTCAAGCCTCGTCACGTCATGATCAGTCATTGCCTTTTATCCCTTCGGCCAGGGGCTCGGTGCCGTTAGATCAGGGTTCACAGTCGCAACCACGAACCCGCGAGTCTCGAATACGCTTAACTTTCGACTTCACGGGCGTAGTAAACGAATTCACTAGCGCCACCGCCCATTTGTTGAAAATATTTAGTTTTCGCACCAAATGCTCTACCAATTGTTATGAGTGACCCCGGAACTTCATGCACTAAAAAAGTTAAAATTATGCATGCAATCATGCATAAAATTGGCAATATATGCACTTAAAATAGCCAATATATATGCTTAAAACTCAGAATATGCGTTAAACAAAAATATAGTGAGCAACAGATAACATTTATTTATATAAATCTTCATTTTACATTGTAGTACAAAACGCGTATAATATTTTCAAACATTATAATTAACAAAAAAGTTATTTAGCAACGAAAATCTCTCACTTTGACCCACTTCTACGCAAAAACCTGGAATATATGCCCTTAAATATGCAGTTAATCAAATCAAAATAATAAAAATATGCAGTTAATCAAAAAAATCCCAGAAATATACAATCATGCAAAATAAGAATGAGCTATTTTTGTTCTATTTTTGGTGATAGGTAAAGTTATATACATTTCCTTTTGATATGCGCAATCATATCGCGCTATTGCATGATGTTCCGCGGCCTAGTAATGAGTTTTACAAAAAATGACGACTGAGATGTGTTAATTCGGAGAGAAATTGTGGAATAAATGAATTGCATAGCCATTACTAAAAGGCAAAGAAGTACGTGCTTTACCACTAGGCTTTCGTAAGCTTGTAATTGGTTTTATTACCGGTTACTTGGTGACGCCAGACGGGATGGAATTTCAGGTCAACTGCTCTGATCAGTGGTCACCCTGATCACTTCAAAACAAATGCTGGAGTAGCATCCTGTACGACGGCCTTCATCTTTCCTTTCCATTCCTCTGTTATCGCTATCCCAATATCATTGAAAAATAAGTAAAGGAGGAAAGAAAGTTGGGGTGAGGAAGGCGGTAATACTCACTGAAGTCCTCATTGCCTGTGAAGAGGTTGGACGCGTACACCTTCATGTCCTCCACCTCAGGGCATGTAGAAGTGGTCGGGCGCACGCTCAATTCTGGTTGCATTCTTGATGTGCGTGCCACAGTCAGGTTCACGTGGTACTCACGCCAGCTGCAACAGGAGAGAGCTTTATGTTGGGGATCTCCGCAGAGAAGCATTCTGAGAATAAAGATTCTGGAAATGCGCAGTGAACCAAGTCAGTTCTGCCAATGAATATGTTTGTATGCAATGAAATTTGACAGTGTTCGGCACCAAAATTTAAACGTCTATTAGATTCTTTAATTATGGTTTATTGTCCCGCATTTTAAAATGTTGGGTCTCGTAGAACATGGTTTAGCCCCGTCGTTGGTACCTAGTAGATGAAAAAAGTATACCAGTACATTATAGTAACTTATGATAAAAGGCAGTAAAATACCATTCTATTAAGGAGTGATAAATCTAAATCAGATATTCGCATCAAATATCATTATTCAGATATTCATTCAAATATCTCGCATTACCTGTAAAACGTCATTGTTTCATTGAATTTTCTACAGAAACTCTATCGTGTGAACACGTCATTTTCAGTTTTGGGTCAAATTTACAACTGAAACCAGAGGTGCGTGAACATTTTCAAAATTTTCCCAAAAATTGACACAAATGTTTTTATTGAACTGCTTCTTTAAAGAGAGCAACGAAAGCTTCAAAATGGCTCAGGTCCCGTGTAAGTTTAACTCCTTGACTTTTCGAAAACTGTAAAAGTTAAATTTTCTTGCCGTCTGGCTACAACTTAAATATTAAAGATAAAGATTTTTCCTTAATGAAATCTGATATTCAAGATGCATGATCTTTAAATAAGAGCATGCATAATTTTCCTAAAATGAGTATTTTTTTGTGTAATTCTGCGTGGCAATTTTAAAATATGCTTTCTAAAAAGCAGTGCCACTTTTTCTTTGTTTTTTTTTCTCTCAGATAAAGCCACAGCACTCTTTTAAAACGGCACTTAGTGTACTTTTGGTAGACTCTCTTTATTTTCGAAAATCGCATTTAAAGACCACTGCAAACTACAACCTTGATGACAGAAATTTTCTTCCATAATGCAATATTTTCTGAAACAACATTTAAATAATCCAGGAACAATTTTAGAACATACGGTAATTTGCGTGTTTGTATGATGGAATGGCACATTATAAAAATATTTCTCAAAAACTGTTCCAAATTTTTTCTTTAACTTTTGTTCTCGTATGTGCCCAAGACGCTTAAACATATGCGCAGGTTTCATTTTAGTTAAAGTTACTGAATTTTTGTAAATTGCAAATGTTACAAATATTGTGACTATGTACTCTTGAAGCACCTATTCTTTACTTTCTCCCTACGGAGTAGAATGTTATGTAATGCTGCGCGAAAAAACGACGAAACATTATCCGCAAATAAACTCTTTTTACAGGGCCTTGGTAACGAAAAAGTGGGTAAATCCAGTTGCTAAATTAGAAAACAATCCTCTTTCACGTGGTGTAGACAAAATCCATGTTTTGTGGATCCTTGATATCGAAAAATTGAATGGCGGCAAAACGTGTGTCCATCCGTCTGTCCGTTCGTTCGTAAGTCCATCCACCCGTCCGTCCGTCCGTCCACCTCACCGTCCGTCTGTCCGTCTGTCCGTCTGTCTGTCTGACTGTCATCGGTCTGTCTGACTGTCATCTATCTATCTGTCTGTCTGTTCTTCTCTGTGTCATCTCTGTCCGTCTATCTGTCCGTCGGTGAACTGAACTAGCGGCTAAATCGTTCAGCCCATTTTGTTCAAAATTGATATTTCACAATCAATCTGACTAATGCCGCGACTCCTTGGATTTGAAATTGATGTTTTAATTCTAGGTGATACGTTCCATGAAGGCCCTGGGACACTATCCAAATTAAAAATGACACCATGGATTTTATTTACATTTTGTTGTTGGAAAATTTAGAAGGACGTTTAAGATAATGGTGCGGATCTCGTGTTCTTAAAATCTCTGATTTTTTGAAAATTGTAAAAGTTCATTTTTTTCAGCGTCTTCCTACAACTACAATATTGAGGATAGAGATTTTTCCTTAATGATCCTGTTCATAAAATAGATTTTGAAATAAGATCATGTACAATTTTTGGAAAATTTGAGTACTTTTCGCGTAATTTTGCATGAAAATATTGGCGAGAAAGTACGTGCTGTTTATGAAAATACATACCACTGAAAAATGCTGAAAATACGTACCACTAATTATAATTTACTTCTTTATTAGATGTAGTTAGTTACATCATTAACATTTTACACAATTACCAATATTTTGACGCTGAAGAAATTCCAACAGTTTTCTTTCACAACATTAGTTGCGCTGATAGGTACGCCACGGTGAAGCGAGGTATACAATTGCCGCACATATGCAACCTTGACATCGCTGTTTTATAGGAAATGAATAGGCCAGACGTCAGACTTCTGTCTACCCTTTTAAAATAGATATTGCTAAGTAGAGGCCCTAGATTCTGAGTGTACCGTTTTCGTTTGCTTCGCCATTCCACCGTTGCATATGCAGTTGTGGGGTAAGTTCGAACTGTAGTACGTGTTTGGGAAATCCCAATCTACTAAAAAACAAAACTAACCCTTCAGTGGTCGCGCTCAAAATTGGAACGCGAGTAGTCACGTGGATTACAATTGTAATTTATTTTAAAAATTCTTATTAATAATATTTAACAAAAAATCATCTTTTATTTCAAATATAGACGAGAAATGGTATCTAAAACACTGACTAGTTACAAAATACTATTAAATTTATTAGAACGTTGATATATTGCAAATTCTATGAAATGCTACACAAAATTACATGTATTATACCTTTAAATAAATATACTCAAATATATGCGAGTAGATTTTTGTTTTTGAAAAGTCTTGTGCTCTATATGTTTTGTGCACTTGATATACTTTGCATTACGATTATTAAATAAAACAGTTTGACAGTTGTTTAAACATTTGTGGCCTGTTTTCTGAACATGATTCAGTGTCAACAACAGATGAACATCTTACACATATTTTCATTACGCGCACACCCACTGAACATGATATACGTAATACTGTTCAGTGCTTTATTTCCACTGAAAAAAAAAGACCCACGTTGCACTTTGATGACTCCACGGACCCCTCCGCCCCTTTTCTGATTTCCAGCAGAAGTATCCCATGTATTCTTATTGCTGGCGGCACAGTTTTTCTCTCGATCGTCCTTTTCATTCATTGTTTCAAAAGGGACAAAGCGAAATCCTTAAGAAATCTCATCTTAGTCAACCTTTCTCCTCTGTTGTTCTTAGAGTAAACATTTAGAATATTTATTGCAGCTATATTCGTGATGTCCCCATAGGTCAGAAACTGAACGGCAAGTAGTCGCGTGGATTACCATTGCAATCCAAGCTGTTTCCGGTGCTTATCGCTCTTGCAGCAACTGCTGCAAGACTGCTGCATCACGTGAGTCATATTTCGCTAAAATTCAATATCTGGGGCCTTATACGAAAGGTACTGAAAATTCCATGTCAAATGTTTGTCAACTCTCGCTGTAAACAGCAAATAAATAATACTGGATTATAATAGTAATCCACGCGACCACTGAAGGATTAATGTACTCGAAACCCTCTGTAACACCGTCAATTGTGGGCATTCATCCTTGATTGTGTAGGTAGTGTATTCTGCAATGTGTTGGTGTGCAGGAGTCTATACACTCTTGAATGCTACCTGGCGTGGCTATCGGATGATAGAATATTAGGGAGTTTTAGTGCCACGCGTAAGGTTGCGACGTTGTGCAATAACAGTCAGGGGAAGGACCTTGAAGTCATAACGTGTTACCTTAGGTACAGTGGCGTTTGGAGAGGATTGCTGAGAAAGCAAATGGACATGCACAGCTTTGTCTCATGATACGTTATTGCACATAAAGTCAATATTCAATTTTTAAACAATATTTGTTTTCTGTCTTATTCAGAATTTACCATCGAACTAAAAATTCCTCACCGTTTCCACGTTAGGCAAGTTTCTGGCTTATCCAGTGTACTTTGCATCCGTTCTGAGAACTTTTTCCGGCAAAAGCAGGTTTCCACCTTATCAAGGTTCCTCCTTAGACAGGTTTTACTGTAAATTCATGGAATATTTAAAATTTCACATTGTTAATATAATCGTTTGTCAAATTCATAGCAATTTTGTTTACCCTCTAAACAAGTATTATTTTGTTTGATACAGTATTAATTTTTTCTATCACATTTCTAGCAATGGAAGTGCAGTGGTTGCATACATGGCTTCTGAAATGGATGCTATGTATTATAATGTGTCATCAAGAGGAATAGCCATATTGAATCATGAAAACTTTGGAATCAGAAACTAAAATCTAGATCTGGAACAAATGTGAGCCGTGACAACCTTAAAGAAAGCTTAGAACATTTTGGGTTGATGTGAAAGTGTATAATGATTTGCCTTACAAAAATATAATGAAGGTTGTAGAAGAAGAGTGAGATTTTATTTTGTTAATATATTTTTAACTTTCATTTGCTCAACTTTTTCAACAGAGAGGGTTGAAGTGGAGGAATATAATTTTATACACCTTGAAGGCGATATGTAAATCACCTGGAAGGACACAAAGAGAAAGTTAGGTTTATTGGGTAGCTTTTGATGGGGTCATGTGATATGTGCCTTGTACTGTGTTGTTCTGAGTGTCGCATTATGGAAATTTTAGTGTAGTTTAGTGAAACAAGACATAAAGTTAAGATAGATGAAGTTGTATTTCTTAGGTTACCAAAATGAGTGCTTTCCAGAAACTAAAAGATATCTGTATTTACCACATGCAGAAAACTTACCTATAGGTGATTTTCATGGCTTGCCCTTCATACACTTTGTCCCCGCCACGTTTTAATGCCCAAATTGTTTTCAAAGGCAAGTTTTTTCGCTTCGCTCGCCTGGATCCAAGTCACAGCAAGGCTCAGACCTTCAGCCCTCGTGATCACTATAAACAACCTGGAGTCTACAGCATAATTACTAATTTGCTTATATAAGAAAGCACTTTATAAGAAAACCTCGAATTCAGACTACTGCAATGAATTCAAACAATGAAAGCTTTGTTTATCACAGAGGCACCCACGGTGATATGAGCAGCACAATTTTCGACTGGAGCTCCAACAAGGCACTAGGGTGAAATTGCCTCCCCTAACTTATGATGTCATGTTCGTGACCAATTATTATATAATCGCCTAACCACCCCTCGTCCTCTCCACTGTGGTTTTCTGCCTTGAAGTGCCGGTTTAAACAACTGTAGGATTTGTGTGTTATAGACTTCACCATAATAAAAATACATACACAAGTTCAATATATCAAAATTACAAAAATTCAAATAAAGTTGTAGCTATGAAAATGATACGTGCATTGTGAAGAAAAAGATTTGGTGTCAAGAGTATTTAAATAGAAAGTTTTTAAGTTGTCTTTCAAATCGCTTAAGGTCATGATTGAAAAAATCTTATGTTGTGACAAAGATGATTAGCACATTTAAAGATACTATTAAAAATATTATTAGCATAATTTGCACTACAGAATCTGGTTTGAAGGAGTTTATTACGTGTCTGTCTGTGAGGGACAACTTGGGATATAATAGGATATAATTTTGTGTTTTATTAGTAACCTCGTTGCAATCAATGTGCTTATTAATAATATTGAATAAACATAATAAATCATTGTAGATTCTTCTCTGATACAGTGTGGGGAGATTAAAATTTTTGCGAATATCGGCATATTCATGGTTGAACGTAGATATAAAGGTTGTATTCACATATGCTAAATGGGGAAACTATTCTTGATCCTCTCAATAATATAAATACAAAATTGAGTACGAAGAGATAGATAACAGATGCATATTTCAACAGTAGTCTGATAAAATTTTCAACATATTAACATTTATGAAATGACTGGCATTTCTCAAAAATTTAGACTATTTTTTAAAAAAATTTGCAAATATAATTGGTGCATGTAAAAATTCAAAATATCCTTTTCAAACAGAGGGCCTCAAGTTCCTCAATTGAGGAATTTCAGTTAGGGAGAAAATCGGCTGAACTGTTGGGGTTCACACACTAGGGTTGGTCACAGACAGACGTTTCAGTGACAATTGACTTTTTGGTATCAAAGACCCGCAAAATATGGTTTCTGACCACATATTTGTTAGAGGAAGTAATTTGCTATACATAGGAACAAGATTTATCCACTTTTTTGTTATCAGGTCCTAGCAATAAGTTTTTCTGTGTGAAAAGTTTCTGTTTTCTGGCACACAATTGCAATACTTTCTCTTTTTAGTGAAATAAGGGTGAGAAATGTTGGATTAAAAAACTTTTATGTATAAATATACAGTAATAAGAATAATAGAAAAATGTTAAAAAAGTTCAGTGCAGTTCACTCTTCGATGGTTATAACCCTACTCTCAATAGTGCCTGTGCAATGGGTTGTTCACCCGGTCTGCTTATGGCCCATCCACTGATTTAGAAACATCCAGTAAGCATTGGAGCAGTCACCTGAAGAGATTTGTAAAAGTAAAAACTAAGGGTTGAAAAAATAAAAGGAGCAATTTAGTGTTTTATGTTGTTGATAAATATATAGGTCCTAAACTCTTTCTTTCTTATTCAATGATAATGAATATTTTGTCCAATCAAGCAACAAAATAATTAATTATTTCTCCAATTTTGTTTTAAGCGGTTGAAACAGATCATTCAGAGCATGATGCTTTTGTAATGGCTGTGTTGTCTCATGGAGAACAGGGCATTTTATTTGCAACTGATACACCTTACAAACCAGAATATCTTTGGACCAGTTTTACTGCTGATAAATGCCCTTCACTAGCTGGGAAGCCTAAGTATTTTTCATTCAGGTAAGATATTGGGCAAAAGTTACTAACCTTAAAATTCCTATACTACTAACTTGATGAGACCAAATTTTGGGTGAAGAAAAAGCTAATTCTTTCAAAGACATTTACAATTCTCCCAAAGAATTGTTTTATTTATGACCTGTTAAAAAATACTTTCATGTTTTGTTGAATTTTAAAATATCTTCAAAATGTTTTGTTATGGGATAAATTACACATTGAACAATTCTTTATAATAAATGATCTGATCCATCCCTGTTTGTGACAGGCATGCCAAGGTGATCAACTAGATGGAGGTATTACTTTGGCTAAGAGAACAGAAGTTGATGGCAATTCAGTTAGTTACAAGATTCCTACACATGCCGATTTCCTCATCGCGTATTCTACAGTTCCTGGTATGTTTTCATTTATTTGTTTGCAATTATAGTTGGCTGTTGTTTACTTATTGGGATGTGTAGAGGAGAGTATACTTCATTTGTAGGAGATTTGCTAATATAAAAACAATAAAATTTCACAACTCCTTTCGCCTACTACCCTCATTTCTGGCAATGGAGATGTAAAATGACAATGGCTGGTATTACACTGTAAAATATCTTTGTCAAAGATCTTTTATAAAAGAAATATGACAGTGTAATAGCCAATATTTTATAAAAGATTTCTTTCATAAAATTTCTTGGATAAAATGTAGTCTGCAGCGTCCACGTTTTATCATACATTTGGTAACATGGCGTCTGATATAGGGTATTGCTTCAAGCAGTTTTAATTGCAGAGTGCGAGCAATTAGAATGTTTATATAATACTGTCCATCCGGACTACAAAAGTAAAACCAAACGAATTGACGCTTATAGGACACATTTTCCCAAGAAGTGGAAAATAAGGGGTTTGGAAAATGCCCACTTCAGAAAGATAACTTTTGAAACTTCTAAATCAGAGGACTCAATTTTGAAAGGAGGAGGAATGACAAAGAAAATTGAGTGTTTCCTCATCCATCCTCAAATAATTCTTCATTTCGAAGTTCTTTAATTAATGCTTCACAATGGATGAATACCATAGTGTTATTCTAAGGCCTCACCCTCAAAAGTTTCCTCTTTATTTTTTCATTCATCAGCATTAAACATAGATTAGTTATTATAAAACATAAAGTAGCACAAACAACTACTTGTGCATCATCTGTCGTAAATCGCGAGAAAACTAGTACATAAATATTATACAAAATATATCTGATTAGTCAAATTTCTATCACAGTTTTTTCTCATCAAAGTTCAACAAAAAGATATGTCAAATGTCTGTTACAGTGTAATGCCGGCCAATGAATTGGATGAGGTGAGCAAATATTGTAGCAAATGAAATCAAATGATGATGTGAACAAAAGACTTGGTCCCTTGGTGGCGTATAAGTTTCTAAAGTTCATTTTCTTGAATGGTTATATTATCCCGTAAATAATCCATATTTGATGTGAATGTATTAAACCATATGTATTTATGAATCGGTATTAATAAGAAAATATTAATTGTTTATTTTATTAATTTCATCATCTTGATTAAAAGTTAATTTTCACCAACATATATTCTGAGAAATGTATGACTTTCAATTTGTTTTATTTCAACGTATGTCTATTTACTACATTTTTTAAAGATTGAGAGATCAAGAATGAAGATAAAAAAAATGACAAAGGTAGTAGTTTATGTATCAAGTACAGTTAAATATTTATCATCACTAATATCTGAAGTGTCAGTTGCATTGGATATTAACAATAAGATAATTATTATTCTTTCTATTTAAAGGGTATAATCTGCTGGCGGTACAATGTAATCATATTTTGAAAATTAAGGTCAAAGATATAATAAAAGTGTGCTGAAATACTTTAACCCTGTAAACACTAAACAAGTAAACCATGTCAAGACTTTCAAAAACATATATTCTACAATTCATCTGATGCAACTTGAAAGTTTTAACATGCAAACTTTAATATTTTAATTTTGAGGATTACTTCATATGAAGGTCTTTAGACATTATTAAAAGTTTTTCAACATGTGTTGCTCAAATAGATCTAAATGCATAGGTAAATAGGGTAAAAGTTCAATTTTTATTAAAAGTCTGAATTTTCAAAAATGTTAATTGTACATGCTTATGATAAAATGCTCATTTTTGAAGTTTGCTTTGCTATTCCGTAAAGTTGATACACTGACAAAGAATGAGCAAAATCTTAATTGGATTCCAATAAGTAGAGAATAGCCTTATGATAAATAAGCTCCTGATCATGATTTTTTTTAACAGGTTACTTTTCCTGGAGAAATACTACATATGGATCGTGGTTTATGCAAGCCCTCTGTTTTGAATTGAGCGCCGTGGAGAAATGGATATGCTTTCTCTGTTGACTTTCAAGAGCGCTTGGTGGTTTTGAATCAAATTGTCTCCCCATCCACAATGCATAACCGAAGCAAATTCCTTGTGTTACATCAATGCTTACAAGACTGTTAAAATTCTCCAAGAAACAGAACTGAAAATTATTTCTTTAAAAAAGAAAGATGGAATGTTTGATAAATTAAGAAACCAATAATTTTATAGAATCATATTTTCAAAACCATAATCCCTTTCAATATTAGCAGTAGGCTAAAATCAAAAGCCTAGAATTTGGAAATTCTGTCCTGCACGTATTTTGTGTGATTGGAATGTTTATTTTTTGAGAATCCACCTTGCACTTTTATTACCAAAACTATGAATTCAGGGGGCAAAACCCAAAGACATCTAGGGTCCACAAAAATCAAATACAATAACTTTAGAATTTAGTAGAGTTAGTATTTAAAATTATTTATAACTGTTTTTCAGCAAAATATTGTGATCGCACTTGTAGCTATTTACATATACCTACTACAAAATAATTTGTATAAATTAAGAATTCAAGAAATTGTAAGTAGTTTTGATACAAATAAGTCCTTTATTTATACATATTTGTGTATTTTGCATTCATTCTACTTAATGGAAAATAAAATGAATTCGAAAATATTGTATTAGTGGAAATTCTAATTTTTTTCTATTCTTAAATTTAGTTTTGTAAAATGCTTGGAAGTCCTGAAGAATATTTACTGTAGTTTGTGAATATAATAAAAGTCATTTACACAGTAAAAATCAGTAACATTTTCATTACCATATTGTTTGTACCTCTGAAGTAATTTGTATTTCCTTGCCTTTAGAGTTAACCATCAAAAACCTCACTTCTCAACAAATTTGAGTGATGGGGCTTTGTAAACAATTCTGATAGGTGTGATATTTGATACTGTTGACAAATGTATCATTTAAGAACTTTTGATAACATTCACCCTCACTGATACACAAATTCATTTCCTTTTCATAATTTCAAATTTTTTGTTATACCATCTTTCATATTACTTCCTCTCCTTATACTAAAAAATATTAGGTAGATAAGCGAGAGTACATGATAAAACTCCTTTATAACCTGATACCAAAACTAGTAAATCTAAGAACTTTTAGAAAACTTGAGGCTAGTTTGGGAAAAACTGTAGCTCAAAGTATTAAAATGTCTACTAAAAATATTTACAATATTAATTTTATCCATGTAAAACAATTTCTTTTCTTAGGAACATTCACAATAATTTTATTCTCCAATGAATGCCCAGAAGAGAATTTTATTTTGAATGCATCACAATAGATCAATTGGTTTCACCTGTTCACAAAACCTTCATGACAACAATGAAAGATAATTCAATTGAACATCTGTACTATGTATATATTTATCGAATAGAGTTATTTGATTTTTTTTTCGAAATATCTCTGTTGAAAAATATGGGGTCATCTTATATTTGCAGATTAAGCCTAGTTGGTTAGTTTTTTCTTGCCTATTTTTATAGGCATGAATGTTGACATAACACACCCGAAGAGGTGACTCAAGGCGTGAACTGAGGTCACTGGGATGCCTTTGAGTGGGAGGTCCTAGATTCAAGTCCCGACGGTGACAGGATTTTCGACACTAGCTAGATTGCCCGGTGGAATTGCCTCTATCTGGAGAATTCTAGTGGCCAGCTGCTCTGATAAGAAGTTTCCCTTGGTTTCTTCGATCAACACTAGACGAATGCCGGGAAAGAACCCTAACAAAAGGTCCACGGGCTGCGCGCGATCTATCCTCCCCTTTTACTTACTTACCGAGACCAGTCGGGAGCTTCGAGCTTGCTTCGGCTGGGGTGGTGCCCCGCTGGTGGGAGATACCTGGTTACGGAAAACTCCGCTGGTAAATCGGCGCCGGATCATCTAGCCCAGAGGAATCGCCGCCTCTTACATGCATTACACTTACAAGATTAATGACTGGTCAATGACGGCAAAAACTATAAGCTGCAAAGACGATAAAAATATCACGCCTATCTACACATTACATTCGTGGTTGTTTTCTCGGCATCCACCACAAAATTTCCCGGGCGATTCAGACGATATTTTTAAATGGACCGGTAAAGCGAGAATCTGAAACAAAAGGTAATGTAACAAGTAAACTGTAATACGAAAATGAATGTAAATCGTTGCCGATATTTTGTTATACGATGCACGTTTCGAGATCGACGAACCGCGCGAACTCCCGATTCAGCGCCGGTGAGCATGAGCTTCAAAAAAATCTCACTGATAGAAGTGAATATGCATTATACATCTAACCACAGAAAAGGATAATTATTTTCTTAGCAAAAACTCGATTTGGAAAGTTGCCGCTATTTCTAACGTTACCCGCGAAACGGGGGAATAGCGATGTACTATTTCGCAGTAGTAGTGGATAAAATAATATATAGTACTGACAAGTAACAAGTTTTCGCTTATGCCATAAATTATAATTACCGAGAAAACAATAAATTTACTTATTTCCAAGTTATTTAATTGGTTATATCTCTAACCAGTGTTAAGGGCCACAGGCTCGCCATTTTCCTTTCTCAACTTTGGCCCCAATGAGGTTTCTAGTTTTCATCTGCTTACACTATTCTTGGCATCACACCCTTCTGATGTATGGCACCATTTCAGGCTGCCTGAAATCGCCTAAAGATCATGCCGGAAACAGCAGTTGGTTGTTTCCAAGTACCAAAGAACATAGGCACATCTCAGATACAGAAACGGATATGGAGAATGGTGTAGATGTGGACAAATGATATCTGGAGTTGAAGTGCATGGGAATATGACAATGCCACAACCCCTCAAATGGAAGCATCCATGCCTTAGGCAATATAAAAATTGAATCGACACTATATATTGACTGCTGCCTCTGTTGATTATGTTACATCAGGTGGTTAACTAATATTATTCAATCCAAATATTAGCCATCGAAATAATAAAGATGTTAACCATGTAGTGACAACAAGCTGTAAGACCAATGTGTGCTATTCCATTTTCTTTCATTACATTATCAATATTTGATGCTCGTTATTACACTCTCTTACTTCTCCTTTTTACCTTTCCATGAAGTTATATAAATAGAGGCTGTTTTTCTTTTTCATTCCAATTAAGGGATGCACAGGGCTGTGACATTGCCACCATAATACAATCCCATTATGGAATAATCCATGCCTCATGCATGATTAGAATCCACACCCTCTACATATCAGCTTTCCAAGCTTGCAATATGAAGCTTTTTTTCTTCTATATCCAATAACCAAAAGGACAGAAAAAATATTCACACATATTTTTATAAAGATACATTTAATTGCAACGTAACATTGAATAAATAAACAACAAAAGATGTTAAGGAAAATATACCCTACACCAGTTTTCCTTCTTGACACATCTGTATATTTATCTCACAAGTAATCCATCTACTACAAGAAGCTTCTCAGAATGCAAATTAATATTTATTTTATTTGCACTCACTTCCCGAAGCCACCTCTGCATGGTGGACTTTCTAATACCTCATGGTTGCTGCTTTCCCATTCCTTTGGAAGTCTTGGTCTAAAGCAGTCCAAATGATTTCTATCAATACATGATTGATATATCGTAATGAAACAAATACTATTTCATGTCTAGAAACATTGGCTGGACCAAGCAAAACCAATATAAAGCTTCACCCATGAATGAACTAATCAAACAGAGCATTGTAAATGAAAGCAGCAAAATGAATAATGTGGTGCATTACAGCAGGCATTAGTTGTAGGGAAAATTATACAAATTAATAACGTAGGCAATTACGACTATCACCACTAGTTTTAAAACCTACTTTGTTTTGAAAGATTGAATATTTAAGTATTTTTCATTGAATGTTTTGGAAATTAACTGCAAACCTTTCATTCATTCACTTAATCATGAATTCTAAAAGCCCGAGCTAATGTGAAATGTAGATGACTAAATAAAACATATGCAGCTAAAGAATTCAACTAGGAAAAAGGTGGCAGGGAAGACATAACAAGGAAAACATGAAAGACATTAAAACTTGTCATAAGTTTATTTATTTAATGTCACAACAGAAACTGTGACGTGCGATGAGGACAAGTGCGTTCTGAAATTCAGGGATCCCTACCCTAACCCACATACAAGTAGAATTCTGAATACAGGTGAAATTGAACACAAAATTAAGTTCATTATGCTACGTGTTCAGAATTCTTGCAAATTCAGTCAGCCTTCATACTGTTCGTTGTGTATATTTCGCAAATGTTAATTCCCGCCTGAGATATGGCATAATATTCTGGGGAAATACATCTTACAGCTCCCAGACTTTTAGACTACAAAAACAGATTGCACGAATAATAAGCAAATCCCACCTACATGATTCTTGTGGCCTCTCTTCATTAATCTATGAATTTTACCATTACCTTGTCTGTTTATTTATGAATCAGTGGTTTTTGTCAAAAATGACTTGCTTAAGAGGGGAATATATTTTCAGAAAATGCCGATGTCTATTACTATAACACTCGACATAGAAATCATATTCATCAGGTGGCAGTATCAACAGCTCATTACAAAAAATTCACATACAATACATGTACATTATTTTACAACACTTTGCCAGATGACATTAAACAATTAAATTCGATAGAAAAGTTTAAATCCAAAGTGAAATAGTTTCTGCTGCATAACTGTTTCTATACGATTAGAGACTATACTGAGCATCACAAGAAAAGTAACATTAATTTTAACAATGATACATAAGGCATTGTTACCATTGAACTGTAAATGTGTATAAACAACATGTAACAAGTATTGTACTGCAGCCTCTGGGTCAATGACCCCCATCTCGATAAAATAAAAAAATTACTGCACACGCAATGCGCGCGCCGGTTTAAAATTTTTTTGATCTGTTTTCCCCATTTGCAGGATTGGGCCATAGATGCCCGTAAGGGTAGGAATGGTCGCACGCAGTGGCGTGAACGTGCATTGCACTTCGTGCGTTCACAAAACTGCACAAGTTTAGCTCTCACTTCCGTCAGTCACCGGGGAACCTTCAAGGAGGATTCTTCGTCCGAGACCACATCGCCACTGAGGATGTCTGCCGTAGTTGCGGACGAAACGTCTGGAAATATGTTTTCCAATGGACCACGGCCCTTCAGCCCGGAAGAAATTTATTTTTTTCTTTACCGATTATTTTGAGAATTTCATGGGAATAAGTTTAGGAAAGGAGTATCGTGTCTAAAAGTTTTGAGAAAATGTGTGATATTGAATTTTGTGGCCGAAGACTCTTCGTGATATCGACAGCAATTCTCGAAAAGTACTGGTTAAAGAGACTAACCACTGTTGCTGGATCGTTCACATTTCTATTATATTTTAAAACAACATTCTCTACCAGTGTTATAATTGATTTGGTCGTTTTTTTTTATTATATTCCACATTGCTTTTGTTTTGTTATGTGAGTTCAAAATATCCTGATCGTGTTTCATGAGTTTAGCCCTCCTTATGACTTTTCTTAACAATGATTTGTATTTTTTAAAGTAGAGGAGAAAATCTTGTTGATGTATAATAAATCACTTATGATGTTTAGCAATGAAAGAAAGAATTCGCTTGTTTTTACATGATGCCTAATCCCTTGTGTTATCCAAGAATTGCTAACAAAAACTCCAGAAACAAACAAAATCTCCCTTACTCACCCATAATTATAATTAAATATTGTGACATCTATTTTAATTATTATACAGTTATCAATTAGTGGAAATAAACAAGTTAACCTTTTGGCCCTTTAAAATTTTTTTTTCAAATATTTGCATGACACAATGACTGTTATGAAATTATGGATACCTTGTAAGAATCAAGAAGTGTGAAACTTAATAACAAATAACCCATATTTTTAATTTTGGTTTATACTTACCCAGGACAGTCAAGAACTGGCCTTCATTGTAATTATCGTGGAAACCAACATATACTGCATATGCTTTCTCTTTCTTCATCAGTCGCTGCAGCACGTCAAAATCATCCTAAAAAAAAAGTTATATTAAAACATGTTATTATGAACCTAGGCCGAAGTTTACTTGCAGGGAATCTAGGCGGCATGCGTACTAATTTGTTGTAATATATTGTCAAGCTAACTAGTGTTAAGTTTTCTGTATGTAGTTTTGCCAATCGAATGGCAATTCAGGTGCTGCACAACAATGGAGATAAATTGTATGAAGTATGTAGAAATTGTGAAAGACGGAAAGATGCTTAGAGTAGTGCCAGGATCAAACATCTGTTTCCGCAGCCTATTTTCGATATAGACTATGTTTTATGTAAATCCCGACGGTCGTAGCCTCCAAGTTACTTAGATATGCGATGGGAATTACAATGGACAGTCATAAGTATGTTTTATTTTAAGCGCATAGACCGAAGTTCGGCGCCTCGTCACACGCGTAGCTAAGCGTCACTACACGTTACAAATAATTTGTTATTAAAGAATGATTCGTAAATATTGACACCTTTGCACTAACGGGTATTCGTTTTTCATGCATACAAAAATACACTAGTTCTGTTCTCAATACAAACTTCTCTTTTAAAATCCATGTGATTGGTACTGTGATAGGACGACAAAAATGGTGTCGATTTCCGATACGTAAACTGTATCTGGAAGTTGACCTACAATCGGTGGCAGCTGGCGCTGAAAACTAGTTGTGTGCTGATGGTAGTGACTGAGCTAAGCTTTTCCAACGCCCGGGACAAACATTCTAACCCCCTCACGACAGCGAAAATGCATTTTTTTCCTATTGAAAGTACTATATGTGCCATCGCCAGTAGTATAGAAAAGGGTTTAAGTCCCAAAGCCCTGCCATCGCAGATCAAATACTGTCCATGTGCAACTCCAGTAGGTTTTCTGTAGGGTGTCCGCTCCGGCATTCGCCTGGTGTTGATCGGAGAAACCACGGAAAACTATCAGAGCAGCCGGCCCCTAGAATTCTCCTCCAGACAGCAACTAAATTTAAAAATCCTGAGAAAGAGAGAGAGAGGGAGAGATAGAGGGAGAGAGAGGGAGAGACAAAGAAAGACATAGACCGCAATACAGGAAAACAAATGTCTTTGCACCAAAAACTTGTGCGATGAAGTTGACCAAGATTTGTGACGTAGGCCATATAAGACAGTCATGGGCAAGTTTATGAAGTCTCATACCCAGTCTCCAATCTGCCCTAACATTCTTCTAATTGTGACAACTTTATTCTCACACCATCCCGACAAACTGACGAACATCATGTCAATTAGTACGGAAATGATACCACCAGTCACTGAGGATGACCTACTGCACGTAATCAGTAGAACTGGTAATTCCAAGACTCTAGGCCTTGCCCTCAAGACTGCGATATCCGCTCGTAGTGATGTATTCGTGGACCTTTACGATTCGTGTCTGGCAGAAGGGATATTTCCTGAGAGATAGAAGAAGCAACAACCTGTACGTCTTCCAAAGGGAAAAAAACTTCCTGAAGAGCTGGCGTCTTATCGGCCGCTGTGCATGCTCAATACCACTGGTCAGGTTTTCGAGCATATCATTAGCGCAAGATTGGAAGATGCAGTAAATAAAGGAGGTGGGCTCTCGGGGCTTTGCAAGGCTCGCTCAACAATCGATACTGTTAAGCTTGTCTTTGGCACTTCCCGACAGACCATTAGAGGGAGCAGATGGAGAAGAGGTCCAAGAAAGTACTGAGCAGTCGTAACATTGGATATTAGGAATGATTTTGACACGGCAAGATGGAGTGACATTTATAAGGCACTCCATCAAATCAATGTACCTGCGTACCCGAGAAAAATAGTGGCTGAATATCCGAATCGAGGAATTCTAGTGTACAATATGGATGATGGTCAACACCACTGCCGGCATTCCACAAGGTTCCACTGCTGTGGAATATCATGTATGATGAGGTTATTAGGCTCCTACTCCTGGAAGGAATGATCATAGACGTCGCAGACGACATTGCCATCGTCGTCGTTGCAAAGTTTGTAGAAGATATAGTGTGTATCTGCAATGAAGACATTGCTATTGCCAGTCGTTGACTAGATTCCGCAGGAATGCGCTTGCCGAACATAAGACAGAAATGTTGCTTGTAACTAGCAGAAAGAAGAGAGCTATCACTCTCAAAGTTGGTCATCACAAAATTTCATCACGACCTGCCATGAAATACCTCGGCGTCATGATCAACATATCCTTTAGAGACCCCTTGGACTACGCCTGCAAAAAAGCGGCGGTGGCGAATACTGCGTTGATTAGGTTAATGCCGAAGATTGGAGGGCCTAGTAATGAAAAGAGAAAGCTGCTTGCCTCGGTCGTCACATCAGTTCTGCTCTACGCTTCACCAGAATGGGCCAACTCTACAGATACGAAGAGATACGTAAGAGGCATGGCTTCAATATATCGGCTATCTGCTCTTAGGGTTGTGTGCACGTTCCGCACTGTCTCGAACGAAGCAGTTTGCGTCACACCCGGGATTATCCCAAGACATAATGGCCTGTGAGCGGCAGAAGCGTTACGATAAAAGAGACGAGAAGCAGAACTGCTTGGAACAACGAGCAGAATGGCATCAGCGATGGAACACTTCCTCCAAGGGAAGATGGACCCACCGACTGATTCTTACAGTTGAATCGTGGATCCGTCGAAAGCACTGACAGCGGGGTAAATTAATACCTCTTGCAGCTTCTAACAGGTCATGGATGCTTCAGCCTACCTTCACAGATCCAAACTGGATGTATCCCTCATTGTCCTGTGTGTAAACCTGAAGTCGAGGACGCCCAACACGTTTTTTCAGAGCCAGTTTCGCACCTCAACGACTAGCTACTGCTAAGATAATTGGTATAGGCCAGATGATTCCAGAAAACGTAGTTTCATATATGCTTGTTTCTGAAGACAATTGGAGGTTGGTGAGTAATTTTGCACAAGACGTATTGATGGAACTGAGACGCCTAGAGAAAGGAAGGAGGGATATCTCATGATCCCTCCCATGACTAACTTCATGTGGGTCGCTGTTTCACTCTCCGCATTGTAATGCCTACTGGCGGTTCCGCGGAGAGGTGGGAGGAGAAGGGAGGTTCGGTTTTAGTGAGTAAAAATCTCACATGCTGGGTAGACGGGCTGCCCAGTGAGTGTCCTTTGAAGATTTCCACCTAACCTCGTAAGAAAAAAGACAGAGACGGACAAGTGGAGAGAGACAGAGACGTATTGAGTACGTATAGAGACGTACAGAGACAGGCACACAAACACACACACACACAGACAGGCAGGTAGAGACAGAGACCGACAGAGGCAGACAAAGAGACAGTCACAGATATTGATACATACAGAGACAAGCAGCCAGTCAGAAGCAGAGAGAAACAGAGAGTGAGAGAAATAGAGGCGTAGGGAGAGAGACAGACGCAGAGAGAGAAAGACAGAGGCACGGGAAAGAGAGACAGAAAGAAAATAGGGAGAGAAATAAACACAGAGCGAGGGAGAGATAGAGGCAGATAGTGATAGACAGAGACAGGGGCATAGAGGGGCAGAGAGGCGAGGCGAGAAGGCGAAAGAGGGAGGCAGGGGGGAGAGAAGAGAGAGAGAGAGAGAGAGAGAGAGAGAGAGAGAGAATGGACAGGGGCAGAGACAGGAACAGACGCACACATACACACACAATGGCCTTGGGGTTTCATGTAAAGGACTCTCAAATTAAAAAAAAATTTTTGCAAAATCGCAGCACTTCGAGCCGAGCCTGATCGACCGGGGAGTATCAATTTTGAAAAAAATTCTACGTATTGTTTAGACGGTGGGGGAGTTCACAGACGGTCGGACGGACGGTTCGAAAAAAACCTTTTTTGGTATCAGGGGACCCCAAAATGTGTATTTCCGTTAAAATCTTAAAATCGAATGTCCGCGGCATTACGTAACTTTGTCTGTGTTGTGTATATTATTCCCTATACGGACGTATACGAGAGAGTAACTAGGGGTGATACAGAATGGTACAGACTTTCTCGTATTAGTTTTTTAAAAAAATTCTTTGATCTGCGCTAGTTTTTAGGTCTTGCCCCATCCTCTTGCCATCTGTCTTCTATCACCGCACAACGTGCATTTTTTTTAAATCCTAAATTTGTCGGTCCTAACGGTAAAACTAAAATATTACTTTATGAATATTATAAAAGAGTAAAACCTCGTTTTATGTGGAAATTTTCTTTAAGGAAGATGGAGTGGTTTTTACGAAAATGACATTAAGCGTTTCTGTAAATACGAAAATTGAAGTTTTTTTTACAGAAATCTTTTGAGGTTTTGAAAAACTTTCTTGGAAGTGCTTCGAAGCACATCCACTCACAAATGTAGTAATGTATACAAGTCGCAGAAAAGGTGCATATTAATGGAGTGAGAGATATTTCAAAAACATTACATTTGTGTAATTAAAAAGCAAAAACAAAAAATAATACAGCAAAATGAATTTTATGTCATCTTAAACAGTGCAATTAGCACTATCCATACGAAAAGTTTGAAGAAAAAATTTCAAGCCGTTTTTGAGAAAATGGCATTTGAGCGTTTTTGAAACTGCGGAATTTTGAGCTCGTTTTCACAGAAAACTATTGAGTTTTTAAGATACTTTATTAGATATCATATAAAATACATGATGCAATAATGTGAACAAATTGCAGCTAATGCACATGTGAAGGATGTGAGAAACTAGTAAAAATATTGCATTTTTTGTAAAAAGACAAATGAATATAGCAATATGGTGTTCATATAATCTCATAGAGCACATTTAGCACTATCAATATCAGAAGTGTAAAGAATAAATTTGGAGCTGTTTTTGAGAAAATCTGATTTTTGTTATTTTTAAAAAATGCACACATTGACGCAATATTGCACGAAAACTTATAACATTTTCAGAAAATGTACATGACCTTAATAAAAGATCTAACTATCGAGAAAATATTTTGCTTGAAGGAAAACTTCGAATCTTCAATTTTGTTGTTTCAGGAAGACGCTGAAATAATTTCCCTGTCAAAAGTTTCGAAAATTCAGAGTTAACAATGAAAATTGGTCTTATGCCACCTCTCTAAGTATATTTTATTCTATTCTGGGAAGAAATTTAAAGAAAAAATTGGAGCCATTAATGAGAAAATTTTGAAAATATCCCTGAGGTTTCATGTAAAGTAATCTCAAATTTTGAAGAATGTTTTTGAAAATTGCAGCAGTCGAACCTGATCGATCGGGCTATATAAATTTTGAAAAAATCTACTTGTATTTTAGGCACTAGTGGTGTTCACAGACTGACGACTGGACGGACGGACGTTTCGCCGTCAATCAATTTTTCGGTATCAAGGACCCACAAAACGGGAATTCTGACTACACTACATGTTAGGCGATTTTTTTTATAAATTAACAACTGGATTTATTCACTTTTTGACATCTATGCCCAGCAATGAGAGTTTTTCTTACGAAAATTCGCCGTTTTTTCGCGCAGCATTTCGTAACTTTTTCTCTATTACGTAAGCGGCAGCAAGGAAGTAAACTTGCTGTGGCCGTTGCTTCGAGGAAAACTCACCTGTGTGTTGGGGATGGCCAAGTAAGCGCCATCATTGAAACAGGTGTTTTTAGCGATATTCCAATTGGTGGAGTTTTTGTAAATCTTGTAATAGAAGCCCTTGGGAGCGTCTGGGGGGCCTTGGTACCCCTGGCGGCGTGGTGCAGGGGACGGCGGGCAGGCGGGGCAAGCTGCACATGCCGTTGTCGGGCAGGGGGCTGAGGCGGTGTTCTTGGGGCAAGTGAGGTTGACCAGAGGCTGTGGGCAGACGGGCGTGGGGCACGGGGATGGCGGGCGGGGGGCCTGGGCTCAGGGCAGGTGAGGTTGACCAAGGGCTGTGGGCACACGGGCGTGGGGCACGGGGGCATCGCGGGCGGTGCGCGGCGGGCTGGGCCGCGGGCCGGGGCCCCCCGCTCGCCACCGCCAGAGCGCCCAGCGCCAGCCACGCCCACCGCGCGCGCCACCTGCGCCAAAACACATTCAAGTGCGTCAGTTGATGCACCTGCAGCCCCTCTCACCAAGAGGGCTTGGGGTTGAGTCCCGGCGGAGGCAGGATTTTCGGCACTAGATACACAGCCGATAATCGAATTCAGTCGCTTTCCGGAGAAGAATTCTAGCGACCGGCAGCTCTGATCGGTAGTTTCTCCGATCAATACCAAGCGAATATCTGAGCAATACTCTGACAAACGGGCCACATATTGCGCGCGATCTTTCATTTTCTCTTCCTTGTCCTACCCTCAACCCCCCCCCCACACACACACATTTACACGTACGTGCACTTCTCAGCCACACATCTCAGGAGATCAGACGAGAATTTAAGAGCTTGTTCCGGCTGGGGCGGTGCCCCTAATGGGAGATACCTGGTTGTAAAAACAAACGCAAGCCGACAGCAGTTCGTCGCCGGAAATCGCCACCCAGCAGGGCAAGATCACCGCCACCTCCCGCGATAAACACGAAAAACGCTACACTTACGGGTCTAATGACAGCAGTTGACGCGTCCGCAATCACTAATCAATCAAAAAGGCAAGCGACATTCGCCTCACTGTCCATAAATTATATAACGATAATTTGGGGCGCGATTAATTTGGCAATTAAACACTTTACAGTAGAGTGCAAACATTACTAAACGAAGGAAGGCCCATATTTATAATGCTATAGTAGGTATCATATGTACATAGGAATGGAAAAATAGGAATAAAAGCAGATTAAAGGCCCTTGAAATGAAATGTTGGAAAAGGAGTTGCTGGGTGTCTATGTTGGAACATATCTGAACTAAACAGCTGAATTGGAGGGGACATCTCGAACACATGGGCAAAAAAAGGTGCCGTAAAAGGTGTGGGTATGCACACCACCAGAACGGAAAAGGTGTGGGAATGACATTTAAATGACATTATTTAAAACACATGCTCTCATAAATACAATAATGTTAACAAATCGCCACTAATGTAAATATTAACATGAGAGACTAGTAAAAAATTCATTTTTGTAATTTTTGAAAAAGCAAGATAATAGGGAAATATGGCGTTTATTTCATCATATAGTTTACATTTTGCATTATCCCTTCAAAAGTTTAAAGAAAAATTTGGAGCCGTTTTCGGAAAATTTTTGTTATTATTTTCAAATTGCACATATTTCACGCAATATTGCGTAAATAACTACTAAAATATTTAAAAAATGTGCATGACTGTAATGGTGAACTAATTATGAACAACAAATTTCTTTTGAAAGAAAAATCTATATCTTCAATATTGTAGTTGTAAGAAATAGCCAAAAACATTCACACTTTTACAATTATCAAAAATCAGAGTTCAAAGTGAAAAACAGACCTCTCCCACCTTTATACGTGTATTTCACTATATTCTTACAAGAAATTTAAAGAAAAAATCTGGAGCCATTTTTGAGAAAAATTGAAAATATATCAAATGCTTCATGTTAAGTAACCCTCAAAAATTAATGAATATTTTCAAAATCTCAGAGCTTTGACACAGGCCTGATCGACAGGGGGTTTTCAATTTGTAAACAATCCTACACATGGTTAGCGCTAGTGTTGTTCATATACACTAGACGGACGAAGAATTTTTGCCGTCAATCGATTTTTGATATCAAGGACCCACAAAGAAGATTCTGCTACACCGTGCGTTAGAGATTTTTGTTTCTTAATTTAGCAACTGGATTTAACCACTTTTTTGTTCTCAGGGCGCGACAATGAATTTTTTCTCTCGAAAATCCGCAGTTTCTTTTGCGCTGCATTACATAACTTTCTCTACACTACGTATATTACTCCGTATGTACTTACGTATACTTAAAAGAGAGGAAGAGAAAGACGAAAAAGATCAAAGAGTTTTTGTCTTGATCCATTATTGTAGTCTAGTTTCACTTTACGACGCCACTCTCATGACAGTTAACACCACGACTTAAAACCCTCAAAGAAAAAAGCAGAAACAGCTCAAAATAAAGTTACGTGGAGGTTTTCTTGAAGATTTTTCGCCGCACAACATACCCACAAAAGCACCTCTAAGCAAAAGAATCACTAGAAATCTCAAGAACACTTCTCGCGCATACTTGACTCACGGCCCTATGACCTCCCACACGAGCGAGAGTATAGATATAGTGTATACTGAAAACACCGAGAACCCGCTGTTGCAAATGTGCACGTTACATGAAACCCCAAGTAATGGAGTGACACGTCAGTATGGAAACACGAGGGAATTACCATTCCTCCTCCTATTTCCATCTCCTGAAATTACATGTAGCTCAGCGAGCAGTCGGACAGCGCACAGTGGTGCATTTTGGCGATTTCCTGGCCAAAACCTCTGAAACTATAGAATTTTTCTACGACGACGAAATTTATTTTGGATTATCTTTATAATGTAAGGGAGCTCGTAACATAATACCAGAATAATGCACTTCTTAAATCTGTGAAATATAAATATATACTTTCTATATAAACTTGGTTAAATTTTATCAATTCACAAAATTGATTTTAGAAAACCGTAGGGATTACTTGCATATTAATTGATAACATTTGGCATAACATTTGGCATTAATATGCCATCTCATGCCCTCTGTCAGAGAAAACTTATATACAGTATCCGAAGAACCGGAAAGGAAGATCACATTTTCACTGGGTAGATTTCTCCCTACGGTGATATTTGGCTCAGGCAAATGAGACAAAGCATATTTGTTCAAGAATTTTAACTTTCTTTTGAAACATCCCTCAAGTTGGAAATGAAGGAACAGAAAATCTCAACAGGCGATTAAACATCTCCTGGACTGGGTGCAGTCTTGAACATGTTCTGAAATCCTTCTCCATACCGCCTTATATCTTTGTGAATAGATTCTATGCATGCATTACCATAAATATTCGATTATTTCTGAGGATTATTTAGATTTCTCAAAAAGCGTCATGCTGAATTACTGTCGTTCTATTACCATAAGCTTTTGGGAAGCTCTACATTCAGACCATTTTCTTTGATTGCATTTGAATAAGTTTCTTGACCATATTCAAACTGTAGTTCAGTATTATTTCATACAAAATAATATAATACTAATTTTATAACAATAACAATATAATATGAATAAGTGTTGGTATGTAACTTAGGAGTTAAGTAAACAAATATTACTTTACGATCAATTATATTTTGATTTATTTTTAAAGGTGGTATGATGAGTTTCTTTGATATCACGTACGTGTTGACCTTTCATCAGCGCACACCTTCCTTAAGACGAGCTTGATGACACATATTATGTAAATATTACTTTATGACAATTTTAATAAAATAAAATGTGCGTAATCCAGTCGAGGTGTAATATGTACATAAATATTATGTTTATGAATATTAGTAGATAGTCATAATCTGTTACAAAATTAAAAATATAAATTTTTGTTTATAATATTAAGTAAATTTGTTATTTCAGTAAAGGGATTCAATTTTCCGCTAGAAACAGCATTGTAAGCAGTTTCAGTTCTCTGGACGGATCTCGACGAGTCATATTCGGCGGTCACGCGTATTTCACGAAAAGTTAATTCTTTATATTCACTAATGGGCAAGTTGAGGCATGATTTTATAACTGGATTCGAAGAGGATAGATTCAGCTAGTAAATGAAGTGAAACATCGCGGAATTCCGCAGTTGAGTAACTTTCAGCTACGTGAACTTATGAGTAATTTAAAATTATTGTATTAATTTCATGCATTTTAATAATGCATCCCACGTCGGTAGTATGCAGTGTTGGCATTATAAAACAAACATGAAAATACTCTACAAACCTTGAGCAAGAGAATCCATACTGCCAGTTCTCTCTGCACAACATTGTATGGCCACCACGTACAAATAAAGACGGTCTCTCTATGTTACTCTCGCACTGCAGATCTACCGAACGCCACGAAGGGTAAGTTCGGTGGCTACTGGTGCCAGAATTACGGACACGAAGTGGGCAGAAACATATGCCCCAAGTATGCATGTGTCGTAGTATTTGCAAAAGTTCAGTAAACGCGATTTCATTTTGAGGTTTTGGCCAGGATTTCGGGAAAATGCACCACCGTGCAGCGGTGTATGTTGCTCAGCGAAGTCAGGCGTTTTATTAGGCAACCGCTTTACGTATATGTGTTATACGATTTTGTATTGCAGCAACCCTGCAGTTGTGGCAAATTTATATCAACAGGACCACCAAGGGAAAGAAAAGAAGCAAAGAAGGAAAAGAAAAGAAAAGAGAGAAGAAGACATGAGCAAGATAAGAAGAGGAACAAGAAGAAGAAGAAGAAGAAGAGAAGAAGAAGAAGAAGAAAGAACAGGACAAAGAAGAAAAGCAAAACCGGAAGAAAAAGAAGAAGGAAAGAAGGAGCGATTTTGATTTAGTTCAATCCTCTGTTTTCTATATTTACATTACGATTCATTAATTTTGCACGTTCTTAAACAAGACGTTTCAAAATGATTGTAACAAAAATACCACTTGTTTTAATTTTTCAAGAATGCCAGGTTTCGGTTTGCTGTGAAAATTCTCGTTTTCGAGAAAATTTGACTTCGCAAAAAACTAACATCGATGTATGATGCGGATCAAAATGATAAATCTGTTTACCGTGCGAGTAAAGCAGGAACTGAGTTAATAAGAATTTGGACATTTTTAAAAATATCCGAATGTTAACTAAATTACTCTGATTTAAAGAATACAAACTACACATAGTTTTTTTCTACTTCCATTGTATAATTATGTCATTTGATGGCTGCAACCGTTGCATAATGATATTAATTACGATACAGATTTCATTATGATACAGGTTCTTGACCAATCACAGAGATGTTTACAAACCAAGTATTTACACTTAATTAATTATTGAGAATATTTATAGTAAATGTTTCGTTCGATTGTGTACATTAAAATTGAATTTAATGTTGTATTATGCTTGTCAGTTGTAATTTCTTTTATTATGAAATATTTTTACATGGAATATTATTCAAAATAAATTGGACCGTAATTTCACTTTCCTATTTGACTAGCGCAGTGATACTTATTGGAAGGAACATTTGACTGACGTTAAGATCTAGACACAAGTGATTTTGTTATATGTGGCTGCCGTGTAGTTACCTTTCAGAGCCAAACTAATTCTTTAGTTTAAATTGTCTAGTGAATCAGAAGTGGAGTTGGCACCTCCAGAAACAAGAGAAAAAGCGAAATGGTGAGTCAGATGTACTGCAACTTTGTACTCTCTCGAATGCTGACTGGATCACAAAAGCCATCTGAGGCAAAGGGTAGCGAGCTGTCCCTTAGGTGGCCTTGGCTGAATCCTGATTGTCAACTGCTGACGAACGACTGAATGTAAAATTTAACTTATAAAAGTTATCATAAGTCGTAGAAAAAGTACTGTATGAAACTCGATGTAATGAGTATTAATACACTCGTGAGAAATTTACGATACTCGTTCGTATTGTAATATCACCTCGTGTTTCAATACCCATCATTACATTATCGTTTCATAATGTACTAATACGTAACTGCTACAGAAAATGTATACCAGTGACGTCAGAATGAAATGTTGATTAAAATAAATACGTCAAAGACACTTTCAGAATGAGTTGCGTACAATATACTTTTTTACGAATTCTAAGAAACTGGAGATCAAATCATTCTCAATAAGCGAGGCGGCAGCCATCGACGCAGTATTTGGTTTACTTTGTCATCCGCCCCAGTAATCTGTTTACTTTCTGTTACCGAGTTTTCTATATATGTTTTTTCGCTATTAAAGATTTTCCTGAATAGAAATCTTTTCTTTAAAGACATCTTGAAATAAGTTCATACATTTTTCGAAAATATGAACAGTGTTCGCGTAATTTTGCGTGAAATATAGGCAATATTAAACATTTTTAAACAATTTTTTTCTCAAAACCTGTTCAATTTTTCTTTAAATTTTCTCTTCGTATGTATGAAAGGACGGGTAAAAATGGTGCTATTCTCATTTCCGCAACTCTTGATAATTCGAAAATTGAAAAAAGTTTACATTTCAAAACTATAAAATTGATGATATATATTTTCCGTAAGTATAATATGCTAAAAATGAGCTCTTTAACATGAATAATTGCCATGGTACAATGCCATGTAATGTTTTTGGAAAACCAGGTCCCTTTTGCGTAATTTGTTCTTGAAATCAACCCAATTTATAAAAACAAGTATTTTCTCAAAAATAGACCTAATATTTTTCGAATTGTTTCCACGAATGGAAAAGGAACTTTTAAAAAAATAGCGCAGATATTTTTGTTGAACTCTCAGAAATTTGCAAAACTTGAAATTTAGAAATAAAACAGAAAGAATATGTTTTAATAAATAGTTATTATAAACTTTCCTCGTTTGACATCTTGGTCTAACTACTTATCCTAAATGTACAAAATCAAAATTAATCAAGGATAAATTTAGATAACTATAAAATGTTTTATTACTTTACTAATTCTAAATTAATTTCGATTGACGATTATTTTAGTTAGGAAAGGATGCTCAAGTCAAAAAACATTGTACCATTTTGAGATGGAAATTCATGATAAATTTGACTACTATGCCTATTAGATAAGTTGCGACCGAGAGAATTAAGCGACACTCATGTATTTATGAATCAATTTAACATAAGATTGAAACATTTGAGACTTACCTCAGATCATGTCTCCGTATCTACTCTCTCTAGAAAACATGGCTATTTGCGAGAAGTTCGCTCTCTCCATGCTATGTGACTACAGCTGCACTTAAAACAGGTTTATTCCCCCTTTCTGTGGTGGAAGATAATCCTGTCGCTCTGAGGTTTTCCTCTAATTTGACATTTAGTGTCAGAATTTGCGGAGAACCACTTCCATTGCCTCTATTTTAAAGAGAATACGATTTACATCCTTCATAGTTCACAACATTAGAAGATATTAATTATCTAATTAGGCAATATACCGTTTCAGTGAAGCAAAAGTATTACAATTCAAAATATGTTTTACTACAATACATATTTATTATATAATCATGTATTTCTCTTAAATGCAAATATGTTTGAAACAATGATTGTCAATTAAATAACTTAAACTAGTATGTTACAAAATGACGTAGATTTCTTGGAAGTAGTTCGTTTTTAATTTCTTTAATGTATGCTACTTTCGTTATTACCTCACCTCTTCCCATTTTCTACCTGTCAGTACCTAGTATATGTTATGAATTAATTTATAATGTAATTTAAAATTTTATAATAACATATATAAATAATATAAATTTTAAAATTAAATAAAGTAAAAATATTAAATTAAATATAAATATATTATATTAATTTAAATAATATTATATTAATAAATACTATTAAATTAAATAAAAATTATAAATATATTTATAATAACTTTATTGCATGAGTACATGTTTTGAAAACGAGCAACAGTTGGAGCAGTTTTCAAAATTAATACAATACAATTAACAACTTATAAATGAGTTGCATACACTATTTTTGTATAAAAGCGTTCTAAATTTATAAGATCAATCTTAATTTTGTGAAACAGAAATGCGTATGACGTTTGGGATACTTGATATCTGTACGAGGAAACGGCGCACTGTAGTCTGAACAGGACTAATTGTGCGCATAGGATGAAAATTAAATAACTTTATTTAGTGAATTTAAAACAGTTCTTTAGCATGAATCTAATGAAACATATTCTAAGTGTAAAATAATAATATTTCACTTAATTTATATTGTATATTTACATCAAAATAATACTGGTCTTTATCTGATATTGTGAAGATAAATAAAAACTTCATATATTTGTCCCGAATTAAAGTAAATGTTATTAAGCATTTACCGATGACTCAGGAAAATGGATTAAAAGTAAGTCATGATAGTGTTTATAATGTTTTAGCAATAGTTTTAAAAGTATAAAAACAGTAAAACTCATCTTTAAATAGTAAAGGAATAAATAGTATATAATAGTACCCTGGCGAAAACCCGTTTGTGGTAGTGTGTAAAAGCAGCTGTCATCGTATTCTTCACTCAGTGCCCTACTCCTGTCCGTACTGTACAGTAGTCCACATCCCTTATACACCCTACACAATCATTTCCCTGTGTGCGTACTTGCCTGGCACTCATTATACATTGCAACGTCGCACACATTTCACTTACATTGTACATTAAAGGCTGTTAAAATATCCGCATGCCGTACAAGTTCTTTACACATTCATTTCACACACACGTTAATATATTTATGTTTATCACGTAACCTGTAGTTCATCAAGTAGTGCATGTGAGACCGTAACGAGATCTGGGATCACGTATATGTTATTCAAAGTGACAGTGGTGAATGCTATGACAAAAGAATTTTATATAGGTTTGAATTAATGATGTTTTGAATTAATTTTTGAATAATGAAGACGCAAACAAATATTAGTTAGTATTATCCCGCACTTTTTCTTGGGCCTTGCTTCGCTAGATGCGAGAGAAGTGGAAGTTTAGGGTTTTTTTGACAAAAATATTTTTATATCGAATTTCTAGTTCGTTTTTCGGCAAAATAGTTTTTATTACACGGACGCAAACATTTATGGTTATCAGATTTTGTCAAACAACGCTCATTGCTATCATTTATTGGTATTTCAACTAATGTTTGCAAAGAGTGGAGGTAGGTATTCAGGGGGTCAAGAAAACGTGCGCGTATAATAGCAGTGAATTCGCGCCCTTTTAGAAGATTGCAGCAGGATTGCAGTAAAGACGTTGGTCAGTGGTCAGTGTGCGGATTTCGTGAATAAGCGACAATTTACGGAGGGAAAAATCATTATTTCATTTGGAATTTGTTGCTGGATGTATCCCATCGATTGTCAACTCTTAAAATTACCAAATGCATCCATGTTCAATGATAAACAAACACCTTAAAAACCGTCATTAATGAATCCTAACACAATCATGTTCAATGGTAAGCAAATACATTTCTTTAATTGTGGCTAAATTTAATATATTATACATATGATTAATAATAGTATATATTTATTGTTTCAGGATAACCCCCAAATATCATTAGGACTACCTTCTCCAAACTGTCAGTGGTCATAATCGGATAGTTGATGTGATAGAAAGGAAACTGAAAAAACAGAGTAGTATGGTGTAGGATATTCAAATGCCTGGTGTTTACATTGACCCCACTATGAAGATTCTTAAGTTCCACCAGTTCATGGAGCAGTGATTTTGTCAATTTCAAAATTGCGTGGATTTCAATGAAAAACAACAAAACATATTTGTTGACTCGGAGAGAAAATATGGTTACATTCACGTTAAAAGTTATTTTTTACTTATAGCAGATAATATAATTTTTAAAAAGTGTAATAACTTATTTGGTTTTCAAACGGTGTAGAAAGTCCTTTTTTGAAAGTGTGCCAATAAAATTTATAGAATTAATGTCATGAATTAAAATTCATATACCGTGTTGCTCCATAGCATTTATTTTTAACTCGTGATTTTCTGAAAATTAAAATTAAGAATAATTTCCTTGATTCTATCAAAACTAAGATAAATTTGAGTTATTATGACTAGTATAAGATTAGTTCGATTGTCGTGTATCATGCAGGTTGATCCCGGGTTTACGGTGCACCTTAGCCTAGGCTTCCTAGATTGCTGTGCCTTGACGATCCGATTCTCTTCCAATCGGTGCGCAGGAATGTTATCGTTCACCACAAAAGGGAAACGTTTATATTATTTTGAGAAACATTTTAAAAGAAATTTTCTTAAAAGTGAGCGTTCCGTTTAAAATAAATTCTCTTATTTAAAATAAATGTATTCGCCATTGTGGAGAACAAAGAACAAAACACCACATTTTTTTAAAAATTATTCGCATAAAATGCGTTGGTAATTATGCGTTGTACAGACTCAAGAATGTTTTATGTTATCGCGAGGTCGAAGGTCGAGCATCGTCTCAACTTGGACACGCGTAGCAAGCGTCACAATTCTGCACGCGTGTACAAAACGAATACAAACTGCATTTCTACGAAGAAATTTTCTAAAATAAGTGTTTAAACGTTCCTTGTATGAATCATTGACTATCGATCACGACAAGAATCAGAAGTGAACGATACACACAATAGTATTAAGGAGGCCGTGACAACGAAGGCCGAGGTGTACCGTAAACCCGGGATCAACCCAATATGTTAATACAGGTTTCCCAAAAAGATTTATTTATTTATTAAGTCAAAAACAGAAAAAAAAACTGTATGTGACGTATGGGGAGAAAATAATCTGCACACCTTTCCTGAGTTTCAGAATCCTTTTCCAACTATTTAACTATTAATAGTTAAAAGATGAAAAATAGTAATAATAATAATAACAACAAATTTTAAAAATCCTGAGATTAACATTTCAAAAACTAGATATTTTGTTGCCGAATTATAGAAAACTTATTTGGAACGGTAAACGAACGGTTTTAAATTTTTTCTCTATTGCTAACCAATAGAAACTCACCCTAAGCTCTACTACCACTACAACCAAAGGAAAGCTCAACAAAACGTGCGCATAGTGAAGCCACATTTACGTCAGAAGCAAATCAAGGGGCCATCTCAGCATTTTCTCAATGGATCAGGAAACTGGACAAAAACCCGATCGAGATGAGGTCATTGACCAAGCTAAGTACATTACATGTTACAGGCATTTAAGTCTTTTTTAAAATTATACAATGTACAAATGTAAACTAATTCATTTTACTATATCATTGTTTGTTAAAGTAAACATTATTTTTCTTTTTGACGATCAATATTTCTCTAATTGTATAGAAACAGTTTTGCAGCAGAAAAAATTTTACTTTTATACAAGTACAATTAGCAGAATGAAGGATAATTCAGCCAGTGGCAGTGGCTGAGATGTGGTTACCAAACAGAATGTAAAAATAATGTTTAAATTGCAATGATATCCACTACCTCCCCGCGATTCTCTTGGAGCGATTGGCAGAACTTGTGATGACGCAATCATTTGTGCCATAAAATGCCCTTTTATTAACAATTTCTTGGAACAGAAAACGTTTTTTTTGTAATCCTGATATGCGAAGAGAGACATTATTTTTCATTTTCTCAATTTTCAGTCCCCTAATATTAGACTTTAATATTTTTTAAGAATTTATGAAAAAATAAAACATTGCTATACTTGCAAATATTCATTGAAAAACTGGAGGCGTATTGAGCGTTCCTGAAAATGCCCAATGTTAAATTCATTTCACAGAAAACTTTTGAGTTTTTGAGAAATTTCATCAGAAATAATTTGAAGCACTTGTGTTCACAAATGGCATAATGTATATAATGATCCGGAATGTAAATATTCACAACGCATTATATTTTTGAAAAAAGTTTGAGTAATTTTTGAAAAAGCAAAAGAATACATCAAAATTGAGTATACATTATGTAATGCAGATCATTTAACACTATCCTAAAAAAAGTTTAAAGAGAAGTTTGGAGTCGGTTTTGTGAAAATGTCGTTGGAGCGTTTCCAAAAATGCGCAATTTTAAACTCATTTTCACTATAGAAATTGAGTTTTGGGGAAAATATCGTAAGAATTATTTAATACATTTATACTCACAGAATGTACTAAGGAATCAAAGAGGCCTTAATGTAAATACTAACGATATGAGTGATAACTTACATGTGTGGAAATATCCCGACCAGTCTCATGGCATGGGTGGTAATAAAGTGCATGTTAATATTAAGTGTGTGTTTGTGTAAGGGTGAGGATAGATAAGGAAGAGGAAGGAAAGGTCGCGCGCGATTCGTGGCCCGTTTGTTGGTGTACTGTTCCGGCATTTACTTGTGTTGATCAGAGAAACCACGGAAAACTACCGTTCAGAACAGCCGGATGCTAGAATTCTCCTCAGACAGCGACTGAATTCGACGAGCTGAAAAGCTAGTGTCGAAAATCCTGCCGCCGTCGGACTCGAACCTAGGACGCTCGATCAGTGGCGCTGCAGTGACATCGGTTGATGCACTGAGACACCGCTTCCGGTGCGTCACTCAATTGCGCCGGGACGAATTCTACTCAATTACCCATGAGTACGGGCACTGCCGGAATGAAGGCTAATGCCCATCTCAGGAATACCGGACCGAAGCCCACGCTGCTCGGTCCCCAACCGTATCCTCACTGCACTATCAATTGGGACAATTGACGTACGTAACTTCGGAAACTGAGGCAACCTGACAGAAATTTCAAGATTCCTCGTCGGACTTAATTATGTGGATTTGGAACACGTCTCGCAGGCAATCCTGCCCAAAGGTCGGAGGCGGGTAGGGGCTCAACTGCTAGGTTGCCGGGCGAGGCCGAGTAACCAGGAGCTTAGCACGCCTCCTCACATCACTCACCTCCGGGCTAACGACGTGAATACCGCTCAGAAACTAAGGTCCGGGTTGATGTATCTAGCCTCCACCAAGAACATCACATTCTCCGTTCTTTCCTGCGGGGTTATACACTAGTGTCGAAAATCAGGGTTGGGAGTCGAGACCGTACATTCTGCCAAAGACACCGCAAGTAGCAATTGTTGCCCTGAGCCATCTCAACCACTCTATGTATTTGTAAAAATAACAAAAATCAGAATGTTGAAGAAGTAGTGTGTAATAAAGTAAATACATCTCCTTTATTGATATTTCAACAATTTATTTACAAGTCATCCGAAAATCAAAATTGGCTACACTTGAAAATTAAAAATACAAATTATCATTGTGAAACTCTTAAACAGTCTCTAATGGTGCATGTAACTGCTTGTAAAGTATAAGTATTTTCAAAATAATAAACTGCCTAAAATTGAAATTTAGATTAATAAAAGTATTAAGTATTCATTTATGATAATAGATTGTTATTCGCTCTCCAAAAGTTGAAAATTCAAATGACCTCTTCTTCTTCTCCCAAATATAGATATATTTTGACAAAATTGTTGTGCTATGTAATAGTTTTTCTTTCAAGTATACGTGAAGTTTTAACATTTTTTACAAATTGTATGCAGTGAATTTTAATTTATTTAGAGTAATTAAGGCGTCCACCAGTCTTGAGTATTTAGGGAACGGAAACCAAGAAAAGAAGCCAAATTGCAGTTAATTAGCGGACGGAAAGGGTTTCATTCTAAGTGAAGGAAGCGTATGGAATCCATGTTGATAACAAGGAAGCTAAGACCACAATCCAGCACTCTTTAAATAAACCTTGTCGTGAAGAATTAGGTAGTCCAACTACGAAATCTTCATTCAGCCTTAACTTATGCTGTGAGAATGTTTTATTTCGTTTCTACTGCAGCTGTTTTTTGGATAAAGACACTTATCCGATTTGATATATTTTCAAACTTCACGACAGTGAGGTCAGTTTCATAATAAGAATGATCAGAACATAATTATTTTAATAATTTATGGCCTTCTATTAATCACTAACACCTTCACGGTGTCTCCTTTTCACAGGATAAATAATCAAACTTCAACTAAATTATAGAACTGGGATTTTTGAAGGTGGCTAAAACGTACGATATTCGTATCGTCATACGTTTTGCTGTCACTCATCTATTCTGGGGGAAGAGTGAACATCTTTAATACTAATAACTCTTAAAACTCTAATAAGGCAGACGGTCATTCTTTTTATAATTTTTCAGCACTTGGATTAAAGACGGACCGAACACAATTCCCTAGTTTATGAGGCATAGTGCGCCCTCATACTTACAATTGCTTTTTTGAACGATGTGTGGAGGCCCACTTTGCCTGTGTATCTTATAAAAATCGATTAAGGAATATGGCCTATATTTTTTAAATTTTTTATCTCATCAATGAGGAAATTTTCGTTAACAAATTTGTGAAATTAAATATTTAATTGTTTGAAAATGTATTTCAGAGAAATAAAATACACATTTGGGGTGCCATTAAACGAAACAAATCGCATTTTATATTAAGTACGTTCGAGCAATAAATGAGAATATTTGTTGTGTATGCGTTATTTCTAAATTTAACAGGTAATAACCATACAAATAACCACCTTTGTGCAAATAAAAATACGTGTCTTTTTTTTCATGTCCAGATTTAAGAAAAAAATATCATACATTAAAAACATGTGAACTCTTGTCCAATTTGACGTGGAATGGCTCATATGAGTTTTAAAGTAGTCTAATATATATTTAAAAAAATACTAGAAATGATGAATAATTATTCGTTTACACGAGATTATTTTGGAGAAAACCGAAACTCTATCACATTTCTTGCCATGGCCGGACGCTCGTGCGCACACATGCAGAAACTTAATGAACTGAACGCATCAGAATGTACAAATGTATTAATGTATATATTATAAAGGTAAACGATGCAACTCATACAATTGATATGTTGTTTGTCACACAGAGATAATTTTTGTTTATCTCGAGTGCAAGATATTCATGGTTTTTAAAGGAAAACGAAAATTATCTTGAGTTTTAATAATTTTCAAGAATCTTCTGAGAGGTCATTGGTAACCTAAAGAAGAGAAAATCTCGCTGTCTTTCCATTTTACTTCATTAACCCAAGTTGATTAGCAGATCTAATTTTGGAATGATTTGTGAGGCTGCTAGCACTTAGACGCCAGGCTTCCCTTCCGTTGTGGTATTCGTCTCATATGAGCACGCCCCCTGCGGGCGGCGTCCGCAACGCGAAAGAACTTCGTGAAGGAAGACGCGAGGAGCGGTGAGCGACAGCGTCTGGGCGTCGGAGTCTTCGCGACCTGTCTAGTTACGAGGCGGCGTCGCCTTGCGGCGCGCGGGGAGGCGTATCAGGACGGCGCGGGCGGAGACGCGCAGAAAGACGGCAAAAACTTGTACAAAAAATGTTAACATCAGGTAGAAGAGGGCGTGAGTTTTGATTCCGTGTGAGTCAACTACTGATGTTATTAGTGTCGAAAATTTAGTGCATGTTATATACCAGGATGTGGCGATGTTCCTATTCCGCCGAATAGTGATATCGATCTACATGCCGGTTTGGTAGGATTTTCCCTCTCCAGGTACTTCTCGTACACTCCAGACGTAGTGTATCACCTCAGCTCTACGCTTCCGACTGGTCTGAAGGCATTATGGTAGCGTAGAGCCTGTGAGTGTAAATATAAGTAAGGGGTGAGGATAGGACGAGGAAGGAGAAGCACAAATCGCGTGCGGTCCGTGGACTGTTTGATAGGGTGCGGCACCGGCATGCGTCTAGTATTGATCTAAGAAACCACGAAAAACTACTGAACATCGGCCTCTAGAATTCTCTGTCACATAGTGGCTGGAAATCGATTCATGTGCTTTTATTGATTAATCAAAACTGTGGATGTATGGGAGAAAATCATTTGGTGCACGCTTTATTGAGTTTCTAGAATCCCTTCAACAATTTAATATTATGAGTTGAGATGAAATTATAATAATAATGATAATAATAATAATAATAATAATAATAATAATAATAATAATAATAATAATAAATTTTAAAAAGGCGAGAGATTAACATTTCAAAAAGTAGATATTTTCGTTGCCGAATTATAGAAAACTTATTTGTAATGCTAAACGAACAAACAGATTTGATTTTTCTCTATTGCTAACTCACCCTAAGCTGTTGTCGAATATCCACTATCGGCCCCCGAAGCGTCTCAAGTTGTCGAGTGAAGAGTCCGTCATCGGTCCTGCGTTCTGAGGATCAGTCATGTTCGGCTATCGTCCGATGGCCTTCCAATAATGTGGTGATGCCAATAAACTAGGTAAATATGCTGTCGAGAACTATTCAGGCTGAAATCAGGGGCTTCCACGTGCTACTATTCTGAAATACCGGAAACTCGGATATTTTACATTTAAAGTAACACACAAACAGAAATATTACGATTTCGTTGTCTTTAAATGTTTGGTATGGCCAGTCGAGGTCTATACAAAACGTTTTGCAGTTGGAGCATGAATACTTCGTATTTGAATCGCTGCAGCTAAGAGAGAAGAATTTCTGTTATGAATACATGCATTAGTACAAGTACAAACCTGCAATCTGACATGCATTCGTTCATTGCCCCTAGATCTCAATATTTACGTTAACTGTAGTTAATCTATTTTAATGTACATTTTTCCTCGTTTTAGCTCGGCATAGCGTCTGCATTTCTTTTCCGCCTACCAGTAGCACAGCTCACTGTCAGAAATGCCCCATCAGATAGTTCCCAGAAATTCAAAATATAGGACACTCTATAACCTGTGATGCTAAAACAGCACGTACTTTCGCGCCACGGTAATGGCACTGAATAGTTTCAAGCGAAAACAATAGTTTCAGTGATTTTTATTCTAAACTTTAAACGAAAATATATTTCTGGTAATTGAATTATTGCAGTGTATGCAGTGTATCTTACGAAATATACGGGATGAGGTTTTAGCGTTAGCACTTTCCATATGCAGTATGCGAGAAAGTAAAATAATTAAAAGTTAATGAATAATACGATACCAATAGCGTTGGAAAGCAAATGCAAATACTTCGGAAAAATATATATTTATTATTAAACACTATGGTATTGTAATATTCTTCAAATCTATAAAAGTATTGGTTGTAGTAAAATATATATTCTTAACCGAAAGGCACCGTTAAGATCTTCTTTTATCACTGTGGCGTTACAACAATGGATTACAACAACCAACAATGATCGCTAATCTATCCTTTTTCATATTTAACAAAGGACGAATTTTAAAATGAAATAACATAAATATAATAAAATATAATAAATAATAAAATGATGTGAGAAATAATATACAAATTCTAGCTTATGTAGCATCCAACTGTGTGAATTGGGAGCGGACGACTGAAGGCTAGCAATATTTCATATTTATTTTAAATAAGTTTTAAATAATTTTAAAAAAATATTTGTAAATATATAACAAAAGCTCCCGGAATCGTTGTCGTTCCCGGAATCACTGACAATCAACCAACCAACGTTAAATACTCGTATATTTGACCATTTTCCTTCAGGTCACGTACCATTGTGATTGAGCCGCGGCGGCTGCGGTGGCGATGCGGGCACTAGCGGCGACGGGCAGAACTAAACACGGTTTGATGGTGCGGCGGAGAGACAGCTGCGCATCGCTCAGCGAAGCGCCTCGCGTCGTAGATGCTGCCGCTGCCTCGCCGGTGCCGGTCGCGGTCTCCGACACGTGCGAGACACGTGTCGCGTCAGCAGGCGCCGCCTCGTTAGCGGAGACAACAGAGCCTCGGGGCCTCTCCCTCCCTCCCTCCCCACCCCCCGGTCTCTCTCCCTCTCTATCCGCGGTGTATCAGCCCCTCGAGAGACGTCGGGAGGGGGTGGGGTGGGGTGAGAGAGATCTGTATGGAGAGCTGAAGCGGTTTCGGTAATTGAGGTGTGTGTGTGTGCATCATAATATCCTAATTTGTCCCGTGAAAGGAAAATCAATGACAGATTGTAGACCAAGGAAATATATTTACTACTGCGTTTACACTCGGTGCGATTCACTGCAGTAATTTGCATCGCTCGGCGGAAATCCTACCTGAATGGGTGAGATCAAACGTGTGTCACATCTTTATAATTTTGCAATTTCTTCTGTGTGATTATGGAATGTCATTGATAGGCTCAAACTGATAACTCTCGAAATGCATTCTGCTTTCATTTGCATCTCGATGTGAAGAACTGTACTTGACAAAGTTTCCTCGCCATCCCTCATGGTTCTCATTTCTCGAAATAGCGTTTACGCCAGAGAGTTTGTTTGTATCATTTGATTCCTAATGATTTTGCTGTTCATCTGGACATATAAACCTAAATTTAGTAATGTAATGACCGTGAATGCGACCCTATCTTGATTGTGAAGGTACGGCTGCTGTAGCCAGCTCACGTTTTTCGTCGCCTTGTAAATATCATTTTGAATTTATTTCCGAAAAAAATTTCATTATTAATTAAAAATGTTAATTTTAAATACATACAATACGGCCGGATGCTCTGATAAGTACATTGCTGTGGTTTCTCCGATGAACAGGTGAATGCCGGGGCAGTACTCTAACAAATGTGACCGATCATAAATCGATTGGGGGATTATTCGTGAGATCGTGGTCTATGAAGATTACAAAACAAAACACACAAAGTCATGACCACAGAAAAAATCTAATATAATTAGACTATTGCGTGGCAAAAAAAATACACGATGCAAATACAATTGACCCATAAAAAGAAAACGAAAAGACAACAAGAGTAAACATTTAAGAATACTAAAAAAACACAAAAAGAAAATTATTCATTGACCATTATATGCCTTCAAGTCCAGGCGAGTAATTTATTGCTCTATTCTTCTCTCACTTGGTTGGAACATTTGGATGTTAAATCGTGTGTTATAGATCTCTTGAAATCAAAGTATTAATTCTATTCATTCATAGTAAGGAAAAATGCCTACATTAAAAATTACAAAAATACTATAATGAACTAAAACACAATGTATCATCGAAATAATATAATTCTGGCGCATAAAAGAAACTACAGTCTGCCAACTATGAGATAATTGGGCGTACCATAACTTCAGTAAACGATGATACGAACACTACTGCAATTTTCGTGTGGCTGTTGTCTCACGTGCTTGCGAGTCATAAATAATTTTGCGTGCGACTGAGGCAAAACTGCAACAAGTGACATTTGTTGACCAAAGTAAAGTCTTCGTTATATCGGTACCTGTCACTTCCGTGGCATTAATGATGTATTTAAGCAATTAAGATGAAAAAATAAGGTAGTATTTTAAAGTAGCGTCAGGTCAAGAAATGTATGTTATGAATCGTATTGATAAATAAGAGGCACTTAAAGCAACTGTTTTCTAGTCCACATTTTAGCGCTTAATAACATTTAAATCATATTCATAAGCAAACCGTTATATTGATGGATCATTCGTTATTTCAATAGTAACAGTATTAGATCATCAGTATTAAGTATAGTAACGCTGTTAAAATAATAAATTTTACAATGCGCGGGTCCTTGAATGAATTTTTAATTACACATAATCAAATAAAAATTAATTACATTTTAAGATTCTTAATAAACTTCGAGAACTTTCTAAAACTTAAAATTGCATTGCCCATCAGACCTACTGCGAACGCTTTTCTATTTTTCGCGCCGTTTTCTCGAATGCGTCTCCAACTTAGAATTTTCTAAGCATTTTTTGAAATACGCCAAATCAGACATCGTCCTAAACGTGTTTTTGCAGTTCAGTATCAAGCGCACCATTCTCCAAATGGAGTGCATGTACCGGCATCAGGCATCTTCAGCAAAGTTCCGTGCAGCCCCGCAGGAAGTCGGTGCTCTGGGGCGCCGCTTCCTTTGCTCTGCGCCGGGGCAACCTGCCTGCGGCCGCAACACGATCTTCCGGCCCCTTGCAGCGAAGCCTTTGCGCCACCGCCACGACTACTTCCGTCTCCTCTGGCGCCTCCGCCCACACTGACCCCCGCCGCCACCCTTCCTGCTCTGACTGCCGACACTCCCTCGCCCTCGTCTTGACCTTCCAGCGCTCCACTCCATCTCCCGTTCCCCTTCTCTTCCTCCACCTTTCTCTCTTCTCTTCCTCTCCTCTCCCCTCCTCTTCCTCCCACCACCCCTCCCGTCACTTCGTCTCTCTCCTCCCACCCCTCCTCTTCCTACCTCCCCCCTTACTACCTCCCCTCCCCTATTCATCTTTCCTCCCAACCCCTCCTCTTCCTCTTTTCACCCCTACCCGTCTCTTCATCTCTGTCCTCCCACCCTACGTTTCCTACCCCCCCACCCCTTTTAATACCTCCTTCCCTTCTTCATCTTTCCTTCCCTCTCCTCCTCACCCTCTCTGCCACCGTCCCTTCTCTTCCACCCCTGTGAGTACACCGCTCCCCGGCCGCAAGGCGGTCGGTGGCCCAGGTCCCAAAGGCTCTGTTCTTCGTAATGGTTTGCTGTGCATCGCTGCTACTCACCCAGCCTGGTGGGATGCTGCTGAATTTCATGTGTTTCGGGTGCTTTCAAAGGTTTAAAGGCACTGGCATAAGTATCGGAGGTTTGTTTGCACTCAACAATGAATAAATGAAGATGAATTATGGCTTCCTAATAATTTATTTTACTAAAAAGAGTGAGAATTGTACTATTCTCATTAATATTTTGTTATAAAGATCTTTAATTGCTTGTGTAAATTTTATTCCCTTTGTAAAGGATTATGAGCGAAAATGATTATAAAAATTTTGAATATTGTATCTAGGGCTAAAATAACTAAAAATATTATTTTACTTTTGAAATACAAAGTCTACAGTTCAAAACATTAAAGAAGCAACTCCTAACATTTCAGTTATGCTACATCATCATTCAACATCGGCATTCTTGGACATTGGCGTATTTTTGTGATTCCGAGATGATAAGTTCATATAACATCGCAGTCACAAAAATTATAAATACACATTCCAAGCAGTTTACATGCTATCACAGAACATATTAATGAGAAACCTTGCGTGAGTAGGATCAAATAATCTTGTCTGTACCTATTAATTCATCCAAACTCGTATGAGACAACGACGTTCAAAGTTGCAAGAAGAAAAATGAACCCAAGACTTGTTTTGCCCACAAGTCCTTAACTTCATCCTTTTATTGCTAATTGTGTGTCCTGATTCTGAAACGCGATGGCGTTTCCCGCTTGTCCTGAATTCTGTAACGTAATTTTCTCACTCCCCCGTCCGCTGGACGTCCGCAATGCCTGGCTTCTTCGTAGAGGGCGCCACAACGAGTTGACCTCCTATGAAGCGTTCGTTTAAATTGATTCCGCTACCACTGCGACGCCAAAATTGTGTTTGGAATAATAAAACAAATAAAGCCATACAATTTATTTCAAATTAGAACTAATGCTTGAGATCTGGTGTTCCAAAGATCTATTTATACTATATTACAAATAAAAGGCAATAACTAATGTAAATGAAATTCAATTTTCTGTAGGTGTGGATTAGAAAAGGATTGACAAGGTTGCTGTGAGTGGCTTAGAAAACTCGTGTGCTTCCATTTAGAAAAGGGTAGTCTGGTAAGTTATTTCGTTTATAATAATATATTGATTTATTTTTAAATTCGCATATTGTAAAATTAATTTACGTAATTCAAAATAACTATTTTCCATAGGAAGGTTCTTGTCCTGCAATTACGCAGTTCCTAGATTCGCACCTAAATTTTCAAGAGAAGATAAATGACGGTGAGCAGTGAATATTTCATATAATCCGTCAAGCTCAAGCATCAATAATAAGCGCAAAATATGAACGTTAAAACACGAGAGTTGTTATGTTACTACAGATATTAGTGTCTCGGACTGTTTCAAAACTTTATGTATTTCTTCTTAATTCTTCTCCTTTGTTTGTTCATCACTTTTTCTCTTCTCAGGCTTCTCTTCTCCTACTTCCTCTCATCTTTCTCCTTTATTTATCCTTATTCTTATTGTTCCATTTAATATTATGATGACACGCAATTGCAGGTCCAGCAAAATGAAAGCATTTACAATCTTAACATCAAAATGATTGCATCATAAAGCAATTCACAGATGACATTTATTCGTGATTCTTAGTTAATAATGTTAACTAATTTAGTTCTGAGTGTAGGTCAAGGGGCTGGAATTGAACTTACTTGGCTATCCGGGAGATGCCGTGTCCAGGGCACAGGTGCCGACGTTTCGGTCGCCATTCTGCGACCTTCATCAGGGCGTAGTATTGCACGAAGATGGACTGCGCATTGGGTTTTTATGTGGTTTCTCTCCTGACTGCTGATTGGCCGGATGATCAGCCATTGCGGAGAGAGTGCAACGGCCAATCAGGGAGCGGGCTCCCTGGGCGGGGTGGACGAACCCACACCGCGCGTGATAGGACGGTGTGCAACAGCGGGTCCCGTGTCGGGTCTCGGTCGGGCGTTCTGGAAAAACAGATGCTTCCAGACATCATGGAGACGTAGGCCTTGATCAGCATTGAGATTTTGAGGATGATTAATGATCTTTATTGGCCTCTTTAACTCTTCTAGTTCCCCAGCGGCACCTGTGCCCTGGACGCGGCGTCTCCCGGATAGCCAAATAAGTTCTAATTTTAATTTCGTTTATTAATTTTAACTTACGAAGGTCATGGAAGCTTTCCCTCGAGTACAACATCCTTCAACGAAAGGATCCGTCGTCTGGACCGCCAGCACGATTCCAGGTTCTTGGTGGAGTCGCCGCAGCCACTTGGCCTCCAACGTGGCGGCCCACGCTCCCCGCCCCTCCTTCCGCCCCCCACCTTCCCCCCTCCGCCCCTTAAATTGTTTTAAGTCTCCACCGCGGCGCCTCAAAGGCGGCGGGCGGAGGGGCCGGCGCAGGTCGCACTTCCGATGGGCAGCGAGTTGCGGTCAGCAATCGACTTAGCGCCCCCGCCCGCTCTTTAGCGCCACCACCGCCCTCCGGCCGCAGCCCTAGCGCAGACAGCCCTCTCCCTCTCCACCTGCACCTTAAAGCAGGCTGCCCAGGAGGTGGTTTCCTGGCGCGGGCAAGATTTCACCCTGGCATCTGCACACGTCTCAAATACATTAGTTCCATATTAGGTTTCCATCATAACTTCCTACCAGGACCGGAACGTGCAGGATAAAAGTGATATTTTGTGGAAAAGTTTCATATTTAATTTTATTATGAATGAAAAGTATTAAGTAAATAATTTAGTTAAAATTATCGTAAATAATGTATTAACATAAGACAGCTTTTGGCTGTCCGGGTTTCGCCACGTCGAAGGCTGTCATGCCGACATTTCGGCCATCTTGTCGTGGTCTTCCTCAAGGATGGTCAGGGCAGACTAGACATGAGAAACATTACGATATTGCAGTATTCGGGAAGACCGTTTTTGTTGAAATAATGAATTTATTGCGGTATTACACAAGAGGATTTTATTTGTTCTTGAGCAGTGTGCATGTTACTTTTTGGAAAAACATTAGTGTTCAGCAATTTTGTTGCTGCAGCAACTAAGAATTATGACAATGATAATTTATAATAATAATTTGTTATAATTTTTTATTGTTACTAATTAGTTTGTTTTGGGAACAAATTCTGCATTTTTCGTAGTGTGCACGTTCGCGATGTATCCTCCAAAACAAAACGATCCTACCTTTATACGATGTATATGACATTGCATTATTTCATAATTTTTAGAAGAACTGTGCGCGAGGTTTCTTCCGTCGCATTTTCATTCATGCTATCATAAATGTTATTGTTAAATTTTGAGAGAATTCTCTGGGGAATGTACAGAATATGTCTCGTTCGATTAAGGCTGGTATTGTGTTACGACTGAGATGATGCAGCAGCATCTTCTATGTTCAGTTACTTACAACTGCAGAACTTCGAGGCATGCAGAGATAATAAATAAACTTTTATGTTCATGACGGCAAAGAAAAAGTAGTGCGAGGTTTCTTTGCTAACTTAATTCATTACAAGAGAAAGGTGTAAAGATTCAAAGAGACCAGTTTTTCTTGTTTCATCTGACATAGGAAACGGTTATTAACATAAAATACGAGGATTAATCTATTAAGGACGGAATTTGTGATGGAAAATTTGTTTAAATTTAGTTTACCAATACGATTTAAAAGGTTAAGAATCTATAAATTTCGGTTTAAAGTCAATTTCTTAAATTTTATTGAGAAAGTGTGACCGAATGGTCACGCTAGTTCCTTTATAAAACAAACAACACACATTGTAATAAAATGAAAATTATTTTTTATGAAAAAATTACAAAAGACCGACTACATCTCTAATTTACATTTAGAATATTCTTCCAACACTTTAACACACTTCTTCGGTATGTTTGTTACTCTGATTCACTACAGGTTGAATCAAATGATTTTGCTCACATCTGATATCGAAAGTTCTATTCAGTGTGAAACTTATTTGATAATTGTGACCCTTCCAGAACCTCTCGAGAGAACTGCATATTTAGTTAGATAAGTAGTGACAATCTATCTGAAATGAAGTTTTGCATTGATTGGTTCTAAAGATTTTTTGCACAGTACCTATATTGTGCATTTCAGCATCTAAGAGCCATGTGAAAATACGCCAGTGCCATTTTTCCCTCTTACGTCAATTTTGATGTCGGCAATATATACGAATAGTATAGATTAACACATTTATTTTATATTTATTATAAGTTGCATGTACGTTGACAGTGTACATGATAGAATTGTCTTTCCATGCTTCTAAAATCAATCCATTTTTGTTTACTTTGGAATCAATAACGGCTATTTCTTTTTGCATCGTTTCTTTTTCTGCGTATTTCAAGGCAATCGTTTTGAATCTCGTTTGGTTTCGTTGATCTAGTTTCTTTATATCCCCGCTCTTTCAAATGCACAAATAAATTGAAATTAGTGAACAAATTATCAAAATTAAACTTTTTTTTTTGGAAGTAGATCTAACTTATTTACAAACACTGCTGCTGGCGTGCCAAACACATGTTCATAGAGTTCAAGTTTACACTTTCAAATGACCGGATGTGAAATTATATGTATCCCAAGGCCTAGCGTAACCATATGGTCACGCAAAATTAAAATTGTACGTAAGCAATTTTTGTTATTACTTAGTTATATTATTAAACTATACTTTAAATCATACAATGTATTAAACAAGCAATGAAAAAACTATCGAAAATATAAAGCCATACTTGACCCAAAATGTTGATTTCCGAAGATATGAATCTTATTCGTCCACACAATAATCGGCGTACCTACAGGCAACGAGGAGTTAATGAACAGATTGCTCTTAAATGTTGTTTAATATACAACTGTAGGGGATAATTGTTATATACAGAAAATCTAGAGGTAGATAAATAAAGTTCTTTTCTAATTCGTTTATTTACAATAAGCTCCAAGTCCAGACTAAAAGCCAAGTCAACATATGCAAGTAGATGTTCCGTTCGCAGTGCAGTAGTCACAATCCACAAGATTCTTCCCGAAAACAAATCCACACGTCGTCAACAATAACATTCATTACAATGCACTCACTAAACCAGCAACACGCCCTACCACTGAAACTTGACTCTGCTGGTTCCTCCGGCTCGAGGCCCTCTGCACGAGTCTATGCACTTCCCGTCTCTGCGGCGGCTGAAGGTAGAGGTGGTGCCCTCTGGTGGATGCTCCTGTTGCGGTCTGGTGCCTCGGTATGGGGCGCCGCCGTTTGCCCTACTCCTGGTGGCGCCTTCCGGCATTGCTCATTAATTGTCCCGTCACCGATCCGGGCGCGCCTCCGGAGCAGTCACAGTGGGCCGCATCTCTCGCCTCCGGCACAGTGTCTCCACCTGGCCTGCCTCCGCGGGCACAATGCCCAATACATAGCAACAACAACCTCGAAAACATTAATTACAGTTTTTATAACATATTTACATCATTGTTGTACTCGTGACCATATGATAACGTAAGTTTCTAGCGTTAATTAGTAAGTGTCTTACTTTTGATTCGATCGACTTGTAGGCTGACTGTACGCTTTGTGTACTTACCTGCCTTAAGAACATATTCCTTACTTTTCATATGGTAAGTTTCCTCGTTTTCATATAATGTTTGCTTGAGTTGTTGAGACGTAAATATAACTCCAACGCTCTCCGTCGGCACAAAAGCAAAGCCAGTAATCCTTTTTCGTCATTTGAATGAGTGCCCAAAGTTGGAATCTGTAGAAGACTTCCACCATAATGTGATTTCTCATTATTTTGTCTTAGGCAAAGTTTACCACTGGACTGAACTGTCTAAAGTAGTCAAACAAGGGAAGCTTTTTGGTGGATGGAGAAAAGTGCAAGACGACCAGCCCTTATCTACTACTAATTTAATTTTGAGCTATCCGTCCTTTTTGATCGGAATAACTGATCGAAATAACCGAGATAATTGATTAAGAGGCGCCACGGTAGTCAGTTTATGATTATTGAAATGAATTCGTTATGAACCCACGTGTTGGCAAAGCCTGCCGAAGGGAAAATATACTATGTAAGTAAGGCATATATAAGCACTCAAAGATATTGATAGCATTACCTAGATGAACATGTAGTACTAGGCAGTTACAAACTGAAGGCTGCCACATTGCAGGCAACTGTTCCCCTTGGACAGGTGCTGACAGCTGCTGTATACGTGACGAGTTGTAGCATTCCCATCTACTTTCTTTGATTTGCATTACTTTGTCTACTATGCATTTCATATTTACGCACCAGTAAAAATATATATTAGTGCTTCATGGTTCTGTGACCTCAAAGGCAATATAAAGAAGCATTAGGGTTACAAGAAGCAACTTTCAATCATCCAAATGATGCAACCAAAACATGTTTCGTTTAGTAACACGATAACGTTTTGTTGGTAATTGTTTTAATATTGCACATATTTAACGCAGTATTGCGTAAAAACTACTAAAATTTTAAAAAATGTACATAAAATTAATGAAAGATCTAAGTATGGGTAACTTAAGCAATTTTTATAAGTGCATTATACTCCATTCTTACAAGGAAAATTAAACAATTTGGAGCAACTTTTTAGAAAAATGTTGAAAATGTCACATCGGCTTTTTCTGAAGTATCTCGAAAAAGTACAGACAGTCGGGTGACGGAGAGCCTGACGTTTTATTAACAATCGATTTTTCGGCATCAAAGTTCTACCAAACGAATTCTGATTACATAATGTAGTGAAATTTATTGTAGGAACAATATTTATTCATATTTCTACCGCATTGAATTAGATACATTGTTTAGGTGATCTGATTTCTATCGAATGGGTAGGCAAGGTTGGTACCGTTTACGCGATGTAGAAGCTTTCGTAAGGTTTCTTTATTATAGTAAAACTAAGCCGGAATAGACAGGGCCACAAAAATCTGGCTTAGGAGGTCATGCCTGCAAGGTGATCCACTATAACACGTGGCCATTGATGGTCGCTGCCCTGAAAGTGCAGTAGATTACATGACTTTATAATAATTATTAAAACACATTAACATATAACACATTATGGAAGAAATCACCATTAAATGAATATTAAACTTTCTTCATTGTCCGCTTCTGATTGAAAAATATAAACCTTACTGGCTGAATTCACACTGCTTGCTGTCTCTTTCAACACACGTTGCGTCACAACCCAGAATCCATGACATTGATAATTCCTCGCGTGACCTTTGACACGCGCATGTAGTCGATGGGGCAAGGGACGAATGAACATGATTTCAACGCAGGCAGGGAGACAGGTGAATAGAAGCCATGTCCGTGCATCTTCCCACGCTGAGAGAGACGGGAGAGAGGGTCATTGATAATTTAAACAGGCTTGCAGATGCATTTATTTCATTAAGAACCTCTAGCGTATCTCTGCCAATTGCATTAAATTCATGAGAATTCGTTTTATAAAGATTTATTTCGGCAGAACACGAAAAACTGTTCCGTTTCCTGTTTGGAGGGATCCGTTGTATGCTGTAAAAATACCATTGAATATCACGGCCGAGAAATTTTCCGGTTAAAGGAGGTTTCAGTCGGTTGCGGTATAGATAGCATTGTTGTTGTTACTTGATTATACTTAAATCTCGTGCATGTCAATATTATGACAAATGCAGAATGATCCATTACGCATTGTTCTCTGGCCTTAAAGATATAGAAATGAACAATTTTGACAATGATCGCACTACGGTGAATACGGTGTCTATAGTGCTGTTGAGAAAATCAATCCTTTGTGTAATTTCATAATGGGTTAAAAGTATAAAACAGTGTTTGTGGGCTTTATTGTCGACTATCTCTCACACAATTAAAGGGAGTAATTGAATATGTATATACATACATAGTATATATATATATATATATATATATATATATATATATAGTACACACATGAAAAATTTATTAAAAGTAAACAAAAAATTAAATACTGTAAGATCACTCATGTAATTCCGTAACTCTTAAGCACCTGAAAACAATGGAATCAAATTTCTGAATTATTTACGGGGCAATACGAACTCGCAATACTTATACTTCAATTGCAATCTCAATATCTTGAAATCACGACGGCACGGGGTTCATGGAAATAATGTTTTGGAATGTAATGTGAGTGAGATAATTGTTTTGAATAAATTGAATAAATTTTTCAAAAGATGAATTGAGGTGGGGCATGGCCCTCATGCTCCCTCGCTGGGGTCCACCGCTGATCTGTAATCTGTTTTGCCTACCTACGACGTGTTCACGAGCCGCCACTGAACTTTCTTTTCAAAGAAGGCCGTCCGTCCGATAGAAATTTTTCCTTCCCTTCCAAATGAAATTTTTTCTCCATAGTTGATTTTTTTTTCAAGAAGGTCATGTTAATTGTTTTGAAAATTTTAATAATTTTCGCGCACGATTGAGAGCAAATGTAGCATTAAAAAAATTAAAAAAACAAGATTTTCAAAAACAGCTCAAATATTTTAACTTTGGGTAGAGATAAAGCAAATGTGCTCTATAAGATGACATAAACGCTATATTGATCTGTTCTTCATTTTTAAAAATTTGTAAACCTGTATTTTATGGTTCATTGCTGTGTGTTTACGGACCTCAAAACATTAAACGGTATTGTTAATACCCTTGCGGACCTTTCTGATTCTTAATGGCATCTGGCCTTTTGAATACTTTATGGCCCGCTCAAATACCAATACAACACATACAACATTTTTATGAATTGCTACCAGTCACTCATATTTCTCTGTTACGTGTCACCTTTTTTTTATACATTCTTCTTGAGTAGTAGTATTACTCATAGGAGCAAGATGTATAATGCACATCGAATATCATCCTCGAAATTTTAATTTTCGATATTATCAAATATTCTAAGTAACTTTTGGCAATAGAGGTAAGTAACCTAAAAGTAACGTTACATCAGCGCATTTCTCACGGTTATATGATAATCAAATACGCCATAAATATTTTCCTATATTTCTCGAGATGTTACTGGAAACCACTGTTTGTAGCTTCTGTTAGTTAAAAGTAAATTCCTGCAGAAACTTACAATATTCTCTTTTCATTTGGTATGAAAATCAATTCAAATAAACGATTATGCACAGTAATTAGATACACATTCTGTTTTGTTTCTCTGACGTCATATTGTTTCAATGATGATTACAATGAGTCTTTTCACTCAGTGCCAAGAAAACTTATAAAATATTTAGAATTCTCGTTTGGTTCAGCAACCAACTGGTAAACCATAGTTTTGTATGTGCCACTACGGCTGTTACATAAATGATTCTTGTTTTTCAGGCGAATTCCAACCTTCGACCAGAAACCTTCGAGTTTGGAATTCGCCTTCGTGCCAAAACATCTACTGTACTTCCTAGATACATAAATAACTGTTTCGACTTGTCTTTCACGACACTATTATTCGGGACATTATTATATTTATGAGTACATGTGCTTTAAATAATGCCATATAATGTTTCAAAACAAACATCTTCTATTAGTCAAAATAATATCCAAATTCTGCATTTCAGAAATTAAATCAAAACGCTATTTACCTCAAAATACTCCAATTTTTTTCTCCCAATACTCCAACGGATTGTGCCAATTGCACTGTTTATTGGTGAAAGAAAGTTAATTTTCAGGAATTCTTTTTTTTCTAAAATACAAACGCTACAATTAAGAAAACTGTACTAAATGCACATTTTCAGGAATGTGTAAACACTTGTACTGGTAAATTAAAGTGCTTCAAATGACTTCTAATGAAGGTTTTAAAAAACGCAAACATTTTCTGTGGAAAAGGGCTTCAAATTTGCATTTTCAGTAACGCTTATATGCCATTTTCTTAAAAACGGATCTGAATGTTTCAACAAAAATTGATATTTAGGACAAGGTTTCACTCTTTTGTAATATTCTTAAGATATTATTTCTGTTTTACTATTAGTAAACCGAAAAACTGAGAAAAGTTAAAATGTACTGAGGCGATAGATGGCATGGTCAAAGCATGTGGCAAGACAGAAAAGCTTGAACAGACTAAAAGAAATTAGAAATCTTAATAATACGAAAAGGTCTGCCTTTCCCTAGCACCACTAGTTACTTTTGATTCAAGAGAAATGTGAAGATTTTCGAGTTTTAGTTTGATTCAGCAACGCACTGTTAAACCATATCGTTTTATGCTCCTAGTCATTACTCGATCTTTTTGTCCCTCGGGCAATTTCCAACCCCTCGGACAAAAAGCCATGTGAATTGCATTGCTTTTGGAGATACTTCTATTTAACGCTCTATGCACTGCATGCTCTATACTTCCTGTAGGTCATTTCTCATACATATTACAGAGCATGAAGTTGTATGTTACAAAATTTTATTCTATGCAAATTGGAATTTTCTATTTTCATTGTGATCTTATTGTCGGACTTCGAAAAATTTGCATAGGTTACATTTTATGGGCAATATTTTGATGTTTCCATTTTTAAACTTCTATTTATTTCTCCAACTTGTAGTTTTGTAATTACTGCTGTTTGAACTTGTTAAATTAAAACTGAGGATAATGAATGTTGACAGTAAGAAATGGTACACGCATTTAATTTGCTACTAATAGCAAATTAGTTTTCATGCAGAATCTCGAGAGTTAGAAGATGAAATATGTTCAGTAACATTAATTGAAAGACTATCAATCAACGGTATCTGCGACAAAGAGATTGCAAGGATAAGCATTGATGCAACAAGCGACATTCCTGAATCCCACCCTGTAATCGCACTTACTCTGGGCCCATACTACATATTATCTGAATCCACATGACAATACATGCGAATTACAAGGCTGAGGATTTCACTGATTAATAGGATTATTTGTGTGTCGGAATAAATTGATAATTCTTCATCCCTTGCAGTTTCTACAAGAAGTAGGTTGAGTGTGAACATTTTAAGAATTAAGAAATGTAGTTATTTTTCTCAGCTTTAAGCATTTTAGGAAGATATGATCAACAATGACAGTAACAAACACGAGTTATTATAACTACTGTTCATATTTTAGATTTTATAATAGGTCGATATGTAGTGATTTAATTTAAGACCTTTATAAGACTTTCTAGGTGGTTTTTAGAACGATATTGCAGCATTGTCATTTCTGGAAGGCGCCGTTTTGATTTCAGTGATAAGGAAGGAGGACGAATGTGCAAAAACATAAAAATAAACAATTGATTAAATTTTTTGTTGGCGCTCCTTTTTTAACTTATTAAATTTCTTTGTAGTCATAATATTTTTCTCTCCTAATCTACTTTATTTTTATGTGAAAATCAAAAGACTTAAAACAGAGATACGTTATCCTCCTTGGTCACATATATTATTTGAAGTAATGCTCATTTTGCAACAGCGCATTCTTTCACAAACAAGTTTATCCCTTGAGTACAACGTAAAATGCAGAAAGTATTAAAAACTAGTTATTCTACTAGTTTATAATATTAATTGCACTACTATATAATATTAATTGTAATGGCTATGGTATATTACATTTTTTAAAACTTTTATTTACTGCCTGTTCAATTTAATACACTTTTCTCAAGAGCTTTAAAATATTAAAAATAACTTTTATACAAGGTGCCAGCGATTTGTTAAAGGTAAATTAGATACCTATTTCTAAAACGGTAGTTTAAAAATGATAATGGGAAGAGTAGAAGAGTGTAAATATTTGTAATTGAAAAGTTATGTTTAAAATTAACAACAAAATTATGGAGGATGAAAATATATTTTGGGGAATCTTAAACGAATACGAGAGTCTATAGTGTCTAATTTAAATCAAAGTTTTTGGAAGTAGATAGAAGGTAATATGTTATAAATTTTGTGCTGATATGTTTTAATAGGTTGCATTTGTAATTCTCGATGAATGTGCCTATTCGATTTAACCACTCAGCTTCTAATAATTTTCTTATTAAATGGTTTTGTAATGTTCGTCAATTTATTCATGTGTGTGATGATTGCACTACAGCACAAATAAGAGATCTCAATAAATCACTCCTGTATATTAACATACCACGTTTTATCTCACTTTGAATTTCTATGTATTAATTTCGGTAGGACATTGCCTTGACAAATAACTTTGAGATGTGAGATTTGTGTCTTGAATCAGTTTATCAACGGAAAGGAATAAACATTTAAACAATATAGCTATCTAAGGAATACTAACATTATTAATAATTGGAGGAGGAGAATTGGTAGGACTGTGTAGTGTGAACATTTTGGCTTATGTTTTGAGGAGTTAATTTTGATTCTACAATTTTCATTGCTTTATATGTTCGTTTGAATAGAATTTGGAAGTATGTTAGTGCAATTTTTATATCAAAATTAATGGGATAAAATAATGCAGTTTCATCAGCGAAAAGAGCTAAAGAGACGAAGGGTAAAGTAGGAATATTAGGCATGTAGTTGTTAGCGGGGAAAGAGTTGAACCTTGTGGGATTCCTGAATAAGCTTAACGTAAAGAGGAAAGTGAAGAATTAATTTAAATGCAAAGTGGCGATATATTAAGAAACTTTGAATTCTTTTTAATAAATATTCAGGAGTACTAATATAATCAAGTTTAAATAGGAGTACCTTATGCTATACCTTATCGAAACATCGAGCTACATCTAGAAAAAAAAGCAATAGTATGTGAATTGTGCCATATTATTAGTTACGTACAATGTATGTGTAATTGAGTAATTTGTCTGAAATCCAAAGTAATAGGAAGAATTTGAATTGTATAAACACGCTTCGTAGATTGTGATATTAATTTTTCAAATTATTTCATAAGAGAAGACAATAAATTATTTGGTCAATAATTTGTTGAATGGTGATATTATTTACCTACTTTACGTATGGAAAGAACATAAGCTATTTTCCAAGCTTGAGGAAAAAATGAAATTCTGAGCTTGGAATTAAATATATTTGTCAGTTTATCTACAACTGAAATGTTTAGTTATTTTAACATTTTATTAGATATTTGTTCAGGACCTGATATTTTAAAAAATTAAAATTTTTAGTATAATTCAATACTTCGTGTGCGGAAATATAGTGGATGTTGTAGGTAAAATATAATGTGCAGTAGAAGGGAATGATTCTATGTTATTGAACTATGATGGACGATAGGATTTCGAATAAAGGAAGTTTCAAATTATCAGCAATAAGATTTGTTTTCTTTTATAATAGGAATAAGCTGTGGAACTGATTTCAGGTAATATAGAATTTGGTTGCCTTTTACTTTAATTTTTTAATTCACCAATATATTTTTGTGATGAAAGAAATCGCAGGATGGTCAAAAAGGCTCGATACGAACGTTGAAGGGATGCCGGCGTGCTCGTCGCGTGTCTCGCTAATCCCAAGGTCCGAATCTGAGAACACCGCAGGCTAGTGAAGAGCCAAAATGCCATAAATATACATACGGTGTATTTTTATAGTCTTTAAAAAGTAAAAAGATATATATCTTTAGGTCTTGAATGGTTAATATGCTATAACAAGTTGTTAGTTAATATTTATTGTTTCAATTAAAAATTACTACACGACGTTGCGGTTGCAGTTTGCAACCTCTTTTCCAGTGATTCAAATTGTAATTATTACTGATATTCGGCGCACATATTACTTAAGAACATTAACACTGGGTATTAAGAATACAAAATGTTTACAACACTAATCATAAAAAAACTGTAACATATAGTGAAGTAAAAATATGAGTAAAACTAATGAAACTTAATTCAGTACATCAGGGTCCAGTTCCGATAACATGATACATTAATGATTCAATAAACACGAAACGTTTGACTTGTGAACAGACGGGAACGATAGGTGAACTCCGTAGAAAAAGTATTTCAAGTGTTCCTAGGAGGAATTACTGAGTTGTCAGATTGATTCTGTCGTGCCCCTGTGCACATGCCTCTGGGTAGAATTGACATTTTTCATAATACATTCGTGCTACTTACTCCGGCGTCCTTTCAAGAAATTAACAGCCCTTAGACTATTAAAACAATGGAAATAGTTGATTTGTTTTAAAATATGACGTAAGAATATTTCTATTGAAAGGGAAATCTTTCCATGATTTTTTCTAATAAGAAGGCGGTTCTTGCAATACAAAAAATATAGTCTACAAACAACCTTTATCACACTTGGTATTACCAAAAGTATGCTACTACGCACAGTCTTAACCACAGTAACATAATAACGTTAGTATCTACGATGTATGCCATGCCACCGCATCCCATATACTGACTGGGACGTTTTGCAGGGGAGCGGTCATTGTTGGCAGTTGCGCATCCGCATTGTCGTCCCAGGTTTCGTTTGAAGCTTACCCTCAGTGCAGGCCTGAGGGGATCTTTCAAATAGTGATGTTGATTCATGATGTTTTTTCATCAATATTAGAGGACGTTTAGTGGCTTACAACATTGAATTCGAGCACAATAAATTTTAATTTGATAGTGGTCATGCTTGTTTATTTATACGTAAGGTTTCACTGAAAACATAGTTAAAATCTAATAATAACAATGGACGCTCAATGAAAATAATACAAACAACGTTCGTTTGGTTTGCACACATAAACTGACAGTGATACCATAAGCTTTTATTTTATATTTTTACTTGAACAATATTATATTTATTGGAATTTTTCATTGACAAACTAAACAATGGAATCGTAAAACTATCAATAATATAACATCAAAACCATGGAAAAATATCTACGTTGAAAACATCGATGTTTCCATAAAATCATCGATGTTTTGAAAACATCGATATTGACATCGCATCTCTTCTTTCTTTCTAGGGTTTTTATCCAGCCGACAGCCGGTAACCCTTTACGTCCCGATGGGACGCATATTCGACCATACACTACACACCAACACACTTGCGGGCTCCTCTGATCTGGGGTCATCAGATCGCGAGGGCCTCCGCGACAGCACATACACACAAAGACAAGGGACAAAGAACCATGCCCAAGGCGGGACTCGAACCCGCGACCCTTCGGACCGAAGCGCTGAGTCGGTACTCGCTCTTCGCCACCTCGGCCATCCAGGTCGGCGACATCGCATCTCTACTTTTGAATAATCGTGCACCTTGTGGATAGAAGAAAACCGATGCTGAACAATACTTGCGTTTAAAAAGAAAAATTCGCCGAAATGGCATTATAGGTTGCTGCGATGGTTTTAAGGTATGTATGGAGTACGTAAAATTACGAGTACTAAGTAACAAGTTTTTGTTTGTTTCACTACGATAGAAGATTCTGGGAATTCTTACAGCGAGTGGAAAAATATTCTGGAACTGTAGATAAAAATGACGTCGAAAGAAGCAACTGACGGCAATGATATGGGATAATAATATTTTGCTGACGAATCGTTCAACATTGAATACTCTCAGTATTGACGCCAATGCACGATATGCTTTTAAACAAAACAATGTGGTAACGTCACTTCAGTTGTTTTCAGATAAAGCTCTATCCTATATCCCAATATTTTTTTAATAAATAAGTTCTGGCTTATAACCATCTGTGTTTATGGCGAATTGTTTAGATCTTCAAAACCTTGATAGGGTTGTCAGTATAAATATATTACGTTACATAAAATGCAGAGGACACACTCATGATGTGTAAATTCTACGTGATAGAAGTACGAGTTCATCATGAATATTTGGGTTCCAAATAATTACCTGAATACGCAATAAAAGTTAATATTTTATTTCTTTTTAATATTGCATTCATGACTTTGTAGGCGTACATAATTTGCCACAGTCAGCAATATTAGCGTCAGTATTGCCTGATTATTAACATTTGTGTAGTACTATCTACATATCCAGACGTATATAACCAAATAAATAAATATACGTAAGCTCACTAACTAATGCAAATTTGTGGGAATTCTGATTGGATGTTGTTGACGTTCTTATAAGAAGAAATAAAAGATATTTTAGAGTTATCCATCAATTGTAATTTAATTAATTTTTTTTCTATCTTATTGTGTATATATTTATAAAAAAATTTTGTATCTTTCTGTATTCTTTAGACTGACGATGACGGCAAAGCCGTCGAAAGCCTGCTATCTTAATAAAGCTGATATGTTGACGAAGATGACTTCTTTTATTTCTTCTTAATGCAAATTTGTTGAATAAGGCAAAATTTCCTATCGAAAAATTGTAGTACAGGTTTACTACAATGAATTTGTCGATATATTATATTATCACTGGAATAAAGTCATAACAGCCGTAAATGATCTAAAAAAAATGACAGAAAACTCTTTAAGTCACACTTCTTAGCAGAGTGTGTAGATAATTACGCGATGTTTAAAATATAATCCTTAAATTTTATTAGAGGTTAAAATGGGAGTTAATTAAACTAAATCCGTGAAATGTAAGTAAAGTATACTTACATTAGTAAATAAATTATGTATTCCTTCAGAAACAGTTACAAGCATTCACAAATATTATTCAAGGAAATTTCATCTACAAATCTACAAATCACATTTAAGTAATTTCAGAATATTTCCTCTAAGTATACTATAAGTGATAAATATTAGACAAGTGTAATAATTATAGTATAAAATTATTAAGTGTATTAGTTCAAGGATTGGGTCGTTAAATCGTGTTGAAACAATATCATTCCCGATCTGGGTAGAACAAGTACTGGCATAGTGTCTAGAAAACATAAGGGACGAGATTTGGTGCATATTTTTCTGAAATTATCTATTTACTAAAAAAAGAGTAACTTTTTAATGTCAGGTAGTTTATCAGCACAAAGGCAACAGCGGGGAGCAGCTTTGCCTGGCAACTCCCAGCCAGAACAACCCCCGGCGTTGAGATCTCGTCATCCAGATCACATCATCTTCAGCTAGTGGATCGCATCATCCTGTGTGACCGCCCCTCATCTGGGCACGCCATGCAAAGCGGTGGGGTGGGCTGGGGTTGGACGGGGCGGGGCGGAAGGGGGAGCGGATCAGGGCGGGAAGAGGCGGGGTGAGGACGTTTATGGTGTGGAGCAGGGTGATGAGGGGGGGCGGGGGGGCGGGGCAGGGCAGAGCGGAGCCAGGCGGGGCGTGGATGGTTAGGCGCGGAGGGACGGACCGCAGCATGGCAGGCGGGGTGCTGTGGCGGCGGGGGAGGGGAGGAGCGATTGCAGAACCCCCTGCGAAGGGGTCAGTGCGCGGGGAAACAAGGCCAAGAATTGAGCTCGCGACCCGCCCGGCTATCAGCCGCGAGTGCGCAAGCGACACAGCCAGACGCAGAATATCGGACGTCAGCGCAGCGGCTGTGGAAACGGCCGGCGGCCGCAGGCTATCAGGCCCCGCCCCTCGCGAACTCCATCCGCCCCCGGCCCACAGACGCTGACGAAACGCCGCGGATGATCGGACCACGGAACTCGGCTGATCGGTTGTTGCAAGACGTGGTGGCGATTGTGGAGTTGGGGGTGGGACTGCTTGATTGGATGTTTGACTGTTTGATGTTTCCGGGCACGTCAACTGTTGGTCATTAGTTCCGTTAGTGCAGTGAATGTTTTACTGAGGATCGGCGGTTATTCTTTTCCCGTTGGGTATTGAGACTGAGCGTTGTCTGTTGGGGGTTTCCCTCATCCTGGTATCTCCCACCAAAGATACACCGGCTTGACTGAGACAAGCTCGAAGCTCCCAACATGTATGGTAGTGTAGTGCATATAAGTATGTGTGTGTAAATGGAAGAAATACGACAAGGAAGACAAAAGAAAATATTACACGCGTTCCCTGACACGCTTGTAAGGGCTCAGCTACGGCATTTGCCTGGTAGTGATAGGAGAAACCTCAAAAAACTACCGATCAGTGCAGCCTGCCGCAAGAATTGTCATGGCAACGACTTAATTGGACCTAGCTGTATTATTAGTGTTGAAAATCAACCAACGCTGGAACTCGAACTAGGAGAGAAAATGGAGAGAACGAAACTGCCGTCAATGAAAGTCTAGAAAAAAACAATAAAAATGAAGTATTAAAAGGAATTGCTCTTCCTTGACCAATGCACACATTTAATTATACCGAACTCCGGGTGATTGTTAACATGACAATTACCGGGGTGTGAATTGGAAATTTCTTCTGGGAGGACGATTAAATAAGTGAACAATTGGAGGTGATCGATTTTTCAAACCAGTGTGATCAATTTTTACGAACTGTGGATGTGATGAATAGTAAATATACACATACACATTTGGCCTTTGATCGTTATCTTGGAAGCAGGCACGATGCTTCGGGGAACCATTGGCCCATTGATAAGTGGAAGTGATTATGAAGTGTGACTATACGAGTTAAGTGGGAGAATAACTTCGTATTGCCGTAGTAAGAGTTTTGGAACATTCTAAATAGAATGGCATATAGTAAAATGTATAACATTGACTTTGGCGACTCGGTGACGCAAATTCACAAAGTAAAACTGTCAAAGTGAAACTCAACATTTGATAAACTACAAATATGAAGTAGTGGTGCTAAAACAGCACGTATTTTCTCGCCCGTGTTTTCACGCAAAATTACGCATAAAGGACTGAATTTTACGAAAAATTGAACATGACCTTATCTATATTTAAGAAACAAATTTCATTTAAGGAAAAAATCTCTATTTTTAGTATTTTAGTTGTAGGAAGTCTTTGAAAAAAATTGGTAAAACGAAATAAATGTACAGTTTTTGACACATGCCATTTAAAATGAAGTGTTTATTTCCCCGGCTATTCCACCCAAGCAAATATCTTAGACTCGGTGTTGGGATGAAGGTTCAGGGATAGTGGAACTAGTATAGCGATCAATCCTGGTCTCTCGGTACTAAATGTTATGTAAAACTACATAAATTTACGGTTTTCGTCACCTTTCAGGCGACGGGGACCGAAACAGGGACCGAAACGTGGTATTCGTGCAACGCGCGCGTGGGTCAGCATCTAATTACCAGAAATCACAATACGTCATTGAGATGTTTTCTGATAAACACAACTGTTCATCGTGCTTTATTCTATCCGTTTCTCTTTTGTTACTAACTGATTCTTTCCTTTCATTAAACAATAACAATATTCACGTAAACAAAAAAACAAAACACAGTTCAATGACAACATAAAAAAATTCAATTGACACAAAAAGAAAAAGAAAAAAAACATTCACCCTGAAAAACTTACAAAAATTTCATTGATACCGAATACGCATCCTGAACTATTGTCTTATCGACTCTTAATCTATACAAGTTTAACATTACTTGGTCTTCTACATGAATGCGTCTTCGTAGTAACCAAAACAAATTAGTCATTGCACTTCCGTTTGTTGGTTCGGCACCGCGGTATGTGGCGCAAGTCACGTTCGTCGCCAGCTGCCAACTCGCGCCCCATCAGTGCACAATGATCGCTATGCTCCGGCCACCGTCATCTCCATGGACATCACCATCGCGCGAAACTTTCATCACCCGCGGAATTCGCCTTAGCACATGCAAGTTTATGACTGTTTTGACTTATCCCGCGTTACAATTCCAGCCGAATGTTGCCAGAAATAAAGCAAATTAATGGAGGATTACTCCCCAGTGCAACGCCCCTTTCGGGGCTTGGAGACGCGTTGCGTCAAGGTGTAGACGCAACATATTTAAAATATACAAAAAAATTAAAAAATGTTCGTGCGCGGCGCTGCCGTCATTTGTTTCTTCGAATATAATTTATATCATTCTTTTGGTATTTTCTTTTCTTTTTTTTTCATTTAAAGGAAATGATAGTTCACTTGGATGATCGTAAATCATTTCAAGGTAGACATCTTGGTACAAAACACTATTGCATAGGGTTTGATTTGTATTTTATAATACACATATGCATTCACACCGCACCATTCTTTTGATGATAAGTTTTTTTGTACTTCTGTGTTAACTGAACACAAACTGACCCAGACGCATATCCTCACACCGATAATTATCAGGTAAATCGTTCTAAAGCTTAGTCACTATGCATCGTATATTGACGCAATAACCTAAGCAACCCAATACGACCTAGTAACCACCTACCAGCTCCTAACGAGAATAAAATATTGATATCCATTAGATTCATTCCTCAGCGTATTCTCAGAGATGAATTAATACCATAGGTGCACAATGAGTTTCCTATTCATGAGAAGTTAGCTGTAATCGTAATTATAATTTAAGGTTAATTGTAAGTCTGACAACATATGATGTAGTATATTCATATTACTGAACTGTGTGCATTCATTAACAAATAAATATGTATATTAAAAAAACTATACATTACGATGTTCCGGATTTACAATCATCTTCCCCACCATGTTCAGCGTCATCTTCTCCATACCTATGAGTTCGCGAAACATATTTTTCCCTTCTCGAGATCTAATATGTCATCGCCGTTCACACCGTACCGCATGACAGTGCAATTGTAAAAAAATGCTCAGGTTTTCAATTACGGAGTCCCATCTCTAGTAAAATACTTCTCTTATTTAAAAACTTCAACCTTTTTCCCTTCTCCTCGAAATAAAAGTCAATAAACGGGAGGAGAATATCGTGACCTCTAAGTGTCGCCTGTGGAATGGGATTGCGAGCGCCACCACTAGTGTCAGTTGCGTGAGATCGCACAATGGCCAATTAACCTTACGCCCTGCGTGATAAGGCCGATAAAGGAAGTGCTGATGCAAAAGCTGTGCGCGCGCGACCACAGCGCCTAGAGACAAGGCGGCAGCCAACGCCCCTCTGGAAAAGGAATGGGGACGGGGGAGGGGCCGACACACGTTGCAATGCACTCGAAGAAACTAAAATAACAAAAGATACAACTGATAGTGGAGATCCGTTTTACTCTATTTGTTTTATCTGTTGTCCTGTTGGTTTTTCATCACGCTTGTTAGTTTTATTTCATCATTTAAAGAGAAAACACTTCTAGTCGTAGTTAGAATTGCAGTGAAGACATGGCACCAGTGGTGTCACAGGAGGAATGGATGGTACCTGAATCGCTTTCAAATTGCTGTCGTACACAATTGACCGAGCGTGAAGCACAAAGAAAAAAATCGCAGTATATAAAAGAAACGCGGCAAAAAAATTAATATACCGTTTTTATTTAAATGAGTAAATTATTGTATTTACTGTGAGTGCATTTATGCAACACATGAAAAAAACGTTTCATCAGAAAATAGTGCTTTTTGATTCAATATTATCAAATCAACATAAAAATGAGATGCAAACTTAATAAAATGCTTTTTGTATTGCCTAATTTACCATTAATTCCATTGCTCTCTTTCCCTATAGTTCTCTGTCTCTCTCCCTCTTTCACTTTCTCTTTATATTTGTCTATTTCTCTCCTCCTCTCTCTCTCTCTCTCTCTCTATATATATATATATATATATATATATATATATATATATATATATATATATATATACGAAAGCCACCGTCGTGTGCGGTACAAGCCGTAAGGCCACACCCGACCTGAGACGTCTTGGGGAGTGGCGACACAATTCACCAGATGGTCGACTAGCTCAGTATAGACGTCCCAGTGTGGACACAATAAATAAAAAATTAGGGGCAGGTCGTGAAGATCGTTTATGGATTGGATCAAAATTACAAACAACTCGGGTGAGAATCACTTTTCACTAAATTCAGAATATATTCTAAAAATATTGGCTGCTTTGACAAATACATACAATGGCACATAAGAAAAAATCAAATACAGAATACTCTTGAAAAAAAAAAAACACACACACTAATAACTCAATACACAATTTCCTACTTTCATCTACAACCCAATTGTTTAACAAACACACTTTCAGAAATTCGAAAGAATCGTTAAAATATTACTTTACAAAATTTGAAAGAAACACACATTGAAAATCAAAAAATTAATACTTTTCCCTTAACATTACTTTTACAACAAAAAGGAAACTCTTTCTCTCTCTAAAATCCAGAGAATTACTATTATTATAATTATACTCTTACACAAACTCTTAATCACTATATTACAATATTTGATCTTGAAATCCTTTTGAAAGAAAAGATTGATTCTGTTCTCACGTATTAGAAGTCGTCTTTACCCTCCCTTTTTCTTTCTACGTGACGGATACAGAATAAGCTTTCTTATTAAACTGAATCACTCCTATCCCTACAAAACAGTTTATTTGGAACGACCTTACTGTGTTCTCGGCCGCGTAGAGCAGTCCACTTTGCTTCCTTCTACACCTTTCCACCGAGCTGCTTCGGCCTTGAAGCGTCGTGGCCTCGGGTTGAGAACGCCGTTGCTCCCTCAGAAATCGCCTTCTTCTTCTCGTTCAAGTTTTATATGCTTGAATACTCTCATATGAATTTTACTTTATTTTCGATTACAGTTAATGACCAACTGGATATTCAGAGTGAAAATGAATCCAGAGATCACCCCTTTTTATATGAGCACCAACTTCAAGAGAGTATTTAAATATACGAAAAGCATGTGAGAGAGAAAAAAAACTGGAAAGAGAATGAATGCAAGCTATTAATTACTGCCATCTATTCAAAATTTCTCTCCTAATTCTTCCATTATAAATTCATAACGTTTCTTTATCTTCTTCTAAGATTATGTTTAAATCAATTTATAATGAATAATTACCTCTTCTGGTCTTCTAGAAGAGTTTTCCTCAGAAAAGTTGCAAATCTGAAATCACTGCAATGTCACTTCCTGGCGTACCCGTTTTCCATACGTCACTTAGTTCAGCTGCTACCTTCAGAAAGAACTTTTCTTTCATCCGACCTCAGTCTCGCCCTTGGTCTAAGGTGGCGGTCTCTCTTGTTCTAATTCTAATTTATCATTCCAAATATCCATCGCGTTGGCGCATGCTGTTCAAAATATTCTTTTCCCTCGCTTTCTTAGGGCGGTATACTTGACACGTTTCGGAATCTAAGAAAACAGGCGGTCACTACTATGGAATGAAATGTGTTTCAGACGATTGCTGGACATTGCATGTAATATACCATACTAAACTTTGCAAGTAAAATATAACAACTTCAGAAAATGGATACTTGACCTTCTCTAACAACAACCTTATATTCTCATATTTTCTTGAAGTGGAAATATCGAATTCTTTCAATACATCGATTACAACTCTTACAATGAAATAATGAACAAATGACGGCAGATAAGCGTTCATTCTATTAATTTTATTCTATTAAACTTTAGTATTTATACTATAAAATATTTAATAATAACAACATACAAACATCTGGGGCCCACTACCTTTCATTTCAAGCAAAAATCATGAAGTTTGGGTGATTACAAAATTCTAAATAATTTAAAAGCGAAAATGCTTTATGTTTTAAGTATAAAACAACTCGGGATTTTCTAAATGTAGAGAGTTTCAATGAAATCGATACTCTACCAAACTTATAATTCACTTTATTTCTTAGAGCAAACAATTGAAAATGCAATTTTTACCTGCTTTCCAAAAGTTTTGAAAATCTCACAGAAGACTTCATGTAATGTACTTCAAAACTAAATATATTCGTGATATACCGAACAGCACAACGTGATTTACCTCTTAACAGATTTTCACTGAAATGCTTCAACCTGACAGTTATGTGTGACATATCCATCCATCATCCTGATTTTGGGATGCAAATTCCTGTAACCCCTCACCACCTAAACCAGTCTTAACCATCACTGAAACTGTGCTAATATACCTTAGTCTGGCCTGTGTATAGAGTGACATCTCAAACGAACATTAACTCTGCATTGTATACCTTTTCTTGCATAGGGCGCTGTACAAAGAGAGAGTTAAGAAATGCCCATTATCAATATGACGTTACCGTTTTATGTACAAAAACATTTTAGTATAGAACTTCATTTTCACATTCCTCTAATAACAGATGCCATTTACTCCTCATTCTCTTCAAAGTATCATCTCACTCGTTATAAACGGATTCTGATACGTATATACTCATTTACTACTTCGCCATCCTGCCGTGAGGAAAGGCCGTTTCAATACAACTTTCTAAAATAACTTCTTTTGAATATTTTACCATTTTAAATTGTTAATTAATTTTTGATAATAATAAAATTAATGTTGTATCCTCAGTTTAGCCTTAGCTTCAGTGTTCCGCAATATTTTTGTTTCCTCCTTAAATGTTGGTTACAAGTTAGACAAAGGGAGGGTCATTTAGTGCCTATGTCATCCTCACGTTTCTGACTTTATAATTTTGTTGTGACAGTTACTAACTTGACAGTGATTATGGAACCATAAAATTCATTCTATTTCTGACACAAAATCAGAATCTAGCGGTTTGAATCGCATAACTGCAATTTTATGAGCTTTAAACATATTTCAACGCCAAAATGGCCTCCTTAGTCAATGAAAAGAGTTAAACAGATTTTTGCGACAGATAATTGGAGATAATATTGTTGAGATAGGTCCGATGCTGTATAATAGTATAGAGAGGAAAATAATGAGACAAAGAACATTTAAAAATCATACTATCCGACGGGTGGGAACGTCATCCAGACGAATTTGTGGCCCTGAAATTCTTTTATCTACAACTCATTTTTCCACGACCCAATTTAACAGAAACCATAGTGACGCGGTCTGACCTACAAATGCCGTGGAAGCAAGCCAATGACCAAGCTGCCATCTGGCGGCCAAGAATCCCTCTTTATTTTCCAAGTTGTCCGACGCAGTTCACTTTTCAGGCCTCTTAAGGTTTCTTGAGAGAGCCCGACAAAGTCGAAAGCTTTAAAATTTAAATTGAAGAATTAATTTCCTGCCTAAAGAATTAATTTGGGAAGTCCGGAAAACACGAAGCAGGACTGCGACGGAGGCATTGTGTGCGTTCCAGAGCACAAACACTCCTCTCGTCTGGACCCACATTAAGCAGCTCCGACTACGCAATTCTTCTTCGTAACACCCCTTTAAGGCTCGAAACTTTCAAATAACGTAAAATTTATTGGTCTGCGTTACAGAGCATGCAAGAGTAGTTGCCGAGGCATTTACGAAGCCTTGTAAAGGAGGTTGTATCTCGATCAAGTTCATATCACGGCGTTTCTGGAGGCTGTAAAAATGTTATTACGCTTATTGTTTCAATTCAGAAAGCGTCTTTGCTATGCTTTCTCTCTGCTTGGAGAATGGAGGCAACATAATAAAGCGCTTCGTTTGAGAGAAGGAAGAAATTCTGCGGAACATGGTCTGTCACACTTCACGAAGCCCAAGGCATGCTATCTCAGTAATTACCGCGCTGTATTGATTTTAAAGGGGATGTGCCGAGGAAAGCAGTGTAGCGAGTGTAAACAGCGAGAGTGAAAAACCAATATCGACCCGACGAGCTCACGGGAATTCTGCTTGTACGGGGCATTTTCATTGTTGTCAGTTTATTTTACGTTTCAGTTTTATAGATTTATAGATATTTATTATATCTGCTGGTAGGTATATACAACCTGGTGGCAGAACACTACAATTTACATATTACAAATAGAAATATTAACTTTAAATTATTTAACAATGTCACTTTAAACTATTTAAAGACATAATAATAATAATAATAATAATAATAATAATAATAATAATAATAATATGCTAACAATAATAGCATTAACTACATTTTATGGCTGACCTGCACAGTTATTTTAAACTATTAAATACAAGACTACGCGACTTTTAGTACTTCACTTACTTTAACATTAGAAATTCACTTCTCTTACTACTTCTATACTGCACTATACTGCACAACACGTCACCACACTTCAATACAATACTACTTTGAATATAATTAAATATTTAATAAAGCAACGCATTTCATAGTAATTAACGCAATAATAATACTTAATAAGTAACAACAATAATCCAATAATAACTATTTATAAAAAGCCTAACATATTAATAAGGATTTACAAATACCATAAGTTATTTATTTTTAAATCTTTGAACACCTGGAGAAGGGTTCAAGGCTGTCGCAGTGGTTATTCCAGTCATTGTATTTCTCAAATTTTTCTCAGATTGATCGAAGAAAATATTATAATCAGAAATTGCCCAAAATAAGAAATTCCCTTATTTGAGATGAAACGTATTAATATTCAAGTATTTTAACGTTTTCCAAATTCGTTTCAAACGTTTTAAAATACTTCATGTTGACACAATTATTCTATTTTCTTTCCTATGATATTGCAACTGTCAGTCACGGAAACTTGAAATGTATCACAATTCCAGTAAACTTGTGAGTGAGTGCCATCAAAGACAAATTATTTTAAAATCTGATTTGGAGATTGAAGAAGAAACTTTAATTCGTTATTTAATTTAAAGTTAATATAATGTAGTTTACAATCAATGCTGATTTTCTTTGCCTTTATTTTTCTTTGGAGAAAGTCAATCTGCAAGATTTAACATGTGATAACAATTCCGCGCAAATTTTATTTAATTAGTGTCTATGATGTTTTAAATACTGGAATTAAACATGCTTTGATAGTTGATGAATATTTTAATTTGTTTAATATTATTTATTAGTAAGTACCTATTAAATAAGGCGTTATTGCAACACTTTTGAAGAAGATATAATAGAAATTAATGTAGATAGAAGGCATTTTGTATATCAATTTAATTCGACTATAAATTCAATTTCTATTATCTGTTAAAATCGGTTCACTATCACGTTACAATTATTACTTGGAAACACAAACTGTGTTAAGCTGCAAATAATGCGCAATCTGAAATTCGATGCATTATATTACATGTCGCTGAGAAGCAAGGTTTTCAATGATTCACGCGCGTTCGCCCGGTGGGCCTGTAGTTCTGGGCGGCGGATAGAGGCCGGCAGCAGCGATGGCTGTGAGTCGATTCAGGCAGCGGCAGGTGCGAGGCCCGGTCTACGCCTCCGGCCGCCGCCTTCTTGATTGAGCGATTTTTACTGTCGACCTAAATAAATTCGCCAACTCCGTCCCCTCCCCTTCCCCCACCCCACCTCTCTCGAGGCGGAGAGGGATGGGGGCATCCGGGAAGCGGAAATGACGCGGAAAGAAACGGAGAGGAAGAAATAAAGGAGAGAGCGAACTCCGTTCGAAGAAAAATCGCTGGCGATATTTAAAGCGGTGTAAGTTTTCCTTCGTCGTCTTTCGTTCCAAACAGCCGGAGCGGGACTGCGTTTTTTCTCTAAGAATGTAGTACTTTCACCTAATGGAAAAGGAATTCTCGCATATCTGAATACTACAAGGGTAACACCCCCTGGCGACACGCCTCGACATTAAAATCGGCTCGGAAACGAGATTTATGGCGTCGTTTTATACTTCGCCAGTAGGCTCAAATCTCGAGGAAAAATACCGATTTCCTCTATCAAAGTCCCTTGGGAGATATATCTGCATAATATCTTATACATGAATAAATATACTTTCTGAGAACACAATTGGGTGAGAGGAAAATGTCGATTTTTTTCTCAGATCTACGTTTTACGATTTATTATGAAAAGTTGAAATGTTTGTGTGAAAAAGCAATCGGAAGTCTATATCTACTGTTATTTATGAAACGTAAATACGCGTTTGCTTTTCTTAATGAATATTATTTCATTTACATAAACTTGTATTTTCTATGTTTACTGGCTAAGGTGTATAATTAAAAAGAGCTGTGCCCTTTCCCGATGTAAAACATGCGTAAATAATTTTCATTCCATCGAAGTGGACCATTACGCCCAGGTCTGTGTGTCGCCTGATAACTTTCAAAACATTAGACGAAACACGATGATACCTATTTTATTAAAAGAGTTCTAATGTACGAGTCCGCCTGAACAACCTGGCACCAAATGGCCAAAATATTCGGCAGCGCTTTCCTGGAGCAGTGCCGGCGCTAGGTATGGGCAGACCGGGCGATCGCCCGGGGCCCGCAAATGAAGGGGTCCGATGATGAGACTGATAGAAGAAAAATAGTAAAAATGAAAAAGAAATTAGAACTCGAGAAAATCGTTATCATGATTTATAAGTCGCGGTACAATAGTCTGATATTTCATAAAATTTTCAATTATTTTTAACTTAAATTGTTAATTATAGTTAACTTATAAGGTATGACTCTATGAAAGAATCAAATGTCGCTAACATTAAAATACGTTCTACTGAAATTCATATTTATTATTTCATGTATTTAACAAGTGATTTTTTAAACACTAACTAAACACAACAAACAATTTTAGCGTTTTAAACTCACAGTGAAAATTGTATTATTTGATTACTAAATACTTTTTTCTGGCTTAAACGTTACAGTTTTGTTATTTGTTGAAATAAAATAATTCGTATAGTTTCTCGATACAACTTTCACATTTTTATTTTCTTCGGCGGAGAGGGGGGCTACGTTTCAGCATTGCCCGGGGCCCAAAATTGGGTTGCTCCAGCACTGACCGGGAGTGCTAGCTCAGTGCATCAACTGTCACTGCAGCGCCTCTGACCGGGAGGTCCTAGGTTCGAGTCCCGACGGCGGCAGGATTTTTGACACTAGCGTTTCAGCTAGGTCGATTTCAGTCGCTGTCTGGAGAAAAATTCTAGCGGCCGGCTGCTCTGATCGGCGGATTTTCCGTGGTTTCTCCGATCAACGCAGACGAATGCCGACGGCCCGGGCTTCCCTGTCCTATCCTCTCCCGTTACACACACACTTACACTAACATGCACTACACTACCACAGATATTCCGGGAGACCGGTCCGGGAGCTTGAGCTTATTGTCCGGATGAGGCAGTGCCCCGTTGGTGGGAGATTCCTGGTTGGGAAATCCCGCTAGCCGACGGTAGGTTGGCGCCGGATCTCGCCATCCAGCGGGGAAGGCCACCTCCCAGAAAAAACATGCACTACACGTACGGGACTAATGACTAAAGCTGTTGACGCGCCCGGAATCACTAACCAACCAACCAACCAAAATGCAGCCCTGCCTCCGCCCAGGTTGAGGAGGCGCGACTGTCGCCGGCTGCTTTGACCAGAGGAACAGCGGCGGCGGCGCGGCGCTAACGACACACACGCAGATTAATGGGCTGATGAGCGTGTTTGCTGACCCACTTTTAAGGGCAGTTTGTTACCGCGCAACCACAATTAAGTGGCTTGTTGACGACGGCGGGCGCTCTATCATAGCGCGCTCCGCTCCGCCCCAGCTCCTCGTTACCGCCCCACCCCCACCCATTGCCCTGCAGCGCCCCTGCGGCGAAGGGACGAACGAGGGAGATGGCGTTGGGGGCGACATCCTTTGGAACCATTTCAATTACAGTACATTTCTTAAAAGTATTATATAATTTTTGTAGTACCCACGCGAGTTCACCAAATTTATAAATTCTACTTTTTAAAGTGAAAATATTCTCATTTTTGAACCCAACATCGGTCACGTCGTGAACTGTCCGTTACATTATGAGATACGGCACAGAGAGTGACTAACCATTCTAGTATTGGAGGTTGTTTATTAACGAATAGAAAGACTTACATACATGTGTTTAAATTGTACAGGATACCAGAAAGGTAGGAAGGGAAACAGTTTTAAAGATCTAGAAACCACCTTTTCCAAGTCAAGTCTTCCTGTTTCTCTTTTGGTGCGTAATACTTTATCAAACACTGTATCGAATACATTTAGGAGGTTTTTGTCGATTTGGTCTAATAAATAAAACAAGAGTATCATCTTTTCTTAACAGATCGTACACAGAAAAGTTTGTACATATTTAAATATCAGAAAGATAATTTATAATAATGCAAATATACGTTTTCATAAAATATACTTTTGCAATAGCCGCCCTCATTTCACCAGGAATTCCTGGTTCTGCATCTACCCCGTTTGATATGTAGCAGCCAGAGATAAAAGAAATGTATTCGTTAAAAATTCTACTTAACTTCAAAGTATTAAGATTCGTCTTTAATTACACAACATTAAATAATATATTGAAGACAGCAAGTATTCCAATGCATTTTAGTAATCGAACATAGTGGAAAATCTGCAAATGTTATGTGATATACCAAGGAGAGATCCAGGCTGTAAGCGCAGGACTCGTTTTGATGATTATCATTTAACACTACAGCTTCTTTACACATGATTTTATAAACATTCAGAACTAACATTACAAAAGCAGTATTTCTACCGGTCCATCATTTTAAACCTTTCCAGGAGTTTGAAATTTTCAAAATAAGTAACGTTTTGAGTAGGTAATTCTCGCTTAACTGTTCCTGAAGTCTAGAACATGGCATTGTTTTCAAATATCAAAAAGTAATTTAGTTAAATACAATATTAAAAAGCACTACATACGTAACAATAACGTAACTTGTCCTAGACACCAATTAGATATCTCATGACTGACGAACAGTATTGGTTTTATCAATTACCCTTAAAATATAGTACGTATTATCAAATTCATTTTAATTTCATATATCTTATCTTAACAGTTTGTTGAATAACGAAAACGTCAAATTAATAGATTGAAATATATTTTTGTACTAATTACAACGAGAACATTTTTTTCAAACCTTCTCTTCCTGATTCACCTTGGATTTTATGACCATGATCCCTCTGAAGCAGCCTTGTTTCATATCCCTCGTTCATACTACCTCACTTCACAGCGTTTCTTCCTCGGACAGCCTTGTTCTATTCACTTTTTAGCATTCTTTTGTGCAAAACATGCGTAATTTATATTTTTTTCATTTCAGCTAAGTAGACCATTACCTTATTAATTTTTGTTTACCAATTACAAACAACGATTTTATTCTCTAAAGACAAAAAAAATTGTGACCAAAAAACGTAATGATGATGACTTAAAAAAATTTAAAGAGAAAATAGAAAGAAATGGAAAGAATATGAGCTGATTGTTGTTGATCGAGCTCTCGCTAAGAGACTTTTCAGCTCTCTCGGTTTTATCCCAATATTTTCTAACATTTACCGGCTTTCTCTAATAAGGCTGGTCTGGGCTCGCCACACGTGGGCCTTCTGCAAGCTCTCAGCCGAACAAAAAAAGAACAATAAAGAGAGAATAAGAGAAAAAGAACTAGGCATTGAAGGAAATATAATTAGAATTGAAGTAAGAAACAAAGGAGGGAGAAAAAGTAAAGGAAAAAAGAAGAAAACCAAAGAGGAGATTGGGAGGAGGAAAAATAGTTGATCAAAATCGAAAGTAGTAATGTAAGTAGTAATCAGAAAAACTTTCCAACTGTTCATGCATCCAATATTCCAAATCTGACATTTCCAAAAGCTAGAGCCGAACTAGAAAAGAAGGAAGAGACAAGATAAGAAGAAGAAGAAAGAAAGAAGAAGAGAAAAACAATAAGAAAAGATAAAAACAGGAGGAAGGAAGAAATGAAAGGAAAAGAAAGGAAGTATGATACGAGTAACTGCAATCCTCATAATCCTTTCCAGATGGTTTCAGAACTACCAATTGGTTTCCTGTCGACATTTCAAGTCATTACCATTCCTGGGACGAATAGGCTGAGACGAATGAAGAAACAGAAGAATAATTAGAAAAAGATAAAATTGAAGAGGACCAGAAGGATAGAAAAGGAAAAAAGAAGTGGTCGGAGGCCGGGCGAGGAACAGGCGGGAGGTCCGTGCGATGGCCGGGCGGGAAGGGGCGGGGCGGGGCGTGGCAGGGGCGGTGCGGAGGCGGTGCAGAGGCAGTGCAAGGGCAGGAGTGGGTGGGGTGGGAGGCAGGGCTTCGCGGCGCGGTGCGGGAGTGCTGGGGCGGGGCAGGCGCCGGGAAGGACAGGGCAGGGGGCAGGGGCGGGGCAGGTGTGGGAGTGGGGTGATGTGGGGCCAGGGGCGGGGCTTCGCGGCGTGGGGCGGGGCCGGTACGGGGCGGGGCAGGGCCAGGGGAGGGTGGGGCGGGAAGAGGCGGGGCGGGGAAGGGCGGGGCGGGGCGGGCGGGGCGGGGCAGGGCGAGGCGGGGCGGGGCAGGGCGGGTGCGGGGCGGGGCGAGGGCCAGGGCGGGCGGGGCAGGTAGGGCGGGGCGGGGGCAGGGCGGAGCGGGGTGGAGCGGGAGGGAGCCGGGTCGGTCTCTGCACGCAGCGTCAGGCGTCGCGGCGCCGTTATCGGCCGCGACGGCGCGTTCTTTACTATCGCTGCAGCCGCCGCTCCGCGCCGGAGCGCCGCTCCGTATGTTTGGCCCCATATCTCCTCGCTTTATTTCGTTTCGCGGAGAAACACCCTCCCTCGGAAAAGCGCCGTGTTTTACAACTTCGCAGCCACTTTCGGTCCGCCGTTTGTCGGCTCTACAAAGGTTGCGATCCGAATTATTATACCTTAGAAAAACTGGTGGCGTTTATTTACTAGAGCTGTTTTGGGTGCACATTATTGTCTTACAGCGTAGGATTATTTTCAGGGTTCGAGTTCTCAAATACCATTGTACGTTCTCTAGAAGAAATAAATTAAAAATAACATCGTTCATTAATGCTGTTTCCTCTCCACAATCCTTATTGGATGTAAAATTGAATCAACAAAGGTATCGAATAACGCGAATTTGGAAATATTCAAGAGATTAATATAGTTTCAATGAATTTATTCGAGAACACATATTTCAGCAACATAGTTGAATAGGAGAAAGCACCATGAACATCTACTCCCTTGAAAGTAGTCACAGACTATCGATTGACTATCGATTGACGTTTTAGTTTAGCGATTTTCATTCAGGATGTTGGGGTGTGACGTTCCCCGCTGGCTGGCGCTGACCTGCGTCCACTTCCAGGGTTTTCTCCTCCACCTATTTACAACAGGGCAGTGTCCCGGCTGGGACTACCTCCAAGCTCCCATCTGGTCCCCTGACGTGTGTGAAGTATGGTGCATTGAAATGTGTGTGAGTAAGGGAAATGATAGCGCAAAGAAGAGGAAAAGGAAAAATCAAATCTGATGTTCAGTATACCCTTACAAATAAAGTTTTTCTATAATTCGGCAATGAAAATATATAGTTTTGAAATATATTAATCTCTCGCTTTTTAAATTTATTAATGTGTGTGTGTATTATTATTATTATTATTATTATTATTATTATTATTATTATTATTATTATTATTATTATTATTATTATTTCATCTTTCAACTATTAATAGCTAAATTGTTAGGAAGGGATTCTGAAACTCAAGAAGCGTGCGCAGATGATTTTCTCCCCCATACGTCACATACAGTTTTTACTGTTTTGACTAAATAAATAAATAAATAAATAGATAAATAAGGAAGATTGCGGCGCAATCATTTGTCCGTTATTGAAGTAGTGTTCCAGCATTTGCATGGTATTATTCAGGAAAGCTACCGATGAGAGTAGCCGGACATTAAGTCTCCTCCGGACAGCGGTTGAATTTGACCTAGCTAGTAGGTAGTGTCGAAAATCCGCCACTGTCGGGGCTCGAACTCTAGTATCTCGGTATGAGTCAACAGCAATGCTGGCTCTGGACCTCTGAATCTCAGCCGGTCCAATTAGTTCGGTGAATTAGAACTTGTTTGGTTCCTTTTCAAATCCGCTCTTTCAAGGAACAGACAGATCTTCAAGCAAATTTACTGAAAAATACGCAATTACACTTCAATTTTCCATCCCGATGAGTTTGACAAAATAAGCCAAACGAAATTGAATAAATTCGAAACGAAAAGTCGATTTTTTAAAAATAATGACACTAGATTGCGTGCCTGATTGCATGGGTAGAATGTTCTATTCTGTCGTCGCTTGAAAGCCCTGCCGAAAGAAAAGTAGACTTCCAAAAGCGAAATTAAATAACTTAAGAGAAGTGACACAGTTCCATAGAAATCGCGGATAATTCGGTTTGTGGAACCGCCACAAAGCATCCCTGGCCCATTGAACTTCTAGAAGGCCCAGCGACGGCTCGATGGCTTCACATTTATTTATATTGACGTCTTATTCTCCAACTGTAGGGTTGTTTACGAGCTGACGCACTTCTCTTTCTGACCTTTTATTACAGGCTCACAAAAGTGACCTACGATTATCGACCAGCTGAAAAAAGAGATCCTAGTCGACCAAGGCAACGATGGAGTGAAGCCGGAATAGGTTTTCTGGCGTAAACAGTGAAAGGAAGAAGAAGACTATTAAAGCCTTTCCAAACTCTGAGTGACAGTTTGGTATTTCCACACATATTCGATGTTTACAAAAAAAATCGAAACCGTCACCATTAGTAATCGCTTCCTGTAAACCCCGGCGTTCTCTTACATCCAGTCCTGCCTATAAATACATTACAATTTTATTTTAGTATTTGTCGAAGTAGATAAAGTGTACAGTCGAAGAAACATAGGGAATGTTGAATTAGTTTTTCAAAAAAATTGTTGTAGCCAACTGTGTTCCTGCAGATAGGTGTACAAATTCATAAAATGTTCGAAATATATATATGGTCTTTCAAAAACAAAGTATTATAGCACAAAACATGCAGAATATACTATTAATATATTTATAAATATATGTATAACTAATTATTAAATATACGCCCGGCATTACATAACTTTCTCTCTACTCCGTATCGAGGAAGTAAAAATAAAGTGTTGACAATCCCTGAAGGTTATACCCTAGAGCGAAATACGAAAGTAGTCTTTTATTCTTACGCAATTCAAAATTTCCCCTGTATCTGTACACTGTTGAAACTGAGAGGTTCCTTCGAAACATTTTTGGTACACGACAAATATTTTGCAACATCTGATCATTTAATGCGTACATAATTAATGCTGTCCATTTGAGGTACGTCATGACAAGCACTGAGAGCTGGAAATATGTTTGAGCGTCACAATTACCGAGACAGTACTTATGTATAGTTACCAATCTACAATGTATCATGAACTATTTATATTATTAATTCAATCCTGAGTCTTCTGAAAGATATCTCTTTCTAATCACATGCACCTAACGACTCAGACGTAAATCATCAGTTTTAAGCAGATTATGATGCTTGGGTTATTGATTAATATTATTCGTGGGTTCGAATCTAACTCAAGAGTTTAATGAAGGATACTGCATAACCAGAATTTACCGACAAAAAGCAATAAAACAATGAAGTGAAACATCTTCAAACTTCTTCAAACATCTTCAAACTCTTATTCGTCTTTCAATCGAACAATATATTTTGGAATGAATTAAGTAGTACGATATATAACTTGACGTTAAATTTTTCAAGGCCTAATTCCATAGCAAAATCAATCGGTTACGATTGTGGTAGCTTACAATGCTGCTTTTAAAGAAGAAATATTCGTAGTGTATAGTGTAAATACGAACATGAAACGAGCTATTGATACGTATTTCATTTGCTATTTGATTGTTCGGTCACAAAATGCTTGTAAATGAGAATAACACACACACATCCCCCCCACACACATACACACCATACTCCTACATTATAAACACAAAAATTCACACTGGGCTTGCTTAGGAGAGTCTTTGAAAGAGGTTCGTTACAATCCGCTGATTCTCCTTCTCTCACAAAAAATCCTTATTTATATCCCTAAATCAGTAACGTGCTTGAAGGTAAACATTAGTCCTGCAGGTAAACGCATCACATTGAAACATTCAGATTGAAATATTTGTATTCAATCAATGAATTCCAGAATTCAATAAAATCATGAAAAGGCTGGTTGAGCAGATCGTCTCGCACTCTTGTTTTCCGCGTCGGCCGCCCTCCGCTGATGATGTGAATCATTGAAGTCATAAGCCCCGTAAGTATAGTGCATGATTTATCCCTGGAGGTGGTGGTGATCTTCCTCCGCTGGATGGAGAGATCCGGCCCCAACATACATCGCCTTGCGGAGATTTTCCCTATCCAAGTGCCTCCGGCCAGAGGGGCTCCGCCCCAGCCGGGACAAGCTCTAAGCACCCCACTGGTATCCTCAACATGTGTGGTAGCTTAGTGCATGTGTATGTGAGTGTGTGTAAGTAAGGGGTAGCGATAGGACAAGGAAGAGGAAGGAAAGATCGCGCGCGGTCCATGAGGTACTGATAGGGTATATGATGGGGTACTTCTCCGTCATTCACCTGGTGTTGATCGGAAAAAACACGGAAAACTACCGATCAAATCAGACGACCTCTAGAATTCTCCTCCAAACATCGGCTGCATTTGACTCAAGTGTCTAGCGAGTGTCAAAAATCTTGCCACCGTCGAGATTCGAAACGGGTGCGGTCGCTCAGTGCATCATCTGATGCCACTGCAGTGCCTTTGACCGGGAGGATTTTTCGATACTAGCTTGTGAGCTAGGTCAAATTTAGTTCAGCTGTCCGGAGGAGAATTTTAGAGGATTATCCTATACTCACCCCTTACACACACACACACACACACACACACACACACTTACACTAACATACACTACACTATCACTGCCGGGAGACTTGTCGGGGACTGAGATCTTGTCCTGGCTGGGGCTGTGCTCCGCTGGTGAGAGATTCCTGGTTGAGGGAAACCTGGTCCGGAAACCGGGATACCTGGTCGGCGCTGGATCTCGCCATCCAGTGGGAGGGATCACCGCCACCTCCCGAGAACAAAAAAGCACTACACTTACGGGACGAATGACCTCAGTAGTTGACGCACCCGGAATATCAATCGATTAAGACTGGATGAGGGACTACGACGGGCGTCAGTTGCTGCCGTGAGCCACCTTTGCCGCTCGGCGCCGGCCCAGTTGCCTCGGCTGCCAGCGCCGGCCAGCGCTGCCGGGGCGGCGCGCACGCCTTCTTCGCCTTCGCCTTAGCGGGCGACGCGATGGGCGCGTGTGCCGGCACGCGAGCCGCCGCCCGCCGCCGCGCATGTCAATGGCGCGGGCGACCCGCTGGCCCTGATCGCCCCGCGGGCGATATAAGCCCCTCGCCAGGAGGTGTGGTCGTCCAGTTCGCTGCCGGGGGACAGTGCTGCAACGGTTGGCGAAGGCGCGCCGAAGTTAATGTTAAGCTCTCGGAATATGATCAACAAATAACTGTGGAATATTGTTTAACTGAAATAGATAAATGTAGTCGCTACTCATTTGTTGATAATTAGTCCGCATTTCATAAGCAGTAAAAATGTAATAAATTTAAAAAAAAACAATTTTTAATTTAAAATGCATAAATTTAAATAATAATAATAATAATAATAATAATAAACAATTTATTAAATTATTATTAGTTAAACCATTATCATAATAATTTATCTTATTAAATTCACAAACATCGATTAATTTAATTTTAAAAATAATGAAAAGTGGAAATAGGAACGTTAAAGTTTAGGAAATTACTAAGGCTTATTATGTAAGAAGAAAATAAATTTCCCTAGACTAAATGAGTTATTTTCATCAAAAACCGAAGACAACATGAAATTTAGGAACGATTATATAAGCATTTAGTATCAAGGGAAAACGAATACATTTTGAGTATGTTGTAAATTATGAATATGAAAATAATTCGGAAACAAACAAATGCACTCTTTTGTCTGTCTTTCACAGGTTTGTTTGTTTAGATTGACTTTTATTTAAATATAAAAGAAGATATTGAGTTCATTATTGTAATTCAAACATTTCGAATCACATCAAACTACTACTTAATCAACTAATAACGGGGTTCTAAGGAAATTGCTGGAGGAGACGCAGGGCGAAATACTAATAACGTTGATAGAGAAATGTTTCAATAACATTCAATATTATTTTTAATCGAAACTAATTATTGTCAATCAATGAATTATAACCTAAATAATATATCAAGTACCCTCGGACTACTCGGATTAGAGATCAGCAAGTTCCCCCGAAGACTGTACTCAAAAAGGCAAGAGACGAACTTGTTGAGGATGAAGTATGAAACCGAGATCTTTTGCACGAAGGTATTCAATCTCTATATAGCCATAAACTCTTTACCAGACCAGGCCAGCTTAGAAAGCATATTATGCACTAAGCTTTACAGCATTTTCTGTGGAAAAGTGAAATTCGCGGTAAGCAAATTTTGTGAGCAACCGCCCAGAGCCCACCTTACCACGGATAATCCAGTAGTCAAAGCCTTGAGAAGGAAGGTTAGTATGCGAGAACTAGGGGACCCTATTTTACGTCTTCTATTTACCCAAACGTCCATCCGCATGTAGAAGAAAATGACACTTGTAGAATATTGGCAAGCGCATTTGCCTTCAACCGCTGGGGGTGGCTTCGCTTTCTAGAATCGTGAAGTATCTAAGGAGGACAAAGGAGCTCTCCACAGGTTTTCTCGGGATTCTAACGTTTCCCCTGCCTCTTATTTGATCGTTGCTCCATCATAATTCACCTTGTCATTATCGCTAAAATATTCTCCTTAACAGTCATTTACCGAATGGAGGGAGAGGTAATTATGGACCCAAGCAAAGTTTTTTCTTTCTCGTTACGTACGAAGCTATATACATATACAGAGGAAATAATTTTTATATCTCTGGTCAGGTAAAGAGTTAGTGTTTTATGATTTCCTGATTTTTGTTATTAGAACTTCTTGAACGTATTGATCGTTTTTCGTCTTCCCAACGCTTATTTGTTATTACAAAACAAGTCACCTTGGGTAATCATCTTGTAGAAATTCCGGCATTCTCTTTCAGTCAGACCTTCCCATTTCCCACACTGCGATCTTATTTTAGTAACTCACCATGCAGATAACAGTTGGGAAATTGCAGAAAAAATAAAATAATTTAAAATATTTCTTCAAAAAATGGACGAGGATCTCTGCGACTGCGGTAGGGGCGCTAGTGAAGAAAATGTTCAAAATATATATACCTTTGCCGCACCTAAAAAAATTAAAACAATTTTCACACATACATGCATTAAGTGATTATAATATATCGCTCAAAACACGCACCACTAATTGTTATATATATAAAAAGAACTTCAATCATGTGGCAGTTTATTCTCCAGTCCGCAGTTAGCCCCCTCCCCGAATCGGTATGCGTAAATAAATTTAAATAAATATATAACAATAAACAAACAAAAAGGAAATAAAAGAAGACCGGTTGTAGTCCTTAGTTACGGTGGTGGTAGGATTTTCGAGCTACATAGCTGGATCGAATTCAGGCGCTGTCTGGAGGAGAATTCTAGCGACCGACTGCTCTGAACGGTAGTTTACCCGATCAACACCAGGCGAATGCCGGAGCAGTACCGTAACAAACACCACGAACCACGTGCGATCTTTCCTTCCTTTTCCTTGTCGTATCCTCAACCCTTACATGCACACACTTGCAACCCTTACATCCACACACATGCAATCCTTACATGCACACACTCACATATACTACATTATCACACATGTTGGGGTCTTAGTGATCGTCTCGGCTGGGCGGTGCCCCGCTGGTGGGAGATACCTGTTTGATGAAGATCCCTGCATGCCGACGTAGTTCGGCACCGGATCTCTCAATCCAGCGGGGCAAGATCACCGCCAGCCTAAGCGATTAAAACATAGACTACACTTACGGGACTAAATTACCTTATCAATCGACGCACTAATCAATCAACCAATCACGCAATGGGCTCGTGCGCAGGTGGCGGACGAGTGCGTGGGCGCGACGGGGGCGATGCACTGCCTGCGGCGCAAGGTGCTGGCCTTCCTCGAGGCGCAAGAAGGGGGCGTGGCCGCAGGGCGCGCGCTCGACTCGGACGAGCAGCTGGACGAGGAGATCCTGAGCCGCGTGCGCCGCTTCGTCGACACGCACCAGTTCCGCGTGCAGCTGCCCGAGCTCTTCTTCCAGCGCGCCACCCTCACCTTCCGGCCCGCGCGCGGCCTCCACAACTTCCAGGTGCACTTCCCCGCGGAGGAGGGCGCCCGCGACGCGGACGCTTCGCAAGGTGAGCACCCCCCCTCTCTCTCCCTCTCCCTTCCTCTCTCCCTCTCTCTTATTCTTCCCTCTCTCTTATTCTTCCCTTCCCTCTCTCTCTCTCTCTCTCTCTTTTCTTCCCTCTCTCTAAATATTTTAAAATTAATATAAAGGAGGTGCAATTGTGACACGTAAAACTCTCATTGTGTTGAAACCTGGCTACTCCAAAATATTCCTGCCAAATTTGGGAGCAATCATTTCAGTGTCTCAAAAGACTAGATGGAAATAAAAATATATATTCACAATTCACTTTTATAAAATAGATTAATATGAACTAAACTGTAGAGGTGGGTTCCTAGTAAATTTGGATCATAAATGGTCGTGTGAACTCTACGCACGTTACGTTTTCATCTCGCTTAAACAGATGAGATCCGTGATTTAGCAGATGTACTGGTCCCTTTCTGAACTCGCTGGGACTAGGATAAAATCCTGATCCATTCATCTGGAAATTGTGATAGAAAAGCGGGTTCGTGGCTGGTTTTAATAGGGTTCTTCCGTTCCCCCTGCTCTCATTCCGTTATTGATTCTTCAGCATGTCTATCATATTTTTATAATTACCTAAAATTAATTTTCAGGTATGGTAATAAATGATAAAATTGAAATATTTCTTTTATAAGTGTAAAACTCGTCTCAGCTGTACAGGTGTAGTTCTTACTAGAACTACATGTGAACCTGAAATGTCCTGTGAACGCGCCAACAAAATATACTTTATGAAGATGATTATTTGTATATTTTAGCATCCAACATAATATTTCTCTCACTCCCTCTTCGGAGTGAGTCATTTTCTTAAGCTTTTTGCTTCATCCTGTTGCTAACAGGTCACGCCTTGTCTTAATCACTGTAGCCTTCTGTCCAATGCTGTCATTTCCAGTCCTTCATATCTCTCAAACCCCATCATCATCATCATCATCATCATCATATCAGACACGTCGTTCTGGATTTTTCTCTACGTCTGTGTGAAAAAAAATCTCTCTTTTTTCTAGAAAATTATTACTTTTTTCCAAGTATTCTAAAATATTAATTTCCACATTCTATACATTTCATTAACACAGTTTCTTTTTTACTTTCCTTACAACTCTTTAAATTCATGTACTAACTCAAGAGGGGGAACGTTTTAGCCATGAAAATAATTAAAGATATGACATAAAGTATTTGAAGTTTGTGTTAAAAAATCCTTTGCTCCTCTCAGGAAATAAAATAATTTCATTGGCGATTGCCCAGAGAATAAAAATATTGATTCTCTCGATTAGTTTTCTCTTCCTAGAACACGAAAAATTTAAATGCTCCAATTCTTGCGGCAAGCATTCCTGTACCGCTGTTTACACTGGCAATTTTATGACGGTCATTATGTTGTTTGCGTTCCCCGAGTACCAGAACTACTGCATTCCCAATTTAAGAAATAACGAAATAAGAAATGAAAGAAAAATATTTAACGTATTAAACATGTAAAGCGTAACTAGTCTTCAACTTGTTTCGATCTGGAGTGGAACAGGTTAGAAAATGTCAACTCAATTATTCTGAAATGTAAGTGGTAATTAATCTAAACAACCATGGTCTTCCTGCGACATGGTAATCGTAACAACTCTGATTTCCGAAAGGAAAGCGGGTAGAATTTTAAATATAAGTAAACGTAAAAAATGAGAATAATGATTATAGGCTTTACGTACAACGTGCCTATGGCAGGGACAATCCTTTTTAATGTAATACTCCTTAAACGAGAAAATGTATAATGAATATTAATGAGGCATGGAAAATAATATCCACAAACTTTGCTGTTCATTATAATTCAATACTCAATTGGTATATTTCTTGAAAGGCTTCTAAAAGATTGCACAAACATTTCTATTGAAATACAACCGTAATTTTAGTAAAATTTTCCCAAACCATCAAACAATAATTTAATTTGGAAAAAAAAACGTCTTAAACCATCAATTCTTAATTTTTAAACCAAAAATTTTTTAATTTTTTATTATTATTGATTCGCACATTCGAAACCAGCAAGTGAAATAAATTGCTAGGTACAGCATTAATTCATTCAATTTGAAGCTTTCACTTATTTATGTTTGGCATCTCGTTCTTGAGTTATGTCTTGTTCAATAACGATCACATTGCTCTCGTGAAGTCAATATTTCACTTTTCTCGAAAACTCAACGCGATAATACAGATTTTTTAACATTAAAGTATTAGAAGTGTGGTATAAGTGTGACATGATGGTGAATAATAACATGATATATTATAATAATAATAATATTAGTTGGACAATATGAAAGGACTCTAATTATCTACTCAACTATATCTCAAGAAATGTTCTGAGATTTTCTTTTCTCAAAATTACATTAGTTTTCAAAACTGATGCCGATGTCTTCAATTTGTATCATTCTGCGTGAATTGGTTTTCACCAGTAGAAAGATTATTAATTTTTTTAAAAAACTGTGTCTCTAAGACGTCACTAAAATATACAGTAAGCCCATGAAAGGTAGCTAAAAGTGTACGCATCAAAGATACGTTCAAGATAGAAGGATGAAATAGTTTAACGTTTGTGTTACAAGTGATCAAATTCAGAGACTCTTCTCTATTTCCCAGATATGTTTCTACTTTATTTTTCTAAAAAGGGATAATACACTGTACAATATGCAAGGGAAATTTTTATTTAGAGTCTAGAAGCAAAATTAGGGACTATCAAAGCATTTGAGCAATGAAGCAAGATAAAAATGAGAAAAAGGATCGATATGAAGGTTCACGGACTCAAAAGAAGTTTATATATTTGTTGAACAAATTTACTTACAATGTAAAGATATCACGATATATGTATTCTACAAATGCATCAATTCATTATTACCAAAATAATTATATTTTAATGATTAATTTAAAAATTAATACGAAAGTATTAATACAAAAGCATTAATACAAAAGTATTAATATTTAATCATACAGAAACGGTTATACAGAAGACAAATGTTTTTTTGTATGATCTTGGGAGTTGACGTAAGGTTTTAATGTCAGCCGGTAAAGCTTTTCAGAGCATGCAACAAGAGTTGTAAGTTATGTTTTTATCGTGCACTGTTAACTTGATGTCTGATTATTATGGCTATGTTACGACGCGTATTTCACGTGATATGAGCCGATCCGCATGTTTAAACAACGTTTAAAGCACTCTTCCCGTTGTCGTTGCAGCTCGCGACATGATGAAGAAGAAGATGCTGCTGCCGGTGCTGATGCTGCTCAAGCTGAAGATGAAGGCGCTCACCCCGATCCTGCTGGCGCTGATCGGCCTGAAGGCCACCAAGGCGCTGGTGCTGAGCAAGATCGCCATCCTGCTGGTGGTGGGGTTCCTGGTGGTGCAGCTGTGCAAGAAGCTGGGCATGGCCATGCCCATGCCCATGCCCATGATGCCCGAGATGCCGCCGGCGACGGCGTACGGTGCGCCCGCGCCGGCCCCGCCCACCGACTCGTACGCCCCCGCCGGCTGGGACAGCAACGGCAACGGCAACGGCGGCGCGCAGGGCGGGCCCTACTCGCGCGTGTGGACCCCCACCGACTCCCACCAGATGGCCTACAACTACTACGCCCAGCAGCACGGCTCCTCCCAACAGCAGCCGCAGGCCGCGCGCAAGTAGAAACCGAGAGACGGACCAGGACAAAGCACTACCATCCTCAGCGGAGTCACATGGATTCGAGACGAAACGCTCAACGACGCTTACTTCAGAAACGAGAGAAGACTTACAATACCAATGATATCCAGGGGAAATATCTTATTTCTGCATAGCTCCTAGTATTAAAATGGTATAAAGTGAGCTTCAGAGAACATGCATTTCATACTTGACGCTCGATGTGTTTAAGAAATTCCCGCTCTAAAACTTGATTGTCGATTTAGATATGCCCAAGATGACGTGCCCAACTTTTCAAAATCGTACGCACCAGAAGCAGTTACTGTATCAATACATTTTATTACTGTCGAAAATCATTTTCAGATTTTCAAGATAGTGGTAGGCCTCTAACTTAATTAGTTCAGTGTATAAGGATATACTTTCTACCATCAAATAACAAAATCATCCACGTACTAATTTTTCAAGGTTTCGTCTTGCGCTCTTGGAGTTTCCACAGATATTATTATCAATAACTTAACAAATGGATGTAATGAGCGACAATGAACACAATGCCAGCCCAGCGCTTTGAGGGAAGTCCCGTGATTTCGTTGTGGTTTGTGTGGCTCGCCGTCCCTGCCGCCCTCCCCCGACCCCGCGCGCCGCACCCCCATACCAAAGAACGCCCGTCCACGTGGCAGAGCCCAGCCAGCGTGCGGTCGCGGACCTTTATTTATTTCTGTACAAATGCTCTCTGATACGTAATGAGAAGTTGTTCAATAGATATCATGTATGTGAATTATTTATTGTTTAAACAAATCTTTCATATTTTTAATAAACGTTTTTCATACAACTATCGTCATTTTTATTTTTGTTTCCATATCACCTACATTTTACTCTCAAATAAGCATAGAGGTGAAGAAAATCCTATGGTTATCTTTGCATCTGGTAAGTCATTTTACGGCATTACACTCTCAGATTCTTAGAGAAAGTTGTGAAGATTTTTTTCATTTTGTTTGTATCCTTTTTTCCGTATCTTATCTTTAACAATAGTAAACAAATTTTACTACTTTTCAAAAACCGACTAAATTTACTTAAATTTATGTTGTGTGAGAGTGATGTATAAACTAATGGATATAAAAATTTCTGGCTAATTTCTAAAGTAAAAGTAATATTTTTCAATACATAAGGAATGAAAGTAAATGCAGCTTCTTTACTATTTGTTAATTAGAAAATTCTTTGCACATTTCGGCGCTATACACATTTAGTTAATATTCTGCAAATGAGATGTGCCAACAAAACGCTCAACTACTCTCATAGTGCCAAAGTGGTATTTTTCACTGGTTTTAATCCCGTTAACATTTTCTTTACAAATCTGCCAAATAGTTCAGATGCAAATGCTTCCTGGCACAATCCTAATAGTAAGTCCTATCACGTACTCGAAGGTCACTGGATCTGAAGAAGTATGTTCCCATCGCAAAAATCCGATATGTGAAACGAAGAGCTGAATACAACACAGGGGTTGATTCACTGCCCTCTTAAGCCACTGACATGGTTCGCCGGCATCTTTTGCCCTATTCACCTCGATCTCCAACCCGGACAGTGACACTTGCATACCTTACACATCCACCGCTGCCAAACACAGTACGTGCCGAAATTAGAGAAACAAACAGCGCGCGATAAAACGCTTACCGCCTCCCAACAAGGACTTTCCCCATCGGCGAGCTGGAAGTTAAGCGTTCGACCGCAAGAGGACGCCCTAGTCTGTCGCGCAGTGGGAAACCTGGAGCGATCGCTACTAGATGGCGCACGCTGTCCGGCGACGGAGCGGAGCGGGGCGGCGGGCGTCTTCGGTGGGCCTTCCGGGTGCGTGGGTCAGCGACCGCCCGCCCGCGTGGGACAGCCTCGCGATCGGGGGTTGCTCAGGGCGCGCGCGCACGCCTGAACTTGCCACCGGGAGGTCGCGGCTGGCCAGGGGGCTCCCGACGGGGCAAGCAAGGCGACAAAGCAGAACAGGCCAAACAGTGCGTTGTTGACAATCCAGTAAAGTGTGCATTACGCAGTATTATTACATGCCGCTAGATAAATGCTAGAAAGTAAGTGGACATAGTCAAAAGAAGACAGAATCGGCAAGACTACGTTGTTGAGAAACCAATACTGTAAATTACGCAGTACTAAATGTCGCTAGAAAATAAATGGAGGTATAAAGATGCGGATTTCACAGTCTTTTTTCCTCGCTCAATCTTTACGAAAAAAATGAAGTGCTGAAGAATGCATCAGTTATCGTGAATACCTCCATTCAGATTCAGAAGGGAATAAAATTCTAACTACTTTTGACGTTCTAATCAATTATGCATCTCACCAAAACTTCTGTTTACAAACTCATTCAAGCCTCTATACTCACAAAAACGAACTCACTTCTTGAATTAAGTTGCTATATTGCCTCCTATCCTGTCTTAACTAACTCTGATACCCACATGACGACCATCATCATCATCATCAGCTGCAGCAGTAGCAGCATCATGAATATCATCAGGAGAAGCATTAATATTAATACATCAAATGATACATTTTCTGTTGCATGTTTTTCTCTAGCTGGATTTGTTTGAATTTGTTAACGCGAGTATCGCATCCAAGAGGAGTAGTGGCTCAAAGAGCTTCAAGCTATCCCCCACCAAACAGCCGATGATACTTTCCAAAAAATAATTGGCATTAATTATCTATAGAACATAAAGTCATTCAATTGCACAATTGATTACCTTATAAATATTAATAAATGAATAAATAAAAAAATAATTCAGTATAAGTAGACAAATTTGTAAACGAAAACAAAAAATCCGCTGCACACTACACATAAGCGCAACCCTCAAGAAAAAATCTGGTTGCGCCTCTAGTTAAGACTTTTTTTTCGTTCGGTCTACCCGTACCTGCAGCAGATCGACAATGTTTTACTCGCCGATGGGACGATTTCCGGCGCGCATGGGTGTGGACTTGATTATTTCGTGTTGCTGGGATCATCGTCTGCTAATGCCATTAGACCCTTAAGTATTGTGTTTATTTGTTCTTCAGAAGGTAGCGGTGATCTTGCCTAGCCGGATGGCGACATCTGCGCCGAACTACACGACGGTTAGCAGAGTTTTCACCAACAGGCACCGCACCAGCCGGGACAAGCTCTTAAGTCCCTGATCGGTTCCCGGCATGGGTGGTAGTGTAGTGGATGTTAGTATAGTTGTGTCTGTAAGGGGTGAGGATAGGACAAGGAAGAGGAAGGAAAGATCCCGCGCGGTCCGGAGCCCGTTACGGCATTGGCCTGGTGTTGATCGGAGAAACTACAGAAAACCACCAATCAGAACAGCCGCCCGTCAGAATTCTCCTCCAGACAGTGGCTGAATTCGATCTAGCTACTTAACTAGAGTCGAAAATCCTTCCACCATGGGGACTCAAACCGTAGCAGGCACTGCAGTGCCCACAGTTGATATCCTGAGCCACGGGCGGGGGCGGGGGCGTGGTCGGGGGTGGTGGGCGTGGCCACCCCCCGAGCAGGGGCTGGCGCGCGTCGGCGACCGCCGTTGCCCCGGTCACTGGCGGGTCGTTGACTGCGTGCCCCAGTGAACCCGGCTGCCCGGCAGCAGGCAAGCAGGCGGCAAGCGAGCAGGCAGGCAGCAGGCAGCGCGATTCCGGAAGCGGCGGCGAGTTGCAGCGGCGGCCACGGCCGCAGCCGCGCGCGTCACGTCGACCGGCCGACCGGGCGGGTTGCACGCGCGGCGCGGGTCGGGGCTCCTGGCGTGTGGGAACGGGCAGCGCGGCTGCGCACTTCGTTGCAAGTTGGAAAGAATAATATCGTTCAACTGAGAGATAAAACCCCCGAATGAAAATAAACAACTATTACTTACAAGCGGACCCGGCAATTCATTGACTGGTTGATTTTTTCGTGTTTCCGGATGCGTCAACGGCTTTGGCCATTAATACCGTAAGTGTAGTGCATGTTTTCTCGGGAGATGGGGGTGATCTTTCCCCGCTGGATAGTGAGATCCAAAGCCGACCTACCGTCCGCTAGGGGGGTTTCCCCCTAACCAGGACCAGCGAGGCACCGCCCCAGCCGGGACAAGCTCTAAGCTCCCGACCGATCTCCCGGAATATGTGGTAGTGTAGTGCATGTTAGTGTAAGTGTGTGTGTGTGTAAGGGGAGAGGAGACGACAAGGAAGAGGAAGAAATGATCGCGCGCGGGCTCTGTTGCCCGTTTGTTAGGGAACTGCTCCGGCATTCGCCTGATGTTGATTGAAGAAACCACGTGAAACTACCGACCAGAGCAGCCGACCTCTAGAATTCTCCTTCAGACAGCGACTGAATTCGACCTAGGTGAAAGCTCTGATATCGAAAATCCTGCCGCCGACAGGACTCCAACCTAGGACCACCCGGTCAGAGGTGCAGTGACATCAGTTGAAGTACTGAGCTACCGCTCCCGGTTGCAAGTTGGAAAAAATATTATCGTTCAACTGAGAAATAAAACCCCCGAATGAAAAAAACAACTATTACAAGCGGACCCGGCAAGGTTTCGCTATTGCAGCGTATTAAATAAATACAATTTAAGTTGAAAATCAATTTATTCAGTGATTATTAAATACGTATTAATTACACTTTACTATATTGACTTTAAAATATTGGAATAATGTTGTGTACTGCCAGAATGTGCATCTTCCTGCTTTCTGGATCATAACGTTGATGTTAATGGATATTATGAGTCGAAGCGAGGCGTGTAGTTCAAGAAGATATCCATAGATCGCACTTCAAGCAAGATCCTCTGGAACGACGTAGATCATACCTCGTCGATTAACAATGCAAAAAAGACATCCTCACTTATTCAAATAAATTCAAACTACTTTTTAAATACTCGCGATACAAATAAGAACGAGGTGTGAAAATTTCAGAAAAATCGTTGGAGTTTTTTGTGCGTATATAAGCGACAGACATACGCACATTCATTATATATATATATATATATATATATATATATATATATATATTTATATACAAACAAAATATGTACATATCATAAGACATCTTATTACAATACGAGATTGAAAAATTATCAAATGAGGCCACTAAGATGAGTTTGATTTTGTAACCAATCGAGTATTTAATAAAATGTTACGATAAGAATATAGTACATTTTGTAAAAATTCTAATTCTGCTTTGTGATTGAACTGGGCATCCTCGGCGACACCTTGTTACTTATGCCTTAGGCCCTTCCAAATATTCTAAAACGGATCGTATCACATCCTCTATAGTTCTCGATCAATACCCCGGCTATATACTGAGCAACGCGTGTCAGTCCATCCAATGAACTGAAACTAGCAGCACCCAATCAAAAAAACAAACAACAAAACTAAAAAGAATATTAAACACTTATATGAAGCCGTCCAAAAAATGCAACTTCTCCAATTTCCAAAAGTACATGGTTTTCAACAAAAATGAGACCTGAACTACTCTCATAAGCATTCTTTAGGCTATCCGAGTACAAAGTTCAATCAAAAAAATTGGAGCTATTGTTGAGTAAATTTTGAAAATGTTAATGAGGCTTTATGTAAAGTACCCCCAAACTCAAAATATTAGTTTTCAATTCAGAAGGTCACGAATTCATACAAATCAAAAGAGGAATATCAACTTTGGAGAAACTGGGCGGAAAGGTAGTGTTGAGCACAGACGAACGAATGGATGGACGAATGGACGGACGGACGGGTGGACGGACGGACGGGCGGGCGGGCGGGCGGGCCGACGGACGGACGGACGGACGCATTGTGACCGCCCGTTTTCTTAGATTCCGAAAACGTGTCACATACCGCCCTAAGAAAGCGAGGGAAAAGAATATTTTGAACGCGCGCCAACGCGGATGGATATTTGGAATGATAATTAGAATTTAGAACAAGAGAGACCGCCACCTTAGACCAAGGGCGAGACCGGAGGTCGGATGAAAGAAAAAGTTCTTTCTGAAGGTAGCAGCTGAACTGGGCGGACGTATGGAAAACGGTACGCCAGGAAGTGACATTGCAGCGGACTTCAGATTTGCAACTTTTTCGAGGAAAACTCTTCTAGAAGACCAGAAGAGGTAATTATTCTGTTATAAATTGATTTAAACATAATCTTAGAAGAAAGATAATAAGAAATGTTATGAATTTATAATGGAAGAATTAGGGAGTGGAGTTTTGAATAGATGGCAGTAATTAATAGCTTGCATTCATTTCTCTTTCCAGTTTTTTTCTCTCTCTACATGCTTTTCGTATATTTAAATACTCTCTTGAAGTTGGTGTTCATATAAAAAGGGGTGATCTCTGGATTCATTTTCACTCTGAATATCCAGTGGGTCATTAACTGTAATCGAAAATAAAGTAAAATACATATGAGAGTATTCAAGCATATAAAACTTGAACGAGAAGAAGAAGGCGATTTCTGGAGGAGCAACGGCGTTCTCAACCGAGGCCACGACGCTTCAAGGCCGAAGCAGCTCGGTGGAAAGGTGTAGAAGGAAGCAAAGTGGACTGCTCTACGCGGCCGAGAACACAGTAAGGTCGTTCCAAATAAAATGTTTTGTAGGGATAGGAGTGATTCAGTTTAATAAGAAAGCTCATTCTGTATCTATCACGTAGAAAGAAAAAGGAGGGTAACAGATTTACCACGCTTAAAAGATAAGAAAAGTAAAAGTACATTTGTTTCCGACTTCTAATACGTGAGAACAGAATCAATCTTTTCTTTCAAAAAGGATTTCAAGATCAAATATTGTAATATAGTGATTAAGAGTTTGTGTAAGAGTATAATTATAATAATAGTAATTCTCTGGATTTTAGAGAGAAAGAGTTTCCTTTTGTTGTAAAAGTAATGTTAAGGGAAAAGTATTAATTTTGATTTTCAATGTGTGTTTCTTTCAAATTTTGTAAAGTAATATTTTAACGATTCTTTTGAATTTCTGAAAGTGTGTTTGTTAAACAATTGGGTTGTAGATGAAAGTAGGAAATTGAGTATTGAGTTATTAGTGTGTGTTTTTTTTTTAGTCAAGAGTATTCTGTATTTGATTTTTTTTTCTGTGTGCCATTGTATGTATTTGTCATAGCAGCAAATATTTTTAGAATATATTCTGAATTTAGTGAAAAGTGATTCTCACCCGAGTTATTTGTAATTTTTGCATCCAATCCATAAACGATCTTCACGACCCTGCCCCTATTTTTTTATTTATTGTGTCCACACTGGGACGTCTATACTGAGCTAGTCGACCATCTGGTGAATTGTGTTCCACCCCCAAGACGTCTCAGGTCGGTGCTGGCCTCAGGCTTGTACCGCACACGACTGTGGTCTCGCAATTGGCGCCCATAAGCGGGGCTCGATTATTGGATGCATTTACGACAAACTCGATTTGGGAATAACTGAGACCAAAATTTGGTGTAACTAAAATTACTAGTACAATGGAATCACAGTTCACTAAAATTTCTGACAAGGTTGCAGAGTACAAGTGTGTTGAGAAAAGTGTGTTATTTCAGGAGTGTTTTTTTTTCGAAAAGGATATTTATTATATGAGAGTTTTATCAGTTTCAAATTGTCTGGTATTTCTGTGTAAAATATTTTTTGAGAGGTGTATGGTGTCTGGGAAAAGAATTGATTGATTCTAGGCAGCAAATAGATTCAAAATGGCAGATAAGTATAACGTGGCTAGGAATTTACCTACCGTGGAAGGAACTTCGAGGAATCAGATAGCGATAGGAAACTGGGGACAAGCACCAGGTACGATGATCGGAGGAAACGACACGAGTAGAATTAGGAGCGACAGGAGAAACTAGTGAGACGTCGCCGACAGAATCACAGCCAACGCCAACACGAGATCAGGATGAGGAAGAACGAAACCTCGAGAGGGCTAATTCAATGATGCAACGATTAATAGGTCAATTTATGCAACAATTAGATGTGAGGTTAGTCATGCAGGAGGAAAAAACAGAGGAAACCATAAAAAAATTAGGGGTTACTTTGGAAACCAAATTAGAGGAAAATAACTGCAATAAATGCATTGGAAACAAAATTCACGGAATTGACACGAAATTAGAAGAAAATAATAGGAAGTTAGAAGAAATTTAAAGCACAGTTTACTGAATTAGCGGAGCAGTGGAAGGTCGAATTTAAGAGCGAGGTTCACAAGAATTAGCACAGGAACACGAGAACTTAGAGAAAAATTCACGGAGCTGGGACTTGAATTAGAAGAAAAGTGGATCAAGTAACGAAAGAATTTGAAACGAGGATCGAAACACAATCGGATCTTATAACCGCCGTATCGACAGGCAGATTGAGGTAGAACAAGGGTAGAAAGTTCCAGAAATTAGTTACTGAACAAGTTCAGGTTCAAGCTAATAAATTAGATAGTGGAATAAAGGCTCTTTCTGAAAGGATGGCGTTCTACAACATCAAATTAATGCATATAAGAATGAAGTAGTAGAACTGAAAAATCAATTAGAAAATTTACCATCAAGTGGAGAAGTGTTCAGCCCACGTATGTTTCATTGCCGTGTACTCTAATTTCAGTCGCAGGAGATGAAAATCCATGTGTATTTATGAAAGAAGTAGATAATTCTTTCTTTAAATTATGTTCCGGACAGTAAGAAAACTCGAATCGTTTATCAGATGTTGCAGGGTAATGCACGAATCTGGCAGATAGTTTAGGAGAGTTTCCAAAACTATGGCCGAACTCAAAGAAAAATTTTATTCGAGATATTGGAATAACGAAACTCAAATCAATTTTAAAGTTAACGTAATGTATGGTACGTGGAAGAAGGGTACGATGTCCATGCAGGAATATGCAACGGAGAAATTAGCTTGTTCAAATTATGTACTCGACGATACCGATGAAGAAATTGTCTGTTTATTAATACGTCATTTTCCTTCCTCGACGCAAAATTTGCTTAAAAATCTCTTACCAATGTCCACTGAAAAATTAATAACGCAGCTAGGATTGTATGATGCCACTTTCGTGTATAATGAAAGGTTACAGAAAGCAAGGGCAAATGCTAATGGTCCGGTAAATGGTCAAGATAGCAGACAGCAACAACATAATGTAAGCAAACCAGAAACAGGAGAAACTTACAAACCGAAACATTACCAAGAAAAACAAACTTATACTAGACAAGACAGGACTCGTCTAGGGATAGAAATAGAAAAATTCTATTGATAGAGGAGTTTCCAACACAGAAATACAGGACCAGTACATCTCATGGACATGAGTCGGAAAATTAGAAAGGTTTGTTTCGACACGCCATCCGCCGCAAACCAAATAGAACAATCTAGTGAAGAAGAGGTGGCGATATTATCAATCGAATTAATCTCATTTGATGATGAACAGTCAACGATAATCTCAATGCATATCAGAAAAAACAGTTAACTGAAGTATTACTTAGGAATCAAAAGGTGTTTTGCAAAAACAAGAATCCAGTAAAAGATTTTCAATTCGAAATAGAATTAACAGATAAAACACCATTCACGGGTTACCAATATGTCATTCCAGAAAAACATAAGGGAAGAGGTGGATAAGCTCATTGCTACCATGGTCAAAGATGATATCATCATGAAGTCCAAAACCTCTTATCTAAATCCGATAGTGCTCGTAGAAAAGAGTAATGGGAAGATAAGGTTGTGTTTAGATGCAAGGCGATTGAATCAAGTTACCTTACCGTACAGAGACAGACCGTTGCGTGTAGAGGATTTAACTAATCAATTATCCGGCATCAAGTGGTTGAGTTCAACCGACTTCACTGCATCGTATTGGCAAATAGCGATAGCACCTGAATGTAGACAATATACAGGATTTATTCACCGGGGAATTTCGTATGTCTTCAAAAGAATGCCATTTGGACTCAAGAACAGTGCATCTGCTCTTGTACAATGTTAACAATATCATTGGCAGAGAGATGTCCAGCGATGTTTTTATCTATATTGATGACGTGCTTGTGTATTCTAAGACATTTGAAGAACACATGACTAAGCTAGATATTTTGTTGAAACGTCTGATTGAAAATAATTTACAACTGAATTTGGAGAAAAGTAATTTCTGCACTAAACAAGTTAAGTTCCTGGGTTATGATGTGACAGTTAACGGAGTCAAAATGAATATGGAAAGATGCGAGAGATAGATAAAAAAAAACACGAAACAACTTAAAAGTTTGTTAGGTTGCGTCAATTATTACGCCAGATTTATTCCTAATTTCGCCATGCACATTGAAATATTTCTTCCGTTGCTGCAAAAGCACACTAGATGAAAGTGGGAATACAATCGGAAAGTACAATTCACAGTTTGCGACCATTTAAAGAATGAAATAAGTGGCAAAATGATGAAACAAACAGATAAAGTAACCGACAAGAATCATGTTAAAAGGAAAATAGAAAACAAGAGGGAGAAAGAAGGAGGAAAAGGAAGAAGGAAGATGAGGAAGAAGAAAAGGAGTAGGAGTACAAGAGGGAAGAAAACAAGATTGCTCGACATTCTAGAATCAAGAAAAAAGAAGAGCATAAATTTTAGTGAAAAGATTTTACGGCATATGAAATCAAATTCCATAAAATCTTTTTTTCGAAAGAAGGTTATGTGACCGCCCGTTTTCTTAGATTCCGAAAACGTGTCAATACCGCCCTAAGAAAGCGAGGGAAAAGAATATTTTGAACGTAGCGCCAACGCGATGGATATTTGGAATGATAATTAGAATTTAGAACAAGAGAGACCGCCACCTTAGACCAAGGGCGAGACCGGAGGTCGGATGAAAGAAAAAGTTCTTTCTGAAGGTAGCAGCTGAACTGGGCGGACGTATGGAAAACGGTACGCCAGGAAGTGACATTGCAGCGGACTTCAGATTTGCAACTTTTTCGAGAAAACTCTTCTAGAAGACTAGAAGAGGTAATTATTCTGTTATAAATTGATTTAAACATAATCTTAGAAGAAAGATAATAAGAAATGTTATGAATTTATAATGAAGAATTAGGAGTGGAGTTTTGAATAGATGGCAGTAATTAATAGCTTGCATTCATTTCTCTTTCCAGTTTTTTTCTCTCTCTCACATGCTTTCGATATTTAAATACTCTCTTGAAGTTGGTGTTCATATAAAAAGGGGTGATCTCTGGATTCATTTTCACTCTGAATATCCAGTGGGTCATTAACTGTAATCGAAAATAAAGTAAAATACATATGAGAGTATTCAAGCATATAAAACTTGAACGAGAAGAAGAAGGCGATTTCTGAGGAGCAACGGGTTCTCAACCGAGGCCACGACACTTCAAGGCCGAGCAGCTCGGTGGAAAGGTGTAGAAGGAAGCAAAGTGGACTGCTCTACGCGGCCGAGAACACAGTAAGGTCGTTCCAAATAAAATGTTTTGTAGGGATAGGAGTGATTCAGTTTAATAAGAAAGCTCATTCTGTATCTATCACGTAGAAAGAAAAAGGAGGGTAACAGATTTACACGCTTAAAAGATAAGAAAAGTAAAAGTACATGTTTCGACTTCTAATACGTGAGAACAGAATCAATCTTTTCTTTCAAAAGGATTTCAAGATCAAATATTGTAATATAGTGATTAAGAGTTTGTGTAAGAGTATAATTATAATAATAGTAATTCTCTGATTTTAGAGAGAGAAAGAGTTTCCTTTGTTGTAAAAGTAATGTTAAGGAAAAGTATTAATTTTTGATTTTCAATGTGTGTTTCTTTCAAATTTTGTAAAGTAATATTTTAACGATTCTTTTGAATTTCTGAAAGTGTGTTTGTTAAACAATTGGGTTGTAGATGAAAGTAGGAAATTGAGTATTGAGTTATTAGTGTGTGTTTTTTTTTTAGTCAAGAGTATTCTGTATTTGATTTTTTTTTCTGTGTGCCATTGTATGTATTTGTCATAGCAGCAAATATTTTAGAATATATTCTGAATTTAGTGAAAAGTGATTCTCACCTGAGTTATTTGTAATTTTGCATCCAATCCATAAACGATCTTCATGACCCTGCCCCTATTTTTTTTATTTATTGTGTCCACACTGGGACGTCTATACTGAGCTAGTCGACCATCTGGTGAATTGTGTTCGCCACCCCCCCAAGACGTCTCAGGTCGGGTGCTGGCCTTACGGCTTGTACCGCACACGACTGTGGCTCGCAGCATATACAGAAGTTTTATTGCCGAATTCGCCATTTTACGGTCCATGATTACGATACTTCCTCTTCCTACGAAGTAAGTGAGAGAAAATAAAAATAACTTAAAAAAGAAAAGTTGTGTCGCTCCCCTTCCCTCGCCGCCTCGACTCCGACACCTTGGCGCGCCGCCGAAAAACCGAGGACGACTATTTTTGGCAGGAGGTGGCGCTCGATGCGGCGGTGACGAGGCATCGCTCCCTCGCCCACCGAGGTGTTGCAGTGTTACGTTTCTGTGTGTCGTAATGAAGCGAAGATCGCGAGAGCAACTATTTCAGGAACGGCTGCGATGTTGTGGCGACACTTACGGTGACTGGTAACAGTCACACAAGCGTTGAAAAAACATTTTCGATAAAATGTACCATCTTCATAATAAACTTTCTTAGCTTCTTTACGTCGTTTGTTCGTAAAAGATATGAACATTGAAGATCACGATACTTGTCACTGTTGATCAAAATGATGGGTAGCGGGAAATTATTTCTTGGCTAAACAATATTACATATTGTTAAGTCATAACAATGATGTGGTAATAAGTTAAGACAAAATCACAATTTGTAATATAATATCATCAGAAGGGGTCTACTGCGAATGGACTACAGTAGCAGCGGATCCATGTATCACGATATCGACATCGCATGAACGTTGGAAACTACAATGCGCGAGTAGGAAGTGAACCATGGAGGTGAGCACGATATCGAAGTGCAGTTTATTGAGTGCTGTGCATGTACGACATTCTATTAGCATGTGCCAAAAATGTTCCCTCATGTTTTCCGATTAATTACTTTACCGCAAAAAATGGTACGCTTTAAGTACGTCGCTTCGCTTGCACACCGATTCCAAGGTTTCCAAGTAGATACGAACCTCATCGGATGAAGTAAATTAATTATCTAGAACATCAGACCTGAGCTTCTAGTCGATCCAGAACGACTGGTCGATCATCCAGTATTTTTGTCGCCCGTTAAAATTACTGTTCACACTCGTACATTGCTTTCACGATAACGAAGTTATTTATTTGTGCGCTTTTACTGAAATGAAGCGTTGAAACCCGTGGCTGACTTACGAAGTAATCGATAACAGAATTGTCTCTTCAATTTTAGGAGGGCTCACTTCATGAGCTTGATTAAGGGTGCAAGTTATTCTTTCGGCTTTTAGGTTCAGGTAAATACACTAAAAGGTACAGTAACTAAATAATTAACACTAAATAAAATAACATACGTGTTGTGTTCTTCTGAACTGTATATTTCAGTAGAATAAATGTAAGAAATATTTTATCCGCCACTATTGGTTGATAATATAACGTGATTTAGTTCTGTTAATATTCAACTAATTAAATATTACAAATCACTTTTCTTTTCAGCTATGAAACGATCACACTGCAAAGAAAGTTGCCTAGAATTGGAAAATATTATGTTACAACGTGAATTCTATGATCATCTCACCCTAAGGGACGGACTTTCTTCTTGCACTATCAGCAGCTGGTAATGAAAAAGCTTTCAAAAATCGAACAGGATACGCTGCACGCGAGCAACAGGACGCTGTTAAGGAAAGGAAGTGGCGCGGAGATTCGCCCGGCGAGAAAAGGTTGGAAACCTCTCGGAGGCAGGTACAGGTGGGGCGGTGGCAGAGCCAGGGCAGGGCTGGGGCGGGCGGCTCAGCATCCTTATCTGATTTACGAGCGGGCGGCAGCGGGCTGCAGGGCGCTCGCCCGTCGATCTCGAGCCGCCCTCTGCGGGGCGGGCGCCTAGGGCTTTCAAAGCAGACGGCAACTGGGGCGCTGGTCGGTGGCTTCCGGGTCGCCAGCGAGGTCGATGCCTCTGGCGACATAACGCCGAAGAACTGATATGAATCAGCCCCTGGGAGGGTAAATAATTGTAATCTATATTGTTGTTCGTGGGATTTGGTCTGTAAATGAAACAATTATTTGTTTGTCGACATTTTGGAATTATATTTCTCCATCTTCATGGTTTATTTACATCAACAATACGATTAGAACTACACAACACACAATAAACATGACCAAATACATGGGAATGAATAAGCAAGAAAATAATCATGCTCATGTTAGTAAGGTAGGTTTCGTTTGAGATGTTTTTATTATTTTCTTGTTTGTTTCATCGTATTTGGTCATATTTATTGAGTGATACGTTACTCTAAGCTTGTAGTTGATGTAATACAGACCCCAAAACCGAGGAATATACTTCCAAAACGTCGGCAAAGTGAAATAAATGTTTAAATTACGGACCAAATCCCATGAATAACAATATGGATTCTACAAATGATGGTCGTGAAATAGAGAATACAATTACTATTGCTGTTAAAATCATAGAATTACAATATATATGATACAAAATCACTACCAAGAAAGATGTAGTGATTATCACAGCTAAGACGTAACTTCTTAAATATTTATAATATAACTAACGCAAATGAGTTTTCTAAAACGTGATTCAAAAATAACTACAGCATTGCATGTCAATACCGACACATCAAATAGGTTTGTAAAGATGTGAAAATCGATGAAATTCATTTCTGAACATTTGTCTTAGTTCTTTAGAATATTTGTTGCCTGTTATATTCCGTGTCAACACGACGGCAGTGTATCTATTGACATTAACGTTTAGAGATTGGAACCTTATTTTTTCATAATTAACGATTTAAAATACTTTTATTACACCTCCCGCAATTTTTTTTTTTTTTTAAAGCAACATACGTTTTTGAATGCTAATTAAAATCTTTCTCAAAAATATTCCATCATTAAAACATTATAATCAGCGCCAATTTCAGTTTTTTTGCATATCATTCCTCAAATTGAGGAAAAATAAATAAATGGTATTTAAGAAAAATTTCACAGATCAATTACGTGTTGCTGAATTTGCCGGTAAAATTTTCTCCCATCAGGATGTAGAAGAATGTTTAATGCACATGAAAGCATTTAACAAAATAATTACTCGTTAATTAAACTAAACATCTTCATTTTGTCAATCTACACCAGTAGAAATATCTTTTCGTCACTTAAATATATATGGATTGCTCATGTCATATTTCTCTATAGAGATAGGAAAAAATAGGTTACAAATTACTTAAAAAATGAAATTTTGATAAAATAGCAATAATAGATGCGCACTATTATTTGTAAACCATTCATGTTCATGCGGTTATTTTAAAACACTAGACACCTATTAAGCTACAACTTCAACCACAAATGTGCAATATATATCCTTCATGTTTGCGACTTTTTAGGTTTGGCATAAACACTGTTTGCATAGAAGCGTGACTCATGACTCAGGCGACGGGGAAGGGCAGCGAGGATGATGACGGACGATGACGGTGAAGACGAAGGTATGGAGAGGAGCCCGAGGATGGAGGGAGTATTTTTTGGCTAACAGCTAAAGACATTGATAAATGGAACAGGGCCTTGAACGTAGTCTATCTGAAACGAATCAGAAATGTTAGATGTGTTGAAGTCATTCGAGTTGTGTTAGCTTAACAAAACAATACCAATTTGACTCCCTTCGTTCACATTTCAAATCAACAGCGAGGCTACCCGAACTCTGGAGTAATGAAAAGCATCATGATCCACTAACGTAAATTCTGCGTCTATACTCAAAAATGTAGTTATGGGTATCTCGACTGCCCTTGCGTAACTACAAGTTAGATTATTGTAGTAAATACGAGCATTCAACAAGCGTTTCTTTCATTCATGCAGTTGCCAAAGCAGTTGTCAAAGAAAAAACTTGTCAGTGGGGATTCTCTGGATATCCCTTGAGAGTCAATTAAACGAAATAATACAGAATGTAGTCCAAGATATAATGAAGTGTTGATCGAAGTTGCAGGGCGGGGTGAAGGCGTTAAGACTGAGGTGCATTGGATCAAAGCTGGTACGATAGGATGCAAGGCAGCGGGTCACAGAGGGAACGATGGGCTGAGAATTCTGGATCTGAGGAGCAATGAGCTAAGGAATTCAGGAGCTAGGGAGCAGAAGATGAGCGACGAACTGTGAGATCTAACGAAAATAGATAGGCTGAGATCACCGTCTTAGAAACGATGAGCAGGAGAACGTGAGCTGGGAAGCGGAAATTGAGCGATGACTGAGATTTTGATGAGCAAAAGAAAGATCCGAGGAGAGATGAGCTCGGAAGTAGTCTGGAAGCACTTAACTGATAAGCGACGAGGAGAGAATGACTGAGCTGGGAACGAAGATCCAGGCAGTAAGGGGAGGTAGATAAAATCAGCCGAGGGTGAAGAGCTGGGAGAGAGTAGCTTGAGGAGTCAATTGTCAGGAGGCTGGGGAGCGAGGAGCAAGAAGAACAGGGAGCCGATGAGCGTGCAGGACATGAGCGAGTTGTACTGACTTGCTATATCAAAGTGTAGTGGGTCCATGGAGCCTCACTCTTTATATTTTGGGTTAAATAATGGTGGTTGCGCTACTCTCAGAGACTCTCCAGCCGGGGAGTGAAGCACACATATAACTACGTTTTCACAGTTTAAGAAGGAGGTTTATCGAACCTGCACTAGGAAAACGCAGATATAAAGAGATACACAAATCTTCTGCCACTGTTGAGAAAGACGAGCAGTGAAACTGCCTACCTTAATTCTCAATAATGTCGAGCACATAAGTCAGTACACTTAAAGTACACTCAAGTACACTTTACTCATGGTATCGGCCCCTTGAGCCCCTCTGCTTCTCTCTAGGGACTCTCCAGCCGAGGGCAGTGAAGCGCGCGCGTGAGCCCTTCGCCAACGCTAACGAGCGACGTTCCGCGAGGGCCGCCACCGTCGGCGGAAGTCACAAATCGCACGGCACGCCGCCCCGGGGCTCACTCACGAGGAGCACGGATTTCCACCGCAGCGGCGCCGCCCGCTCGTGTCACCTCTTATCAGCGCGAGCGCCGCGACCGGCAAATGAATGGACGCGACACGCTCGGATTTTCCACCACTTTTCCATCAGCGCTATTACACGGGCCAGGTACCATTCATCATTGTTTTGAGAGACCAGCACAAGATATACGAAGCAAAATTAGTACAATAGAAAGTTGAAAATTGATTCGATTTTATCATTCGAATTTCATAATTATTCGAATTTCCTTCATTCATCTTTCATCCTTTAATATGTATTAAATGAATGAATGCCTTGTTGAAGTGGCGAGACTCAGGCCATGAGACCTCTTCTGTCTGATCACGCAAATTTCGTTACGCTCCTTTCACCTACTACGGAGCAAGATTGTACTATTTGGCCCAAACAGGAAATGTGAATTTAGCTCAGAGGCTTCATTTAGGTTTGAGGATCTTTACATGCAGTAAATCTACTAACATGGACAGTCGACTCTACTTCTCCTCCGAAGGAAGGCGTGCGAAGAATTTTTTTCGCTGTGAAAAGTCCACGGTTTCGATGGTGTTTGAATCCGCAAACTTGGGTATTGGTCCGTATTGGGCATTACAGGGTCGGATTAATCCGAATTTTGCCACCTAGCGGTATTCATAAGTCCCGATTTTTGTTTATTATCCACGCCTGGGGATAAGGGAGACATGGCGAGCAGGACGTATTCCCATTACCAATGCGTCTACGATACTTAATTTCATGTTGTTGATGCACTGGAATAACAACGAACAATCACAATATTATGAGCTCGAAAGGGAGAATGAAATATCAATAACATTTTATTAAATCACGTTCATTCTCAATTTCCAATTCAAAGAGGGATGCTGAGAAACAAAGACACGAAGAAAATTGGCAAGGTCAGATATAAAATCTAGTTCGGTTAACGGAGCCTAAATCGGTTAAAATTAGATACTGTAATGGTACGTCTTGCCTACTTATCCCAAATCTGTATGTAACCGCACCACGTTGCGGCGACATATGAAATAAAACGACTATACCTTGAATCTCTACTCTATATAAAATCTATACAAATTTATGCCCTGCTAACTTTTGCCTCCTTTATCTAAAACTGTGCCCGTTACTTAGCTATTCCTTCAATGTTATAAAACTATTGAGCGTGAGGCTGTGGTTGGCCTGTACAGGAGCCTAACGAGATACTTGGACACTTGGGCGTAGGTCACTGTTTAATACAAAATCACGAAATCATATCATATGGCTTACTGTCGAACCAAATACGTCCGGCATTATTTATTCTTTTCTGGTTTTCACTCTTCCACACTCCGCTGGAGACATAACAACAAAACATACACAAATGCACAAATAAACAACAAACACAATACCTGAAATACATAAAATACATTACACTTACTATTTACACAATCGACAAAAAACAAAACAAATCATTCACACTTGAATGCGCATCCCATTCTGTCTGAATATAGCCTATTATTATTTCCGCAAAACTTGGTCTTGTACATTAAAATCTAATCTGTTCTTTCTTCCCATTTATGTGAACTCATTAAATTACGCAAAGTTATTGCACTTTCCTTTCGTAGAAATCGGCCATCCGCGTAACGTCATTGTTCCATGTCACCTCCGTAGTATACATGTAGCATCCATTAATTCATCTCCCACAGCGTCCATCCATTTCCACACACGTTTGTTAACGACAAATTTACTTTAAATGAAGAATATCCTGATTAAAACTACTCACCAATTACTATACTAGTTTCTGTTAACTGCGACTACATATGGCGACAGTGTTCCATGAACACTGTTTTCGTGAATATATATAAATATCTCTTCCACGTTTTATCTTTCCATTAACTCGACAGTTACTAAACACGATATATTTCACTCTATTCACAAACTGAACGCAATTTTCTATTAAAATAAAAATTTTTGCGACGTTTCAACATGCATCCGTATTCAGCTTTATTTCGACCGCGCTCTCTTCGTCATTGTTGTGTCCGATCGTCAGCTCTTTATTCTTTTTAACATCACACGATCGCTGTTGCTTCTCCTACAAAATATTACATCATTTAATTTAGTTCACATTTTCTGTCTCTGGCGTAGCCCTCGAAGTTTCCCAACGTTGCGACTGTTACCATAATTTTCTAAATGATTTATTCTGTTGGTTCTTAAAGTTTTGTTTGTATTGCTTCATGCGTTCTCTTAATTTCGCCACAAACACCTTTTGATTTACTGAACCTTAAAGCACAACAATGGCTATCATGTCTGTTTACAAGCTGGAATTTATACTTATACAAAATGTTCATATCTTTCGAACGCGTGATGCGATTTCCTTCAAATAACTTAAAACGACTTCGCTACATGAACGCTACTGCCCTATCTTGTCCTAATGTGAATTTGTCGCGTTTTCCGTTTACTTCAAAAACTACGCTACGCGACATCGCCTTCATCTGTTTTTACAGTTCTGTTAATGTTATGCATTTTCTATTTATTCTTTGACTTGTGCCTTATTCTTGGGGGAATCATGAATATTACATCTCCCCGCCTAAGATGTCGCTCCAGATATGACACCGTCATGATGAGTCTACATCTAGCATTACACATTGTTGGTCCGTTTCTTTACCACGTATCCTTCCACTGGCACCTGTTACAGTTCAACGGCCATCGTTGCCTGTGTTGGTGAACTTGATCTGCACTAACAATGCGTCTCTGAAGTACACAACACTACCGTTTCCTGCTGTTTGCAGGACACATCTGCAATGCTTGCAGTGGCACTGCATTAGTCGGTACGCTCTACCGTCGTCTATCGGCACTGTCACTCGCTACACCTGCTACTTCTTCACGGTCTTGTAGTGTACCTCGCATTTACTTACAACTAAATCTACCCTAAACAATCTTGCTTTCTGCTTATAATACTATTCTACTATATTACTACATACAAACTCCTTCTCACCACATAACCTTACAGACTGGCTTCTTATAATTTAACATTAAATAGGTTTTGAATCTATTCTTGTCCTCGATCTGCTATTACAGCATTATTGCTATTGAGTACTCTCGTGCTAGTATACGGACCGTCGTCTATCGGAAAGAATTTCTTAAACAATCTTCTGATCGGATGAGGACGAGTGCGGCGAGCGGACTAAAACCTGGTCCCCTACATAAATTGTCCCCGACAGAAATGTTTCTGAGCCTGCTACGCTGTTTTGCCGACTTCCGCAACTGGTCATACACTATCTTCTGATCGGTAGTCACTTGTTCTAAACCGCCGATTTCCGGTGATTTCACGTCATCGAATGGCCTCTTCTTCTTGGCACCGAAGTGCGCCTCCCATGGTGTTACATTGATACTTGAGTGTGGTACTGCATTTAATCTTGTTCAGCACCGGAACGGCTTCGAACCACGCTCGGTGATTTTCCGCGATATACCCGAAACAAACGTGACATTCTATCACTCTTCGCTTGGGTTGCTCTGTGATGTCGAACTGCCGTGAGATGGACGGAAATCCCTAACGTTTCCATCTCTTCTTTCCATCTTCCGCTGTGAACTGTACTCTGTCGCTCAATATCTTAGTCGGCTTCCCACACATTTCTATAAATCGCTTCACTTGCCGTATACAGTTGGCGGCACTGGGCTTTCTTATCGGAAATATCTGCACAAACTTAGAAAACATCTATTATTACCATTAGGTGCTGGTTTCCAAACTTGGTCTTCGGCAACGGCCCATAAATCCACCGCATACAATTCCCGTGGCCTCTGCGTGAAAATAGGCTGCCATTCACCTGCAGCGTCTGTTCGGCTGTTTCGTCTTTGACAGACGTCACAGGAACTCGCTATTTGTCGCACCTCTCTTCCCATATTCGGCCAGTAACAGTAATCTGATAAGATTTGTGCGATTTTCCACCTCCAAAATCGCCCATAATGTTCATGTGGACGTGGCCAATTCCTTGCGACTTTCTTCAGGTATCCATATTCGAATTTCTCTCGGCCCACCAATTTTCTTAACAAGATTCCTTCATAAATCTTCCAATTACTTGCGTCCTTGTCTTTCTCTCTGCGGATTCGCCTTCTATCGTACGGCTGGCCATCAATCAACTTGCATATTTCCTGCACGAACACGTTTCGCTGTTGCATATTGATAATTGCTCTTGTCGTCCATCGCGGCCAATTTCTCTCACCCGAATGACTGCCATCACACTATCCAGGGCCTTTCTCTTTCACCTTGATTCTTGACAAGTAATCTGGCAACAGGTTCTTCGGCCTTCGCAATATTCGATCTCGAATTGAAACTGTTGCAGCCACAAAGTCCACCGTAACAGTTTGTCATTATGCGTGGCTTCTCATCAAAAATATTAGTGCCTTATGGTCCGTAATTATGGTAAATGGGCGCCCTACTAGCAATGTTCTGAACTTCTGGGTCGCCCACAATAGCAAGAGCTTCCAACTCTGTCGCGCCGTAATTCATTTCGCTTCCTTTTAGTGCGCGACTGTCCAAAGCCATCATCTGTTGTCGCCACATTCGCCCAGTTGAACAGCACAGCCCTAGAGCGAATCCACTGCTGTCCGTCTGTACGTACATTCTACGTCGAAAATCCGGATATTGTACTATATACGTGCGTTCGAAAGCGCTCAGCAACTCCTCGAATGCTTCCTGGCATTGTTGCGTCCACTGCCATTTGCTTCCTTCTCAATCAAGTGCAACAGTGGTACTACCTTTGCGAGTAATTCTTTACGAATCGCGCGTAATAGTTACATATTCCAAATATCCGCCGCAATCCTCGCACATTTTTGGGTGGTGTAATTTCGAATTATCTCCTTTATTTTCCTGCATCTTCATCCCGCACTTGATATTTCGTGCCCCATGAATTGCACTTGCTGACGACAAAACTCGCATTTCTCTAAATTCAATTTCAAGTTGAACTCTCGAAAATCTCTAATAATTTCTCACTTCTCAGGTGCGATTCCAAATCCTTCGAAAACAAAATAATATCGTCAACGTACATCACCATAGTGCTCTTCAACTCAACCGGGATTACATCGTTCAAATATCGGATTAGCGCTGCTCCAGAATTTTTCAATCGAACGGCAGTCTCGTAATGAATACACCGTCCTTCAAATTTGAAGCTGATGTATTGTTGGCTTCCTGCTTCTACCTCGATCTGCCAGTACGCGGATGAAAATCTAACGCGCTGAAGATTTTGGCTCCTCCTAACTTCATCACCATTTCATTTACAGTTGGGCGTTTCATACCGTGGAATCGTGACCATGTTGAGTCTTCTCGCGTCTAGACACAGACGAATGCTTCCATTTTTCTTCACCACTACGACCAACGGACTTATATACGGTTATTGCTTCGGACAACGCCCTTCTGCTCCATTTCCTTAATAAGTTGGCGCGCCTGCTCATGGTACACTTGTGGTACGGGATATTGTTTCGTAGAGAACGGCGTCGTATCTTTCAACTGCAGCTTGAACTTATAGCCCTTCACCGGCTCTGACGACTTCAAAAACACTAATAAATTCTCTTAACAGTTGACGAACTCTTACCGGACAGCCTTCCTGATCGATGACCTCTCCGCAGCCCTTTCTACATTTTGGAGAATTTCTTCATACTAGCTTGCAGTTCGTCCTCCTTCCGCCTCCGCCCCATCAAGTTCAGCGACCACTGACCTACTTTCAATAGAACCTCGTGACTTGAGCATTATCTGCCTTGCTCCTACGTCCACGACGGCTGACAAGCATCCAGTGCGTCCATCCCCACGATGACGTCACGGATCAGCCCCGACAACGATTGCTGCTACCTCGATCGTTACTTCTCCCAAATCTATCTCCAACCAGATTTGTTTCCCTGCAGTGTTGGCTGCCTTCCTATTCGCCATGATCACGCGAAGCTTCCGCGTCGGTAATTCAATCAACATGTGCCCTTCCTTTTGCACCTCTACAAAATTCCTCCGACACTGCCTAATACTGCGCCCGTATCTACTAGCGCCCGAACTTCTCTCCCGTAGCACCTGCCTTGCAAAATCAGCATTTGCTCGGCCCTGCGCCTTCCGTTGTTTCTTCTCTCAGCACCGTCACCTCCAACGACAATACTCGCTATGGCCTCAATCGTTACGATATTTCTTCGTCTCGTTTGGTTCGACCACTTTCGCCCCAAACGTGTTTAGTTTCCTTCCTAGGTACTGATTCCCATCGGCCTTGCGCTCCTTCCGCCTTCGCTTGGTTATGATCCCGGACCTCTTGTTCCATTCGTTCCGCGCCTGCTCGTTCGCCGTCCTTCGGCTTTGGTTTTTGCTGCGCCTGCCCGTCTTGCGCCTTCTCTTCCCTCCTCGAGGCTTCTCTTTGCGCACCTCTACTGCGCACACATTATCTTGCCGATATCGCCCTCCGTTGTATCGGTGGTTGCCATTTCCGTTCCCGGATTCGGAGCCTTCCGTCACGCCCGTCCCGTTCATTGTCGTCGTTCGCCTGCTCGAACCGACTTACTTTCTCTATCAATGCCTCTATGGTTTCCGGCATATTATTCCATAGTAAGTTTCGTATTCCACTCGGCATTTGTCGAATCAGAATTCGAATAACTTCGGCTGGGTTGAAATCTTCGCTACATACTTTAAACGCGCTGACTTTACGAGTGACAAAGTCGCTCATGGTTTCGGCGTTCCCTTCGATATCGTTCCGACATCAACCGGTATTTTAACTCGAATCGGTGGTGTTGGTTCCAATACCTTTCTAAAATTCTCGCGCCATTCCCCATAAATTTGCGGTGTTGGTGTTGATGCCTGCCCCCAATGCTGCGCCTTTGAAGCTAAGGGCTTCCTCGACAACCTCACTCATTCCTTCCGGAATGTTATTTACTTTAAAGTAGTTCTCGAGTGCCGTCAAGAACGAATATGGTTGTCTCTGCCTCCGTGAAAACGTAGATAATTCGGCAACGTTGTATGCCCTATCGCGTAACCATTGCCATTCAATCGTCGCGCTGCATACACCTGCGTTCGAGGTCGGCAATTTTGTTCTAATTTCTTTATCGACTTCTTTGTCGATCCTACCTCTGCCAATTTCGACTATCGAATTCTCCTGAACAGCCGTTTTAATATTCCTATCGATTTTACTGATCGATTCCTCGACACGACCTATACGCACGTCTTGCTGTCGCTACTTCCCGAAGTCTTGCACATTCCTGTCGATTTCTGACAATCGCGTTTCTGCAGCCGTACCGATTGTTGTAAAGTGCCCACGGTCGATTGAATTTCGCCTACACCTGTACTGAGCTGCTGGTTGAACACCTCTTGAACTGCGAAACGAGTTTCTGACGTCTCTTGCACCGTTTTCGCGTTTTGTTCTAACCTAGTGAACCGGGCAATTGTCTCTACTTTAAATGCGCTCACTTCGTCTTGAATTTTCGACACTGCGACTTGCACCTCATTCTGCAATTTAGCGCGGCATTGATACTTCTATTCTGCTCTACAACTTCCTCAAATTTATTCTCTATCTGTTTTTGCAAGTTGTTTTCCAACCTCGCACTATCACTTCTCATTTCCTGCATTAACCGTAATAACATCGACAGAGTGGGTTCCGATGCACCTTGCACCTCCGGAACAATTTCACCTGCAGCTTCCTGGGTTTAGCGCGGCATTGATACTTCTATTCTGCTCTACAACTTCCTCCTTCTAATTCTAATTCCTCTAGATGTTGGCCCTCTTCATCCTCATCGCGAGCGGAAATTGTTTCTGAATCCGACGCATCCCGTGTACTTAACATTTGCCACTCACAGTCTCCATTTTGAATTGTACTATGTTTTACTTACAATTAGTTTTGACCTTTTTCACCTAGCCCACTTGCGTACTATTGTAGTGTCCCAGTATTCGTCCTACTCACGACCCACGTTGCGGCGCCAATTATGTAATGGTACGTCTTGCCTACTTATCCCAAATTGTATGTAACTGCACCACGTTGCGGCGACAATATGAAATAAAACGACTATACCTTGAATCTCTCTACTCTATATAAAATCTATACAAATTTATGCCCTACTAACTTTACCTCCTTTATCTAAAACTGTGCCTGTTACTTAGCTATTCCTTCAATGTTATAAAACTATTGAGCGTGAGGCTGTGGTTGGCCTGTACAGGAGCCTAACGAGATACTTGGACACTTGGGCGTAGGTCACTGTTTAATACAAAATCACGAAATCATATCATATGGCTTACTGTCGAACCAAATACGTCCGGCATTATTTATTCTTTCTGGTTTTCACTTCTCACACTCCGCTGAGACATAACAACAAAAACATACACAAATGCAATACAATAAAACAACAAAACACAATACCTGAAATACATAAAATCACATTCACTTACTATTTACACAATCGACAAAAAAAAAAACAAATCATTCACACTTGAATGCATCCCCTATTCTGTCTGAATATAGCCTATTATTATTTCCGCAAAACTTGGTCTTGTACATTAAAATCTAATCTGTTCTTTCTTCCCATTTATGTGAACTATTAAATTACGCAAAGTTATTGCACTTTCCTTTCGTAGAAATCGGCCATCCGCGTAACGTCATTGTTCCATGTCACCTCCGTAGTATACATGTTAGCATCCATTAATTCATCTCCACAGCGTCCATCCATTTCCACACACGTTTGTTAACGACAAATTTACTTTTAAATGAAGAATATCCTGATTAAAACTACTACTAATTACTATACTAGTTTCTGTTAACTGCGACCGAAATATGCGACAGTGTTCCGCGAACACTGTTTTCGTGAATATATATAAAATCTCTTCCACGTTTTATCTTTCCATTAACTCGACAGTTACTAAACACGATATATTTCACTCTATTCACAAACTGAACGCAATTTTCTATTAAAATAAAATTTTTGCGGAGCGTTTCAACATGCATCCGTATTCAAGCTATTTCGACCGCGCTCTCTTCGTCATTGTTGTGTCCGGATCGTCAGCTCTTTTATTCTTTTAACATCACACGATCGCTGTTGCTTCTCCTACAAAATATTACATCATTTAATTTAGTTCACATTTTCTGTTCTGGCGTAGCCCCTCGAAGTTTCCCAACGTTGCGACTGTTACCATAATTTTCTAAATGATTTATTCTGTTGGTTCTTAAAGTTTTGTTTGTATTGCTTCACGCGTTCTCTTAATTTTCGCCACAAACACCTTTTGATTTACTGAACCTTAAAGCACAACAATGGCTATCATGTCTGTTTACAAGCTGGAATTTATACTATACAAAAATGTTCATATCTTTCGAACGCGTGATGCGATTTCTTCAAATAACTTGCTAAACGACTTGCTACATGAACGCTACTGCCCTATCTTGTCCCAATTCGTGAATTTGTCTCGTTTTCCGTTTACTTCTCAAAAACTATCGCTACGCGACATCGCCTTCATCTGTTTTTACAGTTCATGTTAATGTTATGCATTTTCTATTTATTCTTTGACTTGTGCCTTATTCTTGGGGGGAATCATGGAATATTACAATACAGACAATAAGCAATGACCTAGGCGTACAACTGCACCTGGAAAGAGGACCTAAAACAATGAAAAATTGAAAGGTCATTCACAAGCATATCTGTCCACAAGTAATGTGCAGATCTTTTGGGGAAAACAGTGGATGAACTGTGGAAAATATGCAAAAATTGATAGAGATCGTAGTTCTAATGTCAGCAGAAAAGAAACAGGGAATACACAAACAAAAACATTGTATGGTAAAGTCAACAATTTATATTTCTTTATTTACCTTTGCTCGTTCGCTATTGATGTAAAAATATATTAAGACTTCTTTCTAGGAGTTTTGTTGTGGTTCCTCTACTACACACAGCCAACAGTTGAGAAAATTGCAAAATATTCCGAGTTTATGACGCCCATAAAAGTTCTGAGTGGTCTTTACTCAGCCCTTTTTATAAACCGAAGTGAGAACTGCAATGCCATTTTGTTGATTATTTACTACTTCTCTTAGCGTTGAGCGTTTTGATCTACTTATTGCGCTACTTATTCCTAGGGTTTGTGCTACTTATTCCTATGGCCTCGATGTTTTGAAATATGCATCCGAGATTCAAATGGTTCACAAGCATTCATTTGTACACTGTTTTCATAACTTTATATTCAAATTGGATATTAAAATTGAATGATTGATAAGGTTCATTGTCATCAATAGATGATTTCACAAATAGCAGCTTGTGCTTAGCATCATCATCAGTTTTCTGCTGTCTGGGAGCAGACGACTGGCTCTGCTATTTATAGCAGTCGTTTTGTGGCTCCCAGACAGCAGAAAACTGATGATGATGGCTAAGCCATCGAAAGCTGCTATTTGTGAAATAAATACTATTGTTGACAATGACAACGCCTTCTTAAGACTAGTATGATGATTCATCACAATGTAAGAGAAATGGAAACAAATTACGTACAATTTAAAAAAATGAACGGTAACATTGGGGAACCTAAAGGAATTATATGGCGATCTATAAATAATGAGAATGTAAGGACGGGCAGTGTGACTAATAGGAAAATTATGGAATTTGTATGAGTATAATATCAATAGACACGTGAGAAATTTCCAGATACTAGCTAAATTTCTTAAAAAACAGAGTCGACAGTTCATGGAATAACTAAATAAGATGCTTGGAAGTGATTAGCCAATCAGAAATGAGAAAGGCGTGTGAGGAAGAGGAAAGTTTGCGGGAAAAGAACGGAAGAGAAACGAAACAGTACAGCGCATCTTAGGAGACAGAAGAATAGTGCGTGTTATGAACAAGGAGGCAAAAAGGATTCTGACGCGGTGACGATCGGATGGGAGTAAACGTTTTTCCGAAGTAGTGATAACCAGATGTTTAAATTAATTGGATGGTGGACAATACCAATGTTGCAAGGTGAAATGTATAAATTTATGTGGAGAAGAATATGATGCCATGGATTGATTGGATTATTCAGAAATGGAACTTAAAATGTACGTGAAAGTCGATGACCAAACATGCAGCAGATGCAAACAGGACAGTGAGACAAAAGGGGAATATTAACAGAGAATAATAAGACCAAGTTTTGTAGTAGATTTTAAAATTTTTTTCTATTAGGATAATAAATGGTAAATGGCCATGCATGCAAAGGAGGAGTACATGGGAATATTCACATGTTTAACAGGGTTATTTTATTGTTTTGTGATTGTTATGAGAAGTGCTGGGTACGTATGTTTTTGTTTGTTTGAAGAAGAAGAAGATATTACAGTGTTTAATTGATTTTGAAATTAGGTATTATTATTTATGGTAATCGTAAGCGAAGTTCTCGAACTCATAATGTGTATATCAATATTTCCTAAGTAGATTTTCGTAACGGAGAATCCGTATGGACGGTGATGTCAACCCACAAAAAAAATATCTCAAGGCGTGATAGACCTCGGCATATAAACAGGGTGATGCTTAAAGTAAATAGAGAAAATATCAAAGGATATAACTGGACCCAAATGAAGAATTATGGAGGTGATTACGGTGCGTCGTGGAACTAACAGTGCATAAACACAGGTCTGTATAGTCAAGTTTTGCTAACGATAGTCGCGAGGAACGTGAAGCCAGTTGTTTATCGGTGCAGCTTTGGGAAATACGAGTTCTCGCTCGAAGTGTGACAATTTGAGGTAAGCCAGACGCCTTATCTGTAATCTAATTAAATTTGTGTTAGTGAAAATGAAGGTGAGGGAAAGAAACATGATCATGTGCCACTTTCTAATTTAAAAGTAATGTCATCATGAGCAATTGGCAGAATAGCAATAGAAGACAGGAAAAAGCTGTCACTCATACCAATAAAATAGCAAAAGAATACTGGGATGGGGATGCCTTGTTTGAAAATGCTGGATGCCTCTAATAGTTGTCGTTCGGAAAGTGGCAGTGAATCATCTACTGACACACTTCTCAGGCAGCAGCCAGGAAACTCCTGCGGCATCAGAGACTGATACTGCTGCTTCGAATCACTGGATGAAATGCAACTTGAAGAGTTGCTCACATAATTTTATTTTTGTTACGTTAAGTTTCATTTTTACTTTTTACTGTTCTTCTGCAAGAATATAATAAAATGCTTTCTCTTATATAGAATTGTTAGTACTTTTCGTTGAATTTAAACATTTTGTACTTTCTTTTTTAAGTAGACTTTATGCGATTTGTTAGGTTTGTAATATAGTGCCAAAACATTAAATTTATTGTCATATGTATCTACAATTTTCATTGTAGTGGTAGTTCTTCAGCACAAAAAAGAATTCATTTGGTTTATATTCTGAGAAACTACATAAGTTAAATTAAACGATTTATAAGGAAATTTAAGTACAACTTTCCTGCTCATCGATGGAATTTGAACAACATTTTGAATCACTCGTAGAGAAAAGTAAGCTTTCATTTATACAAGGTGTAGATATGTCCAAATACACTTAAAATATTAATTGGGGAACTAGATTTGTGACGAAATAAATCACCCTTTTGTTCGCAACAGTTTGATTAAGTCCCATTTTAATTCGAGTTGAGTATCCTTATATATCGTCTTATTGTTTCGTTGCAAACACAGACAATGGCGCGCTCCTGTAAATATCATTCTCAACTTGATCGAGATATATACGAGTTCGGCTTATTGGTCAATAATTACCCGAATATTACGAGGCAAATCCGCCAGACTAGATGCGCTTTGTTGAGAAAAATAAAAATAACTGTCCTTGAAAAGGCGAGAAAAATAAATTCAGATATAGGTTCCATAACCACGAGCGAGATATATAAATGATGTAAGAGAAAGTAAACGAAATGAACGCAGAACTAATAGACGCATTGAAAACAAACAAGCAAAATGTTTAATATGAATGAGTCATGAAGCTAAATATAAAATGTGACATATGAAACTGTGAAAGAAGAAAGATGCAAGAAAATTGGCCATCTTTCTTCTTTCACAGTTTCAGAGCTTTCATTTGATTTAACGAAATTTAAAATATACGCATTGTCTATTAAAATATACATCAAGTATTATACATATATGAAATTTTAAAACTTTAAATTGAAAATGTAAAACAAAGAAAATGAGGAACAATTTTAATGAAGATTTTAAATGTAAACTTTATATTAACGAAGTAAAATTCGATGACACATTCGACTTCTACAAATTTAAACACAAGAGTAGACAATATCAGAATTTCGATTATTACAACTGTAAATGTTACGTTTTATCAAATTAACAAAAAGTCTTAGACTTTTAAAACGTGAATACTGTATCTTATGTTATATTTTTAAATCTTGTATTCCAGGGATTTCTGTGTCATATTTAATGTTCTCATATTTATTTTAATATGTTGTTAAATATTTCATAATACAATTTAACGATATTCCTCCTCTTTGAGGCATCGTTTTGCATTAATCTCGCTGTTGCAGACACCTGCATTTTATTATTCTAGCGCACACGATCCATGATTCTGAACGATTCCACAGTAAAAACAAAATTTGCGTACAAAGTAGTTTAAATAAAAGTAAGTATGAGCCGATCCGGTATCGCTAAGGTAGTAGTGTCTAGGACCGAAAAGTCGCGGGTTCGAGTCCCGCCTCGGGCATGGTTGTATTTGTGCTCGTCCTTTCACCCTTTATCATCACCATATCGTTTCATCTTCCCAGTTACCATAACGTTAACCCTAATAGGGGTCACTAATAACCTACATGTTGATGCGACCTAAATAACAAAAAGTATAAAATAACTCGGCACTGAACAGCTCACTTAGACGATGTCCACGTTACGCCTTTACATTTACGCGCTCTTTCCAGGGCGGAAATTTAAATGTTGTAAGGGCAGGTGTGTAGGGAATGAGGAGCGAACATCCAAATTAAAGCTACTTCACTTTTCTAACAAAAATTTTTAAAAAATGTAGTACAAATTATAAAATTTAAGGGCGCCCCGGAAAACTTAATGTATAGTGTGATGAGCCAAGAACACCGGGTTTAATTTGAATGCTAAAATCGGCATTCACCATTAGTAATAAATGGCACTGTGTGCAACCTCGGAAATCAAAAAATATACGTTGTTTGGGTAACTGATAAACAAAGTGTGGTATTTCATTCTGTGGTATTCCATGCATGAACACATGACAAGCGAAAGGTGTGGAGAGGGAATTGAGCTGTAATCTTGTAACAAACAAGACGCAAGGAACCACTCTCTCGGAAGCATGAAGGTTCACACGTAAGCAATCTGTGAGTGAATAGTTTTTCAGCATATGCTGGGAATTATATAAATGATAGTGAGGCGGAACTCATGATTAGTCTGATAGCTTGTTATTATGTAAAATATTAGTATTGAATTATAATTGTAAAATTTTATTAATGTAGTTGGAGATTTGATTTCAAATAGACTCTGTGATTCAAGTGATGTTTATTAGTATAGCTTCGTAGATGGGAGGAATTTGATAAGTAGTTGAAGATAGACAGTCGCGCGTATGTGTGCAAATGACGCACAGCTAGGGAAAGTCAGATCGCATATTGATTTTGTGGAAACTATTAAATACAAATTGTTGAGGACATTTCGAAATATTTTAATTTATTTTAATAATAAAGATCTTTCTTGTTCTCCTGGAAATAAAATTGTAGTTAAAAATTGTTGAACACAAATTTTGTCAAGCGAGTAAGTGATCTTCTGAATGTTTGCCCTCGTGTAGAACTTGTGTATGATTCGACTAATGCCTGGAGATGAGTTTGCATTTCAAACATGGGAATAAAATGTTTCAGAATGCGATGAAAATCTTCAGCGTTGCTAGTAAAACGGCCACTTTTTCTTTTTTAGTGACTTTTGCCACCTGAAATTCATTCTCGGGGACCCCGAAGTCCCCAAGCCCAGGGATCCGAGCCAGGCCGAACTCGCGGGGGAAGCGAAAGAGGCAGCGGCGCGGGGGGCGGAGTGGGGGGCGGCGTGAGGAGGGAGAGGGGGCGTGGGTCCACGCCGTGCAGTGCCGTGCGAGCGCTTCCTCTTCCTGCCGCCGCCGTGACCCCGCCGCCGCTCCCAGGCCCCGCCCCGCGCCCGCGGTCCACGCCTCGCGGCCACCGACGACCACCACTTACAACGGCACTCGCCCTGCGCCTTTTCTTTCTTAGTGCCCCCCCCCACCGCCTCGCAACCTCTCACCCCAGGGAAGTATGTCAGAATAACATATACAAAATTATTAAACTATAAAAATAACTGAATAATAATAATAGTAATGATACTACTACTAAATAATATTAATAATAATAATAATAATAATAATAATAATAATAATAATAATAATAATAATAATAATAATAGTAATAATAATAATGTACTTCAAGACTTGCAGATAGGCCTTCTTCATTGATATCAAGTATCCTCAGTTCCCAACACTGATAAGTCAGAAAGAGAAAAAATGACCAAATATACCCTTGACCACAGAGTACAGAGAAATATTTCGCCTTAATTCGGTTGCAGTTATACCATTTTTTTATCCCAGCAAGTTGTATGGTCAATAAAAATATAAAAAAGTATATATGACCAATTACAATTAAACCTGAACGCAATAGTCCTTAAAACTAAAAAATCTGTCGTCTTGAAACATGTCAAATAGTCCCCACTGTGCTGAATTTATCATGAGCTGTAATCCGATTGTGGTCTGCCAAACATGATCCGCACTCCTAAGAAACTACAATTAGGATAGTCGGAAAGACGTAGTTATGGACAGACGACAGAAAGTCTCCCCTTTATGTTGATAGACGTCGAGCCAAACAGATCGCGAATAGGTATGCTCTAGTCTTTGCGTTAGACGGGAGAGTATTTTAATGAATATATAACTTTTGGGGGGATAGAAATATTGTATCCATAAATTCTTGTAATAGAACTTAGAAGAAGACTGAAATATTACGTATATATACGATAATATTATTATTACTATATTATAAGATTACTATATTACGTACGTATATAGTGGGACGTAATGGGATTAGACAACCTCCCTAACGACACCAGCAGCTACGAAAGAAGCCCACGAACAGAGAGAGTCGAGTAGCGGCGGAGTGATGGCTTGTAAATGCGCCATCTACCCACAGCTTCGAACTCTGACGCCCGAATCAGTGAAAATGTTTCTCGGGAGGTCACGAAAAGAGGAGAATATTCACCCCTCCAAACATTTCCCCAGGCGCGAGTACCATAAGTATCGCGGCGCGCCTCGGAGGAGCCCTCTATAGCTGCAGCAGCGACGGCGACTAGACTGACGTCTCTTCGATTGCAGCAGCGACGGTGACTAGACTGAGTTCTAAGGCGATTGCAACTTGATAGCATAAGAGCTTATTTTAACTTGGAGTTAAAAGTTAGTTTGAAGCGTATCTTCGAGGAGGAGGTAATTAAGAATCGAGTGCACAAACATTCTTCGCATTCACAATATTTAAGAGAGCAGGTGAAGTGACTGACTCGAAATAATTTCAAATTTGTAAATCTGCACCGAATGACATTAACTAAATCCAGCATCTCATATTGCACGCTGAGACCACACACGCACAAAGTGGTAGGTAGGCCGAGTATTTAAAGCATACTTCGCATCATTAATTATTCGAGGCTTAGCGCGAACAAGCTTGTACGAGGCGCGGCAGAAGGGACGACCCCAGGAAGAGTGAAGGTAGGTGAGAAAGATTTGGACTGGAACCAGAATCCATACGAGTCCGGAGAATGGAAGAAAGTGTGGAAATTGTAGGCGTAGCGGAGTCCAGAGTTCGAGAGATGGAAACTGGGAACGTCGGGACAGCAAGCGAAGACGAGAGGCAACGCGGGATGCGAGCGGCAGAAATCCCTAAGATTACCTACAGGCGAGCGATGCGAGCTGTTGAGGTAAAAGAACTGGCAACGTTTATGCGGCGATCAGTTGGGGAAAGAGAATAGCTAATACACGACAATTCGTGTTAAAAGTGGGTGAAAAGTCCAGAATAGGTGGAAGAAGTATTCCGAACGATGTGAGTGGCAGTTTCAAGTTCATTTACTGTACGTGTCATTAAATTCATTCAAGGCGGCCATACTTTGTACAATTTTACGTAAATAATTCATGATTTTCTACATGTACAGTTGATGTTATCTGGAAAAGCCACAGTTTATTGTAGTGTGTTAAAAGTAATTGCTTTCTGTTATATGTAAAGGGGTCGATTTAGTAACGTGTATACACGTTTTATTGTTTTTCTCTTTAAAGTTCAATGTTAGAGTGAGTGCGAAGCCGAGGCTAGCACCTGTGAACGGGATTCTTAAAAGAGTGTAAAATTCATTTTAAAAGCCGTGCACAGAAAAACTAGAGGTTAAAAGAGTAAAATAATTTGGTAGATGAAACATTCAGAAAGAGGAATGAGCAAATTGTAAATTTTAGTTGGTGAAAGTGTATTCAGGCAGTCAAGGTGACGCCTATTTTTTTTTGTTTTGCCTTGTTTGTTTGTTTTTTCAGTGACCAACTACTTAAAGTGCATTATCCTGTTATAAAATTGCGTCGCTGTAATTTTTTCATTGAATATATGCTCATTTTATTCGTATTTTATCTGATTCATTGTGTCAATGGTTCAGACCTTTCTCATACCCAAAAGATCCTGCTTCCTGAGAACTTTTCCATTCATTCTATCACGCCCTCCCCACGTGTAGAAGGTAGTAGGAGGGTGTGTTAGAATGTGATAAATATTTATTTGATCAATGGATAAAGAACTTAAGTATCCAAAAAAATAAAACATATATAAATCTTTATTATTGATATTGTGCACGTTGTGAAACAATTAAATGAATAGGAATCGTACAGAGCCATCTTTGTAACATGTGTCGCGGGTTGCATGTGGGCAAGCCGCAAGAACTTTCCTCATGCCATAATCTGCGCACTTCATATTTTTCGCCTTAAATCTTTTAATGCAGGTTTGACGGGTGACATTTTTTAGTAGAAGAGCACTTTAAAAGATTTGTGACTATTGTTTCTTATAAATTGTACAAAACTGTCATCTTTTCTTAGTGTATATGTGTTATTTATGTTTGGAATGAAGGTACAAAAATAAACAATATAAAATGTATTAAAAAGAAGATTGGTTTGCATTGTTTTAAAAAAATAGTTTTATTAACATTACTTGGTTTCAAAGAACTGAATAATCCCTGAAACATCTATGGTCTATTTAAAATATAAATAAACATATAATTTTCGTTGTAGATTATTATTTCTCATTTTAATTTTCTTTTAGACATCCACCAGTACAAACTTTTTTTCATGGCATGCATGGAGTGCTCGGCCTATCGACCTCGTGTCGCCTTTCCTACTCGCAAATAAAATGCCACTTTTACCACGCGTATCATAAATAGCTATTAACTAAAAAAAATCATTTACACGAGAAATAAAAAAGACTTCCAGATACACTGTTGCCTAAAAGAAAGCAAAAACGAAAACACGAACACTTATACATCTTCAGAGCGGACTATATTATAGGACCATGACGCAACCTTTACTTCACAGAATTTTACAATGGACAACTCCCTTAAGCGGACATTTTTCGGTCCCGAGCGTTTCCATTTTAGTCTGGTTTCGCTTGACTAAATTTATTGGCGTTCCGCTATAAAGCTTTTCAAGTAACACTGTACAATCTGTACCATTCACAAACTTCTTTGATTAGTTCAATTAATGTGAGAGTGCCAAGTAATCCAACCTTCCTTTCTTCGTGAAGTCTGTTAACTCTTAGGAGCCGATTCAGAGAAAGAATAATGAATGGCAGATTTTGCATAAAATGCTCAAGAATGTACACACTTAGATGATTCAATTTTCACTGAAACTCTTTACTTGACAAATTTAATTGTTTATTTTCATTTCAGTTTTTCATTGTCAAAAACATCTTTTTCTTACCAACTTTATAATTAATTAGACAATTGTAATTTTATTCTTCCAGCTATCACGCTCTTAACAGTCATTTGTAGTTAAATACTTTTCTTTTATAATACCCCTTTAACTATGAAATAGTAAATTTCTTATTCAAAATGTTTTTGACCTTTCTCTCTTTATTTCTCTTCACTCATCAATCAGTTCATTAGATACAATCAGCAGAAGTAGCCTACAAAAAATCATTATTGGCAAAATTTCGGTAAATTTACTTCGACTTTTTGATATCTTTTGGCCCCCTCCTCATCTGTTTTTCATCATCAATTGATGTCACTGCAGTGCCTCTAACCGGGAGGTCGTGGGTTCGAGTCCCGACAGTTTCGACACTAGCTTGTCAGCTAAGTCGAATTCAGACACTGTCTGGAGATTTCTAGAGGACGGCTGCTCTGATCGGTAGTTTTCCGTGGATTATCCGATCAACGCCCTGCGAATGCCGGAGCAGTAGCCAAACAAACGGGCCACGCACCACGCACACCACACACACTTACACTAATATGCACTACACTACCGCACATGCCCGGAGACCGGTCGTGAGCTTAGAGCTTGTTCCGGCTGGGGCAGTACACCGCTGGTGGGAGACACCTGGTTAGGAAAAATCTCGCTAGTCGACGGTAGGTCGGTGCTGGATCTCGACATCCAGCGGGGGAAGACCACCGCCATTTCCCGAGCAAAACATGCACTACACGTACGGGACTAATAACCCTGTATGACGTGCCCAAAATCTCTATCAATCAATCAAAGTTCATCATTTGAACAGTTGCTTGTCGTGTGGATATACTTACACAAGCAGTTTTTTAAATGTGCTCTATTGTGCAGTAATTCTTACCGGAGAAGCAGCTGACGTGATCATAGATGTGAAGTTGCGAGGTCATTTCCACACATTGCACTCTACGGACACTGTATAACTGATTGTGCTTCGTAGACTGAACTACTTATTGGGGTATCCATTTACTTGAAAGTTATTACTTATTCTATTTATAATAATAAATGAATATAACAATTTGAGTATCCATGTTGGCAATAATTGTTTCATTGATAATTTTTTATTGAATATCTTTTTCGACCAATTAAATTTCTTTGCCCTATTTTTATATTTCTGTGCACACATTTATTTTAAAATTAAACCAATGTTTTCTCGTTAATTTTCGGTATATCCTGAGAACTCTTACACTTCTTATGGTAAAAGATGTAAGGAATTTAATCACGCACAGAAATTAACAAAATGTTTCGTAACGGCAAAGCAAATAATGTGAAAGCATTCGTGTGGGAACATATCTCACGTTACAAGTGAGATAAGGAACAAGGTGCAACTTACTCCGCTGCTAACTTGCAATGAACTTGAGAAGGTAACTGAACTTCTTACGTACATTGTGCTCCATAGAATGCGTTTTTAAATTAACGAACTTTTTCTACTTCATTGTTATTAAGATTTGTGTTTTAGTGACTTCGTAATTAACATTATAAAATACATGCTGGTATGAATTATTTTAGTTTGAATGTGATCTAATGTCACGCGATTATTCAGGGTAGAAACTTTTCATGTACCCAATGTGGAGTGTGGACCCTACTCGAAAGACAAGGACAAAATAAACTTCCGTGGATGCGACTTAAACTCTTCTTCAGACAAAACCAGGATAACCTCATGCCTGAAATTCCTTTGGAATTGTACCAAGTCTTGAATTTTTACATTTTATACTTTGCATATATTTGCATATATAGCCTGCTAAACTTTGCATATATAGCAGCATGTACTTATATTAATTATACGATCAAGATATGTGTATGAATGATCACAATGGCTTGTAACAAACTGTGCGAAACATTAACATTTAAAGAGACTAGCTCAAAATTATACAATCAAATTGAAGATCAAGATACATAATCAAATAGGGAAATGATCATATCATTCTAACTGTGATGTAAAATTACATCAGTAAGTACGCTATTTACACCAGGAAAACTTTATAAATAAAGCAATCCAAAAGACATTTTTAAATTTAATACTTTTTCGATCCTTACTTTCGAGGTTCACTTCGGTACAAATCTACTTATTTACACCACAAAATAAACGAATCTCCTCTCAGGTCCCCCAAACCAATTCGATCCGCGGCGCCAGGCGAAGAAAAGGCTCTGAACTCGATCCCTCGCCTTAAGGCAACAACAAAACATCCTCTTCCGCGTCGGATAACCTCGGTCGTTGGTTCCTGCATCTCCCCACCATCCCTTTCGACTCGACGGCCGGCAGGCCAGCCAACGAAAGTAACATTAATCGACGGAAGAATGCGCCAGCGTCGCGCTCGCTCGCGCTCCGCGAGAGGGAGAGCGCCGCGGCGCGCATGCGCGCAGCCTGCCGGCGCCGCCAGCGCCACTAGCGCCGCTCCGGGTAACACGGGCCGCCGCCACCGCCGCCAGCGTCGGTAGAGCACGCGACGTCATAATGGCAAGGCAGGGCGTTGATCCCGCGTCCTTGGAACTGGGTCACGATCCGGCCCGGGGCGGTGCTGATGCCGCCGCGCCACCGCCACCGCCGCCACCGCCGCCGCGGCAGGGGCAGGGGCGACGACCCTGGATGTAGGTCACCGTTTGCCATTGAACCAGGGGGCGTTCACCCCGCGTCGACGCCGCCGCCACCGCCGCCGCCGCCACCGCTGCTGCTGCTGCTGCTGGTGGTGGTGCTGCCACCGCCGCCGCCGTCGCCGCCGCCGCCGCCGCTGCCGCCGCCGCCGCCGCCGCCGCCGCCGCCGCCGCCGCCGCCGCCGCCGCCACCGCCACCGCCACCGCCACCGCCACCGCCACGCCACCGCCACCGCCACTCACCGCCGCGCCTGCTACCGCCTGTTTACCGCCCCAACCGCTCTTCCTGCTCGAACACACATCGCCATATCCGTCTCCAGCGCAGTTTCGCTTCTTCTCTTCCTCCCATCAGGGCTTAGGTGGCTCAAGGTATCAATTGATGTCACTGCAGTGCCTCTCACCGGAGGTCTTGGGGTTCGAGTCCCACGGCGGTAGGTTTTTGACCCTAGCTACGTCGAATTCAACCGCGTCTCAGAGAAGAATTCTAGTGGCCGGCTGCTCCGATCGGTAGTTTCCCGAGTTTCTCCGATTCACAGAGGCCGCAGTTTCTACAAACAGGCCATGGCCCGCGCACCATCTTTCCTTCCTCTTCCTGACCTATCCTCACCCGTCACTTTCACACACTTATGTGCACTACACTACAATTCATGTCGCGAAACCAATCGAGCATAGACCCGTTCCGGCTAGGTGAGAGCGCTGCTGATGGAGACACCTGAATAGGAAAACCCGAAAGCCGACGTAAGTCGACGTCGGATGTAACGATCCAGCGGAGGGATATCACTCGCACGTCCGCGATAAAAATTACACTACACTTACGGGATTGATGATCTTTGCAAATGACGCGCTCGGAATCACTAGTCAATCAATCTTCCTCCTTCCACCTCCAGCGTCATCGTATCAGCGATCCAATGGGAAGCATTGCTCAGCGGCCACCGATGTCCCTCTAGTCATGCTTTCAAGACACTTGCCCCTATTTTATTTCTTCAGTGTTGCCATTGTTGCTGAACTGTTTTTCCACTTCTTTGCCCCGCATACCTCCAGCGACATCGTCACGCCTGCCATCTCGTGTAGTCGCACTCTTCCTGTTCAAGCACCGCAATATCCTTCGTCTTCGAAGTTTCACTACTTCTCTCACCACCAAACAACTTCAACGATATTACCACTATCATTTGATCCTACACGAGCACCATTCCTGATGGGTCATGTTTACATCGTGACAATTTACCAAAGCATACTACTTCACCGGTTTCGCTTTGGTTACCGAACCTACTTCCTCTTTTCACGCCATTAAAATTTTTATACTTCAACGTATCTATCACCAACTTCCGTAATTACACACATAGCCTTACAGCTCCTAGGTCATCACATCATTCAATTTATCATTGATTAGATTGTAACTTATTGCTGCGTATTTTTGTCAGATTTGGCACTGTTATTGGCGATTATTCTCCTTAAATGCGATCTTCAACTATGTCCTCGTAATTCCCTATTCCTTGGTGCAATCAATGTATTGTAATATCATTGAGACTCTCTTGTTCCATCAACGAAACAATTTCTCTCCAGATTAACCTTCTGATTTATGAAGGAAGAATCTCAATTAGTCTCTGGATGTAAGATCCAATACCAGCGCTGCGGATAAATAGTTGTTTAAATGTCACCTCTTTTATCTCCGAATCTTCATAATCACGATTTTGTGAAAACATTCTCATCCAAGAGGGGATCAGAAATCATTGCATTCTCATCAATGTTTTCCCTGGCGGATGAGTAGGGACTATTCTCTCACTCCTATGAAATATAATTTTTCTTGCTATCCCTTGTCTGTATTCCCATTTTACCTTCTTCTTGCCTTTTACCAATGTTGCTTTGCTCTATTACTCACAATTTGCCTCATCGTATATGACAGAATATGCTTCCATGAACACTTTCGTCACTGGCAGGTCGTTACTGTCATCATTGTCCACTTACATAAGCTACTGCTATTACCACCTGCATTCATCGGCTTCGTTCCCGTCACCATTATTAACCAAATGACATCCGCTTTTCTCGTTAAAAACGCCATTTTTCTTATCATCAACTCTGACCCCCTTGTGGTGACCCTAACCATCGTTGTTGCCTTCAAAGTTGAGGTCATCGTCATCATTGTTGCCACCTCGCTTGTACTGAAACTGCTGTAGCTTACTCCATCTTGGCCGCTGACATAGGCTTCGTTGCCGTAATACCACCATATTACTGTCACCATTGTCGTCTCGGTGTCGCCGATATACATATCGCTAGGTCTGAAAGATACCTACTGGAACTATTGCTGTTCAGACCGCGCCTCGCATTATTCATCGTTACCACAGATAACTGCACTTTCATCATAGTGCCATCACCATACCAGCCATCGTGTTCACTCGATTATGTTTACTGTCGCCATTGTTACCTCTCAATTTTCTCTTAGTCACACATTACTGCACCGCCACCGCCAGCATTCCCATTGCTGCCTCACACGCTATGGTGTCCGTAATAGTATTATCGTTACAGTAGCTGCTGTAGCAACCATAGCTGCTACGAGTGCTATTGCAGATGTCATCACGTTACCGTCCCTGTCCCCATCCAGTTATGTACCGTCACCGTACCCACTCCATTGCTGCCATGTCTCATGGCCCATTGCTGCCCATTCCCTGCGTTGCCAGTGCGGCCGTATTGTCACCACGTGAGCGACAACGACTCTTCCACATTCACTGTCACCATCATCGTCCCTGTTCCTCCCCTTCAACTTCCGCTGCCACGAGTGCTGCCGCAGTGTCACCAGCAGTCACCATCACGTCCCCATTACTGCCCGTTCAACCTCCAATTGCACGCCAATTCTGATCGTCGAAACGTCGCCCCTGCTGCTGCTGATCCACCTACGTTGCCGCGCAGTGTCACCATGTGAGCGTCACCGTCTCCGCCGCGGCGCTGAGCTGCCGGGCGTGACGTCGGGCGCAGGCGGCGCGCGGACCGGATGGGCCCCTCGCGGCGCCGCCGGATTCGCCAGGCCTTTGCCCCGGCCCGCGCCCGCACACCGCCGCACACCATGGCCATTGCAACCAATCAAAATTATTTTTAACACAAAATTTCATTGAAAAGATAAATTGTAAATTTTTCTTATTTTTAAATTTTTATTATTATTATTATTATTATTATTATTATTATTATTATTATTATTATTATTATTGTTCCTTTACTTCCCACTAAAGATGTTGAATAGGTTGAATATAAAATCTACTCCAGATCGCAACCAACTGCCCTAAGGAGCAGATCAAGGGAACTGTCGGTGCCCCTTTCAATACGGACTTTGGCAAAATATGCAATTGTGCAACTCGTACTTTGTGCAAAATATGGGCTGTTCCCAATAAAAAATTTGCCTATTGTCTTGACTTTTCAGTCTTTTGAATGACCTAGGAGTTTAGCCAAGTTGTGACACAAATTTTGTGAACAAGTCGCTGTGGTCCATAACTATTATTATTATTATTATTATTATTATTATTATTATTATTATTATTATTTGTTCTTCACAGTTTTTTGTGGTCGGGATATCAACCATTCACCCGTAAGATGACCAGGTTCCTATTGAAGTTTCAGGACTTCTAACGATACGGTATTCAAGATAACTCCGTACTCAAGATAACGATGTATTCAAAAAAACTGCCTTCATCATATTGTATACTCTTCTGGATCCAAGTGAAGACACTCTAGGTTCAATTGTCATTTTTAGAAATACTGAGGCTGATATTATTATTGGCACAATTGTCTCTTTGTTATTATTATTATTTATTATTATTATTATTATTATTATCGATGGTAAATACATTCTACAACTGAACTTTTTCTATCATTATATATTATTGGTTTAAAGCCCAAGAGTCTTCTCTATGTCCGCTCATTTAACATGCAATCTCACTATTATCATTTCCCGAATATTAAATAAAGAAGAAAAAATTTCATTTTCAAATGAATTAAGTCTACTTTGTTCTTTTCTTCATTTCATTTTTAAGGTCGATATTCTCAGCTTTATTCAAAGTTATCACACAACACTTAATATGCAAAATGACATCCCCAGACCATGGAACAACAATAGAATAAATCATGTCATTTTGATTACACTCAAAAAACCAATGTATTTTTTTTCATCATTGTTTCATGGTACCTTTTATGCTTCATGCTTAACTGATGAAATATATTCGTATGTCAATTTTAGATAGTATAGTTTTCTTTACCATTAGAATTAAGCACAAATGGAATATAAATGATTTCATGCTTTCTTAGGAATTCCGTTTCATGCAGTGTCATGAAGAAAAAAACTTTTCACTGATTTTTCTGTTCTAATCATAATCAGTGTTTCAGAAAAATGGAGGCAAACGTATTGAATATTTAAATGGACCATATAAATCATTTTGAAATGGCTATGAAACTTTTGAATATGTTCGTAGATGTAATATGGTAAAATATAAGTTTTTCCATACTTCTCGAGGTGTTAAACTATCACATTGCTACAAAATTGCTTATTATCATTTTGCGTAAAATGGCTGAGATTATTTTTCATTTTTCATCTGATAACTCAATGTTTAAAAATAACTCTTTTATGGATCAGTCTTAAAAAACTTTGCATTTTGAGGTAACCTGATATTTCTTTCTTATTTGCTGTGCGCGTATGTATTGCTTTGTCGTGTGTGGCCTCCCAGACCACTACTTTCCGGTCATACGCGCGCCAGCCAAATGATGGAAGCACACAGGAATATTTTGGAAACTATACGCCCGGTTCCCACGTGCTGGGACATCTAAGTTCAACGACCCCGCTTTCAGACAGGAATGTCGCACCTTTGCAACGTCAGTGTCCGTCTGGGGACACTCAATCGCACTACCAACAAAAAAATTCCTTTACGGGCAAATGTGAAATAGAATATTATGATATTTTAGATATTCAATCTTTTCTATATATTTTCAAAAAAGGGAAAAAATAATCAATTTTAATACAAATCACAATTCAAAACGTGTTCATAGTCAAATTAAATTCACAATTTTGTTGGTCGTGAAAGGATACGAGTTTATATAGGGAAAACGAACGAAAACATAAAAAAACTCAATTCAATGAAACGAATATAAATGTTGTATTTATTAATACACAAAGGTTACATTACAATGACGCGAAACAAATTCTAAGCAATCCATATTTAAGATTTGAATAAGAAAAAAAAAAAAGTATGAAATTTGAGTAAGAAAAGTGAAATCATGCACGTAACACATCAGCATTACCTTGTTTCTGAATGCATAATTTCAATTTAGTTTTACCATTACTTGATAAAATAAGTTTAAAATTGATGATTTATGCAAATATTGCTTCGCAACTGTTATTTACTTTTTTAATTCTCATTTGCTTCATTTAAAAAAAATTTCTTCTAACAAAAACGAAGTGTGCGTCAAAAATTCATCTGCTATTTATTTAGATGATTTTTTCATTCTAAAACGTATGACAAAATTCATTATGTTATTATTATTATTATTATTATTATTATTATTATTATTATTATTATTATTATCGTTATTATTAAAAAAATATTGTCACTACTAGTACAATTTATCTATAAGAATCCATTTTATTCTCTTTTACATTTCTTGTGAATAACATCATCGCCCAGAATCTGCTTGGGGTATGAAACTGTCTCAGTAGAAGCTCAGTAGTAAAAGAATATTGATTCATTGACCGCCAGAGGAAGAAAATTGGAGTAACCCGATCTCTGAAGATTTAAGGAAGGTCTGCCTTAATAGAGGAGAAACTGTGCATCCTCCAGCGATCAAACGTTAACTTCCACTCAACATGCATCACGTTCTGCTCACCGCTCGTTTCCTCTGCCGTAAAGGCCGATGCGATCAGTTTACTCCCTTCTCCTCGTATGCTAACTTTTTGCCACCACCATCGCCACCTACGCCGGAGCCACTTCGTCAGAGTAGCCACCTCTGCCACACTCTCCAATTCAACCAACCTCGCAGCTTCTATCTCCCTCGCCGATTTCTATCACGCTGCTCTACCACCATTAATTCCTCCTGCTCTGGCCACTTGATTGCCTCGCTGCCCTACCACCTCAAAGCCTAACGCTCCTGCCGCCCCACCTTCCTTCCTGCATCTAACGCTCTCCAACCCTTACCGCTCTCCAACCCTTACTGCCTTCCAACCCTTACTGCCTCCAACTCTTACTGCCTTCCAACTCTACTGCCTTCTCCAACTCTTACCGCTCTCTCCAACTCTTACCGCTCTCTCCAACTCTTACCGCTCTCTCCAACCCTTACCGCTCTCTCCAACCCTTACCGCTCTCTCCAACCCTTACCGCTCTCTCCAACCCTTACCGCTCTCTCCAACCCCCACTACCTCCAACTCACTGGGCCTCTCCAACCCTTACTGCCTCCAACCCCACTGCCTCCACTCTACTGCTCTCTCCAACCTACTGCCTCTCTCCAACTCTCACTCGCCTCCAACTCTTACCGCCTTCCAATCCCACTGCCTCTCCAACTCTTACTGCCTCCAACTCTTACCGCTCTCTCCAACTCTTACCGCTCTCTCCAACTCTTACCGCTCTCTCCAACTCTTACCGCTCTCTCCAACTCTACCGCTCTCTCCAACTCTACCTCCTTTGCTGCCTCTATCGCTCTCGCCGTCTCTAGCGCCCACGCCACATCTACCGCCCTCGTCGCCTCTACCACCTTCGCTACCACCTCGACTGTTCTCGCAGTCTCTATCACTCTCGCCGCTTATGTAATTTCGGCCTCGCCGATTATTCCTCCTTCGCCTCTATGGACTTTGCATGCCGTCACCGCCGCCCTCCGGTCCAACTTGAGCCGTCCGGCAACTGCTAGACGCTCTTAATTTACTCCAGACATGCAGAATCTCCCCCACCCGTGTCCCTCCCGTCACCCTCACATCGTAGTAATTCATAGATATATTTGACTTCAACCGTCACCTCGAGTTTCCAACGCCGTCCCTTTTTTTCAGGCTAACCACCACGTCCACAGGTGGTCTGACGTCCCTCGTCTAAGCCTTCCATTGGCAACCAGCCCTCCCGCCAACATCAGCGATCCCTCCTCTTCTCCTTCCAGCACGAAACGTGATACAGCCTGGATCTTCTCGGCTGCGAAGCCGTCGCCCCGACCGACCACGGGGCTATAAATAAAGTTGCAGGGCGCGGCAACCCAACGGCCTCCACCCTGCCCCGCCTCCTCCGACGTCCTTCGACTCCGCCCCGACCCCAGGCTCTGAAATCCCCCGTCATGGCTTGCCATTTTCTACCGCCTTCCCTCATTCTCAGACATTCTTCATCACTAAACTACTCCCGTTCGTTTATATCACCACAATAGCTCCCGTTTTCTAAATTGATTGATTGCTCTTTTTCGCCTGGGCGCGTCAACTGCTTCGGTCATTAGTCCCGTTAGTGTAGTGCATGGTTTTTTCTCCGGAGATGGCGATATCCCGCGCCGACCTACTGTCGGCGGTGGGGCTCCCCCCTAACCAGGACTCTCCCACCAACGGGGCACCGCCCCAGTCGGGACAAGCTTTAAGCTCCCGACCGGAATATGTGGTAGTGTAGTGCATGTTAGTGTAAGTGTGTGTGTAAAGGGAGAGGATAGGACAAGAAGGAGGAACGAAAGATCGCGCGCGGTCCGTGGCCCGTTTCGTAGGGTACTGCTCCGGCATTCGCCTGGTATTGATCGGAGAAACCACGGAAAACTACCGATCAGAGCAGACGGCCGCTAGAATTCTCCTCCAGACAGCGACTGAATTCGACCTAGCTGAAAGCCTGTATGAAAATCCTGCCGCCGTGAGTGGGAACTCTAGGACCTCCTGGTCAGACGCGCTGCAGTGTCATCAGTTTATGCACTGAGTCACCGCTCCCGGTGCCGTCCTTCGACTCTTCCGGCCCCGACCCCTAGGCTCTAAAATCCTCCACCATGGCTTGCCTAGGAAATATGTACTCTTCTAAACACTCTAAAACCTTGAATGTATTTTTTGCCGTTTTTAGAAGGGTATAGTTATTGCTATTTCTTTGGCTGTTTTGCTTCTAACGAATTCTGAGCGCTGAACTGTCGTAGAGAATATTCTAATTTCTTCTCCTATATTTTCTTGACTTATTTTACTCCATACTTCTTATTTCTTATTACATCGCCGATTCATTGCATTCTATGAATATAGTTACTCTTATATTTAACTCTTCTAGTCTCACAAAGTAAAGTTTTTTATCCACGTGATTGTCTAAGTACATATGGATCGTACTTTAACCTTTAGTTTCATTACTAAAATGAACATTCGTATCTTTAGAAATATTATATCTTTCCTTTTCTTACAGGCCATTCTTATACTCAAACCCCACTCTTCGGCATCTAGAAACTACTCTTCTCACCCTTCATTTCCCATTTCCAACAACCCTCCGGGCTGATAATCCGCCTGCCCTGCTGCCGCCGACGTCGCCGAGGTCGCCCGGCGCTGCGCACTTGTCACGAGGGCGCCACGCTTCCGGACCGCGCTCCTCCCCCTCTCCTCCCCCCTCCCCCCCCACGCCGCCCATGCGTATCCGCTTCCGCCCCGTGCCCCGTCCGCCTCCTTCCAACAGCCACTGGAGTCCCCAGATACACAGAGTAGCGCATTCCTTTGCGCCGCCGATTCCGCCATTTTATATCCGGCAGTCAGGAAAGTTAGAACTGTGAATATATTTTGCGGGATTCGGTGGTATAACGGTCAGCGTACCGGACTGTTATACCCGAGTTTGCGGGTGCAAACCCGATCGAAGCCGTGGATTTCTAAGGGCGAAAAAAATCCCTCGTACAAAGTAAAGTAAAGCCGGCTGTCCCATGTAGTAGATTTACTGCATGTAAAAGACAGTTTCGTCGCCCAAGATAATACCTCCTTTCTCCGCAAGGTGATGAAAGGAGCGTATCGAAATTTGCGTGGTTAGACGGAAGAGCGGGCCTGAGTCTCGCCACGTAAAATAAGGCATTAACTAAACTAAACTAATTTGTGCCGGGAGAGGTGTCCTTGCGTATCAACTGGCGCTCATTGTAGGGCCTCCTGACCGGGAGGTCCTAGGTTTCGAGTTCCGGAAATGGCAGGATTTTCGTCACTGACTAGTCAGCAAGATCGAATTCAGCCACCGTCTGGAGGAGAATTATAGTGTCCGGCGGCTCTGATCCATAGTTTTCCTTGGTTTGTCCGATCAACAGCAGGCGAATGCCGGAGCAGTACCCTAACAAACGGGCCACGCACATTGCGCGATTTTCCTTCCTCTTCCTTATCCCAATGTCACTTTTTACTTAAACTGACTCTAAACATGCTCTAGACTACCACACATGCGGAGAGACCGGTTGGGAACTTAGAGCTTGTCTTGGCTGGGGCGGTGCCCCGCTGTTGATAGATACTTGGTTGGGGAAAATCCCGCTAGTTGACGGGTCGGTGCCGGATCTCACCATCCAGTGAAGGAAGATCACCATCACCTTTCGATGAACATGCACTACACTTAGGGGAATAATTACCTCAGTAGTTAACAAAATCACTAAAAAGCAAGAAATCAATATAATTTGTATTGGGAACCACCAATTTTTCGAAAAATTATTATTAATATTTTCAAAAATGTTTATCATGACCCCAATTGTTATAATTTCTCCTTAATTACTAAATTCAGCCCAGAGCCGGCAATTAATGTAAAGTCCGAGTAGGAAGTTGATCTCTCTCCTCTTGATTACCCTCCGAAAATTAAGGGAGATATACAAAACAGAATTTTTCAAATTGTCATGTTTATCATTATATTGTCATCAAAGTTATCACATTCATATTATGAAGTTACAGCAGAGTTCATTTTTGAAATAGAGAATCAGCGCTCTGCTTTGCGGTGTTTGATATAAACTCATTTAATAACTTTTGCAAATCTATTTTGTGGGTCATGTCACTATAAAAATTATAATGACGATATTGTTGAGTCGAACTTGCAACATAGTTCATTGCTTATACGGCTTGATATTGCTCGAAGTAGTGTCGACAAACTTCATACATATCTCTAACGCAAAATTCCCAGTGGGTATTTTACTCACTCGGAATTTTTCCTCCGGGAGTATAGCTACCCAACATACCCACATAATCCACCAGGCCTGATTCTGCCTAGCGGAGATAACAGGTAGGAGGACATTAAATGGTGGAGGTTGCGCTCTCTGAATCTAGACTAGGAGGCGCCCACGCCGGGCACCGGTTGCCAGCACAACGAAAAACAAAAATGGAATGAGAGGAGCATTCCAACTTAATCTCAAGTTAATTGCGGAAGTGTAGGAAGCCACTCCCATTTTTTATCAGTATGTTGATGATTAGTGAATTTGCATTCTCTGTAAGACTATTAATAATGATGATCATCCAGCACAGTACTATACCTGTAATTTGTAAAATATTTGTCTCAATGATTAATTTTACAATAGTTCATTTTAATCTGCATTAGCACAGCGAGGTGAAATATTAAAATACATAAAATGTAGTAACATAAAAAGACTGAAAGGAATAATTTTTGCTTTAAATGAAGGAGAAGAGAAGGAGAAAGTACTCGTACAATGTGACACAAAAAAATCGACGAGTCTGAAGGGGAAATTTAAATAAAAATGTTAATAACGACTTCCATCACTTTATCCGGAATATGTATCTTGGAAAACTAATTTTTTGACAACCTATTGAGATTTATTTCAAAAAATTAAATAAAATCGGTTTTCCGTCATTTAGATGTTGTTTGGATGCTTTTTTCCTCTTTTGACTCAATCTCTTCTTAGAATAGTGAAGCAATTTTTTGAAAGTTTCTGGTTTTTCCTCTCTCCCCAAATGTAAGCACAGAGCCCACTTTCTTTATCTCTTTCAGGTGTTTGAACTGCATCCCTAAACAAAATATTGGCTGTTGGAGATGGTAAAGAGGTCATCCAACATTTACTAGTCTGGAGTCTGCGCCAAGGCTGGCCCTGTTTTCCCTTCAGGACTGATGCCTGTCGTTCGCGAGAGCTGCCTCTGCACTCTCCCTTCTCTGCCCTCTGGTCCTCATTTATTCAGGCGCACGCCTCTACTAAGGGTTTGCCCTTTTTTCCCTTCCTGGCCCATTTGTCCGTTCTTCAGGGGGACCGACCGTATTGTAATTCGTTAGTCGAAACTCGCTTGTTCTTTTTGTCTCAACATCTTTGTACTTTCTAGCCTTATTACATTTATACTGGGAGAGGTGGCTCAGTCCATCAACTGATGTCACTGCAGTGCCTCTGACCGGGAGGTTCTAGGTTCGAGTCCATACGGCGGCAGGATTTTCGACAGTAGCTTGTCAGCTAGGTCGAATTCAACCGCTGTCTGGAGGAGAATTCTAGTGACCGGTTGCTCTGATCGGTAGTTTTCTGTGGTTTCTCCGATCAACATCTCTGATCGACATCTGACTGTAAATAAAATATTCTTTAAAACAAATTTTGGAATTTCTGATTTAATAATTATAGAATTGCTGCATAAAACTATTTTGAATGTACAAAAATAAATCAACGATTTTTCAATAATTTTATTTATTCCTATAGTTTTTGATAAACAATGCTAAGTGAAAAACAAATTTATTTTATCCAATTTTCACAATAACAAAAAATGTTTATTATTTGATTTCAATTAGCAATAAAATACATCGTTCACACGATAGATGACTTAAAATAAGCATTCGTTGCTCATTGTTGCTCATTGTGATGTAGAATGGAGGGAAAAGAATATGACGAAATGAAATTCTCAAATACAACAGAAAATGCATTTTTTAACTTCCCTTCTAAGCAAATTTTAGAATCCATTAATTTTAATAAAAATCAAAACTACGTTACCAAATGAACATCAGTTTAAAGGAATCAATAGTAAAAATGGTTACTGTTTACTCAATCGATCTAAATCCAGTTTCAAAGACTGCAAACCAGAGCCCTTAGTAACAATAGTCGACCTGCTCTTGTTGAAAGTCCCGCCTGCCCCCTCCCCTAGGATTCGAGATTATGGCCCCTGGTAAAGAGGCAATAAATGGCTAACTCGTTCAACGCCAGACAGCGTATACGCTTTTTCGATCACGAACCCCTTCCGCGAATGGTAGGTCTACTTCGTCCATCGTTCACCTCTTTCTAACGACCTCAGCCGTCCACCCACGCCTCCGAGTCCTAGCCGCCGCTCATAAAGCGACTTTTATCGCCCAGTAACACTTCTTTTTTATATGCACCGGCCGCCCCACGCTGTTCGCATATGGGGGATTACATGCATGCGGTGCGGAAGCCGTTGCTCGCCGCAATTAACAAAGTCTGCGTGGGGCGAGGTGAGGCGCCGAGCTCCGCTTTTCTTTATTACGCACGGTGAGCATTCTTTGTATTTCGTTTGTTTATTCTACGGTGCAAGCTGAACAGTATTACGAGAGAATATTCGGAGACGATAGTTGTGTTGCATTTACATTGTTGAATCTTGCCAGAGTAGTAGTTTTTATTAAAGTAGAAACTAAACTAGTTTTAAAATATTGTTTTGAGTTACTTTTTATGTTGGGTGTGTCTTTTACTAAATAAACGCCAGCAGTGAGATGAATATGTATAATGTTATGTATGTAATATGTATAACTAAAAGGCAAAAAGAAGAATACGAGTAAAACATGTGTGTGGTGGAAATTTATTAAATATAACTCGCTCAGTTTTTCTGATATTGAAGATTTTCATTCAAATTGTCAAAGGTGAATAGAAGAGCAAATTTACATTGCATACCTAGATCTAAAATAGAATCTTCAGGCTTTAGCTACTGAAATAACTCAAAAGAAAAAAAAAGTTTTGCAATTTAACTTATTAAAGAAATGACTGAAAACATTCGTTCTTCGTGAAAGAGAGAAGAAATTCATGCACTATTTGAACATTTTCAAATTGCTTAGTGGTTATCATGTAATCTGGATAGTTTATTTATTTATTAAGTAGCACAAAAACTGTATGTGATGTATGGGAGAGAAAATAATCTGGTGCATTTGAGTTTTCAGAACCTTCTAACAATTTAACTATTAATAGTTGAAAGATGAAAAATCATAGTAATATTAATAATAAATTTAAAAAAGCGAGGGATTAACATTTCAAAAAGTTATTCAGTTGAACCATTTGTTTAATGAATTATTAAAGTTTCTTGCTAGTGCGTAGGACAAGCATTTAGACATGAACTAGTGGAAAGCAATAAGCACATCTCTTATTGGATTATTTTAATTTTGTAAATTTTTAAAATACAGAGAGTTTGTCCAAAATGTGACTAACTTCACTTTATACCATCCTTTGAGCAGGGAGAGAGTTGCCTATATTGAACCACTTTTTGGAAAAATAAGTTTTTTCTGCCTCTTCCTTGTCTTATCCTCACCCCCCCACACACACACACTTTCACTAACATGCACTACACTATAACACATGCCGGGAGACCGGACGGGAGCTTAGAGCTTGTTCTACAATGATGCCCTGCCGTTGGGAGATACCTGCTGCGGAAAAACCCCTCATTGGCGGCAGTGGTTGGCGCAGGATTTCATACAGCAAGATAAGACAGTAAACACACTACACGTATGGCAATTAATGGACAATGAAGAAGTACCGGAATCAAGCAACTTCAATTGTGACATAATAGCTACATTCTGCAGTAGTTTCTAAAATAGCGTGGTTCAATTTAGGCGCCATCTGTACGCATCTTCTCATGTGGGGGGGAAAATTAAAGAAAACATTAAAGCCAATTTTGAGAAAAAAACTGTAATTTTATGCAGAATGGCCAAGAAATATTCAAATTATAAAAAATATACCTGCCTTATTTAAAGATCTATTTTTGAGAAATATTGTTTATTCAGGAAAAATATCTATCTTTAATATAATAATTATAGGAGGAGTCGAATATTTTTTGCACTGATTGCAATTTTCAAAAAATTAATATTTCAAAGAAACTGCATCATTGTCTTAAGATTCCTGCTGCTCACAGTGAACAAAGTTTTAAAAATAAAGCCATTTTGAGAAATTTGAAAATGTTGAGGCCTATGTAAATAACTCCCAATGTCAAATATCCGCTTGAAACTAAGAGGAAAATCGATTTTAGGCACACATAATATACGTTCTTTTTTTATATTGAAAGTGTAAATAAATTAATCATTAGACAATATTGATTGATCACAAAAACATAATAATAATAATAATAATAATAATAATAATAATAATAATAATAATATATTGAAATCAATAAAGTTATAGTAAAAGGGTTGATAAATTATCTGAATGGTTTTGGCGCTAGACTTCACCACATAGGGACAAACAAACGTTTTGCCTTCAATCAATTTTTCGGTATCAAGAACCCACAAAACATGGATTCTGTCTACATAATGGGATAGAGAAACTGTAAATAGGAACAAGTGATTTATCCATTTTTTGGTACCAGGTCCCATCAAAAGAGTGTTTCAGTCGAAAATTCGCCGCCTTCCAGCATTAATTAAAACACTTCTTCTTACGATGTGAAGAGAATTTAAAAACTCAATATTTAAACGAAAATAGATATGCGTAATTTTTCTCCAGCATCTTTACGCTCTCCGAAGCAAAAATTCTAGTAAATTTTTAAAATGTTTTTCAGCTTTCATGTAATGTACCTCCTAATCTCTAAACATCCGTTTCAAATTCAGAGCCTGGAGGATCGATCCAGGAATATAAATTTTGTAGATAATGAGCAAAACGGTTATGGTACTAGCGTTGACCTCATCTAGACCTGTGAAGAGAAAGTACTTTCGTAATCAAGGACCCACAAAACATGGATTCTGACTAAACAACAGGTGAGAAAGCAATGTACTGATATAGGAACATTATATATCCACTTTTTGTTACTGCACCCGGCAATACGAGTTTTGCTGCCGAAAAACCGCCATTTGCCTACGTCCGATTACCATAATGTCTCGGCTGCGCTAATGTATTGAAGTAATAGTCGGCAGCCGATGTGTAACCATACTAAAACTCCGCCGCTTACAGGTACGTAAAAGCCCAATTACACAACTTGTTTCGTTGTAAAACGCGTGCAAAGCATCTTGCGGAGCGTCAAACACGTTGCATAAACCGCGCGTTCCTTACGAGTGCATAACGGCGTTTAAAGCGACATATGCATGCGTTCATGGCGTGACGCTCCTCCTACGCCCTGCCACTTCGTACCGCGACTGCGGGCGCTGCCTCCATGCCCTCACTCGCAACATTAGCGTGGCGCTGCCTCCTACGGCCCGCTACCGCAACCCGACGGCGCTGCCTCCACGGCCCGCTACTCGCAACATTATGCGGCGCTCCCTCCTACGCCCCGCTACTCGCACGCGACGCGGCGCTGCCTCCCACGCCCTCTACCGGCACATGTGGCGCTGCCTCCCATGGCCCGCTACTCGCAACCCGATGCGGCGCTGCCTCATGGCCCGCTACTCGCAACGCGATGTAGTGAGGCTTCCTGCGCCCCGCTACTGCGTAACGCGATGCGGCGTTACCTTACGCCCCGCTACTGCAACGCGACGCGGCGCTGCCTCCTACCCCGCTACTCGCAACGCGATGCGTCGCTGCCTCCTACGCCCCGCCATCGGTAACGCGATGCGGCGCTGCTCTACGCCATGCTACTTCGCATGACGCGGCGCTGCCTCTACGCCATGCTACTCGCAACGCGATGCGGCACTGCCTCCTACGCCACGGCCTTCAACGCGATACGGCGCGCGGCCGGCGCGGCGCGACGGGGCGGAGTACGTCACTGGTTGTCGTTTCTCTACGGCAACCGTGAAGAGCCAATCACCACCGGCGCACGCGCACACTTGACGTCACTAATTTCGCGTCTCCGCCGCCGCCGCCGCCGCTGCCGCGCGCGCCGCTGCCGCCATCACAAGCGCCGAGCGGGCACTGATTACGATGATGCACGGAGCCGCGGAGGTTGCTGACATGGAAGGTACCATATTTTGTTGGCAGAGTATAAGGTGGGGTAAAGGGCGAAGAGGGCACAGCAAATTGCTGGGATGCTCTAGAATTTGAGGAGAATTCTGCAACGCAGACACATAAATGAAAGTATGGTAATGACAAACACCTCTCACAATAATGTAATGAAATTTCACTGAAATCAAATTCAAATTTTTCTTAGCCCATCCGAAAATCCATCTGTTAAATTAATTTTTCTAACACTTGTATTGACAATTTATTGATAAATTGTAACATTTTTTGTTTCAAGTTTTTAGTGGCACTTTCCTCTTCCTAGAATTCCTAAAGAAATAAAACAAAATTGTTCTTAAAATATAGTGTATTCTGAATTTTGTTTTTACATTAATTTTTACTCAAAAGTCAATTTAAAGAAGGAAAAAGTATTTCCACACCAAGGGGTGTAGAGAAGAACAAAATACCACTTAATACTTTTTAGTGTATATGAAGGCCAGAGTATTGAAATGAGTATCTCTCTTTAAAAAGATAATGCTTCCCTTCAACGCCTATAAATCTAGGAAGAGAGACTAACTATGCAGGGAAATCTTGAAAATGAAATCTCTAAAAATGAAAGTATAATGTATTTATATAAATTTAGTCTAATAAAAACAATCTCAGGACCATTCTACTCGGAAATAACCACAGTTAATGGACGATCAATTGGTACATATTAACGGCTATGTAGTATGTATACTGCATAAATAATACATATTCCCACAAAGCCAGATACAAAGAAAAAAGGAATCAGCATTAATATATGGTTTAACGAAGACTAGATTAAGTTGCTTATTTCGAGTAAGAAGACAAAATTCTCTCTTCAACAAACACTTGAAGTAAACCAAAACACATAATCTTCTTTAAACACTAACGAAATTAGCATTGTTTAAAAGTTTAAAAGAAGTGTCTCTGGTTACTTTACAAGATGTGTAATTCTACCTTAATATAAAAACACCAAATGCTCAATCTGACTATAAAAATATTTTTAAATGCACAAATATTCGAAGTCAGGCACTATATGAAAATATAGTGGACTGCGTATTGAAACTGCATTATTTTCTACATTTCGATTAATACGTGCTCTTAATTACAAATATTTTTTTGTTCTTTTTCCCTCCAGAAACTTAAAGTTGTTTGAGGTGTTAGCTCCATGACCTTTAAAATACTCCTCAAGTTGGAGTCTAGCTCTTCTGCTTTGGTAGGAGTATTGACTGATGTTAAGGCAACAAAATTTTGTCTCTCAATTCAGTCAAACCTAAATGGAACATCCATTTAAAATGGAATTGAATACTGTAATAAAGTCTATTATGCTACGCATTCAGGTTCTTGTAAATCTAGCTGGCCTCATAGTGCTCTGCTGTGTATTTCATGAATGTTTATTCCTGCTTGAGATATGGTATTATAATATTCTGGGAAATACATCTTATATCTCCCAGACTTTTAGATTACAAAACGAATTGTATGAATAATAATTAAATCCACCATGATTTTGTAAGCCTCATTAATCTAATTTACGAATCAGTGGTTTTTGTCCAAAATGACTTTCTTAAGGGCGGGAATATATTTTCAGAAAATGCCGAAGTCTATTACTATAACACGACGTAGAAATCATATTCGTCAGGTGACAGTATGAACAGCTCATTACAAAATAATCACATACAATGCATGTATATTATTTTACACATTAACACTTTGCCAGATGTCTTTAAAAGATAAATCTGGAGCATCCACCTTAAATGTCCTCCATAAACCATCCTTAGCCCTCCTGTTTGTTTTCTGTTCGTTTTTTTTTTCATTACTATGGAACAACAGACAAAAACGTGACATAGTGCATGCTCTGAGATGTGACAGCTTTCCTCGCCTTTTTATAACAGCTGAGTTTTGATGATCTACCCTAATTCAATACTCGTTAACAATTTCATTAAGGATTTCTCAAATATGAAGTCAGTGTACCAAACTAATATTTTATGAATAACTATTGCAAGAAAATAACAGCCAATTTAATTTTTCTGGAACTAGTTTCTGAATAAATGCTATTCTCCGATCGACTCAGGCCATGTGCTCATCACTTCTTAAATTTGAAAGGGCTTTATTTAATTTGATAAGGAGACTATGTAAAGCTGTGAACCATTTCAAAACAAATCTACAAATAGCTCTAAATTTCTCGTTTACTTTCTTTGCTCGAATGGAACAAAGTACGTCAATACAAACAGTGTTAGCCGGCTTTTCAGGGAAACTTCGGAAGTTTTGTGAGTGAATTTTCTTAAGTGAGAAAAATTAGGAAACTTATTGCATTGAATTCTTAGAAGATAAGAATAAATGGAGTTGTGTGTTTAAAGAAGTAGTTTTGAAGAATGTATAAAAAAGTTAGAAATATTGGCAATGAATGACAATTTAATCATTCTATTTGCATTTGATCCTGCCTGCACTACTAGGAGAGCCATTTAGCGATACGTGTGCCAAACGTATCCAGCGATGAAATGACAATATGTTGCGTGGCAACGGCGAATGATGTGCCAAAAACGGGAAGACCGCATCCTTTTATAAAATATTAGCGGAACCCCGCACTCTTAGTTCTGTGCTTCCCCTCACCTGTCTCTTTCCTTCTCCCTTTCTCTCACTGTTCTATCCTCCTCCTGTCTCTCTCTACCTCTCTCTCTCTCTCTCTCTCTCTCTCTCTCTCCGTCGATCCTATTGCATCTTGAGCATATTCTGCATGTGATGTGGACTTCCTATGCATGAAGATGGCAAAATAGTTAGCTTTCCAACGTTAGTTGTATTTTGTTGTATTGAAGTTTAAATAAACAATATAAATGAGAACAGGTAACGTTTTATAAGTGACTGCGGTTGTCGTTAGCTAGTATGCCGAGTGTTTTCCTTGCTTCCGGCAGATGGAGTGGTTTCTGGTACACAGCTGACATTACCGAAGCTTTTTTCCTGGCGAGTTTGTTATTGACGCGAAAAATAGTTGAAAACAATCTTTGAAGGCTTTCATTGGAATAAAGCATTGAAGGATTTCATTGACATTTATATTGTTGAATTTACAGATTTATATATATGCATTTTCCGTGATGGATTGGGTCAGCTTTTGAAGTGATGGTTGTATTGTGAGAAAGAAAAGTGAAACATTATAGTATTGCGCAACCCTTCTCGACATGAGAAAGTATGTACCATTCTAGGCGCCCTAGTTAAGCTTGTATCGTTAATACTCGTAGATAGGTTGAGCGGCGCCCTTTCCAGACCATCTGTGTGTTAAATTGCAGATATCGCAAAAATTGCACGCGCAGCCCGATAGCAGCAGAAGCAGTGACATCCCGCCAGTGACGGCAGCGCGCGGGTGAGAGGGCGCACCGCCGACAGCCGCCTGCGGGGCGGAGGCGGGGCGGGGCGGGCGATCGGGCGGGCGGAGCGAGGCGGGTTTGAGCGGAGCGAGGCGAGGCGTGGTGTGGCGGTGCGTTGCGGTGCGTTGTGGGAAATGGCGAGGCGGAGCGGGGCGTGGCGGAGCGGGGCGTGGCAGAACGTGGCGAAGCGGACCGGGTCGGGGCAGGGCGGTGCGAGGCGATGCGAGGCGATGCGGTGCGGTGCGGCGGACGGTGCGAGGTGGTGTGCAGCGCTGTGCGGGGCGGATCGTCGCGGGGCGGGGCGGCAGTGGACGGGCAGTGGAGTGGCCGGTGCGGGCGGGCTGGTGCGGGGTGGGTTGGCGGGGGACGGCGGAACGGCGGGGCGGCGAACGGCGGGAATGGCGGGCTGGCGGGACGCATGGGGACGGCGGGAATGGCGGGGGCGGCGGAACGGCGGAACGGCGGGACGGCGGAACGGCGGGGCGGCGGAACGGCGGGAATGGCGGACGGCGGGACGGCGGGGACGGTGGGAGCGGAGGGGCACGGCGGGGACGGCGGGGATGGCGGACGAGGATGGCGGGGATTATGATGGCGACGGCGACGCAGACGGTAGCGGTGGGGATGGCGGGGACGGCGGGGGCCAGGGATGGTGGATGGCGGGACGTGGTGGACGCAGGGGGCGTGGGGAGGGGGATGGCGGGGACGGCGGGGACGGCGGGACGGCGGGGATGGCGGGGACGGCGGGGACGGCGGGGCCGTGGTGGACGGCGGGGCCGTGGTGGGCGGCGGAAGGTGGGCGGCGGGGACGGTGGGCGGCGGGGGCCGGTGGCGGCGGGGGTGTCGCGGCGCGGGAGGCGAATTCACTTGAAGGAGCGAGCGGCGAGTTATCCGGCGCTATCTGGGATGGCTACGTTACCCGCGCCCAACTGCCTGGGCTGATGGCGAACAGAAGGATGGGAAAAGCGCGGGGTGATGACGTCAGAGTGGCGGGCGTGGGGAAGTACACGCCAGTTCCACCTCAAGGCAAGGCGACGTATCATGGAGATGAAACTGTCAACTCGGATCATTTTATTCCCAGCACCCTTCTGTTTTTTATAAAATCGCTACCCAAGCAAATTTTCCCCCGACGATTTCATCTCCATGATACGTCGCCTTGCCCATGAGGTGGAACTGGCAGTGTATTACTTCCCCCACCCCCTTCACTTCCTCTGACGTCGCATCACCCCCGCGCTTTTCCCCCATCCTTCTGTTCGCCATCCGAAAGCCCAGGCAGTTGGAGCGCGGGGTAACGTGGCCATCCCCAGATAGCGCCCGGATAACTCGCCGCTCGCTCGCTAAATTGAATTCGCCTCCCGCGCCCGCGACACCTCCGCCGCCCACCACGGCCCCCGCCGCCCACCACGGCCCCTGCCGCCCACCACGGCCCCTGCCGCCCACCACGGCCCCTGCCGTCCACCACGGCCTCGCCGTCCCCGCTGTCCCTGCCATCCCCGCTGTCCCTGCCGCCCCCGCTGTCCGCGCTGGCCCTGCTGCCTTCGCCGTCCCCGTCGCCACCGCCGTCCCCGCTGTCCCCGCCGTCCCTACTGCCCCCGCTAAGCCTGAAGCCCCCGCCGTCCCCGCTGTCCCCGCCCTCAGCCTGCCGCCGTCGCCGTCCCTGCTGCCGCTGCCGTTCCTGGCCATCCCCGCTGTCCCTGGGCCAGTCCCCGCTGTCCCCGCCATCCCCGCCAGTCCCCTGTCCCCTGTCCCCACTGTCCCTGCTGTCCCCAAGGCTGTCCCTGGGCTGTTCCCGCTGCTCCTGCTGCCCCTGCTGTTCCTGCCGTCCCCGTTCCTCCTGGGCTGTTCCTGCTGCCCCTGGGCTGTTCCTTGCTGTCCCCGCTGTCCCGCTGTCCCTGTTCCCACTGTTCCCGCTGCCCCCTGCTGTTCCTGCGTCCCTGCCGCCCGGGCTGCACTGCCCTGCCCCACCCTCTGCACCGTCCCGCCCCACCCCCGTTCCAGCCCCCTCGCCCCACCCTGCACTGCCTCACCCACTTTGAAGCGCCAGCCCCCACCGCCCCGCCCTGCACCGGCCTCGCTCCACCGCCCTGTCCGCTCCGCCCCGCTCCCGCCCCGCGACGATCTCGGCTCTGCACAGCGCTGCCCTGCACCACCTCGCACCGTCCTGCCCTGCACTGCACCGCATCGCCTCGCATCGCCTCGCACCGCCCTGCCCTGACCCGGTCCGCTTCTGGGCCACGTTCTGCCACGCCCTGGGCCCGCGCCCTGCTCCGCCTCGCCACATTTCCCACAACGCACCGCAACGCACCGCCACACCACGCCTCGCCTCGCTCCGCTCAAACCCGCCTCGCTCCGCCCCGCCCCCGCCCCCGCCCCCCCCCCCGCCTCCCCGCCCCCGCGAGCCGGCTGTCGGCGGTGCGCCCTTTCACCGCGCGCGCCGCCGGCGGGACGTCACCGCTTCGCTGCAATGGCCGCGGCAATTTTTGAGCATCTGCAATTTAACACAGATGGTCTGGAAGCGCGCCGCCCAACCTATCTACGAGTATTAACGATACAGCCAATCAGGCGCTTTAGAATGGTACATACTTTCTCGCGTCGAGAAGGGCTGGCAATACTATACTGCTCTACTTTTCTTCTCGAAGGAATACAACCATCACTTCAAAAGCTGACCCAAATCCACCACGGAAAATGCATATATATAAATCTGTAAATTCAACAATATAAATGTCAATGAAATCCTTCAATGCTTTATTCCAATGAAAGCCTTCAAAGATTGTTTTCAACTATTTTTCGCGTCAATAACAAACTCGCCAGGAAAAAGCTTTCGGTAATGTCTAAAAATTAGAAACCCACCTATCTGCCGGAAGCAAGGAAAACACTCTGGCATAATAGCTTAACGACAACCGCATTTACATGTGAAACGTTACCTGTTCTCATTTATATTGTTTATTTAAACTTCAATACAACAAAATACAACCAACGTTGGAAAGCTAACTATTTTGCAACTTCATACATAGGCAATCCATATCATATGCAGGAATATGCTCAAGATACAATAGTATCAATGGAAGAGAGAGAGAGGAGAGAGAGAGAGAGAGAGAGAGAGAGTGAGAGAGACAAGGAGGAAGAGGGATAAGAACGGTGAGAGAAAGGGAGAAGGAAAGAGACGGAGTGAGGGGAAGCACAGAACTAAGAGTGCGGGGTTCCGCTAATATTTTATAAAAGGATGCGGTCTTCCCGTTTTGGCACATCAGCCTGCCGTTGCCACGCGCAACATTGTCATTTCATCGCTGGATACGTTTGGCACAATGGCATCGCCAAATGGCCTCCCCAGTAGTGCAGGCAGGATCAATGCAAATAGAATGATTTAAATCTGCTGGTCTACTGCCACATTTCTAACTTTTATACATTCTTCAAAACTACTTCTTTAAACACAACTCCATTTATTCTTATCTTCTAAGAATCTGCAATGCACAAGTTTCCAATTTTTCCTACTTAAGAAAATTCACTCACAAACTCAAGTTTCCCTGAAAAGCCGGCTAACACTGTTTGTATTGACGTACTTTGTTCCATTCGAGCAAAGAAAGTAAACGAGAAATTTAGAGCTATTTGTAAGATTTTATTTTGAAATGTAGTTCTAGCTTTACGCAAAGTCCTCTTATCCAAATTAAATAAACCCTTTCAAATTTAAGTGATGAGCACATGGCCTAGGTCGATCGGAGAATAGCATTTATTCAGAAACTAGTTCCAGAAAAATTAAATTGGCTGTTATTTTCGTAAGTAGTTATTCAAAATATTAGTTTGGTACATCACCACTTCATATTTGAGAAATCCTTAATGAAATTGTTAACGAGTATTGAATTAGGGTAGATCATCAAAACTCAGCTGTTATAAAAAGGCGAGGAAAGCTGTCACATCTCAGAGCATGCACTATGTCACGTTTTTGTCTGTTGTTCCATAGTAATGAAAAAAAAAACGAACAGAAAACAAACAGGAGGGCTAAGGATGAAATTTGTGGAGGACATTAAAGGTGGATGCTCGAATTTAATCTTTTAAAGACATCTGGCAAAGTGTTAATGTGTAAAATAATATACATGCATTGTATGTGATTATTTTGTAATGAGCTGTTCATACTGTCACCTGACGAATATGATTTCTACGTCGTGTTATAGTAATAGACTTCGGCATTTTCTGAAAATATATTCCCGCCCTTAAGAAAGTCATTTTGGACAAAAACCACTGATTCGTAAATTGTAGATTAATGAAGAGAGGCTTACAAGAATCACGTGGGTGGGATTTGGTTATTATTCATACAATTCGTTTTTGTAATCTAAAAGTCTGGGAGATATAAGATGTATTTCCCCAGAATATTATGCCATATCTCAAGCGGGAATAAACATTCGCGAAATATACACAACGAGCACTATGAAGACTGACTGAATTTACAAGAATTCTGAATGCGTAGCATAATGAACTTTATTTTGTGTTCAATTCATTTAAATGGACGTTCCATTTAAGGTTTGACTGAATTGAGAGACCTAAAAATTTTGTTGCCTTAACATCAGTCATGCTCCTACCAAAAACGAAGAAATGAACTCCAACGAGGGAGTATTTTAAAGGTCATGGAGCTAACTTACCTCAAACAACTTTAAGTTTCTGGAGGAAAAGAACAAAAGAAATATTTGTAATTAAGAACACGTATTAATCCGAAATGTAGAAAATAATGCAATTTCAATACATGATCACTATATTTTTCATATAGTGCCTGACTTCGAATATTTGTGCATTTAAAAATATTTTTTATAGTCGGAATTGAGCATTTGGTGTTTTTTATATTAAAGGTAGAATTTACACATCTTGTAAAGTAACCAGAGACACTTCTTTTAAACTTTTAAACAATGCTAATTTCGTTAGTGTTTAAAGAAGATTATGTGTTTTGGTTTACTTCAAGTGTTTGTTGAAGAGAGAATTTTGTCTTCTTACTCGAAATAAGCAACTTAATCTAGTCTTCGTTAAACCATATCTTCAAATTGCTGATTCCTTTTTTCTTTGTATCTCCCAGCTTTGACTGGAACCCCATGTATTATTTGTGCAGTATACATGTACTACATGTACGTTAATATGTACCATTGATCGTCCATTAACTGTGGTTATTTCCGAGTAGAATGGTCCTGAGATTGTTTTTATTAGACTAAATTTATATAAATACATTATACTTTCATTTTTAGAGATTTCATTTTTCAAATTTCCCTGCATAGTTAGTCTCTCTCTTCCCTAGGATTTATAGGCGTTGAAGGGAAGTAATTATCTTTAAAGAGAGATACTCATTTCAATACTCTAGCCTTCATATACACTCAAAAAGTATTAAGTGGTATTTTGTTCTTCTCTACACCCCTTGGTGTGGAAATACTTTTTCCTTCTTTAAATTGACTTTTGAGTAAAAATTAATGTAAAAACAAAATTCAGAATACACTATATTTTAAGAACAATTTTGTTTTATTTCTTTAGGAATTCTAGGAAGAGGAAGTGCCACTAAAACTTGAACAAAAATGTTACAATTTATCAATAAATTGTCAATACAAGTATTTAGAAAAATTAATTTAACAGATGGATTTTCGGATGGGCTAGAAAATTTGAATTTGATTTCGTTAAAATTTCATTACATTATTATAATGAGAAGGTGTTTGTCATTACCATACTTTCCATTTATGTGTCTGCGTTTGCGAGAATTCTCCTCAAATTCTAGAGCATCCCAACCCAATTTAACGTTCTTCCCTCTTCACTTCCCGCTTTACCCCCACCTTGCTCACTCTGCCAACAAAATATAGTACCTTCCGTATCAGCAACCTCCGCGGCTCGATGCGTCGCTTGTGTCAGGGTGCCGCTCGGCGGCAGGTGGTGGCGGCGGCGGCGGCGGCGGCGGCGGCGGCGGCGGCGGCGCCGCGAAATTAGTGACGTCAGAGTATGCGCGTGCGCCGATGGTGATTGGCTATTTCCGCAGTTGCCGCGTAGAAACTTGTTTAACCGAGTGACGTACTCCGCCCCACGTCGCGCCGCGCCGTGCCGCGCCGTATCGCGTTGAGAGAAGCGTGGCGTAGGAGGCAGTGCCGCATCGCGTTGCGAGTAGCATGGCGTAGGAGGCAGCGCCGCATCGCGTTGCGAGTAGCATGGCGTAGGAGGCAGCGCCGCATCGCGTTGCGAGTAGCGGGGCGTAGGAGGCAGCGACGCATCGCGTTGCGAGTAGCGGGGGGTAGGAGGCAGCGCCGCATCGCGTTGCGAGTAGCGGGGCGTAGGAGGCAGCGCCGCATCGCGTTGCGAGTAGCGGGGCGCAGGAGGCATCACTACATCGCGTTGCGAGTAGCGGGCCGTAGGAGGCAGCGCCGCATCGGGTTGCGAGTAGCGGGCCGTAGGAGGCAGCGCCACATAATGTTGCGAGTAGAGGGGCGTAGGAGGCAGCGCCGCATCGCGTTGCGAGTAGCGGGGCGTAGGAGGGAGCGCCACATAATGTTGCGAGTAGCGGGCCGTAGGAGGCAGCGCCGCATCGGGTTGCGAGTAGCGGGCCGTAGGAGGCAGCGCCACATAATGTTGCGAGTAGAGGGGCGTAGGAGGCAGCGCCGCATCGCGTTGCGAGTAGCGGGGCGTAGGAGGGAGCGTCACGCCGCTGCTGAACGCATTGCATGTCGCTTTAAACGCCGTTATGCGCCTCGTAAAGACGCGCGGTTTATGCAACGTGTTTACGACGCTCCGCAGATGCTTTGCACGCGTTTTACAACGAAGCAAGTTGTGTAATTGGGCTTTACGTACTGTAAGCGGCGGAAGTTTTAGTATAGTTTACATCTGACTGCCGACTTCGTACTTTCTGGCCATTACTTCGTAAGCCGAGACATTATGGTAATCGGACGTAGGCAAATGGCGGTTTTTCGGCGCAAAAACTCGTATTGCCGGGTCCTGGTAACAAAAAAGTGGATATATAATGTTCCTATATCCAGTACATTACTTTCTCTCACCTGTTGTTTAGTCAGAATCCATGTTTTGTGGGTCCTTGATTACGAAAGTACTTTCTCTTCACAGGTCTAGATGAGGTCAACGCTAGTAATTACAAAACTGCTTGCTTCATTATTCGCTGTAAAATTTATATCTCTGATCGATCTCCAGGGCTCTGAATTTGAAACGGATGTTTAGAGATTAGGAGGTACATTACATGAAAGCTGAAAAACATTTTAAAAATTTGCTATAAGAATTTTGCTTCCGGAGAGCGTAAAGAATGCTGGAAAGAATTACGCATATCTATTTTCGTTTAAATGACAGATTTTTAATTTCTCGCCTTCACATCGTAAGAAGAGAAAGTGTTTTAATTGTGCACGGAAGGCGGCGAATTTTCGACTGAAACACTCTTTTGATGGGACCTGGTACCAAAAAATGGATAAATCACTTGTTCCTATTTACAGTTTCTCTATCCTATTGGCGTAGACAGAATCTATGTTTGTGGGGTCTTGATAATGAAAATTGATTGTGTGCAAAACGTTTGTTTGTCCCTATGTGGTGAAGTCTATCGCCAAAACCATTCAGATAATTTATCAACCCTTTTACTATAACTTTATTGATTTCAATATATTATTATTATTATTATTATTATTATTATTATTATTATTATTATTATAATGTTTTTGTGATCAATCAATGTTATTTTAATGATTTAATTTATTTGCTTTCTCAATATAAAAAAGAACGAGTAATAATTATGTGTGCCTAAAATCGATTTTCCTCTTAGTTTCAAGCGGATATTTGACATTGGGAGTTATTTACATGAAGCCTCAACATTTTCAAAATTTTCTCAAAAATGGCTTTACATTTTTTTAAAACTTTGTTCACTGTGAGCGACGAGGAATCTTAAGACAATGATGCAGTTTCTTTGAAATAAGTAATTTTTTGAAAATTGCAATGGTTCAATTTTTTCGTCTTCTTTTATAACTACAATATTTAAGATAGATATTTTTTCCTGAATAAAATATGTTCTTTAAAGACAGATCTTGAAATAAGGCAGGTATATTTTTTTATAATTTGAATGTTCTTGGCGTAATTCTGCATAAAATTACAGTTTTTTCTCAAAATTGGCTTTAAATGTTTTCTTTAAATTTTCCCCCACATAGGGGAGAGATGCGTACATAGAATCGGCGCCTAAATTGAACCACGCTATTATTTTAGAAACTACTGCTGATTGATGGCATCATGTGGCTTAATTGATTGCTTGAGATTCCGAGTACTTCAACTAAAATTGTCATTAGTGCCGTACGTGTAGTGCGTGTTTTTGCTGTGGTCTTGTCTTGCTGTATGAAATCCTGCGCCAACCTACCGCCGGCTATCGGGGTTTTCCGCAACCAGGTATCTCCCAACGGCGGGGCATCGCCCCAGCCAAGACAAGCTCTAAGCTCCCGTCCGGTCTTCCGGCATGTGTTATAGTGTAGTGCATGTTAGTGAAAGTGTGTGTGTGTGGGGGGGTGAGGATAAGACAAGGAAGAGGCAGAAAAAACTTATTTTTCCAAAAAGTGGTTCAATATAGGCAACTCTCTCCTATGTATCAAAGGATGGTATAAAAAGTGAGATTAGTCACATTTTGGACAAACTCTCTGTATTTTTAAAAATTGCAAATTAAAAATAATCCAATAAAGAATGTGCTTATTTAGCACCACTAGTTCATGTCTAAATGCTTGTCCTACGCACTAGCAAGAAACTTTAATAATTCATTAAACAAATGGTTCAACTGAATAACTTTTTGAAATGTTAACTTTCGCTAAATTTATTATTAATATTACTATGATTTTTCATCTTTCAACTATTAATAGTTAAATTGTTAGGAAGGGATTCTGAAACTCAAGAAAGCGTGCGCAGATGATTTTCTCTCCCATACGTCACATACAGTTTTTGACTGTTTTTGACTAAATAAATAAATAAACTATCCAGATTACATGATAACCACTAAGCAATTTGAAAATGTTCAAATAGTGCATGAATTTCTTCTCTCTTTCACGAAGAACGAATGTTTTCAGTCATTTCTTTAATAAGTTAAATTGAAAAACTTTTTTTTTCTTTTGAGTTATTTCAGTAGCTGAAAACACCAGAGATTTTTATTTTGAATGTAGGTAATACGTGTAGAATTTATCTTCTATTCACCTTTGACAATTTGAATGAAAATCTTCAATATCAGAAAAACTGAGCGAGTTATATTTAATAAATTTCCACCACACACATGTTTTACTCGTATTCTTCTTTTTGCCTTTAGTTATATTATATTACATACATAACATTATATATATTCATCTCTACTGCTGGCGTTTATTTAGTAAAAGACACACCCAACATAAAAAGTAACTCAAAACAATATTTTAAAACTAGTTTAGTTTCTACTTTAATAAAAACTACTACTCTGGCAAGATTCAACAATGTAAATGCAACACAACTATGCGTCTCCGAATATTCTCTCGTAATACTGTTCAGCTTGCTACGTAGAATAAACAAACGAAATGCAAAGAATGCTCACCGTGCGTAATAAAAGAAAAGCGGAGCTCGGCATATACACCTCGCCCCACGCAGACTTTTGTTAATTGCGGCGAGCAACGAAAGCTTCCATGCCGCATGCATGTAATCCCCATATGCGTGAACGGCGTGGGGCGGCCGGTGCATATAAAAAAGAAGTGTTACTGGGCGATAAAAGTCGCTTTATGAGCGGCGGCTAGGACTCGAGGCGTGGGTGATTTGGCTGAGGTCAGCAGAAAGAGGTGAACGATGGACGGTAGACCTACCATCTGCGGAAGGGGTCTTTGTGATCGAAAAGGTATACGCTGTCTGGCGTTGAACGAGTTAGCCATTTATTGCCTCTTTACCAGTGGCCATAATCTCGAATCCTAGGGGAGGGGGCAGGCGGGACTTTCAACAAGAGCAGGTCGACTATTGTTGCTTAAGTGGCTCTGGTTTGGTGTCTTGAAACTGGATTTAGACTGACGAGTAACAGTAAACCATTTACTATTGATCTTTAAACTGATGTTCATTTGCAACGTAGTTTTGATTTTATTGAAATCTAATGGATTCTAAATTTGGTTTAGAAGGGAAGTTAAAAAATGCATTTTCTGTTGTATTTGAGAATTTCATTTCGTCATATTCTTTTCCCTCCATTCTACATCACAATGAGCAACAATGAGCAACGAATGCTTATTTTAAGTCATCTATCGTGTGAACGATGTATTTTATTGCTAATTGAAATCAAATAATAATTATTTTATTATTGTGAAATTGATAAAATAAATTTGTTTTTCACTTAGCATTGTTTATCAAAAACTATAGGAATAAATAAAATTATTGAAAAATCGTTGATTTATTTTTGTACATTCAAAATAGTTTTTATGCAGCAATTCTATAAATTATTAGAAAATCGAAATTCCAAAATTTGTTTTAAAGAATATTTTATTTACAGTCAGATGTCGATCAGAGATGTTGACCGGTGGAACCACGGAAAACTACCGATCAGAGCAACCGGTCGCTAGAATTCTCCTCCAGACAGCGGTTGAATTCGACCTAGCTGACAAGCTACTGTCGAAAATCCTGCCGCCGTATGGACTCGAACCTAGAACCTCCCGGTCAGAGGCACTGCAGTGACATCAGTTGATGACCGGTCACCTCCCAGTATAAATGGCCAAGGCTTAGAAAGCAAGGTAAAGATGTTGAGACAAAAGATCAGCTGAGTTTCGACTAACGAATTACAATACGGTCGGTCCCCCTGAAGAACGGACAAATGAGCCAGGAAGGGGAAAAAAAGGGCAAACCCTTAGTAGAGAGCGTGCGCCTGAATAAATGAGGACCACCAGAGGGCAGAAGAGCGTGTAGAGGCAGCTCTCGCGAACGACAGAGCATCAGTCCTGAAGGAAAACGGGGCCAGCCTTGACGCAGACTCCCGAACTGGTAAATATTTGGATGACCTCTTTACTGCATCTCCCAACAACCAATATTTTGTTTAGGGATGCAGTTCAGAAGCGCAGAAAAGAGATAAAGAAGACGGAGCGCCTGTGCTTACATTTGGGGAGAGAGGAAAAACCAGAAACTTTCAAAAAATTGCTTCACTATTCTAAGAAGAGATTGAGCTAAAAGAGGAAAGTATCCAAACAACATCTAAATGACGGAAATGATTTATTTAATTTTTTAAATAAATCTCAATAGGTTGTCAAAAATTAGTTTTCAAGATACATTCCGATAGCGATGGAAGTCGTTATTAACATTTTATTTAAACTTCCTTCAGACCTCGTCGATTTTTTGTGTCACATTGTAATGAGTACTTTCCTTCTCTTCCCTTCATTTAAAGCAAAATTATTCCTTCTGTCTTTTATGTTAATACATTTTATGTATTTTAATATTTCACTCGCTGTGCTAATGGATTAAAAATGAACTATTGTAAAATTAATCATTGAGACAAAGATTTTGAAATTACAGGTATAGTATTGTGCTGGATGATCAATATTATTATTAATAGTCTTACAGAGAATGCAAATCTAATTAATCATCAACATACTGATAAAAATGGGAGTGGCTTCCTACACCTGCAATTAACTTGAGATTGCTGAAATGCTCCTCATTCCATTTTGTTTCGTTGTGCTGGCAACTGGTACACTGGCGTGGCGCCTCCAGTTCAGATTCAGAGAGCGCAAACTCCACCATTTACGTCCTCTACCTGTTATTCCGCCAGGCAGAATCAGGGCCGCCTGGTGGATTATGTGGGTATGTTGTACATTCCTGGAGGAAAATTCCGATGAGTAAAATACCCACTGGGAATTTTGCGTTAGAGATATGTATGAAGTTTGTCGACACTACTTCGAGCAATATCAAGCCGTATAAGCAATGAACTATGTTGCAAGTTCGACTCAACAATATCGTCATTATAATTTTTATAGTGACATGACCTACAAAATGATTTGCAAAGTTATTAAATGAGTCGAGATCAACACCGCAAAGCAGAGCGCTGATTCTCTATTTCAAAATGAACTCTGCTGTAACTTCATAATATGAATGTGATAGCAATTTGATAACAATATAATGATAAATATGACAATTTTAAACAAACTTTTTTTGTATCTCCTTTAATTTTCGGAGGGTAATCAAGAGGAGAGAGATCAACTTCCTACTCGGACTTCACATTAATTGCCGGCTCTGGGCTGAATTTAGTACTATGAGAATGAAAATAATTAATACGATAAACATTTTTGAAAAATATTAATAATACTAATTTTGAAAATTGGTGGTTCCTAATACAAATTATATTGATTTTTGCTTTTAGTGATTTGTTAATTCATTGAGGTAATTATTCTCTATGTAGTGCATGTTCATCGAAAGGTGGCGGTGATCTTCCTCCGCTGGCTGGTGAGATTCGGCACCGACCTACGTCGAGTATTTTCGAGTATTTTCCCCAACCAAGCATTACCCAACAGCAAGCCACCACTCCAGTCGGGTTAAGCTCTAAGTTCTAAACTGGTCTCTCCGCATGTGTGGTAGTTCAGAGCATGTTTAGAGTCAGCCATGCAAAAGTGAGCATTGGGATAATAAGAGAAGGGAAAATCGCGCAATGTGCGTGGCCCGTTTGTTAGGGTACTGCTCCGGCATTCGCCTGCTGTTGATCGGACAAACCAAGGAAAACTATGGATCAGAGCCGCCGGACACTATAATTCTCCTCCAGACAGTGGCTGAATTCGACCTAGCTGACACGTCAGTGACGAAAATCCTGCCAACTCAAACATAGGACCTCCCGGTCAGAGGCCCTACAATGACGCCAGTTGATACACTGAGACACCTCTCCCGGCACAAATTAGTTTAGTTTAGTTAATGCCTTATTTTACGTGGCGAGACTCGGGCCTACAGGCCCGCTCTTCCGTCTAACCACGCAAATTTCGATACGCTCCTTTCATCACCTTGCGGAGAAAGGAGGTATTATCTTGGGCGACGAAACTGTCTTTGCATGCAGTAAATCTACTACATGACAGCCATTTTACTTTGCTCTTTTACGAGGGATTTTTTTCGCCTCAGAAACCACGGCTCTGATCGGGTTTGCACTCGCAAACCGGTATAACAGCGTCCGGTACGCTGGACCGTTATACCACCGAATCCAGCAAAATATATTGCACAGTTCTAACTTTCCTGACTGCCGGATAAATGGCGGAATCGCGGCGGCGCAAAGGAATGCGCTACTCTGTATCTAGGGACCCAGTGGCTGTTGAAGGAGGCGGACGGGGCACGGGGCGGAAGCGGATACGCATGGGCGGCGTGGGGGGGGAGGGGGGAGGAGAGGGGGAGGAGCGCGGTCCGGAAGCGTGGCGCCCTCGTGACAAATGCGCAGCGCCGGGCGACTCTCGGCGACGTCGGCGGCAACGGGGCGAGCGGATTATCAGCCCGGAGGGGTTGTTTGGAAATGGAAATGAAAGGGTGAAGAGTAGTTCCTAGATGCCGAAAGAGTGGGGTTTGAGTATAAGAATGGCCTGTAAGAAAAGGAAAGATATAATATTTCTAAAGATACGAATGTTCATTTGAGTAATGAAATCCAAAGGTTAAAGTAATGATCCATATGTACTCCTAGGACAATCATGTGGATAAAAACTCTTACTTTGTGAGACTAGAAGAGTTAAATATAAGAGTAACTATATTCATAGAATGCAACAGAAGGATGTAATAAGAAATAAGAAGTATGGAGTAAAATAAGTCAAGAAAAAGAGAGGAGAAGAAATTAGAATATTCTACGAGCAGTTCAGCGCCTAGAATCTCGTTAGAAGCAAAACAGCCAAAGAAATAGTATTAACTATACCCTCTAAAACGGGCAAAAATACATTCAAGGTTTTAGAGTGTTTAGAAGAGTACATATTTCCTAGGCAAGCCATGGTGGAGGATTTTAGAGCCTAGGGGTCGGGGCGGAAAGAGTCGAAGGACGGCACCGGTAGCGGTAGCTCAGTGCATCAACTGATGTCACTGCAGCGCGTCTGACCGGGAGGTCCTAGGTTCCCACTCCCCACGGCGGCAGGATTTTCCATACAGGCTTTTCAGCTAGGTCGAATTCAGTCGCTGTCTGGAGGAGAATTCTAGCGGCCGTCTGCTCTGATCGGAGTTCCTTGCTTTTTTGATCAATACCAGGCGAGCAGTGCCCTAACGAATTGACCAAGGACCATACACAATCTATCCTACCTCATCCTTGACCCATCCTCTCCCTTTACACACACACTTATACTCAACATGCAATTACACTACCATATTCCGGTCGGGGAGTTTAAAGTTTGTCCTGACTGGGGGGCGGTGCCCGTTGCGGAGAGTCCTGGTTAGGGGAGTCTCAACGCCGACAGTAGGTCGGCGCGGGATATCGCCATCTCCGGAGAAAAAACCATGCACTACACTAACGGGACTAATGACCGAAGCAGTTGACGCGCCCGGAAATACGAAAAAATCAAACAATCAATCAATTTAGAAAACGGGAGCTATTGTGGTGATATAAACGAACGGGAGTAGTTTAGTGATGAAGAATGTCTGAGAATGAGGGAAGGCGGTGAAAAATGGCAAGCCATGACGGGGATTTAGAGCCTGGGGTCGGGGGCGGAGTCGAAGTATGCTCGAGGAGGCGGGGCAGGGTGGAGGGGCTGTTGGGTTGCTGCGCCCGTAACTTATTTATAGCCCCGTGGTCGGTCGGGGCGACGGCTTCGCAGCCGAGAAGATCCAGGCTGTATCACGTTTCGTGCCGGAAGGAGAAGAGGAGGGATCGCTGATGTTGGGAGGGCTGGTTGCCAATGGAAGGCTTAGACGAGGGACGCCGACCACCTGTGGACGTGGTGGTTAGCCTGAAAAAGGGATGGCGTTGAAACCGAGGTGACGGTTGAAGTCAAATATATCTATGAATTACTACGATGGAGGGTGACGGAGGGACACGGGTGGGGGAGATTTCTGTATGTCTGGGAGTAAATTAAGAGCGTCTAGCAGTTGCCGGACGGCTCAGTTGGACCGGAGGAGCGGCGGTGACGGCATGCAAAAAGTCCATAGAGGTTAAGGAGGGAATACCAAGGAGGCCGAAATTACATAAGCGGCGAGAGTGATAGACCGTGAGAACAGCCGAGGTAGCGAAGGTGGTAGAGTGACGAGGGCGGGGATGTGGCGGGCGCCAGAGACGGCGAGAGCGGAGTAGAGGCAGCAAAGGAGGTAGAGCTGAGAGCGGTAGAGTTGGAGAGAGCGGTAAGAGTTGGAGAGAGCGGTAAGAGTTGGAGAGAGCGGTAAGAGTTGGAGAGAGCGGTAAGAGTTGGAGAGAGCGGTAAGAGTTGGAGAGAGCGGTAAGAGTTGGAGAGAGCGGTAAGAGTTGGAGAGAGCGGTAAGGGTTGGAGAGAGCGGTAAGGGTTGGAGAGAGCGGTAAGGGGTGGAGAGAGCGGTAAGGGCTGGAGAGTGGCAGGCTGGAGAGAGCGGTAAGGGCTGAGAGATGGGTAAGGGGCTGGAGAGAGCAGGCGCTGAGAGCGGTAAGGCTGGAGAGAGTGGTAAGAGTTGGATGAGAGCAGAGCTGGAGAGAGCGAAGAGCGTGTTGAGAGAGCAAAGAGCTGAGAGAGCGGTAAGAGTTGGAGAGAGCGGTAAGGGTTGGAGAGAGCGGTAAGGGTTGGAGAGAGCGGTAAGGGTTGGAGAGAGCGTTAGATGCAGGAAGGAAGGTAGAGGCGGCGAGAGCGTTAGGCTTTGAGAGTGCGGTAGGGCAGCGAGAGCAGTAAGTGGCCGGAGCAGGAGAGGAATTAATGGTGGTAGAGGCGGCGTGGGAAGTAGAATCGGCGAGGGAGATAGAAGCTGCGAGGTTGGTTGAATTGGAGAGTGTGGCAGAGGTGGCTACTCTGACGAAGTGGCTCCGGCGTAGGTGGCGATGGTGGTGGCAAAGTTAGCACAATGAGGAGAAGGGAGTAAACTGATCGCACTGGCCTTTACGGCAGAGGAAACGAGCGGTGAGCAGAACGATGGCGTTGAGTGGAAGTTAATCGCTTGATCGCTGGAGGATGCACAGTTTCTCCTCTATTAAGGCAGACCTCCAACCCTCAGAGATCGGGTTACCCAATTTTCTTCTCTGGCGGTCAATGAATCAATATCCTTACTACTGTTTACCGAGACAGTTCTTACACCCTGCCAGACTTTAAAGAAGGATGTTATTCACAAGAAATGTAAAAGAATAAATGGATTCTTATAGATAACTGTAATACAGCACACATTTTTTTAATAATACCTATAATAATAGTAATAATAATAATAATAATAATAATAATAATAATAATAATAATGCAATGAATTTTTTGTCATACGTTTTAAGAATGAAAAAAATCATCTAAATAAATAGCAGAATGAATTTTTTAGAGCGCACACTTCGTTTTTGTTAGAAGAAATTTTTTTTAAATGAAGCAAATGAGAATTAAAAAAGTAAATAACAGTTGCGAAGCAATATTTGCATAAATCATCAATTTTAAACTTATTTTATCAAGTAATGAGAACTAATTGAAATTATGTATCTAGAAACAAGGTAATGCTTGATGTGTTACGCATGATTTCACTCTTTCTTACTCAAATTTCATACTTTTTTTTTTCTGTCCAAATCTTAAAATATGGATTGCCGAATTTGTTTCGCGTCATTGTAATGTAACCTTGTGTATTAATAAATACAAATATTTATATTCGTTTCCATTGAATTGAGTTTTAATTGGATTACATTGAGCAAAATCGTTGTACAAGTAACTTCACTTCATTAATTTATCACTAAGCGGTTGAACGAAATACTGATGCTGCCGTAGACATATGCAACATATTTGCTAAGATCAAACAAACCACTATATCTAAAAAAAACTATTTCATCTACAATGCTTAATGTTACAACTTCATAAAAGTTTCGTTGAGATACGCGAGACTCGGAATATCAAATTTTATCAAATTTCAAGATAGTCGCTTTCTTCATCATATTCATGCAATATTTCAACCTCAGAAAGAACTAAAACATTAGTATTTAATTGGTACTATTTTTAATTATATCCTGTACCTAGAACCTTACATTTGAGTGTTTATTAGTTGAAGGAGCAACTTCCGAAAAGATTTGGAAAATATATTAAAATGTGTCCCCTGCAAATCTCTATTACCGTTTAAATAAAGAAAATCATATAAGCAGAAAGCTGTAGATACATTTGTAATCTAAGAAATTTATGAACATTTTTGCACTACATCAACACTAGAAAGAAACACAATGATTTCATTTGGTGGTGGTGGGGAGCCAGCAATTTTTTCTTTAAATATTTGAAAGGGATAATTTGTCCTAGATAATTAAAGTTAATTAAGGCTGATACAACGTATAATTCTCAAATACCGATATAAACAGCTTAAAAAGTATTCTACCTCAGCTTCTTTCAGCTCCACATCGACTGCAGTAATAGGGAATAGTAGAATATTATGAATGTGAACCTGAAAGTCCTCTTTTCCGGTATCACGGACCTACCAAAAAGGTTTATTGTACTATTTTAGCACTATTTTCTACAATATTCGATACCTTTTTCTATATTACAAAGTATACGTGAAATTAAAAAGAACCGTGAGTAGAAATTCTTGTCTCAAGCATTACAAACACTTTGTTTCTGAACACAAAGGAAAGCGTCAGGCTATTAAAATCCTGTCAAGATCAACGACTGAGTAAGATGGTAAGAAACTTTCAAAAATCCAAAAAGTACAGCATTCTTCTCTAAGGGAAATTCGCAATTAAGCCTGTCCTAATGTACTGTAAAGCCGGTCCATGTTTCTAAGTCTCGCCCCTCTATAGAGATCTCCTCTGATTGAGCTGTATTATTCTTCTCCCCATACGTCATTTAAAGTTTTACATTTTTCACAAATAAATCAAATATTTTCTTCTCTAAAGGTTCTGGAAGATTTGATTCTAAAACTAATATTGTTTAGTTGATGTAACAACGAGTGTTTTCTTGTTTACGATGAAATTGATAATACCTTTTTTAGAAATTTGGTTTTAATGATTTGGATTTATTTTTGTTAATATTCTGAGAAAAGCTTCATTTTTTCTGAATAAATATGGAAGCACACATTTCAACCTAAACCGAACGATGTCAGCTAAAATACATTTCCACCGCAATATTCATTTCGAATGGCTGTTTTAAACAAATGGTGCTGTGTAAAATGCTCAGCGAGACAAGTCCTTTGTTTCGTTGATATCCTGGTAGATTAAAGTTCTCTCCAATCTTCCTCATTATTTCGGTGCTCTCTAAAGACTCCAAAGGCAAAGCATCGAAAGGAAAGAGGCGAGGGTCATATTTGACTTCAAGAACTGAAATGAAATTCTTGACATTTGTACTAAATCATGTACGCATTACAACAACACTGAAGGCTTGCTATTGTTGCAATTAACGTCAATAATTCCATTTTTTCAGAAGTACATTTAAAATAGTTTTTAAAACTTTAGTTTCCATAAAACGAGACGTTTTAGGAAAAAATCCACATCTGTTTTTTTATTTTGCTTTAAACTAATAAATTTATGTAATTAAACTAGTTACTAAAACCAAGAAACAATACTTAATACGCTAATATTTTCCTACAGATTCTTGAAAGTACAATATTCATCACCATCGTAGGTACATTCAATAGTCAAACACGACATACATGTACGTTTTATTCCTAAAGGATAAGTTGAAGAGATGCCCACTCTGTATATTTTTTATCAAAACTTCCTAAAAGCTTGCACTTCTGATCTACGGGCGACACTGCTGGGCCTGAACTATGAATGATAGAGTAGCCGGAGAGTTCAATTGTAGACCTAAGTGTGGTATTTTTAGTCCAATCAGTTGCAGCATTTTTTCGGGAGAGGTTTTTTTTTTTTTTTTGTTTTTGTTTTTTGATATGTGTATGTCCCTATATAGCTAGTTACAACCCCAAGTTCTCGACCAACTCAGAACTTGTGCTAACCTGGGGAGTTCTGAAACTTTGGTATTATTTCTTACTGCTTTCTCTATAACCTCTAATCTTATTAAGTTCTGGAGAAAAATTATCAATCTAATTTTAAAGAGAAAATTTCATGCTTGTATGAAATAAGTTTCCTCATAGTTTTTTTAGGTAACCCTCTACTTAGTACCTACTGATTGACTTATTTGAGCAAAGACGATCACTAAAGGAGATAACCTAGAAGTGCTAATAGTACATAGTTTCTGCTATTTAAATGTGCTACTTATTATATTGGTTTAGTGGGGTGAGTTTATGGAGTTTCTATATTTACATAATTGAAAATGATTAAGGCGTTGTTATTGTCAAATACCATATTTATTTCAATAAGAGCAGCTTTCGATGGCTTTCTAGCCAATCCGTTTTCTGAAACAAGAAATATATAAACAAATTAGAACAAACACAAATGACACAAACATTAATAAATTTAACTTTTACATTATTTATGGTGGATTACACAGGAAGCAAAACTAGTTTCACACAAGCACTTGATTACAACGTAGTGAGTTTCCAATTTGTAATCAGCGACCAAAACTTCTTAAAGTAAAATAAGTGTATTAGTTCTAAGTGAAATCTATTATCTTCATAATTATATTTCTTCGTTAGTCTAATCCACAATCTATTGTGGATGGACGCACATTTCGAAATTTTTCTTCGTCAATTAAAAATCAACCATTTATGCCTCAATGACATTTTTCAGAAATTTTTCGCCTTTTATCTTATTTTCAATGAATTGATTGATTGATTTTTTCGTGTTTCCGGGCGAGTCAACTGCTTTGGTATTAGTCCTGTTAGTAGTAAGGCTTTCGTTGAGATGAAAGGATCTTCCCCCGCTGGATGGCGAGATCCGGCGCCGACCTACCGTCGGCTAGTGGGGTTTCCCCCTAACCAGGACTCTCCCACCAGCGGGTCACCGCCCCAGCCGGGACAAGCTCTAAGCTCCCGACCGGTCTCCGGAAGGCGTGATAGCGTGAGGCATGCTAGTGTGTATGTGTGTGTGTGTGTGCGAGAGGATAGACAAGGGCAGGTAGAACAGATCGCGAGCGCGGTCCGTGGCCCGTTTGGTAGGTACTGCCCGGCATTCTCGCCTGGTGTTGATCGGAGAAACCACGGAAAACTACCGATCAGGGCAGCCGGCCGCTAGAACCACCTCCAGACAGCGGACTGAATCTGAATCAGCTGAAAGCCAGCACGAAAATCCCCCGGCGCCGCTCGGTGGACCTCGAACCTAGGACCTCCCGGTCAGAGGCGCTGCACTGACATCAGTTGATGCACTGAGTTACCGCTCCCGGTTTTGGAAATGAAAGAAATGAAAATAACATTGGCTAGTGAAATCGTAGCGTACTTCAACTGTTAGGCTTTTTGGTACTCGGTTTCGGCTGTGTTCGTGCAGAAAATCCCTGCACTTTCACAGCCCCATCTCTCATTCCTCATTTGGAGACTGGCAACACTGCTGCCTGGGTATAGGAGGTTTTCTATTGCAACAGAGCAAGCACAAATGGGCTAGGCGCTTGAGCCATTTCAAATTGCAATTATTGGAAGAATTACTAATATCTGAGAAATGTTTGTGATGTCTATGAAAAATGTTTGTGAAATGTTTCCAGACAATGCAAGTTGTTGTTTTTGCTGACAGACCATTATTTCTATCCTTCAACCAGAAATATTATTACGCAAACCCAGCAATAGCCAGCTTCCTGGCCAGAAATTAAATTCTCATGAAACACACTCGGTAACACCGGGACGTTTGTTAAAGATATGATTTTACATCATCGCACTCGCAGATTTCATGTTGATTTTTCAACAACGTAATGATTTAAATACAAAATAAGGAGTAATATTAAAATGTGTTATTATCTATTATTTAAAAGTGTAACGCTTATGATAATACATATATCTGTGTACACTGAATAAATTTAATCCTCAAACTTTCATTTACTTATAGCGTTGGTTATAATTGTAGTACGCCCAAACACATTTTGGGTACTATTTATTCTTTGAGATATTTTATGAGATTCAGTTTGGACAACAAATGCGGAGACTAGTTACACAATTATTTAAAAGTAACAATGAAAATGTATCGTTTAGTCCTCAAAAATGTTGAACAACAAAAACATAAGCAAAAATTTGAAAAAGCCATTAATAAGTGAAGTATGTTAATTGTGGTTCATATTTTTATTAATGAAATTCATCCTTCATACTCTTTCTTCGTTATTGTTCACATACACTTAAAAAGTTAATAAAATACTTCGGAGACTTCACTATACCCTTGTGCTGTTTTGAAGTTTCTGGAAGTTTGCTTTATCTCTTTTGTAACAAGGAAGTTCCTTGTTACGGACAACCCTATTCACACCATTAAAAAAACCTACGGATGGACGGACAGACGGTCAGACAGAGAGACACAGACAGACACAGACACACACAGACGTTTTGCCATCAATCGATTTTTGCGAATCAATAACAACAAAACGTGAATTCTGTCTACCCAACGCCTTAGAAAATATAATTTGCTGTGTTTAGGAATGAGATTTATCATTTCTTTGTTACCAGGGTCCAATAGCGAATTGTTCTTTCGAGGTATTCAGTAATTCCTCTCTCTCTTAACCAAGTAATTTTTAGGCAGTTAAAGTGAAATAACGTGATCGTAAATCACTAAGAAAGTTTTACTTGTTGGTCGTATTTCATAAGACATTAGTTCGAGTTATTAAGTTTCTTAATTACGCTACATAAGCAGTTTCCCAGCAATTTTACTACAAAACGAGAAAAGGAAGTCGAATATCAACAAAAGTTGAGTCAGTGATGTGTGAAATCTATCCCCGTCTACTATACCCCAAGAGAGCCACACAAGCAACGTTCTCTCATGCGAGGCAAAGTGGTCAGGGAAAAGATGAACACACACGCTGATGTCATGTCAGGCTTGAACAAAATTTAACAGACTTCAATGATATCTCAAGTATCATGCATTGTTGCAAAAACCAGATCGTTTTTAGAAAGTAAACACAGTGGAAATGTGACACAGATGCTTTGTTGCTTCTGTGAGAAGCAAATCTGCACTTTCTCGGAGTAGATGGATCATTTGTTAGAAGCGGCCCAGAGAATTAGCACGCGTAAACTCGAATGCGGGCCAAGGTAAATTGTAAATTAAATAATGATCCTCCAGCAGACAACGCTGTTATATGTGGGAACGAGGGCTATAGAAACCGAAACGGTAATCCAGAGGCATGGACTATCAACTTTTTTTAAGATTGTTTAATGTCTTACCTAATTTGAAGGTCTAGTGAGGCAATATTTGAATAACCATTTCCAATTATAAACAATTTCCCCATCACCTGGACCCCACCATCACAACTCATAAAATACTCATGACTTCGTCTGACACAACACTAAATCTCTACATAGATATCTAAATTAAACACAAAAATAACATTCCAACTCCGGCCACTAATCAATGTTATAAATTCTTGTCATGCAAAAGCAGTACAACAATATACAAAACAATCAGACCTCTACTGCTTTATGCATGCCCCATATGGACAAACTCAGCACCCCCACAAACGTCAATAAAATTTAAGTAATGCAAAATAAAATTTTAAAATTAATCACAATGCCCTGGTTCATAAGTAATAAACAACTTCATTCACAATTAAACACAAGTACAACAATAAACCGAACAGCACAAATATCACACAACTTCTACCAAAACCTAACAGACATACCAGCAGCATCCCATTACAAACTCCCGAAAAATCCAACCCACATTCGAATAAAAAGTAATTTCCATTTGAAGCCTTCCTCAAAATTTTAACCAACCTTGATTCTTAAGCCTGAGGTTCTTCCCTAGAGTATCCTCTTTAATGTATAGATTAAGTTAGCTTAGATATTTTAACTAGAATAAGTCTAAAAATACATATGTAAAGTAATTGTACTGAACGATGTAAACCTTCCAAAATTAATAAATGTGTAAATAAAAAAAACATTTCAAATGAATCTAATTATTACAAATGTATATCAAGTTTGCTCTAGATTCATATAGTAACATTCACTGTTAAATATAACACGTAGAAAATAAGTGAAAACTTTATTAAAGTGGTCATAAAAATGAATTGTAAAAAAATATCAATGATATAACAGTGGTTGGCAGCAAACTTGTCGCATGCAAATTCTATTAATTTAAAGTTCAACATAATCCCCTGGATCAAAAATAATTATAAACGTGGCCTGGTTGTTTTTACTTTAATAGAATATGCTATTATTTCTGAGAGTGTTTCGCAGAATTTCACATTCTCCTTCGCTGAACGGTCGTTACAAATAACAATAAATGTTACTTGTCTCTTATGTCTCAATTCAGCAAGCCTATGAGCAACGAATGAACAACTTATCAACACTATTTTTAAAGCGTGTCCTAATACCCTCTCAATCGCCCTCCGAGAATGAATCGACGCAAATCTGTAATTCGTTCCTGTGCGTTTTTACGCGGTTGAATGATTCCACTGTGAATTAGTAAATTTGTTTCGTGAAATGTAAAGTCCGTAGAATCTGTTCGATACCATTAATAATACTCGCGAAATGTAAATAACAATCCAAACACTTTGTTATATTGTGGCAGGATGCCATACTGGGCAGAATTCCAAGCAATTGGGTGCACAAAAGACATGACTCTGAAAGACAATGCATTTATGAGACTCCAGCCAGTTGGCGATTCCGTTTTACTCGGGAGGATTTTGGTGACGCGACGCTTTTTGCTGGGTCATGAATAGTACCTGTTTTTCCTAATACGTAATAATAAATATTAATGTTTTGAATGGCGCTCATATTAATTCAGTTTCCAGTTCTGAACCCCATAAATGTGCAAAGCATATGTCAGGAACCTCATGAATACTTTTCATTAAACTGGAATGAATTCGTGCTTACTCTTTTCTAAAAATTGTATAAATATTGATTACTTACGATGGGTAGGCATTATTCTAAAGAGTATTTAATTTCAAACATCTTTTGAAAGTATAGATATTTTGATATTACCAGCCCGTTGAGTCGGAGGCCTTTTTCATCGCTCACCTTTTCTCACACTTACTCATTTGGCGAAATTGGGTGGATTTTTATTCCTCCGATGAATTATTTTTCCAGATCGAATCTGGCAACCCTGAATTGTGGTTATATGACGCTTGCTACTCAAAGAAGTATGAATAACCTCAACATAATAACAACAATGTACACACTTTATTTTGGAATGTATGTAATTAGTATTTGGGTCGATAGTCCGTTTTGCCGCCCAGCTGAGAATGACCCCATGCCTGAGTCAAGTTTAATTCCCATGCTTGGGATAAGAGCGACATGTGGCGAACATGTATTCCCTTCACCGTAACTGTAGAACGATTTTCCTAAGGATGAGCCAAAGTGACAGTTCGCAAAAACAAGTGAACATCACATGTATTTCAGAGCAGTATCCCTCCGCCGCGACAGCTGTTCAGCCCCTTCGTAAGGTGTTTGGTTATGGCTTCTGATAAGACATCACTATCCAGAAGTCTAAGAGTTTCGCTGACGTATATGCACGTCCGCGAGTTCCAGAAATAATTAAATTTAATTACATATGTGGAAAATCTCTTAACATGCTCTCACAATCAGTAAAAGAAAACTGCCACGAATGTAAATAGAAAGCTCACAATCACAGCTCGACACACAACAGCATAACAGACGGAAACACGTGCACCAGTACGCATCTAGGTTTTTAAATAAACATAATATTTATCACAAAAAGTAAATTCAATGTAATATATAAAGGAAAAAGAAGTTTTAAGTAGAAGATCACATAACACTGCACTTCCTAATTTTTACCAGTTCCGCGGCATCATATTTTGTCGGACGAAGACATCACAAAAGGGAGCGTCGAAGCCGTTTACAAGTTAGCCAACTGCAAACGAACGAATGCAGGAAGGGAGTTCATTGGAGTCGAGGGCACAACGACCACAGAACCATCAGTTATGCTGCCAGCACTAGCTGACACCTTTGGCCTATCCCTAGGAAAATCGTTCTATAACAAGATCCGTCTGCCTGAGATTTTCTTGCTGCAAAGCTACAGAAACTACATGGATTTGAAGCGATAGGTCTAACTCTATTTTTGCTTTTTTATTTATTTATTGTTATTTTTTAATCTTTTCGAAAAAATCTGCATATTCAAAGATTATGATAAGTGTTGGTCGCCACATATCTTCTACAAAACTTATTATACCGGCCTCTTTGATCAATTGAATCACAGGAGATCTCTGATGCCATTAAATGGCAATTTTCCTCTTACATTTAAGTTGGGATCCAAAGACCATTCAGATGATTGCTACTTTGAAACTCATCTACTAACAAAGGGTATGTCAATTAAGAAAATTCATATCATTTTGCCGACCTGCTGCCCACAGTGATCAATTCAAGTCTCTAAACTGAATTCAGTCAATTATACACACATTTCTCCATAAAGATAGATCTCAAATTTATATAAAAAAATTATACCTTGAACTCATGGGCTGGGATTGGCTAGAATGAATTAATGATCTAGGAGAGACAGTCTCTCCGAAAGTAAAGGCAGAATTGCTAGACACTAAGAGTGATACTACCTCGCAGAAAATGCGAAATGGTGATTTTCCCATTATCATTTAGCGCCATTCCAAAAATATTTTTCAATGGAAGAATGAATTGTTTATAATTATGTATCTGGCTTATTTGAAGTCATGAATGTGATCCTCGTATCTGGAAAGTGGGCATCTAAATTAAGCTTCAAAGCTGTTCTACTCCATAATGACACTCACATTGCATTCCTGTTGTTTATGCGGCACATATGAAAGAATCATATGCTCACCTAGCTACTCATTATTTCAATTAATTATAACAAATGTTAATATCAAATGCGTGAAGGCTCAATAGTAATTGTATTAGCTGTGCTTCTCAGGAAGCAGGATCTTTTGGGTATGAAAGGTCTGAACCATTGACACAATGAATCAGATAAAATACGAATAAAATGAGCATATATTCAATGAAAAAATTACAGCGACGCAATTTTATAACAGGATAATGCACTTTAAGTAGTTGGTCACTGAAAAAAAACAAACAAACAAGGCAAAACAAAAAAAAATAGGCGTCACCTTGACTGCCTGAATACACTTTCACCAACTAAAATTTACAATTTGCTCATTCCTCTTTCTGAATGTTTCATCTACCAAATTATTTTACTCTTTTAACCTCTAGTTTTTCTGTGCACGGCTTTTAAAATGAATTTTACACTTCTTTTAAGGAATCCCGTTCACAGGTGCTAGCCTCGGGCTTCGCACTCACTCTAACATTGAACTTTAAAGAGAAAAAACAATAAAACGTAATATACACGTTACTTAAATCTGACCCCTTTACATATAACAGAAAGCAATTACTTTTAACACACTACAATAAACTGTGGCTTTTCCAGATAACATCAACTGTACATGTGAAAATCATGAATTATTTACGTAAAATTGTACAAAGTATGGCCGCCTTGAATGAATTTAATGACACGTACAGTAAATGAACTTGAAACTGCCACTCACATCGTTCGGAATACTTCTTCCACCTATTCTGGACTTTTCACCCACTTTTAACACGAATTGTCGTGTATTTACGGCTATTCTCTTTCCCCAACTGATCGCCGCATAAACGTTGCCAGTTCTTTTACCTCAACAGCTCCGCATCGCTCGCCTGTAGGTAATCTTAGGGATTTTCTGCCGCTCGCATCCCCGCGTTGCCTCTCGTCTTCGCTTGCTGTCCCACGACGTTCCCAGTTTCCATCTCTCGAACTCTGGACTCCGCTACGCCTACAATTTCCACACCTTTCTTCCATTCTCCGGACTCGTATGATTCTGGTTCCAGTCCAAATCTTTCTCACCTACGCTTCACTCTTCCTGGGGTCGTCCTTCTTCTGCCGCGCCTCGTACAAGCTTGTTCGCGCTTCAAGCCTCGAATAATTAATGATGCGAAGTTATGCTTTAAATACTCGGCCTACCTACCACACTTTGTGCGTGTGTGGTCTCAGCGTGCAATATGAGATGCTGGATTTAGTTAATGTCATTCGGTGCGAATTTTACAAATTTGAAATTATTTCGGAGTCAGTCACTTCACCTGCTCTCTTAAATATTGTGAATGCGAAGAATGTTTGTGCACTCCGATTCTTAATTACCTCACTCTCGAAGATACGCTTCAAACTAACTTTTAACTACCAAGTTAAAATAAACTCTTATGCTATCAAGTTGCAATCGCCTTCAGAACTCAGTCTAGTCACCGTCGCTGCTGCAATCGAAGAGACGTCAGTCTAGTCGCCGTCGCTGCTGCAGCTATAGAGGGCTCCTCCGAGGCGCGCCGCGATACTTATGGTACTCGCGCCTGGGGAAATGTTTGGAGGGGTGAATATTCTCCTCTTTTCGTGACCTCCCGGAGAAACATTTTTCACTAGTTCGGGCGTCAGAGTTCGAAAAGCTGTGGGTAGATGGCGCATTTACAAGCCATCACTCCGCCGCGTACTCGACTTCTCTCTGTTCGTGGGCTTCTTTTCGTAGCTGCTGGTGTCGTTATGAGGTTGTCTAATCCCATTACGTCCCACTATATATACGTACGTAATATAGTAATCTTATAATATAGTAATAATAATATTATCGTATATATACGTAATATTTCAGTCTTCTTCTAAGTTCTATTACAAGAATTTATGGATACAATATTTCTATCCCCCCAAAAGTTATATATTCATTAAAATACTCTCCCGTCTAACGCAAAGACTAGAGCATACCTATTCGCGATCTGTTTGGCTCGACGTCTATCAACATAAAGGGGAGACTTTCTGTCGTCTGTCCATAACTACGTCTTTCCGACTATCCTAATTGTGGTTTCTTAGGAGTGCGGGATCATGTTTGGCAGACCACAATCCGGATTACAGCTCATGATAAATTCAGCACAGTGGGGACTATTTGACATGTTTCCAAGACGACAGATTTTTTAGTTTTAAGGACTATTGCGTTCGGGTTTAATTGTAATTGGTCATATATACTTTTTTATATTTTTATTGACCATACAACTTGCTGGGATAAAAAAATGGTATAACTGCAACCGAATTAAGGCGAAATATTTCTCTGTACTCTGTGGTCAAGGGTATATTTGGTCATTTTTTCTCTTTCTGACTTATCAGTGTTGGGAACTGAGGATACTTGATATCAATGAAGAAGGCCTATCTGCGAAGTCTTGAAGTACATTATTATTATTACTATTATTATTATTATTATTATTATTATTATTATTATTATTATTATTATTATTATTATTAATATTATATTAGTAGTAGTATCATTACTATTATTATTATTACAGTTATTTTTATAGTTTAATAATTTTGTATATGTTATTCTGACATACTTCCCTGGGGTGAGAGGTTGCGAGGCGGTGGGGGGGGGCACTAAGAAAGAAAAGGCGCAGGGCGAGTGCCGTTGTAAGTGGTGGTCGTCGGTGGCCGCGAGGCGTGGACCGCGGGCGCGGGGGCGGGGGCCTGGGAGCGGCGGCGGGGTCACGGCGGCGGGCAGGAAGAGGAAGCGCTCGCACGGCACTGCACGGCGTGGACCCACGCCCCCCTCTCCTCCTCACGCCGCCCCACTCCGCCCCCGCGCCGCTGCCTCTTTCGCTTCCCCCGCGAGTTCGGCCTGGCTCGGATCCCTGGGCTTGGGGACTTCGGGGTCCCCGAGAATGAATTTCAGGTGGCAAAAGTCACTAAAAAAGAAAAAGTGGCCGTTTTACTAGCAACGCGAAGATTTTCATCGCATTCTGAAACATTTTATTCCCATGTTTGAAATGCAAACTCATCTCCAGGCATTAGTCGAATCATACACAAGTTCTACACACGAGGAGCAAACATTCAGAAGATCACTTACTCGCTTGACAAAATTTGTGTTCAACAATTTTTTAACTACAATTTTATTTCCAGGAGAACAAGAAAGATCTTTATTATTAAAATAAATTAAAATATTTCGAAATGTCCTCAACAATTTGGTATTTAATAGTTTCCACAAAATCAATATGCGATCGTGACTTTCCCTAGCTGTGCGTCATTTGACACACATACGCGCGACTGTCTATCTTCAACTACTTATCGCAAATTCCTCCCATCTACGAAGCTATACTAATAAACATCCCCTTGAATCACAGAGTCTATTTGAAATCAAATCTCCAACTACATTAATAAAATTTACAATTATAATTCAATACTAATATTTTACATAATAACAAGCTATCAGACTAATCATGAGTTCCCGCCTCACTATCATTTATATAATTCCCAGCATATGCTGAAAAACTATTCGCACCTCACAGATTGCTTACGTGTGAACGCTTCAATGGCTTCCGAGAGAGTGGTTCCTTGCGTCTTGTTTGTTACAAGATTACAGCTTTCAATTCCCTCTCCACACCTTTCGCTTGTCATGTGTTCATGCATGGAATACCACAGAATGAAATACCACACTTTGTTTATCGGTTACCCAAACAACGTATATTTTTTGATTTCCGAGGTTGCACACAGTGCCATTATTACTAATGGTGAATGCCGATTTTAGCATTCAAATTAAACCCGGTGTTCTTGGCTCATCACACTATACATTAAGTTTTCCGGGGCGCCCTTAAATTTTATAATTTGTACTACATTTTTTAAAAATTTTTGTTAGAAAAGTGAAGTAGCTTTAATTTGGATGTTCGCTCCTCATTCCCTACACACCCTGCCCTTACAACATTTAAATTTCCGCCCTGGAAAGAGCGCGTAAATGTAAAGGCGTAACGTGGACATCGTCTAAGTGAGCTGTTCAGTGCCGAAGTTATTTTATACTTTTTTTGTTATTTAAGGTCGCATCAACATGTAGGTTATTAGTGACCCCTATTAGGGTTAACGTTATGGTAACTGGGAAGATGAAACGATATGGTGATGATAAAGGGTGAAAGGACGAGCACAAATACAACCATGCCCGAGGCGGGACTCGAACCCGCGACTTTTCGGTCCTAGACACTACTACCTTAGCGATACCGGATCGGCTCATACTTACTTTTATTTAAACTACTTTGTACGCAAATTTTGTTTTTTTTACTGTGGAATCGTTCAGAATCATGGATCGTGTGCGCTAGAATAATAAAATGCAGGTGTCTGCAACAGCGAGATTAATGCAAAACGATGCCTCCAAAGAGGAGGAATATCGTTAAATTGTATTATGAAATATTTAACAACATATTAAAATAAATATGAGAACATTAAATATGACAACAGAAATCCCTGGAATACAAGATTTAAAAATATAACATAAGATACGAGTATTCACGTTTTAAAAGTCTAAGACTTTTTGTTAATTTGATAAAAACGTAACATTTACAGTTGTAATAATCGAAATTCTGATTTTAAATTTGTCATCGAATTTTTTTTTTTAAATTTTAAAATTTCATATATGTATAATACTTGATGTATATTTTAATAGACAATGCGTATATTTTAAATTTCGTTAAATCAAATGTAAGCTCTGAAACTGTGAAAGAAGAAAGATGGCCAATTTTCTTGCATCTTTCTTCTTTCACAGTTTCATATGTCACATTTTATATTTAGCTTCATGACTCATTCATATTAAACATTTCTTGTTTGTTTTCAATGCGTCTATTAGTTCTGCGTTCATTTCGTTTACTTTCTTTACATCATTTATATATCTCGCTCGTGGTTATGGAACCTATATCTGAATTTATTTTCTCGCCTTTTCAAGGACAGTTATTTTTATTTTTTCTCAGCAAAGCGCATCTAGTCTGGCGGATTTGCCTCGTAATATTCGGGTAATTATTGACCATAATAAACCGAACTCGTATATATCTCGATCAAGTTGAGAATGATATTTACAGGAGCGCGCCATTGTCTGTGTTTGCAACCGAAACAATAAAGACGAATATATAAGGATACTCAACTCGAATTAAAAATGGGACTTAATCAAACTGTTGCGAACAAAAAGGGTGATTTATTTCGTCACAAATCTAGTTCCCCCCGAATTAATATTTTAAGTGTATTTGGACATATCTACACCTTGTATAAATGAAAGCTTACTTTTCTCTACGGAGTGATTCAAAATGTTGTTCAAATTCCATCGATGAGCAGGAAAGTTGTACTGTAAATTTCATATAAATCGTTTAATTTAACTTATGTAGTTTCTCAGAATATAAACCAAATGGAATTCTTTTTTGTGCGCGAAGAAACTACCACTACAATGAAAATTGTAGATACATATGACAATAAATTTAATGTTTTGGCACTATATTACAAACCTAACAAATCGCATAAAGTCTACTTAAAAAAAGAAGAGTACAAAATGTTTAAATTCAACGAAAAAGTACTAACAATTCTATATAAGAGAAAGCATTTTTATTATATTCTTGCAGAAGAACAGTAAAAAGTAAAAAATGAAACTTAACGTAACAAAAATAAAATTGTGTGAGCGATCAGTCTCTGATGCCGCAGGAGTTTCCTGGCTGCTGCCTGAGAGAGTGTGTCAGTAGATGATTCACTGCCACTTTCCGAACCGACAACTATTACGAGGCATCCCAAGCAGCATTTTCAAACAAGGCATCCCCATCCCAGTATTCTTTTGCTATTTTATTGGTATGAGTGACAGCTTTTTTCCTGTCTTCTATTGCTATTCTGCCAATTGCTCATGATGACATTACTTTTAAATTAGAAAGTGGCACATGATACATGTTTCTTTCCCTCACCTTCATTTTCACTAACACAAAATTTAATTAGATTACAGATAAGGCGTCTGGCTTACCCTCAAATTGTCACACTTCGACGAGAACTCGTATTTCCCAAAGCTGCACCGATAAACAACTGGCTTCACGTTCCTCGCGACTATCGTTAGCAAAACTTGACTATACAGACCTGTGTTTATGCTGTTAGTTCCACGACGCACCGTAATCACCTCCCTTAATTCTTCACTTGGTCCAGTTATATCCTTTGATATTTTCTCTATTTACTTTAAGCATCACCCTGTTTATATGCCGAGGTCTATCCGCCTTGAGATATTTGTTTTTGTGGGTTGACATCACCGTCCATACGGATTCTCCGTTACGAAAATCTACTTAGGAAATATTGATATACACATTATGAGTTCGAGAACTTCGCTTACGATTACCATAAATAATAATACCTAATTTCAAAATCAATTAAACACTGTAATATCTTGCTCTTCTTCTTCAAACAAACAAAAACATACGTACCCAGCACTTCTCATAACAATACAGCAAAACAATAACAACAATAACCCTGTTAAACATGTGAATATTCCCATGTACTCCTCCTTTGCATGCATGGCCATTTACCATTTATTATCCTAATAGAAAAAAATATTAAAATCTACTACAAAACTTGGTCTTATTATTCTCTGTTAATATTCCCCTTTTGTCTCACTGTCCTGTTTGCATCTGCTGCATGTTTGGTCATCGACTTTCACGTACATTTTAAGTTCCATTTCTGAATAATCCAATCAATCCATGGCATCATATTCTTCTCCACATAAAATTTATACATTTTCACCTTGCAACATTGGTATTGTCCACCATCCAATTAATTTAAACATCTGGTTATCACTACTTCGGAAAAACGTTTACTCCCATCCGATCGTCACCGCGTCAGAATCCTTTTTGCCTCCTTGTTCATAACACGCACTTTCTTCTGTCTCCTAAGATCGCTGTACTGTTTCGTTTCTCTTCCGTTCTTTTCCCGCAAACTTTCCTCTTCCTCACACGCCTTTCTCATTTCTGATTGGCTAATCACTTCCAAGCATCTTATTTAGTTATTCCATGAACTGTCGACTCTGTTTTTTAAGAAATTTAGCTAGTATCTACGGAAATTTCTCACGTGTCTATTTGATATTATACTCGCCACAAATTCCATAATTTTCCTATTAGTCACACTGCCCGTCCCTTACATTCTCATTATTTATAGATCGCCATATAATTCCTTTAGGTTCCCCAATGTTACCGTTCATTTTTTTAAATTGTACGAATTTGTTTCATTTCTCTTACATTGTGATGAATCATCATACTAGTTATAAAAGAAATATTAGTCAATCAATAGATTTATTTCACAAATAGAGTTTCGATGCTTAGCCATCATCGACGCTTTCTGCTGTCTGGGAGCTACAAAACGACTGCTATAAATAGAGAGCCAGTCGTGCTCCTCAGACAGAGAAACTGATGATGATGGCTAAGCCATCGAAAGCTGCTATTTGTGAAATAAATACTATTGTTGACAATGACAACGCCTTCAATCATTTCAATTTTAATATCCAATTTGAATATAAAGTTATGAAAACAGTGTACAAATGAATGCTTGTGAACCATTTGAATCTCGGATGCATATTTCAAAACATCGAGGCCATAGGAATAAGTAGCACAAACCCTAGGAATAAGTAGCGCAATAAGTAGATCAAAAACGCTCAACGCTAAAGAGAAGTAGTAAATAATCAACAAAATGGCATTGCAGTTCTCACTTCGGTTTATAAAAAGGGCTGAGTAAAGACCACTCAGAACTTTTATGGGCGTCATAAACTCGGAATATTTTGCAATTTTCTCAACTGTTGGCTGTGTGTAGTAGAGGAACCACAACAAAACTCCTAGAAAGAAGTCTTAATATATTTTTACATCAATAGCGAACGAGCAAAGGTAAATAAAGAAATATAAATTGTTGACTTTACCATACAATGTTTTTGTTTGTGTATTCCCTGTTTCTTTTCTGCTGACATTAGAACTACGATCTCTATCAATTTTTGCATATTTTCCACAGTTCATCCACTGTTTTCCCCAAAAGATCTGCACATTACTTGTGGACAGATATGCTTGTGAATGACCTTTCAATTTTTCATTGTTTTAGGTCCTCTTTCCAGGTGCAGTTGTACGCCTAGGTCATTGCTTATTGTCTGTATTGTAATATTCCATGATTCCCCCCAAGAATAAGGCACAAGTCAAAGAATAAATAGAAAATGCATAAATTAACATGAACTGTAAAACAGATGAAGGCGACAGTCTGTAGCGATAGTTTTGAGAAGTAAACGGAAAACGCGACAAATTCACAATTGGGACAAGATAGGCAGTAGCGTTCATGTAGCGAAGTCGTTTCGCAAGTTATTTGAAGAAATCGCATCACGCGTTCGAAAGATATGAACATTTTGTATAGTATAAATTCAGCTTTAAACAGACATGATAGCCATTGTTGTGCTTTAAGGTTCAGTAAATCAAAAGGTGTTTGTAGAAAAATTAAGAGAACGCGTGAAGCAATACAAACAAAACTTTAAGAACCAACAGAATAAATCATTTAGAAAATTATGGTAACAGCGCAACGTTGGGAAATCTCGAGGGCTAGCCAGAACAGAAAATGTGAACTAAATTAAATGATGTAATATTTTGTAGGAGAAGCAACAGCGATCGTGGATGTTAAAAGAATAAAAGAGCTGACGATCCGACACAAATAATGACGAAGAGAGCGCGGTCGAAATAGCTTGAATACGGATGCATGTTGAAACGCTCCGCAAAAATTTTTATTTTAATAGAAAATTGCGTTCAGTTGTGAATAGAGGAAATATATCGTGTTTAGTAACTGTCGAGTTAATGGAAAGATAAAACGTGGAAGAGATATTTATATATATTCACGAAAACAGTGTTCGCGGAACACTGTCGCCATATTGTCGTCGCAGTTAACAGAAACTAGTATAGTAATTAGTGAGTAGTTTTAATCAGGATATTCTTCATTTAAAGTAAATTTGTCGTTAACAAACGTGTGGAAATGGATGGACGCTGTGGAGATGAATTAATGGATGCTACATGTTACTACGGAGGTGACATGGAACAATGACGTTACGTGATGCGATTTACGAAAAAAAAGTGCAAATAACTTTGCGTAATTTAATAGTTCGCATAAATGGGAAGAAAGAACAGATTAGATTTTAATGTACAAGACCAAGTTATGGAAATAATAATAGGCTATATTCAGACAGAATAGGGGATGCGCATTCAAGTGTGAATGATTTGTTTTGTTTTTTTGTCGATTGTGTAATAGTAAGTGTGGAATGTGATTTTATGTATTTCAGGTATTGTGTTTTGTTGTTTATTGCATTGCATTTGTGTATGTTTTTGTTGTTATGTCTCCAGCGGAGGAGAGAGGAAAACCAGAAAGAATAAATAATGCCGGACGTATTTATCTGACAGTAAGCCATATGATATGATTTCTGATTTTAGATAAACAGTGACCTACGCCTCAAGTGTCCAAGTATCTCGTTAGCCTGTACAGGCAACACAGCCTCACGCTCAATAGTTTTATAACATTGAAGGAATAGCTGAATAACGGGCACGTTTAGATAAAGGAGGCAAAAGTTGCAGGGCATAAATTTGTATAGATTTTATATAGAGTAGAGAGATTCAAGGTATAGTCGTTTTATTTCATATTGTCGCCGCAACGTGGTGCGGTTACATCGATTTGGGATAAGAGGCAAGACGTACCATTACATAATTGGCGCCGCAACGTGGGTCGTGAGTAGACGAATATGGACACTACATAGTACGCAAGGGGCTAGGTGAAAAAGGTCAAAACTAATTGTAAGTAAACATAGTACAATCCAAAATGGAGACGCGTAGTGCAAAATGTTAGAACGGATGCGTCGGATTCAGAAACAATTTCCGCTCGCGATGAGGATGAAGAGGCCAACATCTAGAGGAATTAGAATTAGAAGGAGGGAATATTGCGACAGATACGCAAGGTACAAATATGAGCCAGGAAGCGAGGTGAAATTGTTCCGAGGTGCAAGGTGCATCGGAACCCACTCTTGTCGATGTTATTACGGTTAATGCAGAAATGAGAAGTGATAGGCGAGGTTGGAAAACAACTTGCAAAAACAGATAGAGAATAAATTTGAGGAAGTTGTAGAGCAGAATAGAAGTATCAATGCCGCGCCAAAACATTGCAGAATGAGGTGCAAGTCGCAGTGTCGAAAATTCAAGACGAAGTGAGCGCATTTAAAGTAGAGACAATTGCCTGGTTCACTAGGTTAGAACAAAACGCGAAAACGGTGCAAGAGCGTCAGAAACTCGTTTCGCAGTTCAAGAGGTGTTCAACCAGCAGCTCAGTACAGGTGTAGGCGAAATTCAATCGACCGTGGGCACTTTACAACAATCGGTATGGCTGCAAGAAACGCGATTGTCAGAAATCGACAGGAATGTGCAAGACTTCAGGGAAGTAGCGCGACAGCAAGACGTGCGTATAGGTCGTTCCGAGGAATCGATCAGTAAAATCGATAGGAATATTAAAACGGCTGTTCAGGGAGAATTCGATAGTCGGAAATTGGCAGAGGTAGGATCGACAAAGGAAGTCGATAAAGAAATTATGAACAAAATTGCCGACCTCGAACAGCAGGTGTATGCAGCGGGACGATTGAATGGCAATGGTTACGCGATAGGCATGCAACGTTGCCGAATTATCTACGTTTTCACGGGAGAGCAGAGAACACCATATTCGTTCTTGACGGCACTCGAGAACTACTTTAAAGTAAATAACATTCCGGAAGGAATGAATTGAGGTTTGTCGAGGAAGCCCTAGCTCAAAGGCGCAGCATTGGTGGCAGCATTACACCAACACCGCAAATTTATGGGGAATGGCGCGAGAAATTTTTAGAAAGGTATTGAACCAACACCACCGATTCGAGTTAAAATACCGGTTGATGTCGGAACGATATCGAAAGGAGACGCCGAACCATGAGCGACTTTGTCACCTGTAAAGTCAGCGCGTTTAAGATGTAGCGAAGATTTCAACCCAGCCGAAGTTATTCGAATTCTGATTCGACAAATGCCGAGTGGAATACGAAACTTACTATGGAATAATATGCCGGAAACCATAGAGGCATTGATAGAGAGAGTAAGTCGGTTCGAGCAGGCGAACGACGACAATGAACGGGACGGCGTGACGGAAGGCTCCGAATCCCGGAACGAATGGCAACCACCGATACAACGGAGGCGATATCGGCAAGATAATGTGTCGCAGTAGAGGTGCGCAAAGAGAAGCCTCGAGGGAGGGAAGAGAAGGCGCAAGACGGCAGGCGCAGCAAAACCAAAGCCGAAGGACGCGAACGAGCAGGCGCGGAACGAATGGAACAAGAGGTCCGGATCATAACCAGCGAAGGCGGAAGGAGCGCAAGGCCGATGGGAATCAGTACCTAGAAGGGAAACTAACACGTTTGGGGCGAAAAGGTGGGTCGAACCAAACGAGACGAAAAGAAATATCGTAACGATTGAGGCCATAGCGAGTATTGTCGTTGGAGGTGACGAATTGCTGAGAGAAGAACAACGGAAGGCAGGGCCGAGCAAATGCTTGATTTTGAAGGCAGGTGCTACGGAGAGAAGTTCGGGCGCTAGTAGATACGGGCAGCAGTATTAGTGCAGTGTCGGAGGAATTTTGTAGAAGGTGCAAAAGGAAGGGCACATGTTGATTGAATTACGACGCGGAAGCTTCGCGTGATCATGGCGAATAGAAGGCAGCCAACACTACAGGAAACAAATCTGCGTGGAGATAGATTTGGAGAAGTAACGATCGAGGTAGCAGCAATCGTTGTCCGGGGCTGATCCGTGACGTCATCGTGGGATGGACGCACTGGATGCTTGCTGCCGTCGTGACGTAGGAGCAAGGCAGATAATGCTCAAGTCACGAGGTTCTATTGAAATAGGTCAGTGGTCGCTGAACTTGATGGGCGGAGGCGGAAGGAGACGAACTGCAAGCTAGTATGAAAGAAATTCTCCAAATGTAGAAAGGGCTGCGGAAGAGGTCATCGATCAGGAAGGCTGTCCGGTAAGAGTTCGTCAACTGTTAAGAGAATTTATTAGTGTTTTTGGGAGTCGTCAGAGCCGGTGAAGGGCTATGTTCAGCTGCAGTTGAAAGATACGACGCCGTTCTACGAAACAATATCCCGTACCACAAGTGTACCATGAGCAGGCGCGCCAACTATTATGAAATGGAGCAGAAGGGCGTTGTCCGAAAGCGCAATAACCCGCATATAAGTCCGTTGGTCGTAGTGGTGAAGAAAATGGAAGCATTCGTCTGTGTCAGACGCGAGAAGACTCAACATGGTCACGATTCCACGGTATGAAACGCCACCAACTGTAAATGAAATGGTGATGAAGTTAGAGGAGCCAAAATCTTCAGCGCGTTAGATTTTTCATCGCGTACTGGCAGATCGGTAGAAGCAGGAAGCCACAATACATCAGCTTCAAATTTGAAGGGACGGTGTATTCATTTACGAGACTGCCGTTCGGATTGAAAATTCTGGAGCAGCGCTAATCCGATATTTGAACGATGTAATCCCGGTTGAGTTGAAGAGCACTATGGTGATGTACGTTGACGATATTATTTTGTTTTCGAAGGATTTGGAATCGCACCTGAGAAATTTGAGAAATTATTAGAGAGATTTGAGAAGTTCAACTTGAAATTGAATTTAGAGAAATGCGAGTTTGTCGTCAGCAAGTGCAATCATGGGGCACGAAATATCAAGTGCGGGGATGAAGATGCAGGAAAATAAAAGGGAGATAATTCGAAATTACCACCACCCAAAATGGAGGATTTGCGGGATATTTGGAATATGTAACTATTACGCGCGATCTGTAAAGAATTACTCGCAAAAGGTAGTACCACTGTTGCACTTGTTAAGGAAAGGAAGCAATGGCAGTGGACGCAATAATGCCAGGAAGCATTCGAGGAGTTGCTGAGCGCTGAACGCACGTATATAGTACAATATCCGGATTTTCGACGTAGAATGACGTACAGACGGACAGCAGTGATTCGTTTCAGGGCTGTGCTGTTCCAACTGGCGAATGTGCGAACAACAGATAGTGGCTTTGGACAGTCGCGCACTAAAAGGAAGCGAAATGAATTACGGCGCGACAGAGTTAAGTTCTGTTTGTGGGCTGACCCAGAAGTTCAGAACATTACAGAGGCGCCCATTTACCATAATTACGGACCATAAGGCACTAATATTTTTGATGAGAAGCCACGCATAATGACAAACTGTTACGGTGGACTTTGTGGCTGCACAGTTTCAATCTGAGATCGAATATTGCGAAGGCCGAAAGAACCTGTTGCCAGATTACTTGTCAAGAATCAAGGTGAAAGAGAAAGAGCCTGATAGTGTGATGGCAGTCATTCGGTGAGAGAAATTAGCTCCGATGGACGACAAGAGCAATTATCATATGCAACAGCGAAACGTGTTCGTGCAGGAAATATGCAAGTTGATTGATGGCCAGCCGTACGATAGAAGGCGAATCCGGCAAGGAGAAAGACAAGGACGCAAGTAATTGGAAGATTTATGAAGGAATCTTGTTAAGAAAAGTGGTAGCCGAAGAGAAATTCCGAATATGGATACCTGAAGAAAGTCGCAAGGAAATTGGCCACGTCCACACATGAACATTATGGGCATTTTGAGGTGGAAAATCGCACAAATCTTATCAGATTACTGTTACTGGCGAATATGGAGAGAGAGGTGCGACAAATAGCGAGTTCCTGTGACGTCTGTCAAAAGACGAAACAGCCGAACAGACGCTGCGAAGGTGAATGGCAGCCTATTTTACCGCAGAGCCACGGAATTGATGCGGTGGATTTATACGGCTGTTGCCGAAGACCAAGTTTGAAACCAGCACCTAATGGTAATAATAGATGTTTTTTCTAAGTTTGTCAGATATTTCCGATAAGAAAGCCCAGTGCGCCAACTGTATACGGCAAGTGAAGCGATTTATAGAAATGTGGGAAGCGACTAAGATATTGAGCGACAGAGGTACACAGTTCACCAGCGGAAGATGGAAAGAAGAGATGGAAACGTTAGGGATTTCCGTCCATCTCACGGCAGTGCGACATCCACAGAGCAACCTCAAGCGAACGAGTGATGAGGGAAGTCTACGCGTTTGTTTCGTATATGTCGCGGAAAATCACCGAGCGTGGTTCAAGCCGTTCCGGTGCTGAACGAAGTATTAAATGCAGTACCACACTCAAGCTATCAATGTAACACCATGGGAGGCGCACTTCGGTGCAAGAAGAAGAGGCCATTCGATGACGTGAAAATACCACCGGAAATCGGCGTTTAGAACAAGTGACTACCGATCGAGAAGATAGTGTATGACCAGCGTTGCGGAAGTCGCAAGCAGCGTAGCAACTAAAACATTTCTGTCGGGGACAATTTTTGTAGGGGACCTAGGTTTTAGTCCGCTCGCCCACTCGTCCTCATCCGATCAGAAATTGTTTAAGAAATTCTTTCCGATATACGACGGTCCGTTACTATCACGAAGGTACTCAATAACAATAATGTTGTAATAGCAGATCGAGACAAGAAATAGGTGTCCAAAACCTATTTAATGTTAAATTATACAAGAAGCCGAGTCTGTAAGGTTATGTGGTGAGAAAGGAGTTTGTAATGTAGTAATATAGTAGAATAGTATTATAAGCAAGAAAGCAAGATTGTTTAGGTAAGATTTAGTTGTAAGTAAATGCGAGGTACACTACACAAGACCGTGAAGAAGTAGCAGGTGTAGCGAGTGACAGTGCCGCGATAGACGACGGTAGAGCGTACCGACTTAATGCAGTGCCACTGCAAACATTAGCAGGTGTGTCCGTCGCAAACAGCAGGAAACGGTAGTGTTGTGCTTCAGAGACGCATTGTTAGTGCAAGATCAAGTTACCAACACAGGCAACGATGGCCGTTGAACTGTAACAGGTGCCGAGGGAAGAGGATACGGGTAAAGAAACGGACCAACAATGTATGTTAGATGTAGACTCATCAGACGGTGTCATATCTGAGCGACATCTTAGGCGGGGAGATGTAAATTCCATGATTCCCAAGAATAAGGCACAAGTCAAGAATAAATAGAAAATGCATAACATTAACATGAACTGTAAAACAGATGAAGGCGATGTCGCGTAGCGATAGTTTTTGAGAAGTAAACGGAAAACGCGACAAATTCACAATTGGGACAAGATAGGCAGTAAGCGTTCATGTAGAAGTCGTTTGCGTTATTTGAAGGAAATCGCATCACGCGTTCGAAAGATATGAACATTTTTGTATAGTATAAATTCCAGCTTGTAAACAGACATGATAGCCATTGTTGTGCTTTAAGGTTCAGTAAATCAAAAGGTGTTTGTGGCGAAAATTAAGAGAACGCATGAAGCAATACAAACAAAACTTTAAGAACCAACAGAATAAATCATTTAGAAAATTATGGTAACAGTCGCAACGTTGGGAACTCTGAGGGCTACGCCAGAACAGAAAATGTGAACTAAATTAAATGATGTAATATTTTGTAGGAGAAGCAACAGCTGATCGTGTGATGTTAAAAGAATAAAAGAGCTGACGATCCGGACACAACAATGACGAAGAGAGCGCGGTCGAAATAGCTTGAATACGGATGCATGTTGAAACGCTCCGCAAAAAATTTTATTTTAATAGAAAATTGCGTTCAGTTTGTGAATAGAGTGAAATATATCGTGTTTAGTAACTGTCGAGTTAATGGAAAGATAAAACGTGGAAGAGATATTTATAGTCACGAAAACAGTGTTCGCGGAACACTGTCGCCATATTGTCGGTGCAGTTAACAGAAACTAGTATAGTAATTAGTGAGTAGTTTTAATCAGGATATTCTTCATTAAAGTAAATTTGTCGTTAACAAACGTGTGTGGAAATGGATGGACGCTGTGGGAGATGAATTAATGGATGCTCAGTATACATACGGATGACATGGAACAATGCTTACGGATGGCTGATTTTACGAAAGGAAAGTGCAATAATTCTGGTAATTTAATAGTTCACATAAATGGGAAGAAAGAACAGATTAGATTTTAATGTACAAGACCAAGTTTTATGGAATAATAATAGGCTATATTCAGACAGAATAGGGGATGCGATTCATGTGAATGATTTGTTTTTGTTTTTTTGTCGATTGTGTAAATAGTAAGTGTGAATGTGATTTTATGTATTTCAGGTATTGTGTTTTGTTGTTTATTGTATTGCATTTGTGTATGTTTTGTTGTTATGTCTCCAGCGGAGTGTGGAGAGAGTGAAAACCAGAAAAGAATAAATAATGCCGGACGTATTTGGTCTGGACAGTAAGCCATATGATATGATTTCGTGATTTTGTATTAAACAGTGACCTACGCCCAAGTGTCCAAGTATCTCGTTAGGCTCCTGTACAGGCCAACCACAGCCTCACGCTCAATAGTTTTATAACATTGAAGGAATAGCTAAGTAACGGGCACAGTTTTAGATAAAGGAGGCAAAAGTTAGCAGGGCATAAATTTGTATAGATTTTATATAGAGTAGAGAGATTCAAGGTATAGTCGTTTTATTTCATATTGTCGCCGCAACGTGGTGCGGTTACATACAGATTTGGGATAAGTAGGCAAGACGTACCATTACAGTATCTAATTTTAACCGCATTTAGGCTCCCGTTAACCGAACTAAGAATTTTATATCTGACCTTGCCAATTTTCTTCGTGTCTTTGTTTCTCAGCATCCCTCTTTGAATTGGAAATTGAGAATGAACGTGATTTAATAAAATGTTATTGATATTTCATTCTCCCTTTCGAGCTCATAATATTGTGATTGTTCGTTGTTATTCCAGTGCATCAACAACATGAAATTAAGTATCGTAGACGCATTGGTAATGGGAATACGTCCTGCTCGCCATGTCTCCCTTATCCCCAGGCGTGGATAATAAACAAAAATCGGGACTTATGAATACCGCTAGGTGGCAAAATTCGGATTAATCCGACCCTGTAATGCCCAATACGGACCAATACCCAAGTTTGCGGATTCAAACACCATCGAAACCGTGGACTTTTCACAGCGAAAAAAATTCTTCGCACGCCTTCCTTCGGAGGAGAAGTAGAGTCGACTGTCCCATGTTAGTAGATTTACTGCATGTAAAAGATCCTCAAACCTAAATGAAGCCTCTGAGCTAAATTCACATTTCCTGTTTGGGCGCCCAAGTAATACAATCTTGCTCCCGTAGTAGGTGAAAGGAGCGTAACGAAATTTGCGTGATCAGACAGAAGAGTCTCATGGCCTGAGTCTCGCCACTTCAACAAGGCATTCATTCATTTAATACATATTAAAAGGATGAAAGATGAATGAAGGAAATTCGAATAATTATGAAATTCGAATGATAAAATCGAATCAATTTTCAACTTTCTATTGTACTAATTTTGCTTCGTATATCTTGTGCTGGTCTCTCAAAACAATGATGAATGGTACCTGGCCCGTGTAATAGCGCTGATGGAAAAGTGGTGGAAAATCCGAGCGTGTCGCGTCCATTCATTTGCCGGTCGCGGCGCTCGCGCTGATAAGAGGTGACACGAGCGGGCAAGGCGCCGCTGCGAGAGTGGAAATCCGTGCTCCTCGTGAGTGAGCCCCGGGGCGGGCGTGCCGTGCGATTTGTGACTTCCGCCGACGGTGGCGGCCCTCGCGGACACGTCGCTCGTTAGCGTTGGCGAAGGGCTCACGCGCGGCGCTTCACTGCCCTCGGCTGGAGAGTCCCTAGAGAGAAGCAGAGGGGGCTCAAGGGGCCCGATACCATGAGTAAAGTGTACTTGAGTGTACTTTAAGTGTACTTGACTTATGTGCTCGACATTATTGAGAATTAAGGTAGGCAGTTTCACTGCTCGTCTTTCTCAACAGTGGCAGAAGATTTGTGTATCTCTTTTTTATATCTGCGTTTTCCTAGTGCAGGTTCGATAAACCTCTCTTAAACGAAAACGTAGTTTATGGCGCTTCACTCCCCGGCTGGAGAGTCTCTGAGAGTAGCGCAACCACTATTATTTAACCCAAAAATATAAAGAGGAGGCTCAAGGGACCCACTACCTTGATAGTGCTTTCAGTACAACTCGCTCATGTCCTGCACGCTCATCGGCTCCTCGTTCTCTTGCTCCTCGCTCCCCAGCCTCCCGACAATTGACTCTCAAGCTACTCTCTCCCAGCTCTTCACTCCTCGGCTTATTTTATCTACCTCCTCATTGCCTGGATCTTCGTTCCCAGCCGTCATTCTCTTCCTTTCGCCCTTTCCCCCTCCACTCCCCTCATCGTTCTCCTGCTCATCGCTTCTAAGATTGGTGATCTCAGCCTATCTATTTTTCGTTAGATCTCACAGTTCGTCGCTCATCTTCTCGCTCCTAGCTCCTGAATTCCTTAGCTCATTGCTCCCCAGATCCAGAATTTCTCAGCCCATCGTTCCTCTGTGACCCGCTGCCTTGCATCCCATCGCACCAGTTTTTCATCCACCGCCCCCCCGTCTTAACGCCTCACCCCTATTCCCAATTTCCCCGATCAACACTTCATTATATTTTTGGGACTACATTCTGTATTATTTCGTTTAATTGACTTAAAGGATATCCAGAAACCCCACTGAAAGTTTTTTTTTTACAACGCTTTGGCAACTGCATGAATGAAAGAAACGCTTGTTGAATGTTTATTTACTACAAAATCTAACTTGTAGTTACGCAAGGGCAGCGAGATACCCATAACTACTTTTTTGAGTATAAAATACGTCAGAAATTTTGGTTGGGGGACTCATGGATTTTTTTCATTACCCAGAGTTCGCAGCCTCGCCGTTGATTTGGAAATGCGTGAACAAGGGAAAAAAATTGGTATTGTTTTGTTAAAAAAAACGAATGACTTCAAAAATTCAACATTTTGGATCTTTCCCTTTTGATAGACTACGTTCAAGGCCCGTTCCTTTATCAATGTTTTTAGCTTTGAAAAATCCCCCTCCATCCTGGGGCCCTCCTACCTTCGTCTTCACCGTCATCTCCTCATCCCCCGCTGCCCTTCCCGTCGCCTGAGTCATGAGTCATTCTATGCAAACAGTGTTTACCCAAAACCCAAAAAAGTCGAAACATGAAGGGATATATTGCCCTTTGGGTTGAAGTTGTAGCTTAATAGGTGTCTGTGTTTTAAAATAACCGCATGAACATGAATGGTTTACAAAAAGTCGCATCTTTTTTGCATTTTATCAAAAATTTTATTTTTAAGTAATTTGTAACCATTTTTTTCCCTTCTATAAAAAATATGACATGAGAATAGTTTTATTTAAGTGACGAAAAAAATATTTTATGGGTAGATTGAAAATGAAGATGGTTGTTAATTAACGAGAATTATTTTGTTAAATGCTTTCATGTGCATTAAACATTCTTCTACATCCTGATGGGAGAAAATTTTACCGGCAAATCAGCAACACGTAATTGATCTGTGAAATTTTTCTTAAATACTCATTTATTTATTTTCCTCAATTTGAGGAATGATATGCAAAAACTGAAATTGGCGCTGATTATAATGTTTTAATGATGGAATATTTTTGAGAAAGATTTAATTAGCATTCAAAAACGTATGTTGCTTTAGAAAAGTATCCAATTAATATTGCACTACATAATAAAAAGCAAATGAATTGCGGAGGTGTAATAAAAGTATTTTAAATCGTTAATTATGGAAAAATAAGGTTCCAATCTCTAAACGTTAATGTCAATAGATACACTGCCGTCGTGTTGACACGGAATATAACAGGCAACAAATATTCTAAAGAACTAAGACAAATGTTCAGAAATGAATTTCATCGATTTTCACATCTTTACAAACCTATTTGATGTGTCGGTATTGACATGTAATGCTGTAGTTATTTTGAATCATGTTTTAGAAAACTCATTTGCGTTAGTTATATTATAAATATTTAAGAAGTTACGTCTTAGCTGTGATAATCACTACATCTTTCTTGGTAGTGATTTTGTATCATATATATGTAAATTCTAAGATTTTAAAGCAATAGTAATTGTATTCTCTATTTCACGACCATCATTTGTAGAATCCATATTATATGGATTTGGTCCGTAATTTAAACATTTATTTCACTTTGCCGACGTTTTGGAAGTATATTCTGTTTTGGTCTGTATTACATCAACTACAAAGCTTAGTATAACGTATCACTCAATAAATATGACCAAATAGATGAAACAAACAAGAAAATAATAAAAACATCTCAAACGAAACCTACCTTACTAACAGAGCATGATTATTTTCTTGCTTATTCATTCCCATGTATTTGGTCATGTTTATTGTGGTTGTGTAGTTCTAATCGTATTGTTGATGTAAATAAACATGAAGATGGAGAAATATAATCCAAAATGTCGACAAACAAATAATTGTTTCATTTACAGACCAAATCCACGAACAACAATATAGATTAGCAATTATTTACCCTCCCAGGGGCTGATTCATATCAGTTCTTCGGCGTTATGTCGCCAGAGGCATCGACCTCGCTGGCGACCCCGGAAGCCACCGACCAGCGCCCCAGTTGCCGTCTGCTTTGGAAAGCCCTAGGCGCCCCCGCCCCCGCAGAGGGGCGGCTCGAGATTCGACGGCGAGCGCCCTGCAGCCCCATGCCGCCCGCTCGCAAATCGATAAGGGGATGCTGAGCCGCCCGCCCCAGCCCTGCCCCTGGCTCTGCCACCGCCCCACCTGTACCTGCCTCGAGAGGTTTTCAACCTTTTCTCGCGGCGAATCTCCGCGCCACTTCCTTCCTTAACAGCGTCCTGTTGCTCGCGTGCAGCGTATCCTGTCGATTTTTGAAAGCTTTTCAATTACCAGCTGCTGATAGTGCAAGAAGAAAGTCCGTCCCTTAGGTGAGATGATCATAGAACTTCGTAACATAATATTTCCAATTCTAGCAACTTTCTTTGCAGTGTGATCGTTTCATAGCTGAAAAGAAGTGATTTGTAATATTTAATTAGTTGAATATTAACAGAACTAAATCATGTTATATTATCAACCAATAGTGGCGGATAAAATATTTCTTACATTTATTCTACTGAAATATACAGTCTAGAAGAATACAACACGTATGTTATTTTATTTAGTGTTAATTATTTAGTTACTGTACCTTTAGTGTATTTACCTGAACCTAAAGCCGAAAGAATAACTTGCACCTTAATCAAGCTCATGAAGTGAGCCTCCTAAAATTGAAGAGACAATTCTGTTATCGATTACTTCGTAGTCAGCCACGGGTTTCAACGCTTCATTTCAGTAAAAGCGCACAAATAAATAACTTCGTTATCGAAAGCAATGTACGAGTGTGAACAGTAATTTTAACGGGCGACAAAAATACTGGATGATCGACCAGTCGTTCTGGATCGACCTAGAAGCTCAGGTCTGATGTTCTAGATAATTAATTACTTCATCCGATGAGGTTCGTATCTACTTGGAAACCTTGGAATCGGTGTGCGTTGAAGGACGTACTTAAAGCGTACCATTTTTTGCGGTAAAGTAATTAATCGGAAAACATGAGGGAACATTTTTGGCACATGCTAATAGAATGTCGTACATGCCACAGCACTCAATAAACTGCACTTCGATATCGTGCTCACCCTCCCATGGTTCACTTCCTACTCGCGCATTGTAGTTTCCAAGTTCTGCGATGTCGATATCGTGATACATGATCCGCTGCTACTAGACCATTCGCAGTAGACCCTTCTGATGATATTATATTACAAATGTGATTTTGTCTTAACTTATTACCACATCATTGTTATGACTTTAACAATATGTATATTGTTTAGCCAGAAATAATTTCCCGCTACCCATCATTTTGATCAACAGTGACAAGTATCGTGATCTTCAATGTTCATATCTTTTACGAACAAACGACGTAAAGAAGCTAAGAAAGTTTATTATGAAGATGGTACATTTTATCGAAAATGTTTTTTCAACGCTTGTGGTGACTGTTACCAGTCACCGTAAGTGTGCCAAACATCGCAGCCGTTCCTGAAATAGTTGCTCGCGATCTTCGCTTCATTACGACACACAGAAACGTAACACTGCAACACCTCGGTGGGCGAGGGCGATGCCTCGTCACCGCCGCATCGAGCGCCACCTCCTGCCAAAAAGTCGTCCTCGGTTTTCGGCGGCGCGCCAGGTGTCGGAGTCGAGGCACTGAGGGAAGGGCACACAACTTTTCTTTTAAGTTATTTTTATTTCTCTCACTTACTTGTAGGAAGAGGAAGTATCGTAATCATGGACCGAAATGGCGAATTCGGCAATAAAACTCTGTATATGCTGCGAGCCACAGTCGTGGCGGTACAAGCCGTAAGGCTAGCACCCGACCTGAGACGTCTTGGGGCGGAAACACAATTCACCAGATGTCGACTAGCTCAGTATAGACGTCCCAGTGTGGACACAATAAAAAAAAAATGGGGAGGGTCGTGAAGATCGTTTATGGATTGGATGCAAAATTACAAATAACTCGGGTGAGAATCACTTTTCACTAAATTCAGAATATATTCTAAAAATATTTGCTGCTATACAAATACATACAATGGCACACAGAAAAAAATCAAATACAGAATACTCTTGACTAAAAAAAAACACACACTAATAACTCAATACTCAATTTCCTACTTTCATCTACAACCCAATTGTTTAACAAACACAATTTCAGAAAACAAAAGAATCGTTAAAATATTACTTTACAAAATTTTAAAGAAACACATTGAAAATCAAAATTAAAATTTCCTTTAAATTTCTTTACAAAAGGGAAACTGCTCTTAAAATGTTTTAATAAGCCGTAAAAGCAAAGAAAACGACGTAAAAAATGTTATCAAAACAGTTCGGACGATGAACTCAAGCTGTTGGATATATTACTATGTATCCAGGTTTCTTCTATTCGTTCAAATGAAGTCAACATTCAAACACCGATTTGGACTGTTCTTTACAGAAAATATTCCGCTTTGAATTACCCTGAAATCAGCTGAACCGACATTAGCGCTATTAGACGTCACATACAATGGCTGACATTACAATTTCTGAGAGAAGAAATAGAATAGGCTACTTAGAATTTTTGTGGAGAATATTTGTTGCAATGCATTTCATAAATATTATTTCGAAGCAAGTACCATTAAAATGAATTGAAATTGATGGAATCAATGCATTAAAAAATATTGGAACGGTAAAATTTTATAAAAATGTATATAAAAATTTCATTTTGCCATAATATAAAATGCATTTATATTCTAAATGGCATTGTTCTAAATTGAAAAGGAAAAACATGACATTATTAAAATGCGCTCCATAATTATGAGGTGCAAAGTGTAATGGCATATTATTATATTCCGATAGTCTCGTTTTGATTCGTTATGGATATGAAACATTAAGAAAACGTGAAAAATATGTGTATTTATGTCAAATTGAGTATTTAAAATGTGAATATGACTGAAAAAAGCCAACATAAACGATCTATTTTGTAAATGAATATATTCTGAAATTATTGCCCACGACATTTCCTCATAGTTTGGGAATATTAAGGAACGCCATGTTAGTATTTTTTAATTTTACCATGCCATCAAATTGTTCAACATCTTTTGCTCATCAACATAATGTAAACTGATTACCAGAAATAGCATAGATTGTTATAATGTTTCGAAATCAGGCTTTATTAACCAAAACCAAACATATAAGAGCAGCGTTAGTCATGTTAGTAAGTATCATTACATATTAATACCACACGTGTTTCCTGTACTTTCAAAATGCGAGCAATAAGACCTTTCACTTTCGCTTACTTTTTAAGAGACCATTGGCGAATATTTTTAAGTAATCAAAAATATTTGAAATATCGTGCGAGTGGAAAGACGCAATAATTTGGTAGATTGGCAGGTCAAAGTTCAAGATTTCGTGTGAAAAATGCAGTACACACGATGGGGTGAAACGCCGCCTTTTGTCCATCGGATCCGCCGCCACAATGAACGACACAAGGTTTTCCAGAGCGTACCCGAGCGTCACTGAGTTCATTCGCTTCCGCCGGGCGGGAATCGCTAAATTGCGCGACAGGTAGCATTGCAGGACGCTGCAGGTAGAAAGCTCAATAAAACTCTTTTTTCTTCTTAGAAGGGCAGCTTTTCCGTGTACACCAAAATTCACCACCTTCATTCCTCTTTTTTAACAATTTTGTTGGTATAATTCATAGAATAACATATTTTGCTATTCTACTGTTAAATGTTTATTGTGATGACAAAAAGTATGCCATGAAACACTAGAATCTGAATTTTCACTCACAATTCTATTAGAAATGTTCATTGAATAAATGAATTGATAATGAAATTCAAATGTATTATTATTATAGTTATTATTATTATTATTATTTATATAAATATCTTTTGCAGCTAGTGAAGAAAGGTCGGACTGCTAGTACAACAAATAGTGTATAAAAATGATATAAATATAGTACAGAAAACTAATATAATGCATAAATAAAATACTCTTAAAACCAGAAATTAGTTCGTCTTTCGTTTCACTTTAGACAATCAAGGTGGATAAACAATGTACTAAAATCAGTACTTACCTTTTATTCAATGAAACAGTACTTATTTCAAAATCTTCTAATGTAAATATTTACTTACTGTTAATCAAACCACCTTTCCTTCTAACAACGCATGTTAACTGTTTCTATTTATGAAACCCTAATTTTGGAATATAGATGCCGGAATATTTTTCTTAGAGTTTAAAACTAAGTTCTTTGTTGTCTTCCCCTAGTTTGCAATTTGCTTATTTTCCAGATTTGGAAATAGGCAATTTTAGAAATTCTGACTTAAATTCAGGAATAGAGCATTTTAAAGAGTAATTTACCTCAAATTTTAGTCTTTAATTTTTAATATAGTTTGGGTGAGATTGGTTTCTAAATATACTAGTTTTGATATTATATTGGCTATAAAGAGAAAATCTTTTTCTAACAATCACATAAATAATATCTCTTTTTCATAATTTCTTAAATATTCATCCTTTGCAAGCCCTGATGAGGGAACAATAAAGTTCCGAAACGTTGAACTAAGCAACTTTTAATGAAATGACCTACAATCATGAACCATTCCTAGAATATACTTCCTCTATACTGCGTATGCAATGGCAGAAGAAAATAAAATTATCATCAGTTTACAAAGCATTTTATTTTGATAAAAAGTTAATGAATAATTCCGTTCGCATTGTATCGTATTTGTGGTTGCATGACACAAGGAGTTTTTTGACATGAGATGCTGCTGTACCTTTATCTGGCATTACTCCTTTCTTATTTGCTGAGAATTAAGTAAAAAAGATATTTCGGTAGGAAATTAATACGTAGTTAGTGCACTATTGTAGAGATTTTTAACCTTTCCAAGTGGGTTACTAGGGTGTAAGTGGAAATATCTGCGTTTGCACTTGTTTTAATATTTCATAATGTAGTAATTCACATCACGGTACAAAATAAGTACATAATTGTGGCATTATTACAATTTTAATTTTTTAGCAATCGCAGTGTCAGGTTCACGTGAAGTTGCCTACCCCTACTTTTTCACGACGTTTTTTCATTGTTGATAATGTAGTACAATTTTGTTATTGTGGTATGAAATTAGTACTTACAGTAATTGGTAAAAATATTATAGAATATTTTAGTTTGAATATCAGGGAAGTGCAGGCACCAATGACAAATGTTCCTAGCATTGAATTCTAAGTACCGAAAGAAGGACTGGATGTTCCTATAGAAGAATGAACTTTCAAATAATGGAGACAACGTGTAGCAAATAGCAACTAAGGAATGTAAAATATATTAAGGCTTCAGGAAATTCCAAAACATGGGGCATCAGTCCCACCCTCCCGTCCGTCTTTCCGCCTGTGACAGATTATATACATGGTTGCAAGATGCACACATCACAAGAACCAGGGATATCCAACGCCTATTTTTAACACCCCATTTAAAATGTACATCAAGTACACTTCAATTCTTAACATACTTATTTAATTTAATAAATTAACTGGATTCGTTAATCAAAATTAATAATAGTTGTTGTTCTGATAAAAAATCCTAAATAGTTATAAATAATAAAAATTTCAGCTGTCCCAGAGAATAAACCAGTGGAGCTTGAAATGAAAGAATTGTTTGGGCGATTCACCATGGATGTCATTGCTTCATGTGCCTTTGGGGTGCAGTGCAACTCACTCAAACAGCCTGATGCAGAATTTGCAAGCACAGCAGCTCGTTTCAATGACATAAGTCTACCTAAGCGCATTTTGTTGTTCCTAGTCTTATTCTTAGTTCCACCATTTTTCTTCAAATACATCACTCTTTCATTCTTCAACAATGAAGTAAGCATATTTTTTTTTCTATTTCATGCTCTATTACTTATCTTAAATAAATTAAGTATTCTGTTTTCCTTCAGGTAATGGAATTCTTAGCATCAGTGGTGCAAGATACCCGAAAAACTCGTGAAAAATTGATCAATGAACGAAGGAATGATTTTCTACAGTTGATGATAGATGCAGCACAAAAGGAGTCTGAGACAAGCACAGAGAGTACAACATACCTTGATTATTACATTTCATTTACAAACATTATTGTACTATCAATCAGTTCCATTTATTTGCATTTAAAACTCTGAAATTTCATACTAACACCACTAAAATCAAATTAGACATTCATATGATTCTGATCTCTAACAAAAGATCGGTCTCTGATTTAAATCGAACCGTGTTCCTTCTGCTCTTCATGAAACAAGGGGGAAAAATGTTTTAATATTATTCAATAACTATCATATTAATCCCTTTACGTGTCTATTCATATAATTACGAATACTACTCAGATGCTTCATTTTCAGATAGATGATATTAAAATCAATACAGCTGAATAGCGCCTCTATTTTACAGATGTTCTAGATGAAGATACAATTACAGCACAAGCTTTGCTCATCCTTCTGGCAGGATTTGAAACATCAAGCACATTACTTGCTTTTGCAAGTTACGAACTAGCTATCAACCCAGAAATACAAATCAAAGCTCGAGAAGAAGTGAATTCTGTACTCAATCAACACAAAGGTAGCTGCACCTATGAGGCACTTCAAGATATGAATTACTTGGAAAATGTCTTATTAGGTAAGAATTTTCTTCATTTTATGTACAATCAGATTTAAGTTTACATTATTTTTCCAATCAAAATGTCCAAAGTTGGGATACAACAAAATAAAAATATTTATGTAGCATTTTAACATTCCTAATTTCAGAATATTTTCTGAAAATAAACTGCATTGGTCATGACAAAAGATGAGTGTAACTAATATTTCAATCACAAATCATTTTCACGTGAGAAAATTGGAAAGGAATTTCTATTCTCGTACTACAAAAATTTGTGCAGATAACGCAGATAATTGATTGATAATATATTAAGGAGAACAAATTGTTAATTATTAAAAATGGATGAAGTTTAATCCAACACTCTAACAAAATACTCAATTTTCTCATCCCGTGAACATTCAATAGCAAAGTTGCACTTTACATTAATTTCCACTCCTTACACAACTGTTTCTAAGGCAGTAAACGTAGTTCCCCCCTCGAATGTCACATGCAGTTTTTATTGTTTGTGAAGTTAATTAAAAACAAAAAATACTTGCACATGACAAAAAAGACCATCTCAAGAATAAAGCTTTAGTCATTGTAAACTTTTATTTATTTACACCTGTCTTTTCTTATTTTAACTTTCCTAAATTCTCAAACCAATACTTTTCATGCACAATGAAACCAATAAAATACAAATTACTTATTTTTTGGTGGAGAATTCTATTCAATCATCCCTTGTCTTTTGTTTGCAGAAGCTCTACGCAAACATCCACCAGTTGCTCGTGTGGATCGTATATGTACAGCAGAATACACATTCGACATAGATGGGAAAAAAATTACAGTGGATCCAAAATATTCAGTATCAATTCCTGTAATAGGTCTTCACTATGATCCACAGTACTTTCCTGACCCTCAGCGCTTTGATCCAGAACGATTCACTCAAGAAAATCGATTAAAACGATCACCTTATGTATTTTTACCTTTTGGAGAAGGGCCACGCAACTGCATAGGTATATACAAAATTATAGTTTAGAAAGTTAAAATGGATTTCTAAGTAACTCAAAAGTGAATTTAGACTGAAAATAATATCAATTCCTGAAGGTTTTCAATAATATTATAATGATACTGGCTAAACAATTTGACTTCCATTTATCATTTATGTTATTTGTTTTGCAGGAAAACGGTTTGCACTCCTGAGCACAAAAATAGCAATGGTTCATCTCTTAAAAGATTTTAAAATAGAACCTTCTGACAAAACTAGTATACCTTACAAATATTCAAAGTTTTCAATGCTTCTAAAAGCTCAGGATGGCATATTTTTAAATATTGAAAGACTGAATGCAAAATTCACACATTAAAAACATTAAAAAAATGTTTTCCTTTTTAAAGGTTTTCATGATTATTTATAAACCAATACAACAACAAATCATGTTATTTTGATGAGAAAAATATGCACTAATTTTTTATTAGTAGCTACATGATGAGAATATGAGAAATTAAAAGCCCATTAGGTTTGAAAAAGAAAAAAACTGAGCTAGTGGTCCTACAGAACGGTACATACTTTCTTGTGCTAGTTAGGTTCCTAATATGTTTAAGTCTAGGCTCGTTACTTGGTTTTGCCTCGTCCTTTCCTCAGCTGAACATATCAACACTTAAAAGATATTTTTGCACATTTTCTCAACTTTTTATTTCCTTATTTGAAATATTACTTTAAGAAAATTATAGAAGACTAAAATCTGGTCCTAAAGGTAAATTTTCATTGGAAAATTTTGAGACATTTTGGAGAAAATCATTTTTGAAGATTTCTGAAAAAGTGTGATTTTTAGGTCATTTTAACAAACATTATTTAGTTTTCAAAAAATTCAGAAGAAATCATTTGAAACACTCATACAATAATTTATAAAAATGCTCATAATGCTCATTAACAATAAGAGAGATATTTCACAAAATTACATTGGTGTAATTTTAAAAAAATCAAAAGAATAATTAAAATGGTTTTATAAAAAAAACTTTAAGAAAAATATTTGAGCTGTTTTTGAGAAAATCTTGTTTAAAATATTGCTAATTCACTCAAAATCTTGTGAAAATTACAACTTTTTTCAAAATAATCCACATGACAATACTTAAGAAACTAACTGAGAAGAAGAAATTTCATTTAGAGAAAAAAATCCCTATTTTCAATAATGTAGTTGTACAAGAGGGGCCTGAAAAATTTCGAACTTTCACATTTTTCAAAATTTTAGGGTAGTAAATATCTGGCCTCTCATTTCTTTATTCATCTTAAAACATGAATTTCACTATCCTTACAAGTAATAAAAAAAAAGAATTTGGAACCATTTGTGAGAAAATTTTGAAAAATGTCTCACTGGCTTCATGGAAAGAACCCTGAAAATTGAAAGAATTATTTCCAAATCACATTTGAGTCATACCAGATCAACCGGGAATATTCATTTTGGAAAAAATTCTATGCATAGTTTAGGTGTTAATATTGTTCACCAACAGACAGGTGGCCCTTTCCTATACAGGTGGTCTCTTTCGCTATACTGCATATATCACTCTGCATAAATAGATGTATATGAGAAAGTGAAAATACAGTTAGAGTTACACAGCTGACACAAATTAGTGTGTAAAGCATAAATGATATTTATCTCAGTTGGCCTTTTAAGATTAGAAAATTTCAATTAGGAAATCTCTGAACATTAAATTGGCCAAAAATGTGCAACTCATTTGAAAGACTGCATTCTTTGAAATTAGAAACCAATAGTAATTCCTACCATCAGAATAGTAAAATAAATTTTCAAATATGATCTGAATATGAAAGAACTAATTGCCATTTTTGACAAGAGATTTACTTTAATTCAGAGAAGTTCATCTTTTAATTCATTAGAAGTTCCTGATTTGTAGCTACTATTTAACTTTGTATTCTTTAACATTTTCACTATCTTGCAATAACCTATTATATTTCTGGAACTGCTAGGAATACTCAAGTAATTGAGAAAACAGAACTCATATATACAGAGTTTTAGAACAAAACAAAAAAGTTGACTTCTTGACCTAATTCTATTTAATAACCATACCCCAGCTTTCAAAATTTGCCTTAAATGAATTTCTCGTATAATTCATCTGGAATGTAAATCATTAAATAATAATTTTTACTTTTTACTAGGCTTCATTCACTTCAATTCTTCCAGTTTATGAATGAATTTTCTCTGATGGCAATGTCCTCTTATCTGACCCTGAGAATCCCAGATTGTTGTTCACTACTTGATTAAACAGGGTACATTTAATTTCATATATTTATATCACTGCAATCCACAATTCACATTACACGATACCTCTTATTTATGCTTGCCTTTTCACTGTTTTCTCACAAAGTAAATTTGATAACCACTTTCAGCGGATATCCTAAACACCTTGGTAAAATACTGTTGTTTAAAATCTTAAAAGGATCACATCATATTTAAAAATCATACATGAAACAATAGTTTACATAAAAATAAAAGATTCTTAATTAAAATAGCTAGGTAATAATTCAGAATTCTGAATTCTGAAAATTCTGAGATAAATATTCAGAATTCTGATATGAAAAATATTTATCATATTCTTGCTATTCCTAGTCCAGGGAAGAGAAATTTGTAGTTTTCCAAAACATCACAGTCTGTGAAGCTGGGGCGGGGACTGCTGCAGAGGGTGTGAGTAATGATATCCATGCTGTGAAAGGTTTCTTATAGGGTTGGTGAATGCTTTGGCAATTTCCGGCTGAGTGAAGAAAACAATAGCACACCACCTAATTGCCTGATACCTACATCCCTTTGTGCTACTTGTGATGCTCCGAGGCATGAGTGAATGGCAAATTTTTGGGAGAATGATTTAATAGACAAAGTGTAAATAACCCCAAAGATACCTTCAAAAATGTTGAAAATTTCAAGGCCTAACAACAATTTTGAACCGTTCTGAATGCCGTCACCCATGTTCCTTTGGACGTGTTGGATATCATGTTTTGGCAACTAGGTCTCGAAAAATTCATTTTTATTTCCTAAAAATATTGGGGAATCCTCCATCCTCCCAGCAGCATTGTCCAGCCACTGAGGATCAGGCCAACTTTCAAATTCATCACTAAGCAGATATATTCTAGCTTATATAGATATATGGTCTTGTCCATCATATCTTTGACTTACCTAATGCAAGCAGACATCACAACAATTTTTTTTGTAAATATGTTTTTCCAAATTGAAATCAACATGATTGAATGGTTCTTGTGTACTGTATACAAATAGGGATTTAGTAGACACTCAGTGATTTTTGCATCAACATTTTGACACTAAATTTGTAACCAATTTGTTTTATGTCAGTGGGTACATCATTCACCACAAAATGTCTGCAGTTCCCTCTACAAGAATTTACTTCAGAACCTAACACAACTGAGAATCACCAAGAAGGGATAAAAGGCCCTTGGCCGAAGAGATAAAAGACTGACTGACTGTGATGTGACAAGACTTGACTAAGATATTACTTCCCATTAGTAACGGAGGATTACTCCCCGGAAAGCGCTCAATGCCCAACAAGGGTTAAAGAGACATGTTGCATCAATGACGACACAACAAATTAAAAGACAAAAAAAGAAACAAGGAAAAAAGAAGAAGAAGAAAGAAAGAGAAAACAGTTGTATGAATCATGTTATTCTTTGTAACTGTGAAATAGTTTCAATTCAGCATCCATCAATCTACAAAATTTTTAATAAGCATCATTCCCAAAGTCCTGTCATTGATTTATCCTTCTCAATATTCCAAAATAATGTTTCCGATAATGAAAAAAAATATCTTCAGAATATCACATTGTAATTGGTTTTGAGTTGTGTTTACAAGTATCAGAATTGAACATACATGTGTTTCCTTCTCTGTAGAGGATTTTATTTGAAACCTATCAAAAGAATTTATAATTATTATGAAACAATATGTTCCAAGAAGCTCCAAAAAGAATTTCCTTTGTTGATTTAGATGTATGAATATTTTAATTAGTGACAGCTTTACCTGATAATTATATTAGCAAGTCAAAACTAATAAAATATAAATTTTTCTTCCAATTCACTTTTGAATAGACTGATCTGCTTGTTTGTGACCTGAGAATGTCCAATGTTTGGAAATCAACGGAGTAAATTAGAATATCGGTCATTCTCTGATTAGGTGTTTCTCATTATCTCTCTTTCAAAGAATTACAAACAATGTTCTTCAATAAAAGATTCCAACACACAATTCTACACAAGTACATTTATCATTGAATCTAACATTTAAGCTTGTTTAACTTTTTTAAAAGTTGTATTTAAAGTAAATAGTTAAGTAATCTAATCAATTGCAGAAGATACACACTTTTCTAATATGTTTTAAATTCCATCAGGAAAAATATCATTAATTTATGAAAACGTATGTTAATTATTGAAACAACCTCAATTCTGAGACTAGAAATGTGTGTTTGCATTGTTCATTTAGTTCCAAATCATCATTTTTCTACCTCAAAACAATTATAAAACTAACTTCTAGATATTTTCTGCACAATGACAAAAAGAAACACACAAAAAAGATAAAGCAAAAATTTGACAGGTGAAGAAAATGACAATACCACATATTCTCAAGCCAACCTTCTACCAAAAGCAATACTATCTTTCCATACTTTCATTAAACAACTACTTATTACTTGAAAACAGTAAATAAATCTTAGTTCTAGAGGAATTAGGGTGTTTACTGAATTAGAAAAATAGTATTCTCAATCAATGAAGATTCATGACATTTATAAAAAGAAAACAATAGTATTTATCCACAACTTATTAAGATCGCCCCTTTCATCATAAATATAATATAATAGAACTCTCATGGAAGAAAATGTGTTAAGGGATGACAAATTGTGTCCCCCATAAAAATTATTTTAAAATAAAATACACGTCTCAATTCATTATTCTTTATAAGACTGTCAAGTACTCATACCATACAAAATGAATTATCAAAGAATATAATGATTTCTAATTACTAGACAAAAAATCCTTTGAAGAAAAATTGGAATACTGAATTTCATACCAGAATAATTTAACACATGAGCCAATGTAAAATATGTGGCCTGTTTCAAATTAAATTAGAACAATATCACAATTACATAGTTTAAATCCTTTTGACACAATAATGTCCTGACATCTATTGTTCCCTTGATAAAATAAGTACTTTACCCCACCCACACTTTAATTCTTACACATCACTTCATATCTTTCTTGTTGATGCAAATGTTTTCAATTTGAAGTAAAATTCCTACAAAAATTTGCGTTGATAGAAAGACAAAGAGTTAACATATTCGTACCTGGTTTACAAATTATGATGTAATCAAGAATTGCACTCTCAAAGAATTCAGATCGATGTATAATCCTGACACACTCAGGGTGTGAATTGACAGAGGGGGATACCAGGAATCATCCCTTGCTGGAGAAGTATTAATGTCTCATTAGAAATACAATTAATTCATATTGGGTGCCATTTTTCAATTTTCACAATCATGAAGGAATCCCTATGAGAGAAACTGAAAAAGAAAACATTCTCAAGAGCCTAATTAGGGTTCATTCATATTATGTTGTGGGAGCACTCATGGAATTCACCTCTCATTCACCCTCTTTTTCCCCTGCTGAAATTTTGAATGTCTCCCTCTGGAGAAAATTGTCAATTCTCACCCTGGTCACACTTCAATTGAAGATTATGTTAAGATATATTGGGTAAATTTTGAAGTGTAATTCATTAATATTTTGATACATTAGTTGTTATCCTACATTTTTTAAGTTGTGTTATTATATCCTAAAAACGCAGGGAACGTATTTTATACTCACTATTACCCTCAAAACGTGGTGCCATTGCATGGGTATCAATCCAATGCCGCCTCAGAACAATATCCCATTTTTATTATAGTCCACTAAAAGTTATTCGTTAAAATGAATGAGCTCACAACTTATAGTCGCATACCTTAAAATTATTTTATCTGCGTAGACATCCATTTCTTCATTAAATTCGGAAAAACACAACACCCGCCAACATTTAACATATGACGCTGTCAGTTGTTCGCATTGTTCCTTTGCAACAGGCTTGCAAACAGTTTCGTGTGAAGGAAGTTAATGTCGTATTCATTATTTACAATATAAAGCAAGTAAAGGATGTGAACTAATATTTTAATAACCAAGAGTTATTATCCTTTAAAAAATTCGATACTATATATTAACAAGAAATTATATTTTTCATTATTTTTGAATGCGGAAAACGTCAAACAATTTCAAACGTTGGACTTCATGACCATGCTAGAAGAAGATGTAAACATAAACTAAATAGATGAAGCAAGACCACCGAGGTCGCGTCACTATCGCCGAGTCTTAACCTGGTTCACTCTTATTAAAAGTTTACATTGAACGCTACTCGTTTCTTAAACAGTGTTAAGAAGGTGGCGAGAAATGTTTCCCCATTGTCAGAATTTATTCTGCACGTAATTGAAGGAAAGACTAAAATGAATAAGTGAATGGTGTGCCGGGTTACTCCCTCAAACGTGTGCGAGTTTTCTTTCATTTTTGAAAATGTTATTTTTCACATGTCGCTTTGAAAATAACACAGAAACCAAAGCTATTGCAGAAGAAGTTTAAGCCTTGCAACCTGACATATTCATATGTCTGGCACCTATAAATCATCCAGACATGTAATTGGAGAACTTACGCAGTGAATCTTTGTCTTAATAATAATAAAAAAAATGTCTCGTGAAACTTTTCAACCCTTTAACACAGTCCTTTCTATTTGTTTATTTTTCTTGCTCATTGTTTTGGAAGTTGAAGCATCATCTGGTGACAACAATGTGTACTTTCAGAAATGTGTTCAGACATGTAGAAAGGCAAATTGTACTACAGGTTGGCATTCTAATTTGATGGTAATTAAATTGTGTCCATTGTGTGTGATTGCTAAAATAAATTACTTTTTCAGATGGAGTATTATTTTTAATTGCATCTGAAATATCTCCATTTGTAAGAAGCATGTGGTCTTGTGATGATGATTGTCATTACCATTGTATGTGGGATACCGTGAATTCTTTCAGAGAACGATCATGGGATGTTCCTCAGTTTCATGGAAAAGTATAATAAAGAAAATTTATATTTAAAGATGATGTCAGTTGTTGTGAAAAGAATTGTTGATTATTCTTCTTCTTAATCATTACAGTGGCCTTTCATCAGAATCTTTGGATTACAAGAGCCAGCTTCAGTGTTGTTTTCAATTTTCAACTTGGTTGCTCATTTCGTTATGTTTCAACAGTTTCGCCAGGAAGTAAGAAAAACAAGTCCAATGTATTATCTGTGGCATGCATATGCAGCTGTATGTATTAATTTTATCTCGTCTTTTAATCTGTAATGGAAACTTTTTGTGACAAAACATTATGGAATGTAAATATTTCAGGTGTGTTTAAATGGATGGTTTTGGTCTGCTGTCTTTCATGCTCGAGATGTTCCATTCACGGAAAAAATGGACTATTTCTGTGCATTTTCTATGGTTTTATTTTCATTTTTCTCAATGATATTAAGGTAATTTTCAAACAACTTTCAAAGTATTAAGATCATGTTTACTTTTCTCACATAGTAAACTAATTGTTAATTTGATTTTAGGCTCCTTCAAGGCAGATATACTTTTGTGGCAGTTATCTTGTCAGTTTTCTGTATAATTTTCTTTATTCATCATGTCACGTACTTATCTTTAGTTCACTTTGACTACAGTTACAACATGCTTGCAAATGTGGCTGTAGGTAAGTGCAAGTGAGATATATTATTTTGCTCTCTCTCTTTCTTAGCAAATGGATATTTAAATATTATCTTTTGTAGTTATTACTTGCAATTTTAATTAAAAGTAATATAAATAAAGATTCAAATAATTTCTCATTACTGCAGTCAAACAAACTACTAACTTTCTGGGGGGAAAAATTCACTTAGTTTTCTTTTGTTTTTTTTATTTTGTTGGTCTTCTCAATACTTCTTGTAACTCTCCTGGGCATTGCACGTACATGGAGTAATCCTCCTTTAAGATTTTTGACTTTGTCTCATCACATTGCTGTGAGACAGTGCCTTTTATCCTTTCATCCAGGGGCTTGGCACCATTAGTAACCGGGGTTCCCAGATGGTCACCCATTTAGGAAACTGTGGTACCTTGAATTGCTTAACTTCTATGTTTTCATGTAGTATAGTTAAGCAGTTTGCCTAATGATGTTGATTTTATTCCATTAAAAAAAATCATATTGAGAAACATTTTACTTCATGTTTTATCTTAATGTAACAGCGTGCCTTAACTGTCATTTGTAGGAGCAGTTACCACACTTGGTTGGTTGGTGTGGGCCTCTTTAGTGAGAAAGCAACAGCCCTATGTGTGGCGCTGTGCTGCTTTTTCAGTCTTAACTGGACTGTGTGTTTGTTTTGAAGTTGTTGATTTTCCTCCAATTCTGTGGATAGTGGATGCTCACTCACTATTCCATTTGAGTACAGCAGGTCTTCCTATACTATTTTACAGGTAATAATGGATTATTTTGAATGTTCTTAAATATGTCTGATGCACAAGTTTTCTTTAAAATGTTTTTTAAAAATTTCAGGTTTTTGATTGATGACTGCAAGTACTTACACAAGCAGGTTGAATTAGCTCGAGATGAAACATTCACAAGAAAGAAGCAGTAATTATAATTCTAGTCAGATTATGTGTATAATTTTTGTATTATTGTCCAGAGATTTGTTACCACACTTATTTTGTTACTTTGTTTTCATCTTCGTCGTCATTATCATCATCACCTCAACTCATCAAAGGTGAAGTCCCATGGCCTGTTCCTTGTTTCTGCTCTTCCTGTACACTAGTAAAGGTGTTCTGGCCCTCCCACTGTTTCTTTGGTCTGTTGGGGTCTCTATTTCCTATTGGTGTGTAGTTCATTACCATCTTTGGAAGGCTACTTGGTTTCATTCTTTTTATATTGTCCTTGTCATTTGTGTTATTGTTGATTAGGTTTATTTGTCATTTTTTGTGTGTCAATGTTCACTCAAGTGAAGCATTACATAAAATCTAAACTTTTTGAACTTCAATATCAAGAATTTCAAAGGTAGTTTTGAAAGTAAAGATGGAATAGAAGTTACTGTGACATTTTTTTTGCACTTTTGAACATATTGTCTCTTGATAATATATTGCAAAAAATGGTAATGTTACTCCCTTTAAAGAATAAAGACAGAGAAATTAACCGCTGCTTTTGCACAACCTTTTTTTATATACGTCAAATTCAATCAATATCAATTACTAACAAGTAATATTTATAAGGTAAACCATGCTTCAATATTTAATAGTAATTAATATTGAAAACTTTTTCAATGAATTTAATGTGTAGATTATTCCACAAAATTTATCTTCATAAGAAAATTCATTGTAAATATTATACGCGTGGGCCTATAACACACACTTTTTCTTAATATAACTGAAATTTTTCCTGCTTGATATAAGCATAAACAATTTTTAATATTTTAAATTTGAACTTGAATACTTATGCAATGTATTGTGCCCTCTGACATATCTCAGTTTTATTTTATTTTATTTTTTTTGAGTTCCTGCAGAAACTAGTACCATCTGTAGTGAATGCTCACTCACTAAGAACATCTTCAATAGAATTGAGAAAATAGTATTTACGATAAGGTTTAGACTATGCCAAGCCACAGGGAAAAATAGCATTGTAATTTGGAGAACAGATAATAAACTGATTTTTAAAATTCAGAATTTTCAAATACATTCAATCCTATATTAATAGGTTTCTCTTAAAATTAGTGTGTGTTATATGCCATTACTCTTATTAAATTTTTGATGTCCTTATATACAGTATCTATTTAATAAAATCAATAATTCACTGCAATACTCATTAGTACCTGATAATTAGCAATTTTCTGTTATTTGGGTTTTACCCTTTTACCATCTCTGAAGGAAATGTAATTTTCTGTAAATACTTTGCCCTCAAAAGAAAATTATACAGCTCCTTTTTGTTGTGATTAGTGTAATTACTCCATGTTTGTAAATCCACCAATGTCCATGTTGCAAATGGATGTAGTTGGCAGTATTATTAAAAATGTTAATATCTTTACCTTTGTTGTATATTCAATGTTTACATTGAATTCCTTTTAAGTCCTTTGTCTTTTGATGCATGTGGGAAGTCCCCTCCATTCAACTTCACTCCAGATGCAACCACATGGTTCATTCACCAGCCTCATCAAACCATTGTGTCAAAGTCATAGTACTGTTTTTCCACCCAGCATACCTCTTGAGACCTTTCATGTTTAAACAGGTTACAGGTGGAAAGTACAAATTTGACCTAGATTGTGCTCAGAGCAAAAGTTTATAGACTCATTGGGTCACACATAAACATTTTACTGGGTAAAGGGAAAGAAGCAAGTTCATATGTCACACATATTGTACTGAATACATATTATACTCAATTCTACAACATAACTAAAATATCCATTGCCGGGGCCCTGCAAGTCAAGGGACCTCATGATGGGACTGATGGGGAAAAAATTAAAAAATGGAAAAAAAAAAAATTAGAACTCAAGAAAGTTGTTATTGTAAGTCGTGGTACAATAGTCTGATAGTTCATAAAATTTTCAATTAATTTTCTTCCTTAAATGTGATTATAATCACATTGCTTATGTGGTAGGAATCTATGAAATGAATTAAATAATGCTAATATAAAAATAGGTTCTACTGAAATTCATATTTTTTAATTCATGTATTTAGAAAATGATTTTATTAAGTACTAACTAAACGCAACGAAATTTTTCTAGCATTTTAAGATCACTGTGGAAATTTTATTATTTGATCTCATAAATACTGTTACTTAAAACTATTATTTAAAATATATTTCCAAACCCTTTTTCTATCTTAAACATTGTAATTTTTGTTATTTGTTGAGATAAAATAACCTGTATAGTTTCTCGTTACAGCTTTCATGTTTTTAAATTTTTTTTTTTTTTTAAGTGGGGGTCACTGTTTCAGCATAACCCTGGACCCAAAATTTTCTAGCTCCGGCACTGAAAACATCCATGCCTTACCCGGGATTTGAACCCACAACCTTGGTATAACACACCCTGGTCATGATATCCCAAGCCTCAGCACCACCAGGTTGGAGATAAGAATGATGATATAAGTTACATACAAGTAAATGGGTGAATTACATGACTTAAAAGAGATTATCATTGTGGTTTTAGGAGGAAGTAAAAGTTCTGGAACTCCCAGTACAAAAAGTTTCTAAAATAGTTGGCATTTACTGAATAGCAATTGTTTAACATTATTTATGTGGAGTTGTAGCAAAATTTGAGGTTTGAAGACACTAGGAAATTCAATTTAAGGTATATAACTTCTTATTTTTGCTTCTTGCTAACAATTGCTGAAAGAATACTTCCCTTCAGCTTATTCAAATTACAATTTTCTCTGCATTTTGCTTTCTGCCAATTAATTTGTTGTGCATCACTGGCCTATTCACATAAACAAATATTGAGATAATCAGCAAATTCTGACGATACAAATCAAATGGACATACCAGTAGTCAATTAGAACATACATTTTCATTATATCAGACATAAAAAAGATTAATGACTAATTTTATTAGCCTTTTTCCCTCCGTTAATGTAGAGATTCCCTGATAAAAAAGCAACCTTGAAGGTTTTCTTCAGTGTAATTAAAGAAATTGGTTACGTGGCAGATTCACCATTAATCAAATCTCATACATTGTTGTGGACCCTTCTCCTTGCAGTTCATGTTTGTCTTTGTGAGAGTTGATCAGTGGAGTGTTGTACAGTGTAATTAGTTGTATGTTGTGTACACACTCTCAGGTAATTAAAAGACTGAAGTTTTCATGAGTGTAGTAGGCCCTTCTTAATCCTACCTGCTAAAAGGCAAAACCTGAAACATCCTATTGTTCGGATGAAAGTAAGGGATTATGATACCCCTTGCTCAATTTCATTGATCAGTTACTCATCTAAAGTGTGTAATGTTTTTGTGATCAGTGTTTTGCGTAGATAAGAATGTATGTAATCTGACCAGGTGTCCCTCACAAAAAAACCCTTAAATACAGGGGTGTCCAGAAGGGTGAGGGGTAGCTGGGATAATGTGCTCCAGGCCTCAACTTAACTGGGGCCCTGCATTTTTTCATGCAAAAGAAATCAAAACTATATTTATCTCTAATTGAAGTTTAACATTGCAAGGTATTTCTGATACATGGAGAAATTAATTTTGTTTATAAATTGAAGTGGAGGGAATTTTTGTTTGAAATTAAGGCCCCCCTTTGATCAACTGTCCTAGCCCCCTCCCCCCCTCTGGGCATCCCTACTTGAATGACACCCTGGGATTTGATCATACAAGTGAATATGTACTACAATGTATCAATACAGTGTTATGCTTCTTGGGTGCTGAAAATGAATGTCGACATGTAAAATAAGCTTTGAAAGTCATGCAGTTTTATTTGATGAAGCTGAGAATAGTAATAACTCCTAATATTTGGTAGTTAATAGTAATGGCATGGAGCTGATAACCACACTGTGGATTTTTACCTATTTGTCTATTTTTTCCTTCAATGGAAAAGGCAAATGTTTAGGTTATTTATTCATTGCGAGGCTATATTTGTAGTAAATGAAATCTGTTCTAAAAAATCGAATAAAAAAAATAGTTGTGCATAATGTTTTTTAAAAAACTAGTGGCTTTTGCGGAATTTCTTGAAATGAATGTAAATTATTTAAAAAATTATCAAAAATCGCTACGTTTTTTCCCTCTACAATTCAAGAAATGCTAAAAAGAACAGCGCAGGTCTCATTTTTGCTAAACACTCTGAATTTTTGAAAATTGCAAATTTTGAAATATTTATAAGATATAATGCGAGAAAGTATGTGTTGTAAAACCACTAGTTACATTTGTGTTATGCATGGCGATTAAAACCCATCAATGTTTTCAATTACGTTTAAATTAAATGTGAGGCAAACTGTGCAGCAATAGAGATACAGCTTGCATTAATAACTAGTGGTGCTACAGATTAGTTTTCAGTGCTCATATTAGTTTTCAATTTTTTTGGTCTGGGCTAGGTTTTTGGACTTGCCACATACTGTGATCAGCTGCCATCTACCGCCGCCCAAAATACAATCTTTTGAACTTTTCCCAATTGCCATCTTCATAAGGGTATTTTACTCTCTTCTTTCAAAAAATGTAAAGAAAAAATTTGGGGCCATTTTTGAGAAAATTTTGAAAATGTTCCAGGGGTTTCATGTAAACAGACCCCAAATTTTAAAGAATGTTTTTCAAAATCGCAGCGCGTCAAGTTGAGCCTGATCGATCGGAGAATGTCCATTTTCGAAAAAAACCCTACGTAGGTACTAGTGGTGTTCACAGACGGACGGACGTTTTGGAGGAAAAAAAAAAAAAAACAACAACAAAAAAAAACAACCTTTTTCGATATCGGAGGACCCCAAATCGTGCATTTCCATTGAAATCTCGAAATCGATTTTCCGTAGCATTACATAACTTTCTTTCTCTATACTACTTATATTACTCCGTATAAGAAAAGTAAAAAGCAAAAAGCTGGCTACTGCGTTCCAATCTTGAAATGAAAGAAACATTCCGTGAAGGTAACTATTATGTTTATTCAGAAACTTTCTACACAAACACACAAATAAGGATAAGAAAAATGCATACTGCCTTTTTAAATGTCTATTTTACATCTTTAAATGCCAATTTTGCCTGTCTATTTCTATAGTTTTTTCAGCAAATAAGTTCGCAGCTTACTGATAACTGTTCTTTAAAACAAGAAAACTTAAACCCAAAATGCTGAAAACCATTGGATGCAAACATTTCCATTTATACACATAACAAATATGACTGCATACTATCGTTTTTAATGGATGATGCAACTTTTGCCTATAGATCTGTCAACGGGCTGACGACTGATAATCACTAGTCCAGAGTTAACAATTGTAAAACCCCAAATCCTTCCATGGTCATTTTTGCTAATATTTTTGTAGCAATAATTTGCAACACTGACGTTGCGTTGACGCGCGTCACCTAACGCTGATGAGGTCAGCTGCGTCAATGTTGTGGCCCACGAGAAACGCGTTGCTGGCGGGCGTCGCGCATTGAAAGCTGGAGAACGCGAGCAATCTTGCCTTACGTTGCTGCTTGAGCTGTGGTCACAACGCACGTTGCCAAGTGCGGTCGTGTGCCGATTCGCATCTCTACACATTCGGTATCCGGCGAGTAGCGAGCAACCGCTCGCCGAATCCCGAGTAGTGTGGATGAGTTGCTTGCTATTTGCCGAGTGTCGAACATTCGGGGTTCGTCCTACCACCCCGTGTCGGTCTTTTGGACTAATCAAAGGAAGCGAACATTCGCCAAACACATCAGTTGTTCGGGATTGTGCGAACAGTAGCTCGCTGCTCGGCGAATGCCGAATGTGTGGAGCCGCCTTCAGATCGCGCGCGTCGACGCAGATGACATCAGCGTTGGGTGACGTGCGTCAACGCAATGCTCGTGTGACATAGACCCAACACCCACGGCAAAATTACAGGCTGATAGTATACTTAGGTTTTTCTAACGTGGCATCTGTGGGTAGCCGCTAGAGTCGCTTGATCTGCAGCACTGCACGATACGGTCGCGATCATGCGATATCTTGCGACAGGACTAAGAAAGACGCAAAAAGTCGGGTCGAATTCCGTTTTGGAGATACTACCCACAGATGCCACATTAAAAAAAAAGTATAATGGAACACTATTATTGCCTAGTACGAACTTTGTTTATTGGTTTGGCTTCATCATTTGTTAGGCGGCGTGTTGAAGTTGAGATGAGAGTATCTTACCAACATTTCATTTTCCTTACAGGCACATCATATGATGGAAGTTGCTGTTAATGGATTTCTCTTTAAAAAATGGAAGTTATCCCAATTTCATTTGAGAGCAAATGATTAATTTACATTGTATGTAAAGTTTTGTTATTCTGTTTTGGATGCAGACATAATTGTAATTTATTGTAGAACTTGTGGTCATGTTTTCAAAAATATATTCATAAGAATATAAAATTTTATTGATTCTTTCTTTGAAAACTTGATTTTTATTTACTTTTAAAGTTCAGCAAGTATTTTCAGTTTATCATTTTTTGATTTGGATAAAATGGAAATGGTTGTATACGAGGGCTCCTCTGTTAATCTGCAAGAAAAATTCTTGTTTTCAACATCTGAATGAAAAGGAAACCTTTCGTAAAGAATGAAAATGAAGAGTAAGTCCAATATATTGTGAAAGTTCCACACTTATTATGACATAAATATAAAACAAATAACTTTATTACGATGACTAATGTTTAAGAGCGCTTCAACATATAAGGTTACTGTCGCCCGTGTCATATTATTTTAAGTATGTGTGACAGTGGCACACAGAGATAGTGCATTTTAAAAAATGCACAAAAAATAGTAGCGAAGCGTCAGGATAGGCAGAGTTAGCCAAGTTATCCCAATGTATCTTGAAGGCGAGCAATATCTCTTTACGAAATAAATAAATAAATAAATAAATAAATTCATGTTTTTAGTCAATACCGTACAAGCGCGCCAAGTTCAATTTTCAGTCCTTGTGCATATCCATGCGATGTGTGTTTTCGCCGCCTGGTGGGCAGTCTTGTCCATACAAAGGTCGTACACGTACACGAAATCCTTAAGGCTAAATGTACCGACACTAGTTCCATTTGTCGCCACCAAGTGGCAGCACCAAAATAAGCAAAATTTACTAGACCGATAACGTCTGAACAAATTATCCGATTTTCGATCTGTAAACGGCATTGAACTCCTTTTTAAAATAGAATTTACGCTATGATGCCGATTTTTCAAAAAAGATTTACAAAAAACTTTTGGAAACGTTTTCTCATAGTTCCGGGCAGAAATTAAAAAAATGTGAGCTTATAGCGCGATGTCAACGTGCTTCCTGAATCCAACGCCGTGTCAATCATGCAAATCGGATGAATAGAAGCGGCGTAAAGTGAAATTTCGGAAAAAATACCTGACCCCCCCCCTTCCCGCTTCACGCAGTTGTGTAACACGACCCATTTAGGGGCTCCCTCGACGCGGCCGAACGGCCAAACCCGGCGGCCTGCGGCACGGAAGGAGGCCGTGCTCTCAGGCAGGCAAGCCGGGCAGTCGGTTTATGGTTTCGTCATTTTCAATCTCGATATATTTTTCTCCACTTATCAAACTAGTGATGCTGTAACACAACCAAACGTAATAGATGTTTTTAAAAAAAGAAATACTTGAAATACTGTAAATACAAATGAAAGAGAAGATAACAAGGATAGCTTGTTTTTCTTTGATTCTGCTAGTGAACAGCGACCGGAAAGGTATTGAATACCAGTAAAAATATCGGTATTTTTTCATACCTTTTTCAACTATTGTTTTCATAATTGTTATTAATTGTTTAATTTATAATTTGGTTTATATATATATATATATATATATATATATATATATATATATATATATACTCGGTTGCTAATAATTAAGGAAACGCGAATGATTCCACTAATTCTTATAGAGTATAATCTCCACTTCGTCAATGCACAATGTTCTCGCCCACTGAAAACTACTCACCGCCGTCTTCCTACGCTTGGGCATATTGAATTGCCCTAGTGTAGCACGCAGCCCGCCGAAGAACGCGGCGAGATGTCTGCAGAGGTCAGAAAAGTCACGCTATCAGAACAGCAGTGTGCCAGAGGTGCGACCCTGCTTCCAGCTCAGAAGGGTGACTACACTTGAGCGCGTGCCCTGGCGGCGCTGGGCTTGGATAGAAAGGAGCGCGAAATGAGGAGCAAACATTCCAAACGTGACATGTCCACTTTACTCCTTTTCGAGCAAACGCAAAAATGTTGTCATCAAAATTATGCAGATGTTTTATTTGTACTTAATTCTGAATTATGTAATAAGGATAGCTAAATATATTATTAATATAAAATTTAAATATTCTATGAACTTACATTTAAAGAAAACAACATTTATGTCAACTGGTAAAAAAGGAAGCCTGAACATCAACGGAGAAGTGATATACATGGCAGGCGAAGTTAAATACTTATGAATTACAATAACAAATTCTGGATACTGTACAGAAAAACTAAAGAGAGGAAAATTCTAGAAAAAACAGCGGAAAGAAAATTACACTAATTCATAAAATATGCGGGCATATCAAGTGCTTGATTTATAAAATTTTAGGTCCCGGAACGCACTAAATTAATTAATAATTTAATAGAAATAGTTATATATTTATAATATATTTTAGTAATTGTGTATCAGCGAATGCAGGAACGCCGTTTCGTCGAAATCAAGCCTTGCGTAGACAAAATCAAATAATCGAGAAAATGGTATTTCTAATCCTGTTGTGTGAATTGTAAAAGCTGAACATTAGAATAGGCAAAAAAAAGAAAAGATGCTTTTGAAGTACGTTTAATATTTTCTTCCATGTGACGTAGGAATTACTTATTCCAATATTCAAGTTTATACAAATAGAACAGAATAATTTTATATCAATATAACTTACTAAGTAAGCTGGGACATGTCACGATTCTTAATATTATATTTTAATGTTTGTTACAGTGTTGGATTCAGGATGCATCTCGCCTGCGCGCTATTTTACCACTTCTTCAATTTTGTCCGAAAGTACGAAAACAGTTTTAAAACTTTACTTGAGAAAACAGATTCATCAGGTGAAGTCTATCAAGGAGACAAACGCCGTTTGAGATCCAAAATCAGGTCGCAGGATAAAAGAGCTCATTACGTAATTTCGCTCATTCTTTCTGATGGAATGATAACGGGAAGATCTTAGAAGTAAAATGTATGTAAAATAAGGTGTTAGGACATGGAATATTGATGATATATACACAATTAATTTAATTTTCTTTTTAAATCAGTTTCCAAATGGGAATTGATATTTTGATAGTCTACTCAAATAACTTTTTGATAGTATTGAAGAAGACGGAAATATGTGAACAAGATATATAGTTTTATACGGCTATGTAGATGATATGAGACCGTTTGGTTGTGTTGCAGCATCACAGAGTTTGATAAGTGGAGAAAAATATATTGAAGTTGAAAGGAGACGAAACCATTGCCTGCCTGAGAGCGGCCTCCTCCCGTGCCTGAATAGCCGATTAGCCATTCGGCCGCGTCGAGGAGCGCCTGAGGTCGGGTGACGCAACTGCGTGGAGGAGCAGGAAGAGGGGAGTGACGTGTTTTCCGAAATCTCACTTTACGCCGCTCTATTCATCCGGTTGCATGATTGACACGGCGTTGGATTGGAAGCACGTCGTCATCGCGCTATAAGTCCATTTTTAAATTTCTTCCCGGAACTATGAGAAAAATTTTTTTTTGAAATATTTTTTGAAAAAGCGACATCGTAGCGTGAATTCTATTTTAAAAGGGAGTTCAATGCCGTTTAGATCGAAAATCGGACGATTTGTTGAACGTTATCTATCTAGTCAATTCCGTGTGATAGTGCTGCGATCTGGTGACTTTTCTAAGTATTTTCGGTGCATTTAGCCTTAAGGGAATGGCTACCGCAGTCCTTTAAATGGTTTCTTAACCCGTCAAATCCCAAACGTAAAATAAATACCTTTTTAATATTTTACTGTTTAGAATATGTCAATTAACATTGAATAACATGATTTCCATTGACACATTAGTGATATGATACGAAAATGTAAAAAAAAATATAGTGGTGTCACCTTGAGGTGACATTGGGCACTACGAATACAGATTACAAGAAAAACCGTACCGAACAGAAAATTGTTCATTTGCGTGAGATCAACCCAATAATGCACATGTAAACTCACATTGCATCGCTTCTACATAATCCATGTGCGCAGATGACACTCCACCCACTGCTTCCCAGAATAACATTCCTTTTCATGTGCACCTGCCGCAACTACTAATCGCACTCAGCAGGAATTCTTGCTGAATTTCTATGAGGATGCTTTCCACACTTATAACAATATACTTGCACAATATTTCTTCGAAATTCACAATAAGTCAAGTTATTTTCTGTACTAATTTTTCTCGACAATAACCAGGCATTTTGACATGCTGTGCCAAGTCCCAAGACAAAAATTGTTTGAATGATGTAGATATTGATGTTTTTCTAGAAATTTGTTTCTTCAATACTGTATTAGACATTAGGTCGTTGTACATATCACAGTTGGTTTCCCAAAATATTCTAATATTTTGTGGAGCCATAATTCCCCTGTCTGTGGTAGTTGTGCAGTGTATGCCTTCACCTCATCCGTCAAGAACATGATTCCTCTGCAAAGCATGTAGTTTGCTCATCTCACATACGTCATTTAATATATCCTCATTGTACATACATTCAAAACATTGATTCGGTATGAGCTCTTCATCTTATTTTCCAATATTTTCAACATTGTCACCACATCCTGAACGCAAAATAAAGACATTCGTAATCTGACCATTTCTGATTACAACTTTTATTTGAATATTTCAGTTTCTTAGTTTTTACGGAAGTGTGAGAATTTTGTTCTTTCGTTGAGAGAATTGGTTGATTTCGTTCATCAGGTGCTGAGGTCAGATTTATATCTACTCTCGATCTCAACATCATATCTGCATGATTCACTTCAGGAGTTTCTCACCCCACTTTCTTCGCGAGAAGTCTATCTTCAGAAGGAAAAATCGTGATGTAATGTATCAGCTCGCCATTATTTCTTCCAAACACTAGTACTTCTGCAAAATTATGTTATAAAATTAAAAGAAATTATTTTAATATGATAATTTTTCAGTAAGTACAATCTCATGATCGTTACTTCAGAAGCACATAAATGTACGCGAACGGGAGTGCATGTGTCCAATGTCACCTGTAGGTGACACTTCGTATTTCTGACGTAACACTGCACTTCAAATACAGCAAATTCATGAAATTGATAATATGAATTGTTTAATTGATATTTCACAAAGCGATAAAAGTTTTCAAAAATGAAATGTATTACCTTTCTTTTATGATTTTTCCTCGCCAAAAGTAATTCTCTCGCACAAGATCGCTTTCCTGTAGAACTGCTTCCACAATATCGATAATTTTATCGTTCCACTAAAACAAGGCAAAAATATAATCGCCTCAGAACTGTATTTAACAATCCGACATGCAAATCTCGGTTAAAAGTATTGACTGGACCCAAGGAAAACAAAATTATTATGCGTCACCTGTAGGTGACATTGGGCTTTCACAGGTTTGGTGAAACCTTGGTACAAACACAAATTCTAGTGGAACAAATCGGTACAAACGAACGGTAATGGTTTCACATATATTTACGGTGTATGGGGATGTGCTTGGTGGTATGGCTGTCGTGAGCCGTCCGCTGCCAGCTTAAATTGGCTGTATCTTAATTATTTTTTGGTACAAACGAAAATATTCTTGTGGAACAGATCGTTACAAACGATTTAGAATGATTCCAAATGTTCTTACGATGGTGGTAGTGCCAGCGTGAAATTGGCACCACCGTAATTGAAGTATTCTGTATCTTGGCAACGAGTGATTCAACCAATCAGCTATTTTTCCGCCTTTTTAACGATTGGAATCGCTGGTCCAACGAATTCTGCGCATGTAGTTGTAGTTCGCCCTTCTCTCATACATGAATATACAGCGTTAATGTGTCAATGTTTTCGTGGGTTTACTCTTCATAATAAAGAATTCGGCGTCGAGCCCCTGGCCGAAGGGATAAAAGGCACTGACTGACTGCGACGTGACGAGACTTGACAATTATTAAAAGTAAAGCACATTAATGGAGGATTACTCCCCAGTGCAAAGCGCTCAACGCCCCTTAAGGGGTTTGGAGACGCGTTGCGTCAAGATGTAGACGCAACAAATTAAAATAAAATAAAATAAAATAAAAAAATAAAGCATTTATTTTATACTTCCGTGTGTTTCCACCGTCTGTGTGTTCCTTGCGAAAATACTGTTTTTGGATATTCTTCTTCTTCTTTCGAAATTCAGTCCTCTGATTTAGAGGTTTAAAAAAATTATATTCCTGAACTTGACATTTTCCAAACACCACATTTTCCATTTCACGGGAAAATGTGTCCTACAAGCGTTAATTCGTTTGGTTTTACTTTTGTAGTCCGGATGGACAGTATCATATAAACATTCTAATTACTCGCACTCTGGAATTATGACTTTGGTTGACCCCTATATCGGACGCCATGATACCAAATATGATAAAAATTGGAAGCTGGAGACTACAATTTATCCAAGAAATTTTATAAAAGAAATCTTTTATAAAATATTGGCTATCATATTTACACTGTCATATTTCTTTTATAAAAGATCTTTGACAAAGATCTTTTACAGTGTAATACCGGCCTTTATTTACATAACGTTAATGTTACGTATCTCTACGTTCAATAAAATGTTGTAATCAAGGTTAAAGTCGGGAAGTGTGTGTGTGTTTTTATATATATATATATATATATATATATATATATATATATATATATATATATATATATACACACACACACGCAGATATACATTAAGTAATACGTATTTATAATAGTATTCATTCATTTACTATTCCAAATTATTTTACCTTTTTCAATAACTAAAGTATAGGAATAGGAATAGATATTGAAATAGATATTGAATAGATATTGAAATAGAGTTCGCAGCAAAAATGAAATGTTTTAGTGGGCTTACTGCTTTCCGGGGCATCTATAACTGGTTAATTTCTTAATTATTTATGAAGAGACTAATTATGATTTGTTTGGTTGTACTTGTAGGTCATCATCTAAAAGAAAATTAAATATTTAAAAATGATTTAAGAATATCTTGAGATCGGGCAAAAATAATTTTATGTATTCGAAACAGGAATTAGTGGTCCATGAACAAGCCTTATAAGAACATTTAATCACAGCAATGCTAACTGAAAAACAAAACAAATTTAACAGGAATTGATAAGCAAATATGTGCCCATTTTTGGCAGCGTCCATTGTTGCTGCCCACAGCGTCCATTGTTGCGCTCATTGCGGACGCTTCTGAGGTTGATGCTCTCTTCAGCTGCCTGTCCCAGTTGGGACTCTACAGCTAGGTGTTAGTGGTGTGGGATTTTTCTTCTCCTAGTTTTGCCTCCACTCCCCCGTACTGAGACGGGGATTGGTAAACTAGGAAAAATAACATAGGGTTTAATACATTTTATGTTGGACAGGTTATTTTATTTGGCTTCTAGGAAGACGAAAATGGGAGTATAACAAAGGATGGAAGAGATTGGGGAAATATTATAAAGGTTTGTATATTTTTATTGATTTACTTTTATTTTTAATATTTTATTTTATTTTTCGTTATTTATTGTTTTGATCTTTTAATGTTTTTTTATTGATTTTTAGTTTCTCACACTTACTATCGTAAGAAGATCGTATCGTATTGTAATCGTGCACCAGAATACGGCGAATTTTCGGCAGAAAAACCGTCGCATCCTAATAACGAAAAAGTGGATAAATTTATTTGCAAAATTTAGGGAAAAATCCTTTACCACGTTCTGTAGCCAGAATTCGGGTTTTGTGGGTCGTTGTTACCGAAAAATTGAATGACGGCAAAACGTTTGTCTGTCTTCCGTCTGTGAACAACGCTAGGGGTTAAAATGTTCAACCGATTTTGTCCAAAATTGATAATCCCCAATCGATCTTGTTGCTATCTCGGTTCCATTAATTCGAAACCGATATTTTAATTTTGGGAGGTACTTTACATAAAGCCCGTTCTTTTTTAGTCAAATCTGTGATACATGACAGTTTAAAATTATTTTTGTGAAAGGCAAGATTTACAAGAGTTTCTGTGGTATAGCAGGTAAGCGCACTGTTGGAGAAGCTTAGGCACGTAAGATCGAATCTCATCTACGGCGAACTATTTTCGTGGATAGAAACAATTTTGCGGTTAATTGTATAGTTATAATCATTCGTACCCATTATAAACATCACATAAAGCATGTGTTTTTGAGGCGCCACTACTTATTTTAGTGTGTTAATGTCTTTAAGAACCACGTATAAATATGCCCCTAATGCGATTCTGGCTTCAGAACGTCTGCATGCGCGCCCATGTTGAGCTCTAGTGTTATCGCAACTTTTATCTGCGATGTTATTCAACCTTGGCCATAGTTGCCGAAAGATAAGACCGGGAACGACGTCCACAGAGTGTTCTAAAGACCACGGCTTCTGGTTGAAAATATTTCTTAGTAAAATGACCAATATAGTTGCGTGGGTTTTAATCGTTTGAATCCTTATTGTGAATTTGATATCTTTGACACATGTAGAACATTTCTCTAATAAAAAATCTAAGTGCAATGAATATCACGTAACTATTCTTTTCGTAAAAAGTGTGCTTGGACAGCGTATTAAAAAATATCTGTGATAGCACAGTTCGGTCGAGCCAGACCTACAGACTACAGGGATCCGAGTTCAAATCCCGGTAACGCTGGAATATTTTTACCTCCACGTGTAAAGAGAGTTACGTAATGCTGTAGGAGGAAGTGTCGAAATTTTCACAGAAAACACGTTTTGTTCGAAAAAAGTGGATTGTTGGTAATGTTCTTTTATTTTCTATACAAAACGCTTGTTTTTAACCGAAAAGTGATTTTCCAAAAACCTCTTTGTAATTCGTCTTCGTGTGAGTAATTCTAGAGCCTAAAGTAAACATGATTTTCACCAAAATGGATATTCCTTGAACGATCTGGCTAATATTACGAATCTTCGAATTTGAAACGAATCTTTTAATTTTGAAGGTACTTTAGATATAGGAAGGCATCTTTGAAGGTAGGGAGGAGAACGAGGAAATTTTTGTGAATTGTCGCCTGCTCTTTCCTTCTCAGATAAATACTTGGATAGTTTATCAACATCAAATCGGAATTTCAGCGCGATGAGCGCTGATTGATGTAGTATTAAACATAAAAAAATCCCTTCCAGTAGTCTGCGTGTTAATTTTTAGGGTATCAAAATAGCCCCGACACCCGTATCACATTAGCCTCTTAAGTTGTATCATATTAGCCCCACAAATGTGAGGCTGTATATTATATCATGACACGATTAATATTATTGCATTATTTTAACTCAGAAAAAAAAATATATCTTTCTTAATAATAACCTATTTTCAAAAATATCGTGTCATAAAAAATAACGAAGTAACATCAAAAGTTTTGTATAACGGCGGTGAAGTTTTTGACTGGAAATATTAGGCATTTTAGTTTTGATTTTTTCCTCCCAAATATTGTAACATTCTGAGTTCTTGCTGTATGGTCATTATAATAGAATATATTTCCTATCATTTTTCATTTTCTTGTTAATTTTGGACATAAATAAGTAACACGTCTTAAAGTGTATTACATTAGCCCCAATTTTCTACTGTATAATATAACCCCGACTGATCTTATTAACATTTTCGAAAAACAATATTAACGCTAGAGATTTTTGTTTAATGAAATCTCTTTTTAAAAATAGATCTTGTATTAAGAAAAATTAAACCTCTGTTCTTTTTTGAACTGCAAATGCAAATGCTTCACTTTCTTTTCGCATCGGAAAGGAGGTAGTCTTGTCGTGTACCTCATGGTGCAGGAGAACCGTGTCATCCGAGTTCGAATCCCGGCGAGTAGAAAATATTTTCTGGTGCAATAGGTGTTTTTTTTTGTTTCATTTTTGCAGGCTCACATAGTCCGTATTGAATATTGCATAGCAATTACGAATAATACCTGAAAATACATGCTGTTGAAGCAACACTAGTTTTGAACATAAAACACTTTCTAAATAGGATGTATAATAAGATAAACTTTATTTAGGTGAGTAAACTTAGACCATTCACTTTGATTCTCTAAATAAAAACTTGACGTAACTGAGAAAAAATTCTTCATAAGAATTATTATGATACATATATCCAATGCTTTATTTTTTAAATCTTAGGCCCCGAAACGCGCCTCAAATTAATTATTAATATAATAGCAATAGTTATTTATATATAATATAATTTAATAATTATTTCCAAAGAACCGGAACGCCGGTCCGTCGCGTACCAACAGAAATCAAGCGCTGTATATACATGATATTCGGGGAACAAATGTCGAATCTTCGAGAGAAAGCTGTGAACACAATTTTAAGCTTATTTTGTCTAATAAACTACACGGATATTTTAAATGGCTAAGCCGCAATAAGCATTCAAAAGTTAGTTTGGATATATGTTTTCTAGCCAACTATTTGCGTTGTAGAAGCATATAAACACTTCATTAATATCTAAATTGTTTATTATTAACAAAATAAATGAATACATTTAATCAGAAAGAAAAATTAACCTAGAAATAAAAAAAGCACCCAATTTTCACAGTTCATCTGCTTTTTTATTTCTCGGTTAATTTTTGTTTCTGAACTAATATATTAATTTTGTGAATTGTGAATAATAAACATGTTACATGTTTCGGGTCTGTTTAAATGATTCTAGAATGCAAATTTTTGCGTAGAAACCATATTTTCAAACCAATATTTGCGTGTTTATTGCAGCTCAGCCATTCAGAATATCTATGTAGTTTATTAGACAAAGTATGATTAAAATTTGTCTAAACACCTTTTTTCAAAATTTCGACGTTTTCTTCCCCGATACTCTGTATATCCATGCTTCTTTAAAACAAAAATAATAATTTGCGTACTGCAAACTAATTAATTAAACCCATGCAGTAGAACTGTTAACATAAGTAGTCACTTTAACTAAACATAAACTAAACATAAGTAGTATCTTTCGCAGGATATGGAGACAAATTAAAACAAAAATTATAGTTCACATGAATTTTGACAAATTGCGTCTTACTTTCTATGATATTCAAATGGTAACATTATATTACAATATTCAATTGGTTAACAATTTCGGCTAAAGAGTCTTGTTTGATAATTCTCCTATTTCGTATTGTAATAAAATATTTTACGGTAGTCATGTCGTAAATAACTATTTGACAACTATTAAGTTTAGTGAATGTGTCTAGCAGGATTTGTATTATTCTGAGAAACTGGATCCTACGAATCACGTTTACTACGTTATTCACACAGGAGCACATGAATCTCAAAAAAGTATTTAATAATATAATCTTTGCTGATGAATCAACGTTTAATTAATGATTTTAATTTTGAAAATTTTCATTAGTTTGGATGTTTAAATATAGGTATCACATGCAATTACATGTCTGTGAAACAAAATAGCATTATTTGAAGCAAGAAATATTGTTTTTCATTTGATCATTCAAATTCATCAATCACTCACAATTACTTTAATTTTCTCTGCTTACCAGTTTTTAATCTCAGATCTTCGATGAAAACATGAATCAAATAACATCGTAGATATTTGAGTGTTTTAAAAATAATAACATGAAAACATGCTTATATTTATTGTATTGGTTTTATAATAACCTGTAAAAACATTTTTTTTTGTAGGTTTTGGGCATGTTGAAAACATTCAAATAGTAAAGGCAATATTAAACTGGTGACCTTTAACATTGTTTATTTGATATTTTTCTTAGAGATAGTTTATAATGGTTAAACGTTTTCAAAGATTGCACATTAGATACCTTGAATGACCCGTTTCCGTTTAATAAACCGCTACGTCCTCCCTGTACAGATGGTCGTGCAAAATTCAAGGTTTTGATAGATTCGTAGAATGGAGAGTAGCGGCCAACAAACCACCTTCGAACTCTGACGATACTGAAATGTAGCCTGTGTTGGGAAGGTCATATCACTTGACCACCAAATTCGTTCTATGTATTTTCATTGGGAAATGCTAGAGCATTGATATTTACTAAACTGTAAACAAACGCTAAATCTCTTTGAATTGTTATAACATCTGTTTTGCTTTGTTTTAGTAGTACCAAGTACGTGAGTTTGTTATATATTTACACGCCATAATAATTTAATTTTACAAGTATTATTTTCAAGCATTTAGAAATTCTTGAAATTTCTTTGCAACAATTTATAATTTTATAAACAAATTCGAAATATGCGTTAGAACGTCCGGGAATGGTCGGCAAATTGTGCCTGAAATGAGCATCTGAAAATTGCACTTCGACTGGAGTTACAAATCGATTGCTAAACGTTAGATCAATTGTTCCTAAAATGCTAAATATTTACGGGTGAATTGACAATAATTCTGGACGGAAACCCCCGCTGAGAAATATTTTTTCTTCGTGGCGAACGTGCAGGCAAAATCTCTCCATCGGTAGGGAAATATGATTTATTTTCGCCTCGTACAGTACTGGAAACATAAATTGATCGCGGCCGTCTGCGGCTAAGTTCAGCTTTTGCACGGCTTGGCCAGCCCTTGTCATGACGAAACGTCGCAGGCGGAGCCTCACAAACCATCGTAGCCAATCTCGATGCAGGGGGGAGTGCCCTAACAAAATTACGACGTACAAAATGGCGGGCGCTGCTAGTTCAGATGTGGAAGTATTTTCAAATAAAGAATACATGGAAGAAACACTTGTATGAACATGAAAGTAAATTCATTGAAATATTTTTAAAAATTACAGTACCAATAAAATAACACAAATTTTAGAAGATTACGTTCTTATACACATTTAAATTCCAATATTGTTGTCCCAACACAATTTATGAACTTTATCAAATGACCAGTTTACTACAGAATTTTGCGATAAGAAAAACGATTATAATTGCATATTTTCAATTGTTCATATGTATATTACATTTCAAAATGCAAAATTTTTAAAAAAAAAGAAAATTCAAAGACCAACTGTATATTTATCAGTCAAGTAACAATTAAACTAGATATTAAGCAATTAATTTGCATCTCATGTCAAAATTGTTATTTTGCTTTCATCAAATCAGGGACAATTTGGGGACACTCCCCGGCAGGAATAGCGCACATTTCGCAATTGTTTATAAAATTGTTAATTGTTGCAAAATTGTTAATCCGCGGTTTTTGGTTCTGGGACATCAGAAAACTCTTCCCACTTTAGAATTGCAAAAATTGGAAATTGTTTATAATTTTACAAATTTTGCAATTCTTTTTTATTCTCTCATCTCAATTCCCTTTACACAAGATGCAAAATTCCGCAATCCAACCGGAGCTATCGCCTTTCGTTTTCGTGATACGCAATTGTTTATAGGATCTTCGCGTCTGATGCCAACCCTCACTTGTTTCCAACCCCCAATTCATTTGATTTGGCAGTCAAGTATAAAGAGAACCCTTCCCACTTTAGAATTGCAAAATTTGGAAATTGTTTATAAATTTTTAAATTTTTCAAAGAAAAGCTTTTTTAAAATTGCCTTTAAACGAGATGTAAAATTTCGCAATCCGATTAGCGCTATCTCTTTCGTTTTCGAGATACGTAATTGTTTATAAGAAATTAGCATGTCATAACAACTACTTTTTTTGGCAGTTCTCACGCTAAGCTTCTCTACAAGCCGTTTTGCAACGGCTCGCTTAGTTTCTCCGGCAAATACATTTGAAGTTCCTAACGGGGGTGGAGGGGACAAGCGGCCACATCGCTTGCATATATAGCCACGAAAATTGTTGCTGGTTAGATATTTCTAGTTTTCAGCTCCCTAATTTTCATTTCATTCTAAATACTCTAAGTTCCATTTGTTTAAAAATTACTGCATACATTTTAAAATACTACTCGAGTCGGCTACCAAATAATCTTCACCTTGGAAGCAAGAAAGAGTCATCAATTGGCTTCCAGAAATACCCCGGTGAAAATTGCGTCCTTCCTCCACACGTTTCAAGGCGAAATAGGCTGAGCTTGTAAGCGTAAATCGTAACACTCGCTTTCCCTCGAGAAAACCTTTATCCACCTTCTTAGGAAGCCAATTCTTTACATATAAAATTGTGGAAAATTTTTCAAATTAAATATACAAGAAAACAATAATTTTACATTAATTGTCTTCACGTATAAATATAGACATTAAAGCTTCCGGCTCCTCAGTATTCACACGTTCCAAATACGAAATACATTGTTATAACATCCACAATTTCATTCTAACCAGTAAGTCTGCTTGCCTTTAGAAGCATATAGCATCAGCATGGAATATGCGAAAAGGTAATAATACTATTATAATATAGTATTGACATATATTTATTTATGGACATTTGTAATTGAAGGAATATGAACGTACGTATGCAGTTAAGTAAATATCAATGAAGGTGCAAAGTTTGCAAATAAACATGTTTTAAAATTCAATTATTCCAAGTTCAGAACAAATCCTAGAAGCATTATTTTCCATTCGACACTAACACGCCAATGCTTTTTGACACTAACCTCTGAATCTAAGTGGATTGTTTGAGGTCATCGCTTATCGCGTCAAAATCGAGGAATCATGGAAGTTTACACGTCTTCGAAATACGTATATGCCGAGGTCATCTTCATGAAACTCAGAAAATCTCTGAGCATATGAAACAATCAGTCGTCATTTCAACAATGAAGCTACTACGACATACTAATCATAATGTCCTCAATTTCGTTTACATATTGTGTTCTTTCGAGCGTGCTCCGTGTCTCTGAGTAGCAACATTAACATAATCGTTAAAATTAAAAGTAACGATTTAGGATGAAGAAGTTCACATCTCTTCATAATTGTTTGTCATATCATGTTAGTATTATTGTCAATAAAATTGTAGTTTTATTTAATTTGAAACAACTGCTTGAATATTTTGAGGTTTAATTAAAAAATATAGCTACCGGAATTTGACGCTAATGACGCTTTCGAGGTTTCCACTACGAGACGTATTTCGTCATCCTTATTTATTCGCTTAGTATACTGCAATCGCTTTCATTTATCATCGATCATGTTACATAGGGTTTTTAATGTTTATATGGTACCGGTGTCCCATCAAATATGGACCACCCCCATAACTTCTAAACGGTTCAGGGTATCGAGTTGCAGTTTTCGCTGAACAATGCAGAATCATAGGACAGGTAACATGCTGGTAGAGGAATTCTCTATAATAGTTTTAGTTTTCGAGAAATTTAATCATCTTTGATTTTTTAAATTGAACTATATATTTTTTCATCAGCAATGGATAGATCATGAACATCGGAATAAAATGATGTATCATATGTTAGTATTTTACGAGAATTTGAGTATAAAATTAGATTTTTTGGCATCAGATTTTCAAGTAAACGGGCAGCCTTTAACACGCCGTTTTATATATTTTTTCATCAGCAATGGATAGATCATGAACATCGGAATAAAATGATGTATTAGAGTGAGAGGGATGGCTGTAGAATAAAGGTGTAATTGCAGCAATTCATGATCTTGACATGAAACACATATGAACAAACATAAATTATAACGATCTGAATGAGAATTTTTCCCAGTTGTTCATCTGAGTTGAACTTACCTTCTTCTGAAATTCTAAATCAACGATAATCGAAAAGAACGAAATAAAAATATATTGTAACGATAATAATAATAATAATAATAATAAAGATCATTTCTATATTTACAAAAATCGAACTCAGTGCAGAAACACGACATTATTTTAATATATGGAAAGCGAATGAATTCTTAAAGATTTTCATTGTAATATCTTGATGAATTCATCAAATAATAGATAGGTAGACATTTTCTCTTATTATTCACGGTAACTAAACTATTTAAACACGTACTACCAGAAGAACAAAGTAATAAAAACTTGAAATAATCTTGAGAGTTCTATCAGTGTGAATTTACCAAACTTTAACAAAAATGCATATCTGCATTCGCTACTGCTCATCCTGATTAGAGAGTTTCTCATTTCATAACGCCAAGTGCTGCCTCAAACTTGAAAATGCAGAAGACGGAAGTGTACCGTTTTCTTTTCCATTCAAGAACAGCAATCGTATGGTTGCAAAGTGGACAAGTGATCGTTTTAGTTAAAAATGACATTTACCAACAAAGAGACGGTGGTTGGCTTCTTGTTCAGTTTGAAAATGATATTTATTATTATTAACATCATCTTTACGCTACCAATTTTTTATATCGTTCTTTGGAACGATCTATGTTTTGAAATTTTAGTAGAAGGCAAGTAAAATCCAAATAAATAAATGGAAAACATCTCCCATTCTGATTGTTAAAATTGGTATTTCTTAGTGTGATGTCTGTGTCAACACCAAGAATTGCTGTAGTTATGCCTCTTATCCCCCACTGCCACCCTCTCAGTCAAGACGCAACTGTCTAGACGCCGTGATAGCCATCTCCCCCAAAAGCGAGAGTTGCAAGGGCTGCTACACGATTACCCGTTTAATTCAAAATTACATATCAGAAATCCTAATTTTATACTCAAGTTACTATCAAAATATTAGCATATGATACATCATTTTAATCCTCTTTTCATGATCTATCCATTGCTGGTGATAAAAATATATAGTTCCATTTAAAAAATCGAAGATGATTAAATATCTCGAAAATTAAAAATATTATAGACAATTTCTCTACGGCTTGTTACTTGCCCCATGATTCCGCATTGTTCAGCAAAACCTGCATTTCGTTATCCTGAACCGTTTAGAAGTTGTGGGGGTGGTCCATAGTTGGTGGGACCCCTATTTATGTAACAACATTACAACTGCATTCTGACGGGCAGGAATTCGGGCTCTGGAATTGGTGTTCTGTTTTGTGTAACCAACTCTGTGGTGTGTGAAAGTGTATTTATTTATATATTTATTTTTGCCCTGCGATTTTGAAAATAATTTTTAAATTTTGGAGTTAATTTAGTTGAAGCCCCTGGGGAGCATTTTCAAACTTTTCGTCAAAACGGCTCCAAAGTTTTTCGACCTATATATGTAACCACAGTCGAACATCCGCCAACGTCGGAACTCGAACTCTAGGGCCTCGCGGTCAGTAACGTTACAGGGAAAACTGTAACGATGCCACTGAGCTATCGCAACCTTTCCAACGTGTACTTAAAAACATAGTAACTCTTATTTCCATTACAAAGTTTTAATTTTCCAATATTACAAATATTCAATTGTTTTATAGTATTCGTGCGCATAGTAAATTTAACTTAAAGCTTCCTGCTTGAATCGTGTGTAAAAATCGGACAAATTGTATATTTAAAAATTATTACAATACAATTAATCAATTATTACAATTAATACAATGAAGATTATTGTGTGACAAAATGATGTCCCTCTAAAACTGAAAAATGTACCGAAACGAATGTTTGCTATCTGGCAGTTTTCTGTGTACTATTCGTAACTTCTGTGAATGTTGTCTGAAGAATACAGTGCGTTAGACGAAAGATAATTATACATATTTCTTTCTTAATGCAACCTGCTCTTCAATATTAGTCATTCAAATCATCCCATGTGCACGTTTCTTAAAATATGAATGTTTTTCGCAAAAGTTTGAGTTATATGGTGACAATATATACATATGAGAGCGTAGGCTTCCGCGGACGGAGTCATGATTAGCTTGGCTATCCGGGAGACGCCGCGTCCAGGGCACAGGTGCCAACGTTTCGGTCGCCATTCTGCGACCTTCCTCAGGGCGTAGTACTGCGCGGAGGTGGGCTGCGCACGGGTTTATATGCCGTTTCTCTCCGTCCGCTGATAGGCCGGATGATCAGCCAATGCGGAGAGAGTGCAGAGGCCAATCAGGGATAGGGCTCCCCGGGCGGGGTGGGGAGGCGCCCCGCGCGTGATCGGACGGCATGGAGCAGGGGGCCTCGTGCCGGGTCTCGGTCAGGTGAAAAAGATGTTTCCAGGCATCATGCAGACGTAGGCCTTTATCAGCGTTTATGTTTTGGGGATGTTTAAACTTCTTGCCTCTTTACTCTTCTCGTTCCCAGCGGTCTTCTCTGGCTAGGAGGGGGGTGTGATCAAATAAAATGGCATGGCCAGTTTCCCATGCGTGGAGGGGTACGGCTGACTTTTCAGTGTTGTTGTACTTATAGTGGCGGATATGCTCTCGAGCCGTTCCTCATGGTCCGTCCTGTCTCGCCGATGTAACTGCTGCCGCAGCTGCATGGGATCCATATACCCTGATGACATGAGAGGCGGTATGGATCTTTCACACGCACGAGGTTTTGTCCGACTTTTGTAGGAGCTTTGTAGGCGGTCTTGATGTCGAAGCGGCTCAAAAGCTTCCAATTTATCAGTGACCCTCGTATATACGGTAGAATGGCGTCCTGCGATTGGAATCATATTAGATGTGGTGGTATCAGCAGTGCTAGAGGTGGTCGTTGCTCCGTACAGCTTGGTTGGCAGCGTTGGCACTATATCCATTAGCTCGAAATGTGTTTTTAAGAGCTCTATTTCGGAGTCTAACGATTCCTTGTCACATACCCTAGTTGCTCTGATGGCGAGAGTTTCAGGACCCTCGTTTCGTTGCCGGGTGATGGTGAGAGCCGGCGTGCAAGTAGCGGTTGGTGTGAGTAGGTTTCGGTAAACACTGTGTCCCAGTCTTCCATTGGCTTTACGACTCACCAGCACGTCCAGGAAAGGCAGTTTTCCGTCTTTTTCTATCTCCATGGTGAACTTGATCTTGCGATGTGTGTTGTTGAGGTGCTGGAGGAAATCAGCTAGTGTGTGAGGACCGTGGGGCCACACTACTAGCGTGTCGTCCACGTACCGGAGCCAAAGTAGGTTTCAGCGGGCATTCTCTAGTGCTTCCGTTTCAAAGGCTTCCATGAATAGGTTCGCCACCACCGGCAGAGAGGGAGCCATGGCGCCCCTTCCGCTTGGCCATAGAGTTGTCCCGGTACTGGAAGAAAGTAGACGTGAGGCAGAACTCGGCTAAGTCAGCCCATTCCGTAGTGAGCCCCGGTGGAAAGTTTTTCCGATGACGGTAGTCGCCTCATCCACAGGTACCATAGTGGACGATGACGTGATATTGAAGCTGACGAGGATGTCCGTGTCATTTAAGCGTTGCTCCTTGAGAATGTCAATAAGGTGGGCGAATTCTTGACAGATGACTTGATGTCGTCGGTCAAGGGCTGAAGTTTGTCGGCCACATAGCGGGCAAGGGGGTGGGTGGGGGAGTTGATAGCGCTCACGATGGGTAGATTTAGCAACGGTTTTACTAGAGAATGCCCCGCTGAAACCTACACTTTGGCTCCGTACGTGGACGACACGCTAGTAGTGTGCCCCACGGTCCTCACACACTAGCTGATTACAGAGCTCAAAATTAAGTTTTTGTTGAAAAATCGCCGTCTAGCGGTGCATGATTACAACACTTTTTCTTCATATTACGTAATTACCAGAAAAAATGTTTTTCGTTGTTTCTATTCAACGAAAATTTTTTTATAAAATAAACAAAAAATAAACAATTTTTTTACGTGACTCTTCCTGTACACTAAGCTTTTAACATGCGTACTTCTCATTTAATTTGCATTTATCACCTTCGAGAAAAAAGAAGAATGCTTCCCGGAGAGTCGGCCATCGGATGCATCAGTTTCGTGAGGCAACTCTTCTTCCAGCAGGTACTCAGGCGACGCCTCTGATGTGGCTATTGAAGAGTCCTCAGAATGAGATAATCTACAATCTTTTGCGCCAAATTTTTGAAAATGTTGTAATATGACGAAGAATATGAAATAAATAATTGCAAATTGAATATTTGTTGCATTTGTGGGGTATTTTGCTGACCCACCGCCACCACTATTTTTTTCTTTCAGTCCACTAGAACTATTTTAAACGCGGATGGTGTAAGGCACGCTGTTTTTTTTTTAAGTAACCCGACTATAGAATAGGATATTCTGACAGAGACCTTTTCGGTATGTATTGGGGTCTCCAATAAAATGCGTGGAAATTGAAATTTTGTTCCAGGCGATGGAATGCTGAAAAACCTCAGTAGAGCGGAAATCGACACGACTAGTAATAAGTTTCTCAGTGCTCTTTCACTCTTGTCGATAAGAGCATAGTGATTACCGTTTCTAATGAGAACACCATTTGGCTAGGGAACAGAAGGGATGAAAAATATGGCAAAAACATAATGTGATTTTGACAACATATTAAAATGATTATAAAAATACAAAAATTATTGCCTTCTGATGACAATCATGTATGAGGAAGGAAGGTTCCTGTGTTTTTCTCCTGCTGGATGGTAAGTTCCAGCGCCAATCTACAGGTCGGCTTGCGGGGTTTTCCCCAGTCAGGTCTCTCCCAATAGTGGGATACGTTCTAAGCTCTCACAAGTCTCCCGACAGGTATTGTTTTGTAGTGCTTGTAAGTGTAAGTGGGTGTAAGTTTGAGATTGGATAGGACAAGGAAATAATGCACGGTGTCCGTGACCGGTTTGTTAGGATACTGCTCCGGCATTTGTCTGGTATTGATCTAAGAAACCTCGCAAAACTACCGATCCAACCGCTAGAATTCCCCAGACAGTGACTGACTTCGGCCTAACTCTCCACGAAGTTCGTAGCTAGTAAATCCTGCCAACGACGGGACTGTAACCCTTGGAATTCTCGATGAAAGACATTGCAGTGACGTTAGTTAATGTCCATAGCCACTTGTGGTGGTTTACTAGTGAGTATTGTAACCGCTCATATGTCGGTTACATTGATTTTTAAGAAGCATCCGAGAACGTCAAGACACGACAAGCAGCAATTATAGTGTTAACGAATTGCAAGAGATCGTGCCAGCAGTAAATGGTATCCTTTGCGAGAATTTACTAAAAGTTTCTGAACGCACTCGCGTACAAGAGATCGAGGACCAATCAAAATCACCCTTGAAAATATCGGCCCTAGAGCAAAGCCTCGCTAGAACAAGCTCTCTCTTTCGCTGCCGCTCACCGATCTGATCACACCGCAATTGTTCGTGCTGGACGGAGAGGATAATTTGCCGTATTTCGACGATTAGAAGCTTAAGAAAGGTAATTCGTCTCATCATGTTAAAATAACTACACCATGTATGAGAGAACTTGGAACTTTAAATAATGAACATTTTGATAAATTCACGTGAACGCATGACACAGAAATATACTATTTTTCTAACAACGAGGAAATAATTTATTTCAACGTTCAAGAACGTGTACTGAAATAGAAAGCATGTGCTATAGAAAATGTTTCTTTCTATTTCCAGCTTTTTTGTTGTTTTGTCTTTCAACTCGGCTTACCACATAAGAAATTAATTACGCAAAATATTTCTGTCACATTATATAAAATTCGAAGGACTGTGGTAGAAATTCACCAGAGCACGGGTTCACCGAAGCAACGGGTTGCCACGACCTTGAAAGGATCTGGGTCGCCGTCGCCGCTGCAAGCTGTGGAAATATTTTTTCGAGACGTTTTGTGAGTCAGAAAATTCACTAGAAATTCTCATAAAACGAACTGTTTAAAGAAGCGAGAATTATGCTACAGAGATAGATTAACCTCACTTACACACGTAGATAGTCGAGTTAAATTTATTAAAATCATTTAGCATTATCTTACATAATATTGCTGTCGTAAAAGGAAGCCAGATAACTAATTCCTGTATAAGAATTGTAAAAGATCTATAGAAATTTCATTTTTCTATTGTTCTAATATTTTTTGTGTGTGCATTCAATGTATTGTTTAATAGTTTTCAAATTGTTCAAAACCAATAATTAGTAAAAGAGTTATTGTTAATTGTAAGTTCATTGCATAACAATATTCTTTTTGCTGGCTAAATTGTATAAAGTATTCTATGTAAAATGTGAAAATCTATGTGAAAGTGAAACTACGTCCTGTATATATTTCATTCACTATTCATGTGATAATTTCTTTGGAAGTGTATGCAAACGGTATTTTTGGTATGTGATTCTTTTTCAGTATTTTGTGTTTCCATGTATTATAGTCTTGTGTACTTTATTGATTTTTTTGTGAAGTGAAGGGTAATATAATTTTATGTAAATTGTTTATGCAAGTGTTAAAACATAACTGCAGTTGTTAGGTAATCACGTAATTGCTAAAGGGTAAAATTTAAAAAAATCTTTTTCAGTATTTTGTGTTTCATGAGCTAGATTGTATTCCAATATTTAAACAGAATATATTCAGAACGCTGTTCATAGTTAAAAGACTAACTTGCCTATGTTTCTTTTATTACAAAAGCAGGATAAAAGACGAACCCACTCCTATAGGGCAGTTAGGACATATGAAACTATTCCTAATTTTTGGTGTGACATTGTCATAACAAGTCACAGATCAAGTAATACTACAAGGTTACTTGAGTGACCCGTTGTAGGCTTTTTAGAGAATAGTGAAAAGGTAGAGCGGTCACAGTATATAAAAGAACAACTAATAGTGGAGAGTCTTAATGAATGATTGAAGGAGTAGAGGAGTTCGTGGTTACATGTTAAAAGTATGGGTAAATTCCGTTTGCTCAAATTAGTTTTCCAATATAAACCAAGACGTATGATATTTATAAAGTGTACCAATAACAAGCTGGAGAGACGTTCTGTGAGTTCGGGACAGGCAGACGCCAAATCCTCAAAGTGAAGATTATTTTTTAAATTATGAGTAAAACATTAACTTCGTCTTTCATGTTTGTAGGTTTAGTCAGTGTTTTTCAGAATGGGTTGAGAGTAGAGATTTACACTAGATGGGATCACGTTTGCGCAAAGTATTTATATATTAGGCAAAGAACAATTTCGAAATAGCGTCTTTACAAGCGGCAGCGAAGTGATATATAATCTGTTTACTTTCATTTTCGATTTATACTAGGTTTTCAGGTTCAATTCCACTAGATTTTCAGCTAGGTCGAAGTCAGTCGCTGTCTGGAGGGGAATTCTAGCGGCCGCCTGCTCTGATCGGTAGTTTTCTGTGGTTCCTCCGATCAACACCAGGCGAATGCCGGAGCAGTACCCTAACAAACGGGCCACGGACCGCGAGCGATCATTCCTTCCTTTTCCTTGACCTATCCTCTCCCCTTACACACACACTTATACTAAAATGCACTACACCACCACATAATCCGGGAGATCAGTCGCGGGCTTAGAGCTTGTCCCGGCTGGGGCGGTGCCCCGCTGGTGGGAGAGTCCTGGTTAGAGGGAAACCCCACTAGCCGACGGTAGGTCGGCGCCGGATCTCGCCATCCAGCGGGGGAAGATCACCGCCAAATCCGCGAAAAAACATGTAATATACTAACGGGACTAATGACCAAAGCAGTTGACGCGCCCGGAATCACGAAAAAATCAATCAATCGACACGAAAGAGATCCTATCTTCAGATACCGTAGAATCTTAGTCAATAGATAATACAATTCTCTCCTAATTTAAATCCATTGCAAGAAATAATTATATATATATATATATATAATATATATATATATATATATATATATATATATATATATATATATATATATATATATAGTAGCACGTCTCCACAATAATACTGCAGTATGAACAACATAAAGTGGTCTTCCAAAATATAGCACGCATACGGTTGTAGAATAAATAAATTTCTCGCATATAAGACAACAATAATTAAACATCTTTACGAAAACAGTATCCACAGATAATGTTAGTGTATATATAATCCCATAACGCCATCATCAGCTACGAAAAGAAGCCCACGAACAGAGAGGAGTAGGGTACGCGGCGGAGCGATGGCTTGTAAACGCGCCATCTACCTACAGTTTTCGAACTCTGACGCCCGAACTAACGAATAATGTTTTTCCGGGAGGTAGAAGTATCGCGGCGCGCCTCGGAGGAGCGCTCTATGACTGCAGCAGTGACGGCGACTAGACTGAGCTCTCTTTGATTGCAGCAGCGACGGCGAATAGACTGAGTTCTGAAGGCGATTGTAACTTGATAGCATAGGAGTTTATTTTAATTTGGTAGTTAAAAGTTAGCTTGAGAAGCGTATCCACGAAAGTGATGTAATTGAGTAGTGGAGTACACGAACGCATTAACATTCACAATATTTGAGAGAGCAAGTGAAGTGATTGTTTGACTCCGAAATAATTTTCAAATTTGTGAAATTCGCGCAGAAGGACATTAACTAAATCCAGCATCTCATATTGCACGCTGAGACCACAACGCCCAAAGTGTGGTAGGTAGGCCGAGTATTTAAAGCATAACGTCAGCAACATTAATTATTCGAGGCTGGAAGCGCGAACAAACTTGTACGAGTCAATGATACATGGAAACATGTTGAAATCTTAATGAAAGACAGATGGAACAGCAAGTGGTCCATGCTCAAAGCCAGTGAACTCCATAAACAAATAGGAAATTTCTTCAATTTAAAAACTAGTGCTGAATTAAATAGAAAAGAACAAGTAGCAATTACTAGAATCCGATCCGAGTTGAGGTAAAAGAACTGGCAACTTTTATGCGGCGATCAGTTGGGGAAAGTGAATAGCAGTAAATACACGACAAGTCATGTTAAAAGTGGGTGAAAAGTCCAGAATAGGTGGGAGAAGAATTTCGAACGATGTGAGTACAGAGTAGTTTGGAGAGTATTCTTGTGCTTAACAATGGTGATAGAACGTTTTTGAAGGATTTTGTGAGAGATCTGGTTTTGTATGTCGCGTCTAAATGTGTCGTCAATGTTTATTCATGTATTTTGTATGTCGCGTCTGTGACCAGTGTGTGTCCAATCCAAAGTGTGTCGTCAAATACTGTAAAGAGATAAATTGTTTTCTATTTCTTTTAGTGGCTCTCTGTATTTTTCAATCAAACAAGTATGTCTGAACATGAAAAAAACTTTTTGTGTTCTTGTATAACATCGTACTTACTGATGTAATATATAAGTGCTTCAGAATTAATTTCGCATCTGTTTACGAATGTTTTATAACTTCCATCAGGCATCAGACCACACACAGTCTTATTCATCAAGGCATGAGACCAGCTAAGCATTTGGCTTAGGACTCCAAATGCCATGCCTATAATATTCACAATACATAACGTACAATACGTAACTGAATCGCATATTAATGTCTCAGTGAGTCTGTGTGTGGTCTATGGAGAGGAAAAGATCACATCCAGATAGCAATCTTTTTATTTTCTTGTGTACGTACATATATTCGGAGTTACATACGTAATAAAGAAAAAAGTTGCTGTTGCGGCAGTTATGTAAATGTTCGGCAGAAAACTCGTAATGGGATCCCGATATAGAAAATGTGGATAAATCCTGTTCTAATATTAAGTAAATTTCTCCCTCTAACATGCTATGTAGACGTATTTCATGATTCCCCTTTATATAAAAAAAGTGGTTTTTACTTTCTCCTATACGTAGGTATATTCGTAATAATATACGTAGTGTAGAGAAAGGTATATAATGCTGCGGAAAATCGAATTCTATATTTGAAAAGAAATAGACGTTTGGGGGTCTCCTTATATTGAAAAAGTGTTGTTTTCAAACTGCTTGTCCATCCGTGAACAACACAAGCGCTCAAACTATTCGTATTATTCTTTTCCAAAACGAATATTCCTCGATTGATCTGGCTCCACTCGAAGCACTGCGTCTTTCAAACACATTCTTTAATTTTGGGGATAATTTAAATGAAGTCCCTGAGACATTTACAGCATTTTTTCAAAAAAATATTTTCTTGAAATTTCCTCTAAGAAGAGAGTAAAATACGTTTTTCCAAATAAGATAGAGATTATTTTCCCAAGTGAAATTTGTTCTTCTTAATGAGTTCTTTCATTAATGTCAGGAACATACTTGTGAAAATTTTACTACTTTGGCGCAAGCTCGTGTAAAATATGTGCAATATTAAATATATCTTAAACAAGAATTTCTCAAAAACGCCTCCATTTTTTCTTTAAACTTTTGATAGGAATAATGAACAATGTAGGTATAAGATAACATAAACGACATTTTGCAGTATTCTTTGTTGTTTTAAAAAAACGTCTCTCTCACGTCCTTAATATTTACATTTGTTGATTTGTTTCATGTGTTATGTAGGGACTTACATATGGACTGAACGGGCTATAATCTGGAGCGGCACGTTTTGAGGGCGCCAAATTTTCCAAAATTTATAATATTTTGAATTTTAATGTCATGTACGTTTGAAACAAAAACTCAAATGAACACATATTCTATCTTTTTCTCTTTTAGAATTCAGTTTCGGAATTAGTTTTTGTGCTTCAAAGGAAACGGCATTAGTTACGATATATATTTCTTTAACATAGAAAATATTTATTCTAATCAGTATAGAGGAGGAATCAATAAATATACTTATTCCATGTTGACTCCTTTTTATTTAAAATAAATTGCTATTTAAACACGATCAGTCGTTGAAATTCAAAATTTGTCTATTGCAAATGTAATAAAATCCGCCAATATGTTAATTATAAACAATTTTAAGAAATATAAACAAATATATTAGGTTCAATTTTTTATTATTTTATTTTATTTTTCCCTTATTTCGTTTGAACTGAAAGCATTATCATCAAAGATTACATAAAATCGGATGGCGCCATTGAAAAGAGAAAAAAAGGAGATTGTACATTTCTATTCGCGCACGTCAGTGATTGACTGAGCGGATTGACTTCTAATGTTCATTTAGATTATTGCATATCAAATGATTACAAATTTTAATTTATCACGCAAATCATAATCTTTTTTTTGATAAATAATATAAATTCTGAAGGGGAGGCAAAATTATTGGAGCCCAGGGCGGCGCGCCGATGAGTGAATGGCATTCATGTCCCGTTACTTCAAAGAAGTTTTCTCCAAGAAAAAAAGATGTTTCGCTGACTGTTGAAGAATGAAATTTGCACTGTCCAATTAATAAAATAATCATGAAGGCACAAATAAGGATGTTAATTAAAATATGGGAAATGCACATGAAAAGTAATAGAAGACAATGTTACATCGACATGAAAATATCATATGGAATTCTTTAACCCAATCTTTTTTTTTTTTCATTCAGATAAAAACGTAATTCTGTTTGTCCAAAGCTTGGATTTATAAAAGAAACATAGCAGAATATTGATACATACTTTAAGTAATACAGTTCCAATTGCAAGGAAACGTGCACAGACTACACTTCTCCCCGTAGCACGTCACACAGTTTTAACTGTTTTTGGTGCAAAATAAATGAAATTAAATATTATCGATCTAGTCGAGAATTGAAAGGTCAAATTTGTAGCTTATGTATCTTCCTGCTATTTGTAGCTTATGTATATATGTATATGGTATCTTCCGCCGCGAGTTCTTTGGCTGTGTATTCGAACCCCAGTTCTCCTCCTCAATCCAAATTCTCTACCGTTTGCGAAGATACAATAACCGCTGTTACAACACCAATTGCTGCAGATACCACATCTGTCTACATTGCGCCTTCTGAATGATCTAAACTGCGCTTGCTCGCTGTCAGCGTGACTAAAAATGACGTGAAGTAATGTCAATCGCAAACGCGCACTCGACTGAAGAAAAGCCACGATCAGAAAGTCGTGGCCAAAGTCACGGAATATTCCATGACATATGCTACCGGAAAATCGGGCCTTTACATCCCGTAAACGACCGTCCAAGGAACGGAGCTGTGAACGAAATCCGCTGAGCGCACACTGTTCCCCATGGTTCTCCCACCACCAATCTGTCTCGGGTGTTTTAACATAACCTCACAATGTAAGATCTGGTCAAAGCAAGATTAAATTTGAAGTATAACCTTACATCAGTGGACTTTTGTTGCAAGATAAACAATGAAGTGGTAGAAACTTTACATCATGATTCGAAACGTGCCTAATGGCAATGAAATCAACTAGGCGAAAGCAACAGCGTTGTCAAAATCAGCTGCACTTTATATAAGCCTCCTATAATAATCTCAATACTTATATAAGTCGACTAATAAAATTGTTTTTATCAATGCAGGTGGAGGAACTGATTTATTGGAAGTAAGCAGTCCACACTTCCGCGACGTGAAGGCTATGGAGTGACCCCTGCTCTCTAGGGTGCCGGTCCTCAAAGAATATCTTGGGTACGTTCCACATCGCTTTACGCCTTTGCTCGCTTAGAACTAACACTTACCGCCGTTTTTAGGCTGATTTGGGTAAGAATGGCTTGCCCCCTGAGACCACAGCTGTAGTAAATTTAGCGGGTCAGAATGTTTTAGACCCTACCCGCAGATGGACGAAAGGATTCAAACAGAATGTATGGGCAAGTAGAGTTAATAGCACCTCTTCGCTAGCTGAAGCAATAGTTGAAGCCAAAGAAAAACCAAATGTTTTCATTACAATTTCTGGAGTAGGTATGTTACATGAACCAACACAATTATTGAATTATTGAAATTGTTATGAATGATTGCAATATGAATTAATACAATTTGTGTTAGGTATTTACAAGCCTAGTACCTGTGAAGAATATACAGAAGATCATAAAGGAGAACCATTTGACTTTTTATCAAATTTATGTCATGATTGGGAAGCTGCAGGAAATCTTCCAACAGATATTGGGGTGAGAAGGGTGATACTTAGATCTGGTAAGAATAATCTGGACTTTGAGCATTGACATCATGAACATAATCTAATTTTGTCATTGAAAAGGCAAAAAATTACTTATATGGTTAACATGACAAACAACATATTAACAAAATACAAGGAACCGTGAAGAAAATATGAAAATAAAATAACATAAAACATATTTTATATTAATTGAAAAGTAACTATTTACAAATAACTTACTTAAAATACTAAAAATAACTATGAAAACTAATTCCTACAGAAGAAGATTAATTAAAAATTAAATATTTTCTCTCCCCTCTAGTTCTAAACTGCACATTACACTTATCAATTTGTTGTATTTCTTTTTTCTGGAATATGAAGTACACTACGATTTTGTAATTGATTAGCCTTATCCATAATCTGTATTAAAATGAGAGCACCAAGAGTATGATAACTTGTGCATTAATTCCACATTAATGAGTTTATAGATAACTGTATCACTTGTCGGCAAGAGATCAATTATTTTCACTAAAGTACTACAGTAACAAACCCAGCAGTGTCTATTATTCCTTACAATTGGGGATTGGTGGTGTTAGGGTAACTGATTTGTGGGATTGCAGCATTGATGGAAAAAAAATGATGTTGCTTTGTGAGGTCGTGAGAACATATTTCCAGGTGTCTATTGTTTTAAAAGTTTTTTTTTTTTTTTTGATTCAAATTAGTTTAATGAAATTTTACAGAGAAAAAAAACAATGTCTTTTTGCTATGGCCCCCAAGACTAATTTTCTGGCCACTACATCTTGCAAATGTGTTAGTCACAACTTGAACAGTGTTACATTTTTATTGTTCCAACCACTTCATTACTGTCTCAAGGTAGACAACAGCTTTCTTGATGGATGGCTCTCCTTCATTACTGTCAACACCACAAGGCTTTGTTCTTATAGACACACAGATTTTTCCATCCAGCAATTTCTCTTATCCAGGGTCATCCTCATTGCATTTGAGCTACTCAAGGAGTGCTTTCGGTTAATTGGTATTTTGGAGGACAAACATTCGAATAATTGTCACTACTGGCATTTGACCTCATGAACAAATTTATATGATTTCAAAAATATATTATCTGCTTCCTTAATATTTTTCCTAGATGTTAATGAGCAACTTGTGATTTGAATTCTGGATGATGGGTATTAACAAGATTCACATGAAATAATTATAGATGCTAAAGAGCATGTGGGATCTTCTTTATTACTAATATAAAATGTCTTTGTTGCCTAGGAGTTGTTCTAGGTCGAAAAGGTGGAATGGTGAAACAGTTGTGGCTTCCATTCTATCTTGAATGGAGGACTAGTTGGTGATGGAAGCCAATTTCTTCCATGGATTCACATTATGATATTAGTCGATTAATTCTTTTGCTCTAGAAAATGAGAGGGTCAGTGTCTTGAATGGTGTATCTCCAGAGGTAAGTTTTTCGACAGTATTAAACTCAACATTTTAGTAAAATAGCTTAACATTGAATCACATCAATGTTCTTTTCATTTGATGTGACTTAAGTTGAATTTTTCTTGTCATCCCTTTATGCTATTATCATCACAGTTCATTTCAACACTCTTCTATGTTTTCTCCTCTACAGGTCATCACAAATAAGCACTCAAAAGCTCTTTGCTCGAGCCATGTATGCCAGCATCTATACTCCAGTTCAGATTTCTATTGAATTTAGTCAGTGAGGAGAGAGGCAAAATGATGACAGAAGGACAAAAAAGTTATTCCAAAACGGAACTCAAGCTTTATGGTTTTAAATACTGTTATCCTGATGCAGACTGCATGTCAGAGCCTAGTTAGGAATGCATAGTAAACATAATTTACAGTTCAATTTTGCTAAGAGTACGATAATACTTTTAAGGAGATCTTTTAAATGAAACTTGTCAGAATGTAGTAGAATATGTAATTAATTTATTTGCTTTCCAAGATAATTGAATGTTTAAATGTATTTCTTCTTAATGCATTAATATTGATAAACTTCTTCTGAAACATCCATTAATACCCATTTTAAACTGTGATCTTTCCATCTTCAGCACAAAGATAACAATTACATACAAAACCTACCTTTTATGGATTAATGTTTAACGCTAAAATGTAGTTTGTTGTGAGCACAAACAAAGTATGATTGCTCGCATGAGCACCCATTATTTCTGCATTATCACTAAGAGCAACAAGTTGTTGCTGGGCAGTGTGTGAAACTTTCTGACCCGTTCGTCTATTTCTTAATGCACCCTGCACATCAGTTGGCTGTCTATATACATATACATGTCGGTTAGCATCACAAATTGCCACGTATGACAAATCTGGAAAAGAAAAAAAAAAAAAAAAAATATGGAAAATGAAATGTAATGAATAAAATAAAATGAAGTTTCACAGGAAGGTTGATCATAAATTGTATTTGTTTACCACAGTGAAATATTTCATTGATAATTTTAATTACTGCTCCTCAAGTAAAGTTTATTTGGGCAATTTATGAATGCTCACAACCTTGAAGAACATACCGACACACATAAAATCGTTGGTAATAAATATAACTTTGTATATACTTATGTCCCAGTATGTGAAGGAAATAGGATGCACGACACATTGATAAAATCGTTGAACAACGTAACTTTGTATATACTATGTCCCAGTATGTGAAGGAAATAGGATGCACATGTTTATAAAGAAATAATGAATAATTAATTAACCCTGCTGCATTGTCCAAGTCTTTTTTGACTCATCCGATTTACTTTCAACTCAATCTTTTCCCTTTTGTTGAAGGAATGTGAATACTATATAAAAATATTTTTCCCGAACTGGTGGAAAGAGCAGTAAAAAACCTATATTGTCTCTCTTTAACAAAAAAATTGTAAAATAGTTCAATATTAAATAACTTAACAATAATGTAATAATCGAAAAACAATACCATAAATATCTAAAGGACAATATTTTTTTTTCTTGTAAAATTGTCTACAAGCCAATCCCATCAAAAAAATAAATCATCAAACTGATAGACTTGCAGTCTCAGAGGTTAGCACTTATAGATCATCATTGGGCATTCAGTTATGACTATCATACTGTAATTTAAAACTACTTTAGAAAATATTCCTTTCAGTGGAAAAACAAAAAATATCTCTAAATAAATACAATTGATTTCAAAATATTTTATTACTATATATCTATCTCTATGTATACCTCATAAATTTGGGAGAATCTTCAATGCGGGGAGCATCTGAAGATAAAACATGTGTAGCAAAAAATAAATTTTAAGCTCCACGTTCTTAGGACTTCAGCAGCCCCACAAAAGACTGGACATCATCCCCCATGTCATCCTAAAAATTTGATTCAACAATATAAACTTTCAAAAGAAGAAAAAAAAGAACCAATAAAAAACAGCTTTCAACAATTGTTCCAATATTTTTCAACATCCGATATCCGTGTTTTATTCAGAGCTGTTGACAGGCCATCAGCTGTTACAGTGTCATCCAATGGGAGGTTGAACATCACTGTAGTGACTTTAAGCTCCATAACACCTGATGACATATGAGACACAGCTCTAAAATAAATCACAGTAAAAAACTCTCTTGTTTTAAATAAGATTTTTTTCTGTTCTCAAATAAAATAATTTAAGGGAGAATGAGAACTTCAACATAATAAATGAATATTTATTTTAAAATGTGTTTAATTTCTTTGAAGATGATGAGTGTTTTTGAAACTTAACTGTAGTTTTAATTGTAAAATGCATAAAACCATAAACATTCCTTAATCAATGTATTTACAACTAGGAATAAAATTCATCAATATCTATATTTAATTTTCTTAGAAGAAAATTTAGAATTAAAATTTTTCTGTACACCTGTCTTATCTCTTTTAAAATTTTAAATTTTAATTTTAGTAAATTTCTGAAAAGAAAATGAAACTTCAATAATCCCAATTCAATAAATCATATGTATTCAATTAGTTGAATAAAATGGTTTACCTTTCTGACTTGAACTGGAAAGAGCTTTTCAATAACTACATTTTGGCTTAAATATAAGATTCTTTTTCCCAAAAATAACATGAAAATCAAAAACAACCAAGGAAAGAATATTACTTGATAAGAAAGGGAGTTCAAAAAGATATCTTGTTATCCAAGTCTACTCATAACGCATGCTGACACTCATAAAAATGTTTTAGGCATGAAAATGTTAGTAAACTGTTCAAATGAGATCTAGTTTCATATCTATGATGATTAAGACAATTCATTATCTTGGAATTGAATAAGTATATTGAAAATTAATTGAATTGAATAAACAACAAACAAAAAATTCTAGCATTGTATCAGAAAAAAGGGATTGTAATATCAGAACGCCATACTCAAAAAAAAATGAAATTTAATGGATCTGGATAATATTTAACAATTTTAAATAAATTAATTTTGACATTTCAGTTAGGTAAACGTAAGCCATTAAATTCCATAAGTTATCAAATTTCTTTGTGTCTTTGTAAATTAATGTAAGTATATAAGCACAAATAATATAACTTTATATAACTAAAGGTAATTTTCCTGACTATATTCTGCATGAGATTAATACATTTTAACCAATTAGAAAGAGTGTTTAGTTTGTAAAATCTGTTATTAACAGTGTCTAAAAAAAATCTTAAATTTTCATTCAAGAATTTTCCCATCAAAAATAATAAGCCTGAGTGAATACCTGCTTAGAAGGTTGTATATTCAGTTCAACCAGTAAGCATATCTAATTTGAGCATTCTCAAAAAATTCAACTCCTATTACTTTTTTTGCCCACTAGTTAGGAGGTCATCATAACTTCATGACCAACTAAAGTTGCAATTCAGCTTATTTCCACCTACATTGTAGTGAGAATATGGTTTTCCCTTAATCAAATTTTGTCTGGACGAAAGAAGATTTTTTGTTCAATTAAAATTTTACACCCAGGAGGAGTTGATTTATTTATGTATTTATTTACCGTTCAAAACAGTGTGACATACTGTGCAGAGAAGTGCAATATGTTAATGTCTTCAGCTCTGGGATGCCTGTCTTAACATATAAATGCTTGAGTTAAATTTAAATACAGATAGACTGAATTTAGGCAAGAATTGATCGAAAATATTTGCTCCAAAACCAATTGAAAGGCAAATCAGCTTCCAGATCTGGGCTATTCTCCAGTACTTTATGCAAAGGAACCATCTTACTGCTGAGAAAAAATGATAAATGATTATTCAATATCTAGATTCCTGAAAGAGCTCAAGAAACATCGATGGTGAAGCATCATTTTTTCCCAGAAGCAAAACAAGGGGCCATGTCAGCATTTACTTAAGTACATGGAAACTGGACAAAACCTAAATGAGATGGGGTCTTTGACCAAAGCTAAATACTTTACAGGCATCTTGGTTTTGAAAATTATACAGTTAAAATGTAACTAAAAAAATTAGATATCATTGTGAAAAAAATGATATTTTTCCTTGTAGTCTCAATTGTTTGAAACAGTTATGAAGGAGAAAAGATTTTACTTGGACTAAAACTTATGAATCTATCAATGGTTTAATGTCATCTGGCAAAGTTGAAAAATAACAAACACATTAATGTGAATTTTTTGTTAGAGGTTGATACGACTCTGATGAACATAATTACATAATTATACATCATATTACAAATTACATTTACACATTGAGTGTTATAGATACAGATTGAGTGTTATAGATCATGGTGGATTAGTTTATTATCCATACAATTATTTTTTAACTAAAGTCAAGGCCTTGATGCTTTCCCAGACCATACCGACCACAGGTGAAAGAACATTTCGGAATGTAGAGAAACTGAAGGCTTCCTGAATTTGAAAAAATTCTAAACGTTAGACTAGGTTTTGATGGGCATTAAACAAAAAAGTGTTAAGGAATGTAAAACATTCTGTCTTTTCAAAATACTGATGCAAGAAAATAACAATACAATTAATAACAGAACATTGCCAGTCCGGATAGCTGAGATGCTAAGGCATTAGTACCGGGGGTGATTCGGATTCACCCGGCCTCGGCATCGGTATGTTTGTGGTCCATTCATCTTCATTTTATTTAGCAAAAACAGTCAAAACTGTATCTACGTAGGGGGAAAATCATCTCGCGCGCTTTCTTGAGTTTCAGAGTCCTTCCCCAACAATTTAACTATTAATAATTGAAGATGAATAATAATAATAATAATAATAATAATAATAATAATAAATAATTAATAATAATGGATTATTTGTTGATTTCTGGCGAAACGGGTTTGGGAACTGGAACTGGATCAGGAAACTGGACAAAAACCGATCGAGATGGGGGTCATTGCCCCGGGAAGTACATTATTTGTTACAGGCATATTGAGTTTTTTTTTTTAATTATACAAGCAAAATGTAAACTAATTCATTATACTATATCTTGTTTTGTTAAAGTAAACATTATTTTTCTTTAGCATCAGTATAGTCTCAATCTATAGAAACAGTTTTGCAGCAGAAAAGTTTTTACTTTTAACTTAAATTTGTGTACCAATTTAATTGTTTAATTTCATCTGGCAATGCGTTGTAAAAGCGTAATGTATTGTATGAGCTGTTGATACTAATTGATAACATGATTTCGGAATGTTGTAACTATAAATATCAGTATTAATGAAAATAAGTTCCACCGTTAAATAAGTCAGTTTTGACAAATACTAGACTCATAAATAAATAGGTAAGGCAATAAGATCTAAGCTCAATGAAAAGAGGCTTGCAGGATCATGGATGGGATTTTTCATTATTCGGATAATTTTCTTTTGCAATCTAAATGTCTGGGAACTAAGGAGGAGTTTCCCCCAGAATATTATCCCATATCTCAGGAGGAATGTACATTTGAAAAATACACCGAGCTATGAAGGCTGACAGAATTAAAGAATTCTGAATGAAACATAATGAGCTTCATATAGTAAATTTGTTATATGTAATTCCATTTGAGTTTGATTGAATTGAGAGCCCTAGAAATTTTGTTATTTTAACATCAGCTAATTGTATATTGTTCATTTTCAATGGAGCATACGATGCGATTTGAAATGCAAAATTGCATTGAGACAGTTTTTTTTTAACTATTAATTTTTATTACAAAACTAATTTGAAACTTCTGAAATTGTACATTTATTGTTTCTGTTCTTCCTTTTTTAATAGATGGGGGCATATCGTTCGTCAACAGAAAGAGAATAGGACGTAAGATCAAACCCTTTGTGGGACCCCATGTTCAATTGGCAAGTTGGAAGATAAGTAAATAATGTCCTTTCATGCCAGTACAGTATTTCTACCTTTGGGGTCGATGTTTAAGTGCAGGTTACCCAATCTAGGCAATACCACAAATTCCATAAGAAGGAAATTTTTGAGAGCAAGATGTTATTTTAAATGCGTCAAAAAGCTTCTAAAGATCTAAAAATATCTCAATGGTTCTTCATTTTTGTCTATTGATGAAGCAACATCTTTAAGGAAAGAAAAAAAGCTTTGAGTTTTTGATTTCCTGAAACGGTTTTAGAGTCTGAAAACATTAGTTTTTCCTGAAAGGTTTCCTTTCTGTATAAAAAAAGCCTCTCTAATATTTTTGAAAACGACAAAGAAAAGAGAATCATCATTATCATTCCATCTTCATCCCCAAGGACTAACAACCCTTTTATAAAACCAGATTCACCCTAATGGATCCCCAATTATTTAAATAAACTGGCAAGCATGTAAACGATACTGAGTCTCTGTAAGTGCATGTCCTGTGGTAAAAATGGCCTTTTCCCAAAAAAAGAAAAAAAAAAGAAAGAAAGAAAAGGAAAAAGGAACATTAATTAATTTACAACAACAAAGAATATTCTAGTCATGAGTGAAAACATTTATCATTAGAGAGAAGTGAAGAGCTAATTTAAATTTTTAACTAGTGAATAAATTCTATTATTTTTGTCATGTATCATTCTTTTCATTCACTATTACCAATTGCACATAAAACAAAAATATTATCAAAAATATGTCTCTTATTTACTCACATGAAGAGCATATTTTTATTACTTTGTCTTAACTTTGCTAACAGCTGAAGAAGCATACCTGTATGAGGTTATAGCAATAATGAAACAAGTGTTCTTTGTATTCATAAAAATATTTTTTAGCAGGAATGAAGAAAAATTACAAGAATCTTTAATCATAACTGCAAATATTTTTATAATCATTACCTCTTAACTGTTTTATAAAAAAGAGAACTAAAACATTTATTATCAATGTTCTCTCAACATTTTAAGCTCAATGCCAATGCAAAATAAAGAGAAAACAAGTCATTATTTTTGGGATCAAATTCATTCAATGTCTAGTTCTAGATTAACATTTTATACAATCAAATAAAATGACTTTAAATGCTATAGATAAAATATTAAATGATACAGGTTTGATAATCATAACCTGCAATGTGATAGATACTCTTGTTTTTATTAAACTTGTGTCATTAATAACTATAATGACTACTATTGCCTATTGGAGAATCTTAAAACATTTCAAACTTTTAATTATATGAAAGGTTTTATTACATTAGAAAGTCTTCATTACCAAGAACAATAAAATAAATGTTAGAATTGCTAATAGTTAAGTGTTTTTAACTAATAAGTTAAAAATTGTATCTGGATGCACGATTAAGAAAATGGATCAAATTTTACATATCGATAAATGGGGAATTATATTATTATTATTCAAAAATTGTTGATTTCAGGTACAGAATTGTTGTACTAGCAGCAAGATTTTTAGCTTAGGATGTTTTAACTCAAGAAAATTCTATGAAGTGTAAATTGATCAATTAAGATTAAGTTAGTTAGTTAACCTTATTTTATGTGGGAAAACTTGGGCCATCAGGCCCAAATTTATAAATACAACTTTACAATTACCAAAATTTCCCTTTTAAAATTAAATCATATAAATAAAATTTTGACCAACGCTTTAGGATGGAAAATATTCCTTTTTTTCAGACAAGAAATATCCCTGAAGTATTGCTTTCTGAAAATTCAAACTTAAGCATTGTTTCAATAAGAATATTAATATTTTTAATAAACAAAATCACGTTATCTTCTTTTCAGGTATGGTTTTCTGTATTTAAAATTTCAGTTGCATTAGCAAAAAATTACTTAAACCCTGATACAATTCGACCACCCACATCTCCTACAACATTAATGGGGCTTTTCCCTTGCAGGATGAACAGGTACACCAAACCCAAAATCCATTTAATGGGAACGAGGGACAGTAGGGGAATATCGCCATCCAATGTCTGACTCAGCTTCTTTTTTTCACCCTGAATTCAGCAATACCCAACGTAAACGTTTTGCATATGATGTTTCTTTTTGCAGAACCTGGTTTGCCACAATAACTGCATTACGATAGTCAGGAATCTGAAAATGGAATGAATAAAGAATTTTTAATAATTTAATAATAGTCATGGGTACATATGCGAATAAAATATAAAACTTATTATGTTTTTTTTTTCAAGGATTACTCATACTTGTTATAAAAAACCCCGGGACAAATATATACTACACATTCCCGAATATATGAACAAGAAAGGTGATGCGTAAGTTATCAACAGGACAATCAAAAACCCTTGAATTTCCTTCTGTGAAGATCCATTGAATAACATGACTAAGACCGGGTTTGCACATCATTTTAAACAACTTGCTAACAATGCAACCCCCGTTTCTCATTTTGGGCCCAAGAGGATAATGTCAGTTAATTCTCATGATCAAATACTTTAACATAATAAAGATTCAATATATTAAATCAAATTAAATTAAATAGGATATCATATAAAAATCTACTCACATTGTTTGCTGTAGGGCAAGTATGGAATAACTCCAACAATATTTTTGCCGAGGAAGTTTTAAAGCATATGCCATAATCAACAATTCCATGATGTTATTATTGACATCCCCCTGGAAAACCAACAATGATAAAGTTATTTTTTCCATATTTAAAAAGGTTCAAATGGTGTCAAAATACAAAATCAAAGAACATCTTGGTTCCTGTTTGGGTGATGAAAATCTTGCCTCTGACTGAATTTTCCCAATCTCAAAACCATTGTTTCTGATTTGTCTATGATAAACAGACATCCTCCTGTTTAACTCCAAGGCGGGTAAAAAATAAAATTATTTAATAAACCCTTCAAACTAAATTTTTTTAACTTGACAGAGGTTCAGACATCGCAGGAAGTAAAGGAGAGAGGGTTCAAAGCACTTACTTTGCTATTAAATTTAAGTTCAGGGTGAGAATTTCCCCCCAAAATCATTATATCTGATGATATCAGTACATCCATCATTTTGGGAAGTTGAGTTGTAAAAGTGCAACCTGAGAACAAACAGGTAACAGGCGATTCAAACAAAACATAATAGTCACGTTATCAGAAACTGCAGCAAATAATTTGCAATTTGTTTTAACCTTCTTTGAGCATGAACCGCTTAACGCAAAAAAAAAATATGTCTAGAAGGACGGTTGGTGTCAAATATATACTTAGTCCTCGTGACTAGTTGTACCTTACTATCTCTCCGCCCTGTCGCCTACAGCTTCAGTGAAACTGAAGGAAGCAAATAATACGTCACACCCCTTTGCAGGAGTACCAACATGTTCTTAAAAACAAGGAAGCTCAATTGCTTTAAAAATTACATATAATTAAGGGTTTTTTGAGATGAATATTTGTAAAGAACTTTTAGAACTTACTACAATATTTTGTATTTCGCTTATTTACATTATTTTGGACTTGTCTTATCAATATAGAGTAGGTGTTTTTTCCCTTTTTGAGTATCAAATAGAAGACCTGTCGGGCAACAGGTTAAAAACTCAGTCCACCGAGTCAAAACTTTCTTGGGGTAGGTTGAATCATGGCCTACTGTACTGAAGGCCGGAGCACTCAACGTGGCAACGCTGCATAGTCTACATGAAGGGTCCGATGGCCATCGCAGAAAAATTGAAACTTACGAATTTTAAACACGGTTACAAGCCTCCGTTTACCGCAACTCCCGTAATTTACGTGACGGTTTAACATTTTTTTATTGAGTATGACAGTTTAGTTAAATCAAAAGAGAGAAAGAAACAATAGACTTCGTTTGCGAAACGATTTTTTCTAATGGCGAAGTGCATTTAATTTTGCACTTGCCCAGTTAGTCATGGGTTGAATAACCTATTCACAAATTCTTGAAACAAAATAATTTATGAAAATATTGCATGATACATAATTCAAAATAATGCTACATAATAAATCTTCACTCCTCCACACTGTCCTTCTATTTAAATTTATTAATTTTTTTTTTAGGGAAATTTTTTGAACCCTTAATGAAACTAAGAAATCATTCTGCTCTTTGCAGTAGTTTTTCAACAAAATATTTGAAAAAAAACGGATCATTTTATAAAATTTCATCGCTCAGAACTGCACCACATTCCCGAGCAACTCTCTTCCAACCAATAATTTCTGGGAGGATTATTTAAAAAGGGTCTTTGACAATGTACAAGTATAGAAAATTGATTTTTCATTTTAATAAAGTACTTCATATTTCTCAAACTAAATGTTCCATTACAAACACTTTCATACACACAAATAATTACAATGTCAGATGGTATTGAGAGCCCCTCTTTTAATTCTCAAACATGGAAATTTTCCGCATATCAGATTCCAACCACTTCATGCATTGTTCACATGTCACTTTTTTGTAGTTGTACAATAACCAAAACATAAATTATGGGAATTTATCTACATCTATTTGACAGAGCAGTTTGGGCTAGTGATTTAATGAATGCTTGCTGATCTGAATATCAGCATTAAGACTTCTTGTCAACGTTAGATCTTTATTGAAGAAAGGATATTTTGATTCCACAGCATAATAAAGACTGAGAAGAAAACACATAATAAACAACCTTAATTGAAGGGTGAATACACTTTTTGTTTTCAAACAACAAAAACTGATCAATTAAAAATAACTATTGAAGAATCAGTGAAATCTTCATCTTGATGGTTTTCCCGAAAGGTCTTAAAAACCGGAGCTTATTTTTAACGAATTAACTTAAAGTTTGTACTCTAACTGAGCGTCTTTTGCCAATTGTTTATCTTCTCCAACCTCCTGAGCAATGAGAAATTCTCCCAAATTTAGACCATCTTTCTAGTTGGCATGGGGCAATATCCATTTCAAATCTAATTTACCTATTTCACTGGACCCAACATACACTGAAAAATTCCAAATTTAAAAATTTTTACACTTGTACTAACTGCAGGAGGACCTACTGTTTCCAAAGATAAAAATACACAGGTCTTCACTAAATATACCTTCCATTTATCACCTCAGAATCACAAATAAATGTCTTGTATTCTTCAAGCACTGGAAATCATCTACTTTGTCTTTATTAAGAAAGCTTGCTCTTTTTCACTTTGTAATTTTAATTTGCATTCTTTCTTTCTTCTGGATCTGCTCTTGTGTGGGGTTGCTTACTAAAACGTTCTGGGGGTCCAGGAAAAATTGTAGGCACAGCATCAGAACTGAGACAGGGCTTGTCTCTTTCCTTGATTTTTTTCTCCGTTTGGGATCTACGTATGTTCCCAATTGGACAACACTTGGATGAAAATGTTTCCCCATACTACACTTGAAGAGGAGATACAATCAGCTCTTTGGGAAAGTTCCTCACCCAAGTGCTTTCAAAATTAGATGGAAATTTAAATACAGTTGTGTCCCCTGTGTTTGATGCATAATTGCTCAGATCCAGGAACACAGCAATGTTTGGGCATCTAAAAAAAGATAATGTAAGAAAATAACACAATTCAATGTTATGATTAGGAAGATATTAACCGCAGAAACAACTCAAAAACAATGCTAAAATTTACACATAATTTTAGAGAAAATTTTATTTGTAACTGTGAAAATGCTACCCCAACATGTATCTTTAAAACTTAAAAGGTTTGAAGATTTTTCACTGCGCTTTACTCTGAATAATTTAAATTTGCCTGAAAGAAATCTGAAACACGACTTTCGGCAGCACTCCAATACCACCAGATTACCACGACACTTTGGACACGTTACATGTTGCCAAATTTCCAGTGCTCGCCCTTTAATGGAGTTGGGCCCTGGTTGAATCTAATGATATACCCTATGGATACACATGAGAACCAAATTTTGAAAAGAAATTTAAAATAGGCAAATTTAGTTAGAAAATCGGACTTTTATTTTTGCCCTTAGGAATTTTTATTAAATATAGAAATTTTAGGGAAAATCGAATATCGAACTAATTCTTACAAAGAGTGATTGATTTGTTTTGGAAGAAAGGTTTGTCAGATGATCAGACACCCAGGAGATTGTACTATTTCACAACATAGAAGAAAATTCAACATCGACATTCAACGTTTCTCAAATGGAAGTTTACTTTGATATTTGTATTTCTAGACAAAGACATTTGTCTAGAAATGCAATTTTAAACCCTTTGTAATATAAAGAACAAATAACAAATTGAAATAAATCTGCAGCAAAGGGCTATCTATTAAAATCTCTTCTATTTTGTACAAAGACAAAAAGAAATTTTGCATTGGTAATTAAGATGTTTAATTTATAGTTCTTTTTCTTTCTCGCCACGCTTGCAGAAGAGAGAAAGTTATGAATGCTGCTGAAAAGCGACAAATTTTCGACAGAAAAACTCATAGCCAGACCCTGGTAACGAGAAAGTGGATAAATCCAGTTGCTGAATTTAGAAAATATTCTCATTACGTATGGTAGCCAGAATTCATGTTTTTGGGTCCTTGATGCCGAATAATCGATTGACGGCAAAACGTCTGTCCGCCTGTCTAGAACAAAGCTTGCGGCTAAACTGTTCAACCGATTTTCTCCGAAATTGCCATTCCCAATCGATCTGGATGATGACGCGGCCCTGGAATTTGAAACAGAAATTTTAATTTTGGAGGTATCTTACATGAACCCTCTAGGACATTTTCAAATTTTCAAATAATGACTCAACGTTTTGACTTAAACTTTGTTATTGAATAGTGTGAAGGACGTGTTAGAGAATGGTGCAGGTCTCATTTTCTTGAAAACTGATTTCTCGAAAATTGCACCGGAGAGATGGCCCAGGACATCAACTGATACCACTGCAGTTCCTCTGACCGGAGGTCCTAGGTTCGAGTCCGACGGTGGCAGGATTTTCGACACTAGCATGTCAGCTAGATCGAATTCAGTCGCTTTCTGGAGGAGAATTCAGAGGCCGGCAGTTCTGATCGGTAGTTTTCCCATGGTTTCTCCGATCGACACCAGGAAAATGCTGGAGCAATACTCTAACAAATGGGGCACGGATCGCGCCAATATTTCCTTCTTCTTCCTTGCCTATCCTCACCCCGTACACATACTTACACGCATGCACTACACCATCCACATGCCGGGGGACCGTTCAGGACCGCTTGTCCGTCTGGGGCGGTGTCCATAGTCCTTAAAAAGTCCTTAAGAGATTGGTGCAGGTCTAATGTTCGTTGAAAATTTGATTTTTGAAAATTGCAAATATTCATTTTCGGCATCTTCCTACAACTACAATTATGAAGATAAACATTTTTCTTAATGAAATATGTTAATCAAAAAAAGATCTTCAAATAAGATCATGTTGAATTTGTCGAAAATATGAGTGTTTTGAGTAATTTGGCGTTAAACTTAGTCGCTGACTCGAATATCGTGAACTTCATGAATTGATTTATTTTTTCGTGTTTCCGGGCGCGTCAACGGCTGTGGTCATTAGTCCCGTAAGTGTAGTGCACGTTTTTATCGGAGATGGCGGTGATCTTCCCGCTGAATGGCGAGATCCGGCGTCGACCTACCGTCGGTTTAGCGGGGTTTCCTAACCAGACTCTCCACCAGTGGGGCACTGCCCCAGCCGGGACAAGCTCTAATCAACCGGTCTCCGGAATGGTAGTGTAGTGCATGTTAGTGTATATGTAAGGGAGAGGATGGGACAAGAAGAGGAAGGACAGATCGCGCGCAGTCCATGGCCCGTTTGTTAGGTACTGCCGACATTCGCCTGGTGTAGATCGAGAAATCACGAAAACTACCGATCAGAGCAGCCGGCCGCCAGAATTCTCCTCCAGACGGGGCTGAATTCGACCTAGCTGGAAAGCTAGAGTCAAAAATCCTGCCACCGTCAGGACTCAAACCTAGGACCTCCCGGTGAGAGGCACTGCAGTGACATCAGTTGATGCCCTGAGCTACGCTCCGCTGAACTTCGTAACGTAATATGAGAATGATTCCAGGCATTTGGATGCTACGTAAGTAAGAATTGTATATTATTTCAAATTTCTTTGTTCGTTTCTTACATTCAAGCTTTTGTTATATGTTTAAATTAATCTTTTAGAAATTACTTAAGGCGGTATGTTCCTGCCTGTCGCTAGTCAAACACTCGACAGCTTAATACATTTTTAGATTAAGAATAGCTGTATTAAACGTGAACGGGCATTGAAACAACTATTTTTAAATAGTTAAAGAGAAGTAGTTAATAATTGTCTGAAAACAATGTTTACTAACAAATTTAGTCTCAGATTTTCATTTTCATAAGCTGGCAGGAATTTTATTTATAATTTTACATAAAAATGTTAAAAATTGTGTGTGACGAGCTACGGAAGAAATAGGTGATCCCTACCCCAATCCGTATTCTACTTGCATTTCAATAAGAAAGAAATTAGCGTTTTTGCAAGGATAGTTAACAAAATATTCTCCACTATTGAATCGCAAAATGAAAGTGAAATATCTAACAAATAATGTAATTGTACTAATTGCGAATAATATGCAATAAAGGCATTGTAACACAATAATTTCATAAAACAAATAATATGACTAAATCTGACCTTCCTAAACCATTTTAATGTGCTTTGTAACATTGAAAGTTATTCATAACATTCATGAAAGTTATTCATATCTGAATAACTTTGACACTGTTCCCAACTTTAACGCGTTTCCATGGAAACAATGGAAACAAAGTTACTTTGGCATTACACTCTGTCAGCATTGCACTAAGTAATTACTTTTTCAAAATTAATCAATTTTATAAAAAATGTAGAATATAGTATTTACAGTTATATCAATTTATAGTATGATTAAGTTTATTTTCATGTAATATTTAATGAGGAAAATATGTTTATCAAAAAAACACGTATTTTTTTATGTTTTCTCATTGTTTGGTCCTCGAATAGTAGAATTGAATCAGGGGAACCCAAAACACGTGTTTCCGTTGAAATCTCGAAATCGATTTTCCGCAGCATTATCCGCAACTTAATCTATACTACGTATGTTACTCCGTATATACGTATACGAAAAAGTAAAAATGACTTGAAAAGTATTTTAGTATGGTAAAACCTGGTTCTATACACAAATTTACATTGAACAATTTGTAGCTTCTTGAGAAAATTCCTTTCGAGGAAGTTATTTACTATGAACAAGGATTATCTACTTTTTCGGGCGACAGTAGTGGCTTTTTTGTCGAAAAACCACCATTTTCTGCTGCAGCAATATAATACTTTCTGCGTACTGCGTAGGTGGTATGCGAGAAAGTAAAAATTCATTGCTTTGATAAATTTGATTAAATTTGAATTTTAATCCATAAGCTTTGTCAGCAGCGAAGGTAGGACTTTCAGTGATTCAAAGATATGTGTGTAAACTAACCACGGTTTGAAAGCCAAAATTTCATTGAAATTTACTGCCCTTCAAATAAAATCAAGTCGAGAAAGTCTGGAGGAGATTGATTGATTGATTTGATTTATTTAAAGTCGCATCAACTACATATGGTTATTAGCGACTACTTTTATAATTACACAGTCAGTACAAAATAACACAGTAACTCAGAATTATACATATATGGTTAAATACTATTATAAACTTCAATTTCTCTTATAAAGCATTAGCTTTATTCAATGCAATGTTCTTTGTTATTGAGGTCTTTAGGAGAACTTAAATTGTACTTGTTTCTTGAACTTTCATATTTAGGGCATGCAAACAAATGTTCTACAGAAAGAGAAATCTTGCATGAATTGCAGTTATCAGCATCAGTCCTGTTCAATAAGTGGCTGTGAGAAAATTTTGTGTGTCCTATTCTGCATCTTGTCGTTTGGCGTCTGATCGTTTCTGCTGAAGCTGACCGTTGGATTATCATCTTCAAACTTTCTAACTAATCTTAATTTGCACCCCTGTAAGTTGTTCGATTCATTAGTGTCAAGATCAGCTAATTTGTTTTGCTCTCTTGAGATATTCTTGATAATGGTATATCACTTCTAACTATGCTTCGTGCTGCTTCTTTAGCTTTTCTGTCTGCCAATTCGTTTTCTGCAATGCCAACGTGCGAAGGTATCCATCTCAACGCTATTTCTTTGTCCTCACTGCTAAGTTGGTTGATTTTTCCAACTATCTCTTGGACCAATACATTATCAATAGATAGATTCATTATAGCAGATACAGCACTTTTAGAGTCTGTTATTATCATAAATCTCTTTTGATTGGCCCTTGTAATGTAAGTAAGGGCCTCTACTATGGCATATAGTTCACTGGACATCACTGAAAAGTCATCAGGTAATTTTTTGGTGATCATCTCACATGAAGCTATTATTGCAACCTACGTTGTTTAGATTCTATGAGCCATCAGTATAAATTGTGTTGTAATCATCATATTTTGCTAGTTCATTTCTTATTTGGACACAGATTTCACGAAGATTTGCATTCTGCTGGTTAGGGATGTTCGCCAATTCAATAACGTTGATGTCTCGTATTATCCTAGGAGCATAGTCAGGCAAGGTCGTAATCCTTAGGAGTGGAAGTTTCTCTTGTATCTTCTCTAATATCTGAATTGCCCGTATTGCTAAGGGCCTCGGGGCTTCTTTTTATAATTTAATGTTCTATAATGTTTGTCTGCATATTCGAATACTCTGTTTATTGGATTCAATTTGTTGGCTGCTACTTTGATCGTATATCCCATAATTAGGTTTCTTCTACGTTTTTCTAAAGATAATAAATTGGCTTCACACAAAATACTCTTAGTTGGGTTGGTCTTAAAGGCCCCACATGCCAGTCTCGCTCCCATATTATTGATAGGATCCAGCAATCTCTTGATATTCTTCTTGGCCGCATCATATAATATACAGCCATAGTCCAATTTGGATCTAACTATTGCCTGGTAAGTTCTTCTTATAATCGTATAATCCGCTCCCCAGGATGTATGGCTGATGACTTTGATAAGGCTCATTCTTTTGGTACACTCATTCTTTAAATTCTTGATATGTGGAACCCATGTCATCTTTTCACCTAAAATCATTCCTAAGATTTTAATTTCCTTACTCTGTTCCAACTTATGCTGTCCTATTTTCAACTCAATGTTTCTTCTAAAAGATCGTTTCCTAGAAAAAATTATGAACGTAGATTTTGTCTTGGAAATCTTGAGTCCAGTTTTCTTTGAAAATTCTATGGCTGCGTCTAAGATGTTTTGCGCCTTTTTTGCCAGGTATTCTAATATTGCTATCATCCGCATACATATTGATGACAGCTGGCGGTTTAATTTTGTCTTGGAGGTCATTGATGATAAGTAAAAATAGAGTTACACTAAGTACCGATCCCTGCGGGACGCCATTCATAACTTTATAGCTGTCTGATAAAATTCCGTTTACTCTAATCTTGATTGAGCGCTCTTTTAAGAAATTGTAAATGAACTTGCTAATGTTGCCTTTAATCTTAGCTGACGTTATTACATTTACAACCCGTCTTCTCCACACCATCTCATAAGCTTTCTCTATGTCTAAGTTAAAACTAATATGTACATATTATTAGAAAAACTGTTGTATATGCTGTTTTCTAGTGAAGCATTGTTGACCGATTTTTTCAGAAGCCGCTTTGATATGGAGTAATCAGTTTTTCCAAATACCACCTCAATCTCTGATTCACTATTTTTCTAGAACCAAAATGCGGCATGTTAAAGCAATGGCCTGTAGCTGCTTATAAAAAATTTATCTTTCCCTGGTTTATGTATCATACAATGATAGCTCAGACCACATTTTAGGAAATACATTGTAAATGTAAATCAGATTGTATATATGCAACAGATACTTTATTGCAGATGAAGGCATCTTCTTGATGAATACATTGGGAATTCCATCAGGGCCGGCACAGGTGTTTTTAAGTTTGCGTATTGCTTCATGTAGTTCTCTGAGTGTGATAGGAGCATTTAAATGTTGAATATCATTATCTACTGTGCTTCCTTCTTCAAGATCGGGTTCAATTTTCTCAATTTCTTCTTTGTACTTGAAGTTTTTATCATAATTCTGATCACTTGAATTTGATGAAAATAATGTCCCAAAGCTGTTTGCAATATCACAAGGGTCATGGAAGTTGGTACCATAGGAAGTGTAGAGTGACGTAATGCTGGTACTTTAGTATTTTCCATATATGGCGTTGATTCTTTTCCACGCTTCTTTGCTGTTTGTATTGGAATTAATGGATGAAATAAATTCCCTCCAACATTTTCTTTTGGCCTCTTTTATTATTTTCCTTGCTTTTGCTCTGGCAGACTTGAAACGGATTTTGTTTTCATCAGTATTGTGCCTCTTATAGGTATTAAACAATTGCTTATATTTCTTTACTGCCTCCTCACAGTCATTTGACCACCACGGTAACTTCCTTTTGCCTATTTTGCCAGTAGTTTTCGGAATGGTTTCCTCGGCGGTGGTCATTACTATTTCTTCAAATCTATCTAAGTTTACATCTATTTGATTGAAGTCAGAATCATCATTACTGTTTAAATGATTAATTTTTTCTTCAATAATTCGCTGATATAAGCTCCAATTTGCCTTCGAAAAAATCCATCGGAGCGTATAAATAACCTCAGTTTCCGGTGTGTCCTTGAAGGTCACGGTGATAGGATAATGGTCGCTGTTGAATAAATCATCGAGAACATTCCATTGTAAATATCTTACTAGATTCGGCGTACATATACTTAGATCGATAGTGCTTACATTTCCTGTTGCCACGTTAAAGTATGTAGGCTTATTGTCTTCATTTAATAGAACAAGGTCTTCTTTCTCTGAAAAATCACTTACTATTTTCCCCCTAGAATCCGTTCTTTTTGAGCATTGTGCATTGTGACAATTAAAATCATCTACTAATATCAATGGTTTTTTAACTTGTTGAATTAAATTTTCAAGTTCACAGCTACGCAGTTGAAATGACCTTGGAATGTATATATTACACAGCACGATGTTCCTAGCTCCTATATTTATCGAGACAACAACCACTTCAAGATCACTTGTTATTTGCATTTCACTACTCACTATCGATTCACGGACATAAATTGCCACACCTCCACTAGCATTCACACATGACGATCTGTTTTTGTAGTAACACTTAAAATCTTTGATATGCTTACAATAGTTAGTTTTGAAATTGGATTCTTGTATACAGAAAATATCAAAGTTATTCTCATTTTGAAGTTTCTGGAAGAACTCTTATCGTGTCAGGAAGCCATTCACGTTCCATTGCAGAATTTAGATTTTCATTCTGCTTCTTCACTTGATAAACATTCGTTCTCCGAGGATGCTCTTGAGGAATCAGAAACTACTGGATCCTTCAACGTTTTCATGATTCTCGTGAAACGAGACTTCATACCTCTGTCCTCTAGCAATGGGTACATATCTCTTAGCAATGCAATCAACTTATCAGTTTCCCCTTAGTATAGTTAAGAGATATTTGTAGAGCATTACTAGTTCCGTACGTATTGGTTAGTTTCAGAGTTGTTTTCACGGTTGATCTTCTTTTTCTTCTTTTTTGCAGGTTTAGAAAACTCATGTGTTCTTTCTTCCGAACTATTCAGGGTTAGTTCACATGTTTTATTGCTAGATGTACTCGTAATCTGTGACAGTGTTCTTTTAGTTGTCTTTCCAGTCTCAATTGGGGGAAAGTCTTCATCAAAAGTAGAATTATCGTTGTGTTTGTTCTCAATGTTCACGTTTGTTGCTTGTACTAAATCTACATTGCTATTGGTTAATTTTTAATTTTTTAAGATATATTAATCCAATTCCTCTCTCCTTTATACTCAACTGATATAGAATCAGGTAATTTGTTTAGTGAGTCTTCCGGTATATACATTTGCCTACGAAAGCTTAAAATATGTGTGAATTCTTCTTTTCCGAAACCCGCTCGAAGGAATGACACTTGTGAACTTCGCGCTACGTTCAATTTATCAAGTTCTTCTTCAATTATAGCATTAGGGATCATTGGATATACATTTGAAAGAACTACTCGCCACTGCTTACTAACAAATGGTCGCATATTTTGATCACTGCCATCAATATTAATGGTTTTATATTTATCTGTTATTTCATTAACTAGTTCTTTACTGCTGAGAAAGATGCACACTCTGCTGTTCGATATCTTCGACGCGTATATTATGTTTCGTGGTGAAACAATAGTAGCTAAGGCTTCTACATACCTTTCTAGTGATGTGCTATAGTCCTTCCCATCAATTAACAATCCTTGTTCTTTGGCCGGATACATAGAATTCTGTACGATTTTGTTCCAGTTAGTGAGACCTGAGGCGGGTTGGCTCCTGCAGTCAGAGGCCTTCCCTTCAGCCGATGCGTCATGCCGATGCGAGGTCATTTCACGTCTTATCCCCCCGTAGGGGAGGAAAATGAAACAGTTTTATACTACTCTTGCAGTACTTGCTGTTCACTAAAATGTCCACTAGTAACACTCAAACTAAAGAAAATCACACGCTCTCCACGTACAACGGATACTGTCACTGCGTACAGCACGATGTTGACTCGACCGCTACCTGTGACAAACTCAGTCTGGAGGAGAGGTGTTGCATCTGGAAGGCATTTCAGAGAATGGGAAAATTGCCAGAAAATTATGAGGCATTTTCTTAGGGACAAGGAAAGTAAAGATTGTAGTAACCAATATTTAAATATTTTAATGTATAATTTAAGTTATACAGTTTTTTTATGAAAAATAACTTTTGCATCGACCTTTTCACGAATTTTTATAATCAACCAATTTTTGTCTTCTAAAGAAAAAAATCACAGACGAATACAATCTGAAACAAACCACATATCAGAATATTGAAAAGTAGTAAGGTGGAATAACTAAGCAAAGACACAAGTAGAATACAAATACATCTCCGTGTTTGTCAAATCTCGTGTCTTTTCCAAATTTATTTTTTCCCCAACTCTGATTTTTTGTGAACATTTTCATGAAAATACAATATCATTTTATAAACACTTTGGGTTTTCAGGAAAACTATCTAAAATTCAGAGCAGATTTCCATTTGTAATCATCCCCACACTCCTTTATCTTCCTTGGATGACTTGTAAAAGTATTAACACACTTCCATATATTATCATGAACCAGTATTTATTGAAAACATCCTGCAGATAAATCGAGTTTATACCCAAAATCTGATCAGATGAGTTTACCCGCGCGAGCGGCGTAACTGTAAGTTTCCCTGAAATGAAGAGTTCTGGCCGATCAGTAAACTCTTCTCCATTCTATCATCATATTGTTGATCTGGCATCACATCTAGAAAGCCTTCACTGAAAACGTTCTTTGTTTTCTTTAATGTGTGTGGAAGAAAGAATTAAGTCTAGCGAATCTAGGTGACGACAACAGTTAATTCCTTGGAAATAAACCACGACGACTTTCCCTGATAAGATTCCTTGAAATCAAGAACAGGATCCGATACCATAACCTTTCCCTTCCCAACTTCTACCTGAAGAAAATATCCAGCCACTTGCAGTCCCACCAGAGAGTATACTAATAGAGACGGCACTCAATGTTAATCCCAAGGCTCTTATTCAAATTTCTAATTTTCATGGAGGGGGGAAGCCGCCATCTGGGCCCCCGATTGAGCCAATAGCGTCGAAGGGCGTTCTACCAATGGAGGTGGCGCGTATTGACGACCGGGACATTTAAAATGAAGTTGTTTTCAAAATGGCGTCAAATGAATACATTATTTTTATGTAAAATACGCTAGGCAATTAAGAAGACTAAAATATTAGGATTTGGAATCCTAAATCACTGAATGGAATTATTGTCCAGGTAGTGCAAAATAAAAAGTTATTTTATAAACACAAATTTCTAAATTATGTAAATAGTCATACACAATATAAAAAACTGAATGGAATTATTGTCCAAATATAACTAGTGACATTATTTCTTTAATATTATCATTATTAAAATGACATTCAGCTATAACACCTGTCAAATTTCAGGCTATTATCAAATTACTACTAAGGTACAATACAATGAATATTATTGATAAGTTTCATAAATAAACAGGAAACTTGCATCTGCACAAACAGTCCACAAAATCTGTCTTTTTGCTTGCTTTCTTCAAAAAGCAATATTACACGATAAACTGCATTACAAGAAACATGTTTTACCTCCTACCTAGTACAAGTGATGAACAAGTAAAAAATTACATGATTCTACTTCAACTTCATTAATCTCAAAGCAGAGTTTTGGACTTGTAGGTTTCACTAATATTCCGATATCACAGGCTACATATTTGTCCAAAAGCATGGCTAGTTGCTCAATGGATCGTGGATGAAAATCCAAAGGTCGATAATATATCCAGAATTACTCAACATTTGATACAGGTATTAAACAGTTTTCAATTACTAAAAAAATATTTTCATGTCTTTCCCAATCATGTTATGTGACTAACGCACACAATTTCTGCAAAATAATATAACTAAATAAGCACTTATCATACTCAGGAGATTACACCAACAGACATCTCAGAACCATCAGAATATGTTTAGAAAATAGCTAATGCTTCCTGGTAAAATGCCAAACTGTTAACAAAGACTTATACATAGTTCACAAGACAGATAGTGGCCAAAAAAACCTGAGATTAAAATTTACTGCAACAGAAACACCAAATGATTATCACTCAAAAATACAATTTGTTATTTATTAAATTGAATCCCAAAAAACTTCAATTTGGTTACATGTCTACAAGCAAGTGGTCCTGCAGTTTGGATTTACTAAATTACATATAGTAACAGGAAGTGCTACAGAATAGCTCAGCCTTTCTCGAGTTAAGTTTTCTAATTTCCTTTGGAGTGGACCGGCTCTATGGTCTTCCCTCATCCTCTTGCCAGCTGGCATCTATCACCGCTCAAAATACATTTTTTTGCCATTTTCTCAACTCTTCGATTACCAAATAGTAGAACCGAAATATTATTTTAAGAGTATTAAAGAAGGCTAAAACCTTGTCTTAAATAGCAATTTCATTGAAAATTTGACAATTTAAAAAGGTTGCGTTACTGTAAATGCAAAATTGAAGCTCTTTCTCTGGAATCTATTTGAGTTTTCGAAAAACTTCATTTAAGTAATTTGAAGAACTTCCACTACAAATTCAATAATATATCCATTGAAATGTGCATATTACTGGCATGAGATATTGAAAGAAATAAAAACATTTGCGCAATTTTGGAAAACAAAAGAATAGCAAAATGAACATTACATTATATTATATTAAACAGTACCATTACCACTATTCGTTGAAATAGTTTAAAGAAAGAAATTGAAGCCACCTTTGAAAATGGTGTTTGAGCTATTCTGAAAATGAGTAATTTGAGCTCATTTGAATAAAAAAGTGTTGAGTTTTCAAGAAAATTTACTTGACATTATTTAAAGTGCATGTACTCATAAATATAATAATGTTCAGAAAAAAAGTGGAGCGTTTTGAGAAAATCTTCTTTTTGTCATTTTAAAATTCAAATAGTTCACCCATTGCACAAAACTACTAATATTTTTCAAAACAATCTTCACACCTTAAATGAAGAACTATTTATGCCATCAAATTTAATTCGAAGGAAAAGTCTCTAACTTCAATATTGTAATTGTAAGTTTGATGATAAAAACGCACACTTTTAAAATTTCTGAAAATTCAGAGTTAATCTTGAAAATTGGACCTTGCCACCTTTATAAAGTATTTTACTCTGTTCTTACAAGAAATTAAAACAAAAAATTTGGTGCCATTTTTGAGAAAATTCTGAATCATTTTACGGCTTCATATAAAGATTCCCCAAAACTAAGGAAGGTTTTTAAAAATTTCTAACCTTCTACTAGATACATATTGACAGGGTTTCTTCAATTGAAAAAAATTCTAGCATGGTTTAGGGCTATGTTTGTTCACATACTACAGACGTTTGCTTCCAGTTGGTTTTCGGCATCAAGATCCCACAAAACCGAGATTCTGACTACCACGTGTTGCAGGATTTTTTCTCTTCATTTCGCAACCGAGAACTCAGGAGAAATGTTGTCCACTACACGAGCAGATCCTGCAAATGAAATAGGATGTTTAATTAAATTAAAAACGAAAAAAGTTTTCTTATTACACCTTCTAGTTGCTAATAATAATAATAATAATAATAATAATATAAATAATAATAATAGAAACGTACACCTTTGTTGTGGTAAGCCTTCTATAAATGACCTGAGTGCCCTCTGAAACTCAGGACGCACATCAGCAAAAATTATGGCCGCATTGATGTGCTAGTCTGCCTGCTGCAGTGAACATTTCCAGCATGAAGTGCTCCATCATACATATCTCAACCTATGAGAATTTCCCAAGGGCTAGATGCCAAAGTCAGGTCCACCATTGCTAACCATTTCTACACCTGTAATAAAATTAGTAATGTATTATTGAGCTATTATAGTTATATCAAAATCACCTAATGTTAATATAGCTATTATAACTTATCAATTACATGATTATTAAATCAACCAGTCTCATGACTTCAATACATTGGATGTTCATAATAATTGTGTTTACAATATCCTCGCAAATAATTACATTATGTAAATTAATTTCATGTATTATTTAGTGACATAGTTAATTTACTACGTCACTAAATAGTACATGAAAAAATTGTTATAGAACCATGCTAAGCATTTCATATCGCTTACCTTTCAGGATCTCTTGGAAACTTAAAGAATTGCTGTTCACTCCTTCTATTTTGGTTGTATCGGCAATGGGTACAACAACGCCTAAATTGGGGCATTTCGAGAAACACAAACGCAGAAACACACAAACGCTAAAACACACAAAAGCTCTGGCAAAAACGTTCAGATGAAACCGTTTCGTTTACACACAAAGCATGTTAATGATTGCCGGTTCTGTCCTGTAGATTTCGCGCGCCGCGCCTTTGCGCCCTTCGACGCTATTGGCCCAGGAGCTTCACATAGCGAATTCGAATTGAATTCAAAATTTTGAATCAATTTGAAATTCAAATAATTCAAAGAAACAGGCCCCGGCCTATCTACTGGCAGAGGACTGAGTCCACTCAAGAGTCCCTTATAGATTTCAGACTATTCTAGTGGAAAATACTAAAACAAGCTGCTAACGCTATACGTAACGTCTTATGACCACTAAAAGCGGTTTTGTCGTAATAGAATACGTTCAATGACGAGAAACCTGAAAGCAATTTTAATTTTGGAACACTTGTTTCATTTTAATATATTTTGAATGTAATGCATATCAACGTATTTCCAGCATCTCAGATAGGTTTTATTCAAAATTATCTAATTTTCCAGCCCAGAACATTTTTCATATAGGCAAAACTTCGACCCTCTACAAACAAGAATTCGCTCCAGACTTTCCAAGGACAAATTACCCCACCCCAGAACATTTTTAGGCAAAACTTGAATAAAAGGCTTCAAATAACTAAAAAAGTTAATTCAATTCTGCACTAGTTGAAGGTAGTTGATCTAGTTGAAGGTCTGTCTGTTAAGAGAATCTTAGGGAGACACGCGTTAACCGTGAAAATCGGACCTCTGCCATCTCTATAAGTGTAAATTTAAAGAAAAATTTGGAGCAGTTTTTGAAATAATTTTGAAAATGTTAAAGTTGTAATTTTGAAAAGTTCACATACACCAGACAGACAGATGGCAATTTGAAAATCGGTAATAGACCCAAAACGTGTATTCCCGTTGAAATGTCGAAATCGATTTTCCGAAGCATTACATAACTATCTATACACTACTTATGATACATAACTATATATGTTATGTAACTAACTATATAATACATATGTTACTCCGAATATACGTACGTATACGAGAAAGTAAAAACAACAACTGCTTTTGAACATGGCTTTCTCTCCTGGATGTACGGTATATTGAAAGGTTTGTACACTTTGGATTCGGAATATTGTAAACATTTGGTAAAATAAAAACTTTGTTATTCTATTTGAGACTCCTTTCTTGGAACATTTCATATCAGCTTCGCATGCTACAATTGTTACTTTATTTTGTGTCAGCTCTTGGAGACCTTTGTCTACGTCAATTGACGTAGAAAAAACTCCTTGCCTGTTCCCTGTCGCATTCTCCTACTGTTAGACACTTTCCTTGAGCAATTTCCGTGGTATTTTGGCGATTCTCCAAGGGCTCCCTCGACGGAAAGTCGCCTAAGTCCACCTCACTCCGAAGCAAAGCGCATTCATCAAACATTCGATTTATATTCTTCCTGCACAAATGCAGACCCGATGTTTTATATGTGTCAAGACTTGTACATTTATATTATAGTGAACTGTAGGATATATAATTATAATTGAAAATACTTAGTAAAAGGACTCGAGCATCATATGATTCCTGGACTTAAGTTTAAATACATTCAGTAATCTTTGCTCTTAAAATACTGAGTCTTCGAACTTTTCGTAACTGTGCAACTCAAAACTTTTCTGTGAAAATTAGCTTAAAATTCCTTATTTCAGGAACGCTCGAACGACGTTTTCTCAACCGGTCCCAATATTTTTCAAACCTTTAAATTAGAACTGCAACATACATCAATAATGCTATTTTAATTTATTTAAACACACAAATGTAATTTTTTAAAATATTTCTCATGTCGTTAATATGTACATTTTTATACATCATCACGTTATACTATTGCTTCAAATACCTCTGATAATGTTTTCGAAACATGAGAGTTTTGGATGAAATGAGTTTCAAATTGTGCATTTTCAGAAAGATTTAAATGAAATTTTATTAATAACGCCTCAAAATTTTCACCAAAAATTACATAGAACAGGCTTAATTCTCTTTAATTTTCAAGTCATATTTCAATCTACTATAAGGGGACCGAAAACTCGAGAAAATATGAAAAACAGTTTAAGGCACCGATAGATAGCAGCTGGGAAGAGGGTGGGGCAGAACCGAAAAGGCAGCCTAGACTAACATTAGGAAACAAACTCCATCTGAAATAGTATTATAAAATGTCTGAAAATCAGAAAACCAGCAGTTTTTGACCTTATAAATAATAAAACGTTAAAAAATTGATTTGAACACTGCAAAACTTATAGCACTTCTATACAACCTTAGACTAAAAATACTTTCCAACCTAAAGTGGTCCATATATTACCTTTTGTTAACCTGAAAAAACAACAAACGATACCATCCTGAAAGATATAGAACTATGTTTATTGTCAGTTATAGGACGAGTCTTTTGAAAAAGCCATAGAATCAAGATTATTTAAATATCTCCACAAATTAAAGCCATTCCAGACGAACAATTTGGATTTAGAAGAATCATTCCACCACTCATCCCCATGATGGCCATAGTTTTCATGAGAAAGTATATCATTAGGCTACACCTTTGATAGTCAGGTACTTGACAGAGTTTGGTACACCGGATTAATACAAATTAATATATCTAAGGCGTACATCAACAAGTCTATTAAAATAATTGAAAGCTAACAGATAATTCTGTAAAATAAACTGTTTTATCAAATCCGAAGTTAATAAATGCAGGAGTACTACAGAGCTCAGTCCTTCCACCTATATTGTTTAATATACACATGCATGATGTGCCAAACTTCAGCGATACCAAAACAACACTATATGCTGATGTCACTGCTCTATTTACTTCGCATAGTGATATAAATATTGCTTGTACTAATATACAAAACAGTTTGTATGAATTTTAAAACAGGATTCGACAATGGCGAATTATCAAGACTGACAACGTAAGCTAAAATATTTACTACGTCGATATCAACATCCCTATCCTATTAAAATTCAATGGCTGTAATGTGTCAGACAAAAAGTAGTATTGCAGATATCTTGATGTTCTCTTAAATTAAAAAGAAATAAACCAACCAGTACGAGAAAGCCTGTGTAATTCTTGTAGCCCTAATTAGTTTAGCATTGCACAAAATAGCAACTCCACAGCCCTGCCTACACTCGTACTAATAAACTAGCAAAAGGAGAGCCTATCGCGTGCGCAAAGTATAGCTTTGAAGTGAAACTTTTATTATAGTTTAAATGAATACTATACATTGATTTATAACATATTAATCATAATTAAATGCCCTGGAAACGTCACGTTACTTCCGCTAACATACAAATAATATTTGGTTGAGCATTCTATCAAAGGAAAGCTAAACAAAAATACAACACAGAAAAATAAATCGACCGGGCTTCAATGAGAGGTAATCATTAGTACATGAAAACTCCTGGAAGGAAACTATCGTATTTGGACATTAATTTGCCGTTGAAATTTAGAAGTAAGACATAAAATTGAATTAGATACAAAAACCTAGATCCGGGAGGATATACGCATGCATATTTGTGAATGCTACCCGTTTATAATATCTTACGTACTTATATCTTACGTACTGAAACGCACTCGTTTCTGTCAATTATTTCTGCAACCGTTTCGAATTTATCATTTTTTGGGGCGCCAGGAAAGGGTTGCAATTTTAAATTTCCGCAACACATCTAAAGGGAAATAATTATCCTACTAGCTCTGCCGAAGGTTCTACGAAAATAATCGTCGTTAATTTACTTTCTTCCTCAGCAAACGATCATTCGATCCGCTTCCATACGGAAGACGCGGAGAATTCCGAAATTTGTTCCTGGAAAGAAATTTATTAAACTGTGGATTGCACAAGATGCTAAAGAAATGATGCGATCGCTTTTCTTTTTCAGAATGAGAAATGTTATGTTTATTTCTCGATTAATTCTTTTAACATGAAATGTCACCTGGTCATTACCGATCGCAAAAATTCGTCTATAGCTCTATTATTTTACTATTTTAGATATCTATGCGCTTTGGGCGATGAGGCCAGGAAGAATCCATCGTTCCGACCACCTTCTCTTGTATCTTGTTCTCTCAACTTCGCTGCCGGGTCGATGTCCACCTCAACTTATTATTAATGGTTTCACTTACTTCCCCTATTCTTTGACACGGATGGGCAAACTAACTCCAAGACTCGCGTTTTACTTCATATACACGACTACAAAACGTCTATTTTTCTAATTAATTCTCCAACTTTTAACGCGCGATAAAATATAGCGTTCATCCCCAAACTACAAAATATCGAGCCTCTCTTCCTGCTCTCACGTCCGTATTTTCTTCAAGTCCGACGGCGCACTGGTGCCAGAATTATCCAAAGTCCCAAATAGAATTACGCCCACAAAATATTTATAAGTCCTCACTGCTCAATCTATTTTCCGCAAAATCTACCAAGTCCCATGATCTATCATTTACTATAACCTCTGCGGTGTACAATGTCTACGGTAATAATGGTCTAAAGCTCTCCATCTCTTAATATTACAAAATGTTCAACCCTCGATAACTTTCTATACATTCTGTCTCCCTGCTCTTATTTGCAAACAACCCTTGAATTTCCTTCTACGTCATACCCAATTACCAGTTTACCACCAATCCCGCATGCTCCCAATCGCCAATCTTCATTCGTTACTTATTGCTATGTTTATTTACTTCCGCTTCCTGGGTTGTTATGGAATGCTCCCATGCATGCCTATGCCTCAACATTTACACTTTTACGATGAATTTAATAAATTTCCAATTTCCATCAAATATTGTGTGACACCTGATATGTCACAGCAATTTAATTCTAAGTGCATGTCACAGTTCTTCTTCTTCCTTCTCTTTCTTCTTTCTTCTTCTTTCTTCGCATTAGCAAAGCGAAATATTGGTTGTTGAATTCGTGCAGTTGGGCATTGAACGAACGGTGGCCTGAAGATGGACTAGCCGGGCAACTGTACTATGTTTAACCTTCTTTTATTAAGAACTAGTGAAGGCACAGTTATTTATGCAACAAGGGCATTTGGTGTTTTAATTATCTCGGCGGAAGGCTTTGCCTCGAGATCATTAGAACGTGTTAACGCCCGTGGTACATACACGACTTAATTTTTTACCTAATTTTATTGATTTAAATTTACTTATTTACTAATTAACTAGATGTTAAATTGACTCGGTTTGTCTTTTCATATTTCCTTCCATAATTTCTTTCATAATTACCTCCATAAGAAAACATGTAGCATCATTCAACTGTTTTCATATTTCCCTCGTCCAGGTAACTTATGGAGTGTATCTCGATCTCCGTATCGAAGGCAATGACAAGCTATAACGTATCAGTAAAAAATAAACACTTTTTAACATGAAAATCTCCGCCAAAGGCGCCACTCTAAGCTCGTACATAGTTCTTTGCAAATATCATAAGTTGTGACGTAGTATTGTCGAGAATTTGAGCAGAATATTTTAGACCTTAGCTAAAATTTATATACATTACTAAACTTTCCCTACTATACACTTTTTTTAAATTAAACGACCTTATGCATGTGACAGCTGAAATATGATAATAGTTCAAGAAATAGTTCAGAATTCCCTTTATTTGACAGGAGAGAGAAACTATATATGCGAACAGGGCAAAGACGGTATGGGCTGCCTTTGAATACCAGTAACATCTGTCGTTATTAGTGCAAATAAAGTGGAGAAGTGGAATTTGTACGTCTCCGTCGTGTGAACTTGAGGTATGTTTGTTTTGAAGTCACCAAGGTAAGTATCAGCGAGCAAATTTTCGAAAGGATGCACGAAGGTCAAGGGCCTGTATTCACAACTCGTTTACGCCATTTGTTCATTAGGAAGTTATATTTTTAAATAGGTAATATATTAACATCATTCATATTTATATCAAATGAAGACAACATTAAATGCTGAAAATTATTTGAACACATTAGTTCAAAATTCAACTCAAAATTATTTAAAATTCGCCCAAATTTGTAAATCATGTTATTTATATTTTTCTTGTAGGTTTTAATCGAATAGGAGTAGTTTGGCTAAGAGAGGGGTGTACAGTTTTAATTTTATTCCCAAATACAATGACAAATACTTATTCTAAATACACACGCAGTTTTTCCCAGTTTGAAAATACTATTATTTGCTGGTCCATTATGTGGGAGTCCCTTGGTACAGATTCTTTTCCGCATGTCAAAGGAAGTTTTTTCTACTCTTCTTCTTTTCCACCTCTCCTATTCCCATTGCCCCTTCTCTGACGTGAGTTACAGGTAAGAGGGCTGAGAGCTGTTGAGGAGGCAGTGTTCAGCAGATCTATACCAGCGTTTGTGACCAGTGACGGAATCATCAGTTGTCGCTTGTTTCACGGGAAAATGACATTGCGTAAGCCTTGGAGAACAAAGGTTGATTCCTCATTAGTTAATTTTTACTATTATATATATTAGTTAAGGCGCGAAGATTTTAAAATAAGTAGAATTCTAGATTCATATTATAAAAATAAAATTAATGTTTTTACTTTGTCGTATTGCCGTAATGTCTAAAAAACAAACGACGTGTGTATATTGCTGCTTACTATTTCTGTATTAATAATGCAATTTTACTGATCATTGATTATTTCATTATCAATAAAATTAGTGCATTCATTAATACCTTACAATTTAGTAGATCCATTTTTTTCAATCTTCTGTTGTGCTTTCGTGTTCGTAAACTTGTACAAATTATTACAATATTTATAATATATTACAATAATATTTATTATATATTAAATATTATTTTATATTATTAAATAAATTAAATAAGTATTTACGTAATATTATATTACAATATTACAATATTTACAATTATTGCAATATATTACAAACTTGTATTAGGTTGTTTCAAACTGAAACATTGGTTTAACTTTTATTTAGGTGCTTTACATAATTATTTCTTAAAGCTTGACTTGTCGATTATCATTATTCTCGAAAAGAAAGAAGATCATAATGTAGTAATGTGCTTTCTCATATGATGCAAGTTTTCTTTTCTCACAAATCAATTTACAAACTGATCCAACATTAATAGCGATTAGACACACTGGCCAACGCCATCTGCATGCTGTGTGTGTGTGTGTGTGTGTGTGTGTGTGTGTGTGCGTAAGTGTAGGTAGGTGTGTAGGTGGTGTGTGTGGTCCGTCTGTCTGTCTGCCTGTTTTCTCTCTCTCTCTCTCTCTTCACACACACACACACACACACACACACACACACACACACACCTTTATGTATAATTTCAAACATTAAAATCAAGTTGTTTGTCTTGGAATATTCATGATCATATTTTTCAAACCAAGTGAAGAGTGCAAGAATTTTTGCACTACTGGGGTAGTGACTTAAATAAATGTTTTAATTTTTTCTGGTTTTACGTTTATAATAGTTGTTTAGTTTAATGTCGAGAACATTTTCACTTATATATGAATTATATTTCACTTATATGAAAATTATTGATATGAAAGTATGAATACATCTTTTGTGATTTTCTACGATGTGAATTTTCTAAACATTCACTGTAAAATCATGTAATTTACACATATAAACATAGTATCAACATACAGGGATGAATAGAACATGTTATCAGAAATAATTAATAAATATAAACACAGTAACATTATCTCAAAGTCTAAGAACTCCTCTCATACTTAAAATGAACCCAGTTTGAAATGATCTTGTAAGTATACCTAGAATTAGAAGTAAAACTTCCGGTCAATTCCTGGAAAATTTATTTCTTTAATTTTTTTGACAGCAATTCATACGGCGGATTCTAAAACAGTCTAAAATCATAGAGTAATAAGGCCACGAGAGCGACAGATGTAAGAGAAAGAGATAAGAGACATAAATGTGATCGCTGAAGCAGGCATTCCAGATACTCTATTCTAAAACAGTCACTACATTTAAATGTCTGGATAATGATAGAAAATACCTTTTTTTCTTTGGGGGAGAGCCGCTCGCTACCATTCCCTTTTTGTGTCCCGAGTTTACAGACGCGAGAACCAAGGACGGACATGAGTTTCGTTTCATTATAAAATCGAGGTTCATGGCCACAGAGAACTTTAAACAACCCGTCATTCAGACGGGGGTTCTTAAAAAATGTACTATTTATTTTGATGACAAACAAAATTTTGATGATTGATATTGCTGTTTTAAAAAAATACATGGGTACTGCAACAGTATTTTGGGGTTAAGAGTTTGATTTTGTATTTTCGAATTTAGGAGTAAGGAGTAACATTCGTTTTAGGTATTTTAGGGGAAAAAAACATTCCCGCCATAATGTACAATTTTTTCAAATAAAACTGAGTTTATCGGGGCAGCTCAAGAGCGATTTTAAATCAAACGGACGTTCTTTGCTTTACAGAACTTTGGGTTATCTCCTAATGAACTTAGCATTTTCCAAATTCCAAACTTTTACCTCGTTGGCTTTTTTTTTGCAGAGGGGAAGAATCCCATAAAAGGCCCCAAGTATGGGGGTTCCTGTATTTACGTTAGAAATAATATTGATTCTTTTCCCCTTGGCGGAATTAAATGTGTACCCATTGAAAATTTTTTTCGAAATTTCTGTTGTGCATCTTACTTCACTACAAGTGATAATACTTTTTGCATTTACAGACCTCCAAAAAGAGAACTGCAGATTATATTTCGGTCTTAGAAACCCGGGAGATAACACTTAACAACGTCAGCAATCGCTCTTGAATCCATTGTTGTTGCGGAGATTTTAACATTGATTTTCGGGTGGGAATCTTGCGAGAAAAAAAAGCCAAATTTTAAATTTAAATTTCCCTTTCCAATTTAGACATTACAAACGTCCCAAAAGGATCAAAACTTTTCTGATGAAGGCAAGATCAAATTATAAAACAAAATCAATTATTATAAGTTGAAAAAAAAAGATTTAGGATACAGTGACCACGATGCACAAATTCCTACCATTATAAGAAATGATCAACGACACAATAAATAATACACGTATGACTAGATTGTTTATTTGTAAAATTAAATTTTTCATTGATTCTTGATGCAGGATTTAAGGGAAAGGGTTTATAATACTGCTGATACAAACGACAAATATAATTATTTTTTTAAATTTCTTTCATTTCTTTTTAACACTTGTTTTCCCCTCTTAAAAAATGAAAATTAAATATTTCAGGGAAAAAGCAATTTTTGGATAACACAAGGGGATTAGGACATCTTGAAAAAACAAGCGAATTCTTTTTTCATTTCTAAACGTCATAACGTATCTCAAGATTTTTTTTATCTATTTTAAAAAAAATACAAAACATTGTTACGAAAAGTTCTAAGGCAGGCTAAAATCATAAAAAACGATTGGGGATATTTTGAATTCAAATAATAAAACAAAAGCAATGTGGAATATAATAAAAATACTACCAAACCCAACTAAAAAAACCTGAGAGAATGTTTTTTTAAAATAAAAAATAAATGTGAACGATCCGGCAACAGTGGTTATCTTTTTAACCAATACTTTTCGAGAATTGCTCATCTCACTAAGGGTCTTCAGGCAAAAAATTAAAAAAAACAGACAGTTCACCCAAAATTGTAGACACAATGTTTTTTCCCGGGAAACTTCTTCCTATGAAATTCTCAAAATAATCGGTAAACTAAAAAAAAAATATTCGTCCGGTTTAGATGAATTTTTGATTCTTTTTTAAAGACTTGGGGTATGCCATTATACACCCGTTAACTCACATATTTAATGCATCTTATGCACTGGGAAAGTTTCCAGATATTTTTAAACAGCTAAAATTTTGCTTTTCAAAAAAAGGGAACAAAAATGAAATTCAAAATTATCGGCCCATTTCTCTTCTATCAGTCTTTTCAAAAATATTAGAGAGACTTTTTTATACGAATGGAAACCTTTTTACTAAACACCAAAGCGCTTTCAGATTGCCAACATGGGTTTCGGAAATCAAAATCAACCCCCAAAAAGCTATATTTTCTTTTCTTAAAGATGTCGCCCCATCTTGGGTCAAAACGAGGTACCTATTGGATTATTTTTTAAATTCCCCCAAAACTTTTTACGTCATTGATCATGACATTTTACTTTCCAAATTACCCTTCATATGGGAAATTTGTGGTATTGCTCTGATTGGTTATGTTCGTAATTTTTAAAAAACGATCTCAGAGAGTTGGGAAAAACCTTACTGGAATGATGGAACATTACGTACGCAACCTTTTCCCACCCCCTTTTCCCGTTGCGGGAGTTCCTCAAGGATCGATTTTTTAAACCCTATTCTGTTCCTACGTTACGTAAACGGGGCCCTCGACGATTCGAAACGGAAGAACGGTTTTTCTTTGCGGATGATACGAAATCCTTTGCAATAAAGAAAAAGTAAATAGTACAATATCAGATGTTTCAAATTGGTTCCGAAATAACAAAATTTAAAAGTGAAAAGAAAAGAAAAAAAGGTTTTAATGCAGTTTTCCATTTAAAATAAAAATTTGTCCCCATTACAATTTTTAAGGTACCATTATTCGTTAAAAGGGAACAAAATTTGTGGTCTCTAATTCAGGCCCAAAACCAAATGGAACGTCCATTTAAAAAAAATTGAAACAAAAAATTTAAATTCATTGTGTTTCGCGTTCAGAATTCTTAAATTCAGTCAGGCTTCATACTGCTCCCTTGTGTATATTTTGCGAATGTTCATTCCCCCCTGAGATATGGCATAATATTCCCGGGAAATACATCTTTTAGCTCCCAGACTTTTAGATTAACAAAACGAATTGTACGAATAATAACCAAATCCCACCCACGTGGTTCATGTGTTTTTTCATTAATCTAGGGAAATTTTACCATTACCGTGTCTTCTTATTTACGAATCAGTGGTTTTTTTAAAAATGACTTTTCGGGGCGGGGAAAATATTTTCAGAAAATTGGGAAATCTATTACTATAACACTGACGTAGAAATCATATTTTATCAGGTGAAGTATCAAAGCTCATTACAAAAATTCCCTACAATACATGCACATTTTTTTACAACACTTTGCCAGATGACATTAAACGATTAAATTTAATAGAAAAGTTTAAATCCCAAGTGAAATCGTTTCTGCTCATAACTGTTTCTATACAATTAGAGACTATACTGAGCATCACAAGAAAAGTAACATTAATTTTAACAATGATATAATGCTTATTTACCATTTGAACTGTGTAAATGAGTATAAACAACCTGTAACAACCTATTGTACTACAGCTTCCGGTCAATGACCCCATCTCGATCAGGTTTTTCGTCCAGTTTCCTGATCCATTGAGCAAATGCTGAGATGGCTCTTGTTTTGCTTCTGGACATAAATGTAACTTCATTTCCTGTCAATGTCTTCTAGAATTCAGTGGGATTTAAAATATCGTTTCCATGTTGTCGTGGCAGGAAGTAATAAGAGCCAAAATTGATTGCTTATTTATCTTGAAAATAGATTTTATTACATGGGAGTTTTTTTGATTTTTTTCTCCTTTCAAAATTTAAATTTTATTGCTTATTTATCTTGAAAATAGATTTTATTACATGGGAGTTTTTTTGTTTTTTTTGTGCCTTTAAAAATTCAAAATTTATTGCTTATTTTTTTTTGAAAATAGATTTTACTACACGGAGTTTTGTTTTTCTCCCTTCAAAATTCAAAATTTAAGTAGTATATGACTTGGTGTAGGATCACAGAATTTGAAAATGTGCACACAATCATTTTTTCCCATAGCACGTCATACGCAGTTTTAACTTTTTTTGACGTAAAAAATAAATAAATAAATAAATAAATAAATAAAGATCAAACTCAACACATTGTTTATATTGTAACTCCGACGGTTGGTCGCACCTACCTGTTGCCGGCTAGCTCAGGAGGCGAGTAGAGCCTGAAATTTAGATGGTGGACGGACGTGGCTACGTGATGGAGGTCAATTGAAAGAAAATTTCAAAAATAAAAATAAAATAAAAATAAATAAATAAAATAAAAATAAAATTTAATGAGAAATTTTAAAAATAGAAAATTAGTAGAAATAATTTGTTATAATTATCTGAGCTCAATTTCAAACCCTTGCTTTTTATCGTGCAGTCTTAAAGCTAAATTAAATCTTAATTATTGATTGGAACGAATAAAGGAAAATTAAACAGACGCTTACAAAATTACAAGAAAAGGGCCAATACGGGCCGGCATCTTCTGAATATCGAATATAGTCCAGGTAAGCCTGAAGGGCGTGATAAATGTTCGTTTTGTTCGTCGGAGCTCGACGAATAACTAAAATCACTTTGTGCGGTAGAGGAACTCGCTGGGGTGAACGGCCTCCAAACAAGCAAAACAGCTGGGCTCCTTTTCTTCTGGACAGTACGCCCCTTGGATGACGGAAAAGGTTTCTTCGTAGCCTTCTATGACGTCTGCGGCAACGGTGACGACTTTATCGGTGACGACAGTTTATGAGTCCGAGCGTGAGAATAAAACACGATACTCGTCGGGAGAATTATCACCGACCACTAATTATCGTAGTCACGTAACTTGCGACACTTGGCGCGGGCGAGCAGAGATAAAAAGAATGACAAAATTGAATAAAGTTCCTTTTCATCTACCTAACACTCGGTGTGTTAATATGACCTCTGCACGACCCTAGCGCCCGCGCTTCTGATCTGTGCGACCCTAGCGCCCTGCGCATCTCCTTCTCCCCCGTGCTTCACGGCGCCCACACACTTCTCCCCCCCCAATTTCTACAAATGTTCTAGAACTTTCTGCTGAATTTTTAGAAGCAGCTGCACGGAACTAATTGACCCTTTCACTGTTCACGGGAGGCGCACCCGGTTGTAACACGCACACTGCGGAGAAATTATTACGAAATAAATGTGTTTTATTTCCGAATCTGATATTGGTTACGTCACAACATATGTATATAAACAATTTTCTCACATTCAGGAAGTTCTAAAGTAGATCTCAAATGTAAGAAATGCCGTTTTATTGTTCGTTATCGCTAATGAAATAATTAGATACAATAGTTACCCCTGTTGCGTTTAGAATGCTTTCTTATCTTATCGAGTCTGTACACAACAAAATATTTTTTTCATTTAATCGAACAGAAACGGTAAATTTATAGCGGCATTTGGCCTTTTAAACACTTTCTCAAATGGTAAATTGCCAACACTACTTTAACATGGAATTTCAATGAACGCTCAAAACGCTCTTTGGGAGGGTGTATGAATAAAATTTAAAGAAGATAATCTACAAAATTTATTTTCTTCATTGAAAAGAAGTATGCTCACCTGTTTCAAAAGTTTGCTCCTCTTATTGATTTTTGTTTAGAAAATAATTCAAGATCAAGCAGAAAAAATATATAATAATAATAATAATAATAATATTTTTGTTATGGTATACTATTTTTTCTCAACCCTAAACTTAAAGTATTAAAATAATGATAATATTTTTAAATTTTATTCTCATAATATTATTACAATATTACATTGATGTAACTGGGCCTCGTTTTTAATGCATCAGATCCCTGGTCTCGTGCTGATTTTGTCCTAACTTTATTGTGTATGTGCAGCCTCGGCAGCCGGGACCACTCGCCCTGAGCCAGGATGTTGGAATGGGCAGGATCCCTGTGGCAGGCGGCGGGCGCCGTCCCTGGCGGCCAATGGGCGCTACTCTTCTCCATCGTCGCAGTGCTGCTCTACGTGGCAGGCACTTGGACCCACGGCTACTTCCAGAGCCGGGGCCTGCCTTTTCCAGCCCGCTGCCTTCCTGGGCAACATGGCGCCTCTCACCTTTGGCATACTCTCCTTCAACGACTTCTCGGAAAAGATGTATTATCAATTCCAGAACCATTCCGTGTTCGGTATTTTCCAGTTCATGACTCCAGTCCTTTTTGTCCGTGATCCCGAGGTCATCAAGAAACTCACGGTGAAAGATTTCGACCATTTGTCGACCACCAAACCCTTCTAACTGAGAAACTGGATCCTCTCATGGCCAAGAACTTGTTTGCTCAGAGTAGATGACAACAATCATTGGGGGAACTGATTGACTAATAATTTGTCCGTACGTACTGTGAACAATTAATGAGGAATGTTTCAGGACAAGAATGGCGAGATATGCGTGCTACACTCAGTCCAGCCTTCACTACAAGCAAGATGCGAACTATCTTCAAGCTGGTGGATCAGTGTGGATGCCAGACTGTTGAATTTTTGAAAGAAGAAATTTGTGAATCCCCATGTAAGTGTTTAGGTTGTTGTAATTAGCTTCCAAAGATGCTCCAAGATGGATAATTACCATGTCTGCATTCTGAGTGACATTACATTTTATGAAATGTATTCTAAATTTTCAAAATTTTTGGATGAGCTAGAACTTTCATATGTGAATTTTTTGGACTAGGACCTCAGTTCCTATGATCTACATACCGACTGCAGCGAGCTCGACTTCCAATGGCGGCTTCTATGGTACCTCCTACATTTACCATTTCCATCACCTAAGGTGGCTTTTATATGCAGTGTGTTCTTGTTCCTTTCAAGCAACGTTTGCGAGTCCCTATCAGCCAGGTGCGGTATAAGCGTTATAGAGGGTCATATGGCGGCATCCGCGCTAAAGGTCGACTGTGTTGTCGACGGAGAATGGTGCTGTCCAATTTCACTAGGAACGTGGCACAAACTAAATCTCCTGCGTCACCCGAATATGACAGGATATAGAATTACTTTAGAATAGTGAGATACATGTGAGGTTGGCAGCTTTCACTTCGCCACACCACAAGAGTAAACGTTCAAAGATAACGCGTTCGGGTCCACGCCCAAGTGGGATTCGAACATGCAGCCCGTTTGTCCGAGATCGCTATCGCGCTGCCATTCAGCGATCTCGTCCATCCCTAGTCTTTCGTGTGTGTCAAGCGTTCTGTTCATAGGCATGCGCATCGGGAGCCTGGCAGGCGTCCCCCTTGACAATGCCCCATGGTCTTGCGTAATGTAACATTTTATTTCCTTAAATCTGTTTAATCTTTAATTTTTGTTTTTTAACCTTCCAATTTGGAATTTGTTATACGACATTTACTGAAGAAGTTCTTGAAGCCTTGTGGCTACTGTGTGAATAGTTTAACGTAAGTCAACAGTATAAATATAAAATGTATCATTAGACTTACAATTTAATTATCTATGTAGTGTTTTATTCATCTTATTACTAATAAAATATGTCATATGTATATAAAAAGTTCAAAGGAAAAGGGAACCCAAAACTTTAGTTACTCCTCTGGTTTTACAGGCGTATGATTCTGATTATTCCAAATTAGAAGAGCTCGAAAATGTGTGTGTGTGTGTGTGTGTACATCGAGTTCCACCCCATTGAGAAAAATAGTGTGGTTCAAGGACTGAATATATCTTTGCGAGAAATCGAGGTTATGTGATACGCCCCGTCTGATGTTGTCAGTGAAGGTGTACGAGGCAGACATGAAGGACTTCTTCACGCGGTTCACCAATGACGTGATCGCCACGAGCGCCTTCGGCATCCAGTGCGACTCGCTGCGCGACCGCCACAACGCCTTCTACGTGATGGGGCGCGACCTCACCAACACCAAGGGGCTGCGCACGCTGCTCTTCCTGGGCTACCTCCTCAGCCCGAAGCTCATGGAGGTGGGTTGCCATTCATTGGAGAGCATGCTCATTTATAAAATATGAGGTCCCGGAACGTGCTACAAATTAATCGTTAATTTAATAGAAATAGTTACATATTTATAATATAATTTAATAATTATTCCAGAGGTACCGGAACGCCATTCCGACGCGTTCCGCCAGAAATCTATATCTATCTATCTATCTATCTATCTATCTATCTATCTATCTATCTATCTATCTATCTATATATATATATATATATATATATATATATATATATAGTGGGGTTACAACAAAATCAAGAGCACATAACCTTTTTGGGTGAAAAAGGATCGTAGGTGCCAACTTTCATGTACATTTGTCACACTTTGTCGGAGTTAACCGCTCTTACATTTTCCAACATATATATATATATATATATATATATTGTGACGTACCGTAGGCCTGCTTGTTCTCAGTAAATTTATTTGTAAGGGACAGGTGTTCTTTCGTGTGGATGGTCTTGGGGTTATTAATCTAACACCACTGTTGCGTGTACAAAATTAACTGAACTATTTATTATATTCTATACGAATCACTAATGATACAATATCTATGGTGGTCTCTACCTTTTCTTTTACATAACCCAGAATCACTGTTAGTCTTCGATCTTATCGATCGAAGAAATATTTACCGTTACTTCTTCCCATACGAGCGTCGGCCTTCGGGGACTTCGGGTTGCCTCGCGCTCCTTCGCTGCCTGCCGGGTCGTTTCACTTGGACCAGCCGAGGGGAGGCGCTGCGCTTCCGAAGTACGTTCTCCTTTCCAATTCTCGATCCACTGACGTCTTTGATTTGTGTTACTCCAAATAGCAGCTATCACTTTGGAATATGTCCGATCGACTATTGATTGTTATCACGCACAAATTGTCCGTCAATTAATCTTTCTGCACTCGTTCGTTCGCGATACTAGTTTGCTTTTCGATCGCGGAGCAGCCCCAGATACGTCCTTCTCGCCGGCGGCCAGCCAGACACTGACTCCTCGCGGCCTCGTTCCACGGTCGGCCAACCGACGACACCTCGCCGCCCGTAACGTTTTCTTGCTAGCGAGTGCCTTTTGCAAACGTTCTGCCGTGTTTTGCTTGATGCCTCGCGTTTCTTTGGGTGGAAACTGGTGCGTTTCATTACCCTCCCTTTTTGTGGATTTTCTCGGAAAATTCAATGACTTAATGGTCATTCTGTCATTGCCTCTCTTGTTGGGCAAGGTCTTAAATTGTAAAAATTATAATGTCCACACTTCTCTGTTGTCGTTGACTAGTTTAGCCACGTTTGGGTTTGTTACCTGTTCAATGATGTACATGGCCCTCTATAATGGAAAAACTTTGCGTATAACCTTAGTTTAGGGTTGAAACTTTGGGATCACGCACAATATTGTCTGCTCCTCGTGACATTCATATGTTTTCTTTGACTTTGCCTTCCTGCAAGGCTTCCAGTACTTCTATCTGGTCAACCTGTTGTTTCAGTCTTCTTCTATCCCCTCCTCCGATAACACGCCCTACATATTCTTCAATTCCTCTCCCATTCCCATATCCATCTCGATTCTCTGGCTTCCTAGTTCTACCACTCTGTGGTCAAGATCAATAATCGCGCGTCGTTCGGATAAAAATCGTCCCTATAATCATCGGATACAACAACTTTACTACTAGAGCTACCACTCGTACTTGATCGCCAATTCAGCATTAAACATTATTTGTTTCGTGATAGGGCTTGACTTCTTCTGAGTGGCTCATCACGTACGCCCTATTCCTAGGCAAGCACATTACTGCTTTCCTTTCGCAATCAACTCATTATAAAATTCCTCTGATATAACTGTTGTAGTACATCAGTATCAACCAGTGCTTCCGTTACCACCCTTCGCATTCTACTTTGATCGTGGACATTTCTCATGCGAACTTCCGAACTTTTTTCTGCCAGGTTGTGATTCATAGGACACCGACTGAATCGTATTGATAGGGACACATTCAGCTCTTCCCTTGTGTCCGTCATGGGTCGCCTGTATCACGGACTCTATCTGTTTAAAGATGTTCCTGTCCTCCACTTGACCAGGCCGTGTTGATTGATTGGCGCCACTCGGTTCGTTCCTCTCTCTTCTTCTCGACGGTTTGGGTCTTCACCCCAATCCGGTCTTTGGTTACTGGTTCCGATTGCCATGGCTTCCTGTCTCGTGTCGCGACCACTGGTTGCCTGCCCCACCATTCCTTGTCTATTGACTGGTTCCGTTCTAACGCTTTACGTTTCCTTCCTCTATTCTTCGGGCATTGCAAATGTTGATGCATATCCTCCTAAGGCGTTCATAAAGCTCTCTAAATTGGTATGGTTCGAACTTCTCAAATGATTTTGATCGACAGGGAAACTGACGTGTCAATAAACACATATTTTCTTGATCATTCATTGGAGGACGTAATGTCCTACAATCTCCAACACGTTGCGTCGCATATTCCCCAGAGTTCCATCGACTGAGTCATAACCATTCATTAGATTTAACTTCATTCATTTGAATCTCATCGTTCCAATACGCTCATAGAACCGGTCTTGAAATTCCTTCAGCTCCGGAAATACATCAAATGCCAGCCCACGTCCGGCGTTCCTCCAACATCAAATACAAAACTGGACCTGCATCTTTCCGATGTGTTGATCACGGCTAGGTGTCGTTCCGCTGCCCGCATGAATGCGCATGGGTTTTCTGACCATCTCGAAAACTTCAATGATTTTGGAGGCGTAAAGTGGTATTCCGCCCGCAATGATCGGCGTCGTCCGGCATTCTTTGATTAGCTCCAGTCAGATTGCAGGGATGATACTCTTTCTTCAGCATTCGTATATCCCCCTGATTTCTCTTTAATTAATTGCTGCATCATTTGTGTCTTCTTCCCTTTTGCACCTCGTTCGTGACTTGATCCTGGATGTTCGCCCTCTTGCTCTCCCCATCTGGATTTCATTCCGAATCTGGTTTGTACCTCCTTGCTTTGTGCGGTAATTTTCTAAGTTGTTGATGTAGGTCGAGTTTCAAATCCCCCAATTTGTCAATCTGGGATTATATCTTCTGATCCTGCTTCTACAAATTTACTGGCGATGGATTGGTTTTGAATCTGACCTTTCCGCTATCTTCTTCATTTTCTCTGCGTTTCTCGATTTGCTTGTTAAGAGGTCCTATTTGTTTTTAATTCCTCCATTAACTTTCCGTTCTGTTCTTCTGCGATTTCTCAATTCGTTTAATCGCCTCCTTCTGTTCTGCGATTTCAATTCGTTCTTCAATCGCCATAAACTGCTTTTCGATCTTTTCTTGTTCCTCGATTGCCTTCTTTGTTTCTTCCATCATCTTCCTACTCTTTCTTCTGCGATTCTCAATTCGTTCTTCAATCGCCAAGCTGCTTTTCCGATCTTTTCTTGTTCCTCTGCCGTTTTATCAAGTCGGTCGTTGATCTTTTCATTATAACATCAAATCTGATGTCTTTGCTTGTACTCCTGACTTGGTTCCCTGCTACCTGGTTCATCGGCGTTGATGTGGCTTTTACTTCTTCATCGAAACAATCGCCCGATGTGTCATAATTTATTCCAACTCCAGCGTCCCTACTATCCAGGCAATGCTTCCGCCGATTCCTTCATCCGAGTCTTCTACGCTCATCTTCTATTCCGTTCCAACATCGCCTTTGAACTTCCATTTGCTGCCGCAATCTAATCTCTCGTCTTCAACTGCTTCGTATCGTTCACTCATTTTTCTCAATCGCTTTTACAGTGCTTCCTGCTTGCAATACCTGCCCTCAGCTCTGTCTGCTCGCAATACTACTGCAATTGTTCCCTAATTTAATTAATCTAATTCCAGAATTGTATTGAAACAATGACCTATCAGTGATTCTAGGTCATTAGCTGAATACACTATTCGTTTGCATTTGCATGAAAACCCCAATTGTATAGTCTACTATGACCAACCCACTTTCACTATCAGTTACCACATATGACATACAAATATCCTCTCTGCAAACAAATGTTACATCACCATGCATAAATTCACTACAAAATACCTTCATAAAACACATCACATATATCAAAATAATACAAATAACACTTGGGAAAATTCCTGAAAACATTGGCATAACAACTTCAATTCAAATTACAACAATAATCCACAGTCTCATTTCACACACTCCTAAGCTTCCTCAATATGCACAAAATTTACATATGCAGCTTTCAAACATTACTCCCAAAATTCCAACAAATCAATATTAATTCCCTTACTATTAATTACTTTCCATACACTGCTAATAAACTGCCCTCTTCACCTGGGCTATTCACCTTTAGATGATTCTGACAATTATTTTGTAAGATTCTGCCCATATGCTCAAAATAATTAGCATGTACAATTTACACCAAATGACATTAACTCTCTTGTATTCATTACACTTTCCTACAGATTCTACTAATTTCTTGCTTTATCCAATATTAGAAACAATTCATTAACTATGGTATGTTATCATGTACACAAATAATTATTCTAACAAACACAATATTTATACACACTGTTTTCCTTTACACATACATAATAGGTACTCTGCATACTGTTTTCTGGATTGACTGACCAATATTTAACTAAATAACATTTACATTCAAATTACCATTGCCTGTCAATATCTATAATTCTTTATATTTCCTCAACAGTATTTACCTTCATAAATGAAATAATAAATTTCTACTACTTTTTCAGTAACTGACATGCAACTGTTTTATTTCAATATTTCCTGTTCAAACTGTTATGTTTCTGAAAATTACACAAGTTTGTTAATTCAAGAGTCATTAGTTTATTCCCTCCAATTATATGAATTCTCGGTACTGTCTTCAATTTATTGCAACACTCATGTCAATACCTTGTTAAATTAATCCTAGCCACATTTCTAAATACACTGTCCATACTGTTCAGGCGCCAACTGTGACGTACCGGTAGGCTGGCTTGTTCTCAGTAAATTTATTTGTAAGGACTGTGTTCTTTCTCGTAATGGGCTCAGGGTATAATCAAACACCACTGTTCCATGAACAAAATAAACTGAACTATTTATTAATTCTATACAAATCACTAATGATACACATCTATGGTGGTCTCTACCCTTTTCTTTACTAACCAGAATCACTGTTAGTCTCTCGATCTTATCGATCGAAGAAATGATTACGTTACTTCTTCCTCATACGAGCGTCGGCGGCTCGGGGACTCTCGGGGTTTCCTGCGCTCCTTCGTGCCTGCCGGGGTCGTTTCACTTGGGACCAGCCGAGGTGAGGCGCTGCGCTTCAGAGCACGTCTCCTTTCCACCTCCGATCCACTCGACGTCTTTGATTTGTGTTACTCCAAATAGCAGCTATCACGGTATGTCCGATCGACTATTGATTGTTATCACGCAAATGCCGTCAATTAATCTTTCTGCACCTCGTTCGTTCGCGATACTAGTTTGCTTTCGATCGCGGAGCAGCCCCAGATAGTCCTCTCGCCGGCGGCCAGCCAGACACTGACTCCTCGCGGCCTCGTTCCCACGGTCGGCCAACCGACGACACCTCGCCGCCCGTAACCGTTTTTCTGGCTGCGGTGCCCTCTTGCAACCGTTTGCCGTGTTTTGCTTGATGCCTCGCCGTTTCTTTTGGAAACACGGATCTTATATATATATATATATATATATATATATATATATATAAAACACACACCTGGATGTTGTAAATAGAGCTGTTACTGACAACGTGTGACTGATGTCCATGGAAAGTTGGCACACCTACGTTCCTTTTTTCACCCAGAAAGTTTATGTGCTCTTGATTTTGTTGTAACTCCACTAGATGGTGCTGTAGAACAAAATAAATTATTCATGTCAAATTCAACTCGCAACTCTCGGCAGCATTTTTGCATCTATATCGTTAAATAATACTAAACGGAGGCGTTCTAGGCATTAAAATGTTGAGGTTTTAAATAATCGTTTTCACACGAAATCTACAGGATGAGATCTTCTGATCACTTTAATTTTTGCTGGTCCAGCGCTTCTCAATAGACTTACCTGTTCAGACACTCAGAATCTGCACTAAATGTGAATAAGAGGACAGAGAGAAGCAGAGACAGACAGAGACAGAGAGGGAGAGAGACGGAGGAGAGCAAAGGAGTAACAGGGAGATGAAGGCAGAACCACGTGTGTGTATATATATATATATATATATATATATATATATATACTATATATAATAGATGTAGATGCCTGAAGTACTGATTTTGTATGAGAAAAGATCCTAGAATAATCTGTCAGGAAAGCATTTTGTCCGCCACAAATTCCTGCAGCAAATATTAGTTATTTCAAAAATACTTCTTATAAGTTCCAGTATATATTCCGGGCGCGACAACTGAGGTTGTTGGTCTCTAAGCGTACTGCGTGTTATATTCCGGAGGTGGTGATGTTACTCCCCGTTGAAACATGAGATCGTACCGACCTGTATGACGATTGCGGACACTTTTCAGTATTTCCTCTACTGGGTCTTCGTAGCAGTCAGAACAACCTCTAAGCTCTCAACTTGTCTCCCTGACGTGTCTGCTATCATGGTCGGATGTGTGTGTCATGTTTTCAAGAGGAGATGGATGAGAAAGGAAAATCGCGTCCTTGACCCGTTTGTTAAGGTATACTCCGGCATTGTTGCAACTGATCTGCGAAACACAGAAGACGAGTCATCTGAGTATACAACCGTTAGAATTCACTTCCAATTTGGCAAGTTATGTAACTAGTGTCGAAAATCCACCACGGTCCAGACTCAAATCTATGATCTCCCATTGAACGAAGCAGCAGAAACGATGTTTTGTCGAGCTACCTCAGCCTGAATTAGATATTAGAAACATGATTAAATGCTCTTCTAGATAGTAGAAAATCAACTAAGTATTGCGCAAGAAAAAGAAGCATTTCGAAGTTTTGGCTCTGGGACTGATTACCAATCTAGACCTGCGAAGACAGAATAACATTCGACTTCCTTCAAAACATCCTCTTGACCCTATACGTCTGCTTCTGTTGCATCCAGATACTGAACCTGCGTTCATCTACCAAAGGGCGACTTCTTCCGGCAGCGTGCAGAGACGATCCGCGCGCCAGGCAGGCATTTTCCCGGGCCCGACATGCTGCAGCTGCTCATCCAGGCGCCAGCCACCAAGGCCAGGCCGGCGACGAGGAGGAGGTGGTCAGGGCGCCGCAGCTGCGTAGTCATCGCCACCAACCAGGAGGGGGGAAAATGTGATCGTCTCTTTTCAAGAGTGTCAGTTCCTTGTGGATTTATTGGGCGACAGCAATGTCTTTCCGAAAGTGGTGCTTGCTTTTATCCGGAAGGTGTCTGTGTTTTTCCCCCACAAATCTGCTTGCGATTTCCCCAGTATTTTCGTTTGTTTGTTTGTTTGTTTGTTTGTTTGTTTGTTTCTTTGTTTTTTTTTTTCGTTTGTTTGTTTTTCGTTTGTTTGTTTTTTTCGTTTGTTTGTTTTTTCGTTTGTTTGTTTTTTCGTTTGTTTGTTTTTTCGTTTGTTTGTTTTTTCGTTTGTTTCTTTGTTTTCTTTGTTTCTTCTTGTTTTTTTTCTTTGTTTCTTTCTTTGTTTCTTTCTTTGTTTCTTCTTCGTTTCTTTCTTCGTTTCTTTCTTCGTTTCTTTCTTCGTTTCTTCTTCGTTTCTTTCTTCGTTTCTTTTTTCGTTCTTTCTTCGATTGCTTATTTATTCATTCCTCCATTCTCCATTCTCTCCATTCCCATTCTTCATTCCATCTCCATTCTCTTATTTTATTCCTTGATGGATCGATTGATCGATTGATCGATTGATCGATTGATCGATTGATCGATTGATCGATTGATCGATTGATCGATTGATCGATTGATCGATTGATCGATTGATCGATTGATCGATTGATCGATTGATCGATTGATCGATTGATCGATTGATCGATTGTTTTTTGGTCTCTCATTTGGTTTATGGTCAGCGTGTCAATTTTCTGTAAGGCGTTCGAACGGACAAAATCGCTGAGCTTTCTAATACAATCGACTAGATTCTTTATTGTGTAACGAAAGAAAATCTCGTAGGACAAGATGCTATATGAAGAAGGAATTTGTCATGCCGCCACAGGTCCCCTTTATTCCAAGGCTGGATAATAAATAAACTCAGAGCCCAGATCTGGAAACGACGCTAGCCGGCGGACGTGGATTAACCCGCCCCAAAAATCCAGATACTTACTAAATACATACATACATACATACATACATACTACTACATCTGACATTTAAATTGGGACACAATTTATGTGAGACAGATAAAAAGGACAAAAAAAACAAAAATTCTGAGGGTAAGACGGGACGTGTGCTGATGTCGTTGCAGAGCGGGCGGACACGACATCAGGGCGCAGGCGGTGATCTTTGCGGGCTTCGACACCGTGTCAGCCATGTGCTTACGGCGCTGGAGCTGGCGCGGCATCAAGTGCAGCAGCGCCTGCGAGAGACGTGGCCCCGCCGTGGAACGCTCTGGCGGCCAGCTCACCTACGAGACGGCGGGACCTCAAGTACTCGACATGGTGCTCAACGGTAAGTTCAGCGCAACGAGATAACTTGATTTTATTAATTTCATCTATCCTTTCCTTCCTTAACTTCAAAATATTTTTTTGAGGGAGGTGCTTGCAAATACAAACACTGTTACGTAAACACAAGGTCGTACCAAGGCATTTTTTCTGCTGAGGAAAATCCAAAATGCATACTTGAATTGGCATTATATAAATACTTATTCCTGGAAAAGGGTTTTTTGCCAGTCATTTTAGACATTTTTCGCAATGTTAGTAATGTTGTTGCCAAGGGTTATTAGATTAATCGTGAAAATGATTATTTTTTATATTAAAACATGATCTTTTGTTTCAAATAAAATTTAGAAAGCCCAAAACATTCTAGTTTGGTGTAGAAATCTGGTTATCGACTGAGCTTACCGTAACCTTTCAATTATTAAATTGGGATTTTATAATAAAATTATAAATTAAAATCATTTATTAACAGAATTTTGAAAATGTCACACTAATTTTTTCCCATGGACGTCATACAGTTTTAACTGTTTTTGACGTAAAATAAATAAAATAAAAATAATTCTTCAGGTGTGCTTTTGTTATTTATAATGAAATATTAGGATATTGATTTATAACTTTTACATTAAACAGAGCTATCCTATTCGGAATATTTATTAGGGATCAGTTTTTAATTAAATTTCCCAAAAATCGCACTACTTGTTGTCGTTTTCTAGCGAACTCCATTTAAAATTAACCCTTCTCAGGGGATCTAATCTAACGTGAAATCATGGCCTAAAATCACTGCTCAACAGAATTAGGCTGGTAAAATAACTTGAATAGGTAAAATAATTTGTAGCTAAAATAGGTAAAAATATTATAAGCTCATGAACATCAATATTTTTAAATAACAATTTGAACAATTGAAGTACTGCAGTAGTCAAAAATTTAAATATGGTTCTTTAATTTAATTAATCCTCACAGCCTTAATTTAAATCACCAACAATTCATATTAACAAACAAAAATTAGTAAACAACTCAATTCTTATATCCATACGCTGTTTTCAAATTTCTCATTCACTAAGTTTGGACCTGATCTATTTTAAATTTAGAGTCTGTTTACCAACCATTTTAATTCATTCTTTAGCCAACTGATTTACTAATAATCTTAAAATCCTGTAACAATCTTGAGCTACATTTATATGAATTTTGTCTGTACATCTTAAATACGTATTACTTCCCATCGGCGTTCTGTCAGCGATCTTGCCAGTGTGTTCTGGATCCTCGAACCTTCTATTTTCAGCTTCCATTCTTAAACACGCAAAATCAATGATCCCATCCTCTCATCTCAGTGGCTAAACGGTGGTTATACCTCTATCACCTTAGCAAACATAGTTCTAAAATTCAACTCAATTTCGACTGCACGTTGTTCGTTTCTAGATTCAGCAATATTCTGATCTACCGCGATTTCTACGCACATTTATTGTCTGCAATTAACTTCCTTCCTCAACATCATCTTTTCTCGTTCACTGAGCACCACCATCTGACTAGTTTTTGTCCTAAATAATACTTTCTTCTCGGTCGTTTTTGTTACATTGTTTCTACAGCACTTCGATGTCTATACTAAATGCACTTTGTTATATTTTAATTCCATTATTAAATATAATTTAGATTTAAATGAAATATCACTTTATTATAATTTATTATTATATATTGGAATGAATCCTAAGTGTGAAGTGTGACAATGAATGACTCATTTCCTCTCGTTTCCACTAACTAGCAACTTATGTTGTACTTTGTATTCATTAAATAAATAAATGTCATTGAAATGACATGATTCATGTCAATATACATATTCTAAAAACCGATTACATATTAATGCAGGTATTATAACTATCTAATATGCATCACTGTCATTTTGCAGAAGTACTCTGACTCTATCACCTGTGGCATTTTAAATAGAAAGTGCTGGCAGACTCACCATTGAAGCACAAGAAATCTGCCCTCATACACATTAAGAAAGAGGACATCGTGTGTTTGCTGCGTCTGCCTTGCAGCGGATCCCAAATGTGGAGCAATCCAAATATATTCGATCCTGAACGTTTCAGCGAAGAGAACAAGGCCAACATTAAGCCGTTTACTACATGCCATTCGGTGGGCCTCGCCTTTGTATAGGTAAGACAAACCTTGTCCACCAGCGTTGTTCATCGACACGGCAGAATGTTCTTTATCTATAAGTTCTGAAAACATTATTTTGAGATCACAACACCATCAAACCGGTTAAAAAACATTGCAAGACTTTTAACAAATTTCATTACTATATTGTTGATATACAGTCGTAATGTTAAGGGTAGGTATACACTGTTAAAGCAACGTTTGAAGGTTTAAGAATGCCATAAATTCGAGCGTGCTTTCAAAGGAGAGAGACGACACTCTGGGATCTTGACATCAATATATATTTTATACTATATAATTTGCTGATGGAATAAAATCGTTGAAAACCTACATCTACGAAGCTGCGAAAGTTTCATTCCGTCTTTGTTATACCGAGATATCTGAATAAATAGAAATTCGACATTTATCTAATTGTTTTATTATCGATTGCAATAGCATTTAATTGCGCATTCACAATAAATTTCAGTAGACCAGGAAGTTCTGGCTTGATCTCTCATCTAAGTCACTGGTCTGTCACTGTCTGGGTGCTAATTATACTCTTAAGATAGTTGGTATAATCAGTCGTTTCTTAGCTTTTGATTTAATTCCAGATGAATGTCAGGACAGTTTCTAACAAACAGTTTTGAGACGACGCGACCCTCCTTTTCCCCAAAATGTTCCTGCTAATGCTAGGGGGAATTGAAGCATGTGATTGTTAATCATTCCCTTAAAATCTTTCCTTCTGTCACACTTTTAATGTGTTTCTAATATACTTTTCATGGTAGCATTCGTATTAATTTCTTATGGATGGATTGATGGATTGACTTCCGATCCTGCAGGTACGATATAATATTTTTCGGCCAAATGTGGTAGCTAAATACAAGTAGTTTCGTGTTTGTCTTTGTTAACAGGAGCTCCACCGTCACAATCAATAAAACGACCTCAATTGGGTGAACGCTGACACCGCAATCAGAGAGCACAATACAAACCAAAAAGACAGCCAACACTTCACTCTTTCAGGAAATGTTTCTAAAGGCCTCCGTTTATTGTGAAAACCCCTGTAATTCTGGGATTGCGATGTCACCATGTGTGACGGTGATTGTTGGGAGCATTTCATACGTGTTCTGTAGGGTCACGTATTGTATAAAACCTTCTTTTGAAGCATAATTTTTATACACCAATTATTAATATATATATATATATATATATATATATATATATATATATATATATATATATCAAGTATAAATATATATGTGTGTGTGTGTGTAATCTATATATTTGAATATAGCTTGTAATGTATATTATAATGAAATTGTTATAATCTTTAATATTGACTTTCAAGGCTTCTTCTATTATACAACTGTTGATTGATTTATGTCATTTCATTTGAAAATCTTATTTGAAGACCTATAACTATTATTACTTTCTCTTATATTTCTGTTGTTTATATATTTTAGAAGAAACATTTTGTTCTGACTTACTTTTATTACGCCTGTTCCATTTGTAACTTAGCGTTTTAAAAGCCACCAAGAAGTGCTTATAATTTCCAGCTTCACTTATTAATATACAACTATCCTAAACGAAAATTATCTTACAGTGGTCTGCCCGGCATTATCAGATCCAACGAGGAGAATTGAATGTAAATTGAACGGTACAAAAGTTGATTGTAATAAAACTATGGTTCCTGGAACTGAAGCTGTTGCCCAGTGTGGATTGTTCTACACGCATTCTACACGCATTCAAGTTTCAAGTTACCTTATTAGATGCCAGCCAAATGGAGCATGGTCTCAAGATATTACCCTTCGTGTGTGCCAAGTAAGTTTTATTAATATTTTAGAAAAAAAATAATCATTATCGATGAATTTAAATATGATAGTAATACGTAGTTTAATGGGAAAAAGATTTGCTTGCAGGATTTCAGTCTGTAGAGAAACATAAATTTTTCTTTCCGATGTATTCTTCATCATTGGATCAAAACGAAGCACTTTTGGCTTATTTTTCGATATTTCCAAAGGCCTTTGACGTAATTGATTGTACATTTTACCTTCAAAATCACTTTGGTCATGTTCATATCGTAAACAATGATCTCAGAGAGTAGAAATACCTAATAGAAATATTATGTACTGCGACCACCTCCGCCGGCTAGCTCAGAATGGGTTTTCAAGGTGGGCGCAAAATAAAAAATACAATTAGAATAAAGGGGGATCAGGGCCATGTGGGCTGTTGTGGATTGAATGCATTTACACAGAAACTCAAGTCGAATCACTTTCCACTTTACATTTCTAAGTATATTCCTAATTAAATTGAAGGGTTAAGAACAATGAACATAAAACACTTTACATATACAAGAATTTTGTCTTGCTGAAAAAAAGAAAAACAACTTACACTCTCACAATATTAACTACACTGTTTCATTTCTCCCATTTAAATCAATTTCAAAGAATACTTAAAACTTTGCCTAATCATTCCAATGTAAATTCCTAGCTGTAACTTTCATAATTAGCTAAGTTTTTCTTGAAAGAAAAAGATTGATTCTATTGTTTACAGAATATCGAAAAAGAACCCGTACTAATACTTTCTTCCGAAACAAATTATTCATTGGTGTGGGCCCTGGAGTGGGTCTAACCTGATTTTATAATAAAAGAAACATAGGCAAGCATCTTAACTATGAACAGCGTTCTGGATATATTCTATTAAATGCTTGGAATACAATTTAATCTAGCATTTACACATTGCATTGAAAATTCTATCACTTGTTCTTACCTTTCGCAATTACGTGACTAATTCAGATGTAAGTGCAGCAGGTTTAACACTCTTGCATAAACACTTTACATAAAATCTTATTCTCACTTCACAAAAAAAAGACAAAATAATCAGTACACATGACTATAATACATGAAACACAATAAAAAGAACCACATACCAAAATTCCTTTACATACACACTTTTAAAGAAATTGTCACTTGAATAGTGAATGAAATATATACAAGACGTCGTTTCACATTCACGTAGATTAATACTCTATACAATTTAGCCAGCAAAGAGAGAAAATGTCGTTATGCAATGAACGTACAATTAATAATAACTCTTTTTCTTATTATTGGTTTTAAACAATTTGAAAACGATTAAACAATAAATTGAAAACACACACTAAAAGAACAAATATTATCGATAATACAAAAAGGAAATAAAATAGGTTTTTACAATTCTTTACAGGAATTAGCTATCTACCTTCCTTTTACGACTGCAATATTGTAAAAGATTACGTTTAAATGATTTTAATACAATTACTCGACTATCTACGTCTGTAAGCGAGGTGAATTCTATCTCTGTATAATAATTCTCGCTTCTTTAAACAGTTTTTTTTTAGAATTTATGGTGAATTTTTCTAATTCACAATATGTCGTCTCGAAGAAATATTTCCACAGCATGGAGCGGTACGGCGACCCAGATCCTTTCAAGGTCATGGCAACCCCTTTGTTTTGGCAGACACGTGTTCTGGTGAATCGCTACCACAGTCCTTCGAATTTTATAAATCCGAATGCATGACTTCTGCGTAATGAATTTTTACGGTAAGCCAAGACGAGAGACAAAAAAAGCTGTAAATAGAAAGAAACATTTCCTATAGCACATGCTTTCCACTTCAGTATTGTGATGAACCCGACCTGCCGCATATGGCAACCCACGCATGTGCGCAATGCGCGTAGCTCGCGGTCTGGGTACCACACAAAAGGGGGGAAAACACTGTCACATTGAAGTGTGTGTCGGGTAATCAGCTGAAGGTGTGCGCGTGTTAAATTTATAAATGATGGGCGCCAAACGGGCACTTACCTGTCACCTGGCACCGGCATTACGAGAACTCTGTGTGAGCACTTGAATGAGGGCATGATCGTTTATATTACTACTACTACATGTTACAATAATTATAAAGCTGTTACATTTAGGTGTCAATCGCCTGAGTGTGGCAAGAACACATTTATTAGTTTTATAATACAGCTTGGTAGGTAAGTCTTCTTAAACAAAATTCTATGTTTATTTCACATTAAATGACTTTTCCTTTTTAATGTCTTTGGAATTAGTACAAAAATTAAAGCCGTTGGTTCACCTCTTTCGATAATTGCACATCCGTGGTCGTCCTCGAAACAGTCGCTGTCGCGAGCCGCGTCACGGCAAGGCGCAGCCAACCGGAAGCAGAAATGCGGCGCAGTGCCAGCGCCCTTCCGTTCCGGGATCCCTCACAGGTCCGCCGTCCGTAATCAGGAAGTGGATGACAGGATGGGTCTGATCGTGGTGGTTATTGAGGGGCCGTCTGACGCCACTCACTCTTACCAGGCCAGCCTCAATGACTCGGTTGCACAATCAATCCTGATGGATCAACGCCGGCTCCGTTGAAATGGAATAAATTCCTGTTTGTGCTTTTACACGGGCGGCCTGCACTCCAAGCCGGTCGACCAATACTAGCCACTGGCTCCCACCCACCTCCCCAACACAGCAGTCCTTTCTCGTCACGCTCTTCGCCTTCCATCAGTCCTCTGCCAAAATCCGCCTCTCGAGCTTCCTGCGTCGCATCCCCACTTCTTTTCTAGTTTCGCACATCGCTCCTTCATGCGATCGGAATTTTAAATGTTATTGGTCGAAATCTCAAACCGAATATTTGACGCGAGTCGGATTCCGATAGGGCATTTTCGAATTAATCCCCATTTTCTGGGCGCCTGATTGGTGGTCTTTGTTGTGCGTGTGTTTTAGCCAGTACACCAGAGATGAACAAAGCAGTCCTTTCACAGCTTGCATGCTTATATGAGTTCAACGATAACTTAAACAGTAGCCGGGATCTCTATACTTACTTGTTCCTGCCTAGCCGTACACGTGATCAGCTGCCCGCTCTGCCTGAAGGGGGCTGTCCCCAGAGACAATCCCACCCTAGACCTCCAGGCCGTGCATTAGCCGCACCAAATTCGCACACATGGCAGCTTGAAAGATTTCCCGTCGGAATAGCCAACTGATGAAACTATAACTCTGATCGAGTCTCGCTTTGTTTTGTTTGTTGTCTCAGTCACAATCCGCGCGCGCGGTCTCGAGTCTTGGGTCCACTGGTCCAATACTACATGTTTCGTTTATCGGTAGAATTAAAAATGAGATGTCTTATCTATAAACGAATATTAACTCTGTGGAATAATTAGAGCAGTTAATTAAGAATTACCACATCAACTCATTGCGTATTCTTAAAGTGTTAAAAGTGTCAAGTGCAAATGAAAATACACAACCTCAAAAGCTATCTGCGGTCATACTTCTATGTTATTAATGCTTTGAGATATGTGTCAATACTTCCTTCACGTTTTGAAGTGGTAGTAATGAGTTTTATTGAACGCAAATAAATACCACAACATTAGTTAATTAACGGATATACAAGTGGTAGTTTTTAAGTGATCTAATGAAGGGTTCCTAACAGTCCAGTTATGTCAATATCAATGCAAATGCATCCATTTAATTTATCTGTTCAATTATTCATTAGATTTTAAAAGTAAGTTTAAAAAAATAATGAAAATCTCTCATTAGTGTATAAGTTCAATAACGTATCCATTGTTACTAGAGATAGTCTTCAATACAAAATATCTTCAAAGGTTCAGTATTAAGTATAGACCTAAATGTTATTATTCAACTTATTTGAAGTTATAATAAAATGAATTCAGAAAAATAACAATAAATATAATATAATTAATTAAACAAGAAACATTTAAAGTGACATTTAACAAATAAATAATGAACTACTATGAATTATCAATTAACTCATTATCATTACTAAAGAAACAATTGGGAAAATAATAAATAAAACTAAAAACGCCTTAGTACTACTAAATAAATAAATTGAACTATAAAACGCAAAGAACGAAGTGCCACCAAAACGCAAATGCAAATCTTAGCAACACTCAACCAACACAATTTACTCTGGATGGCTTTGAATGTTGGTGGTATCTACGGAAGTAGTCATTGTTTCATTGCAAACTTAAATTTAAAAATGTCCCTATCGCTTGAAGGTAATATATTCAGGGTATTTGTGTGACGGTTATAACAACTTTTGCCAACATAGAACGAAACAAAATTACCCTAAATCGAGCAAATGTATGTTCTCATCCGCCAGTGACATTTTTCAAAAGTTGTCCTGTTGGGTTCGGCTTTTAGCTGGCCAGCAGTTTGTCGTAAATCTTTGAATAGAGCTTACTGGCACGCGTTCGCGCGTCTTGCGCTGAGCCGTGTCAAATCAGGGACCGTCCTAATTGGCGTGACAGAGGGGGAAGTTTTGGGTCCGGCCACCAGCAATGGCCTCATTGCAGTATACGTTCTTGAACGTTGAAATATATTATTTCTCGTTGATAGAAAAGAGTATTTCATGTATTCTGTTCACGTGAATTTATCAGAATATCTTATTATTTAAATACCAATTCTCCCATACATGGTATCGTTATTTTAACATGATGAGTATCGAATTACCTTTTCAAGCTTCTTATCGTCGAAATATTGACGAATACTCTTCCGTCCAGCATCAACATGGTCTGTCCAGATCGGCGACGGCGTTAAAAATAGAGAGCTTTTTCTCGTAGCGGTGCTTGCGTTAGTGCCGCTGATATTTTCAATGGTGATTTTGATTGTTTCTCGTTCTTGTACGCGAGTGCGTTCAGAAACTTTAATAAATTCTCGCAAGGAATACCCTTTACTGCTGCCGCGATCTCTTGCAATTCAGTAACACTATAATTGCAACTTGTCGTGTCTGGACGTTTTCGGGTGCTTCTCAAAAATCAATGTAAACGACTTATGGGCGAACCTTTCAGGGCCTTTTCATATGAGCGAACCTTACGGGTACACACCTTTCTGACTCTAGATTTACGTGGGGTCCCGTGAGGATCGATTTTCTCTATTTTCCTTCTACTATACGTAAACCATAGGCCCTCGACGATTCGAAATGGGAACAGTTCTTTGCGGATGATACAAACATTCTTTTGCAATAAATAAAACCGCAAACAGCAAATAACATCAGGTTTCCAAATTTCTCTGTCTGTATTAATACATTAATCGTAAATTAAAATAAAACAGTTTTAATGCAAGCTTTCCATTTCAAATAGATAATCTTATTCCTACTTAAAATACCTGTATACTATTGATTGATGTTAAGGTAACAATTTCTCGCCCCTCAATACAGTCAGTCAAACTCAATTGAATGTCTTAAATGAACTGATCACAAAGTTAAGTTCTATTATTCTACCCTTTCAGAATTCTTTCAAATTCAGTCAGCCTTCATTCCCGTTGTGTGTATTTCGCGAATGTTCATTCCCACCTAATATATGGCATAATATTCTGGGTAAATCATTTTATAGCTCCCAGACCTTTAGATTAATAACCAAATCGCACCCACATGTTTCTTGTAAGACTCTCTTTATTAGTCTAGAAATTTTACCATTACCTTGTCTGTTAATTTACGAATTTGTGTTTTTTGTCAAAAATGACTTGGTTAACGGCGGGAATATATTTTCAGAACACGGTGATTGCTATAACTATGCCACTGAACTAATAATCATATTCAATGGGGACAGTATCAACAGCTCACTACAAACAATTCATATGCTACAGTACATGAATATTATTATTTTTATTGGGCGCTTTTCCAGATGAGACATTAAACGATAGTAAAGTTTGTTGAACTCAAAAATACGACTCGAGGATAGGTTGAAGATGGTTCATTGCCGTGAATAATACACTCAGACGTAGTTTAACTGAGTTTAATGACGGCGTAAATCACTCTCGTTTGAAGGAATACATAGCATGAGCGCTGGGAGCTCGCTCTTAGAGTATTTATATATAAAGGAAATTTGTACATCTACGTCATGAGCCGCGAAGCAAAGGGGGGGAGTAAAGGTTGGGCATGACCAACAAATCCACAGAGAATTCGACTACAACAATATATAATTCAAAATAATTTATACATACACGCTCCCTTCGAACCAACCTATTATTCTAATCACAACAATATAATACCAGATATTTTAGATATAATAATTACTAAATACGTTAATTTACAATTCTTTCAAACTCCACTTCCTGAATTAGATTCCGACCATCTCCCTATTCAAATATGTTTTAATTCTTCCCTATTAAAATTCAATTATCTCTCAAAACATTCGAATAAATTGAATGCATATCACCTGTATATATAGATTCCACTTTAACTCCCAAGAAACTTAAATAATACACAAACACCGATATAGAATCGAAAATTCACCTAAATAGTTCTAGATGAAGCATAAATATTCTAGTACATACTAAACTGCACATTTATACTCGATCTCTCCTATAAATATCCTAAATCTTTTTATTAAATCCGGAACATAACTCAAGACGATTCTGGCAACAACTCGTCGCCCTGACATTAAAAGAAAAATCAACATGTTATCACGTGCATTATCAAATCAATACGTATAGACTGGATATGAATTAGACAAATTTCAAAATCATATTGTACAGATACATCCTCTAATAGCAGATCACAATGGTCAACAATTAAAAATTAACAAAATCTTATTCCCTATACCAATATTAAAACAACAATATTAAATGTTACCATATCTAAGCCTATACTGACCTTCAAAAATCAAATTTAATTGCAAACAATTAGAATAGCCTTTTACCTCAAACCTATATTAGATCAAATGTTTGCTAACGAAGCTGAATATTTCATCTCTTCCTCCACTTTCTTATTCACCCTTTGAAAAAATAAATGTATTTCGGTAGAAGTTCAAAAAATAACACAAAAATTGAATATCTTCACAAAGCAGGT